>LR738710.1:746377184-746400181 GCA_902687465.1 Secale cereale
CGGGGGGGGGGGGGAGGAGATGGAGGATGAACCAGGTGCTGTTCAAGAAAGAGAAGCCTTATCGGGGAGCAAACGAAGAGCAAACGAACTATGAAAGCTAAGTTTGAGTAATTCAAATTTTTAAATTTTAGTTATCTTCCTTGAACAACCACACTTTGTATGGAAAACCTGTGCGCGGAGGAACCTACCCGTGGCTAGCCGCGCCCTTACTCTGTTTCGAGCACGCTCAACGGCTTAAGTGAGCTGCGACAAGTGTCGCGCCCTTACTTCGTTTTCGAGTTCGCTCAGCAGTTTAAGTGTGCTGCGACTAGCTGCGGCAAGGTTACTTGCCGACAAGGTCTTTTGCCAGCAGGCTGCTAAGAGTCCAGCACTCAGCGCTCGCGGCAAGGGCCCCGTGCCGACAAGTCCCCTGAAAGCGTAGGGTAGAAAGCATACAAAGTGGAGGACCAAAAGCAAGGGAGATAACACTGCATTGACTGATCAAAATAAGATTGTATATTACAAAGATAACTTGCCGCAATACTAATAGATTCTTGTCCATAACATGCCTTGCAGCGGCAAGGGAAATAGAAAGAAAGAAATCTAATCTACGCGGTCGCTTTCACGCCTTGTGATCTTGTTCACCTTGGCGACGATGTGGGTAACCTGCGCCTTCAACGCCTCCTGATCAGCTTCGGCCGGCAAGGTGCGGAGGACGTTGACGAGGTTGATGTCGGGGTTGCGGTAGACGATCTTCGATAAGACGCGCTCCAAGGTGCCCATGCAGAGCCGACGCGCCTCGTCGGCCAGCTGCACGGGGATCTTCTCCTGCAGCCGCGCGAGCGCCGGCGCGATTCCTCTGAAGAACAGACTCAACTTGGCGCTGTGGGGGAGATTTTCATCCGGGGAGTTCCCGAGATGCTCCGCCCTCAGCGCCACCATCTCCTTATCAATATTGGCAACAGAGGTGACCAGCTCATTGGTCCACTGCTCCACTGCCCGGTTGAAGTTGTTCGCCGAGACGGCGGCGCTCTCCACCAAGTTCCTTTCCTTGCGGAGTTCGTCCTTCAGTTTCGTCTCGCGATCCCGGGCGGCGTCAAGCGAACCAGTCAGGGTGGAGAACTTCAGCTCTAAGTCAGCAATGGAATCCTTGGCGGCAGCAAGCTCGGTGCCCTTCTCGGAGAGACGTACCTGCAGCTCAGAGTTGGTGTGGGCATCTTTCTCCCGCTCCACATTGAGCGCGGTGACTCTGTCCTCGCTTGCCTTCAGGAACAACTCCAGCTGCTTCACTCTGGCCTCCAGCTCCTTCTTGGCGGTCTCCGCGGCGGCTGCGGCGGCCTTCGCCTCCTTCAGGGCCCCGCCAATGGCCTGCTCCCGGGCGGCGAGGTCGTCCTCATGGGCATCGAGGTCGACCTTCCGCTGGTTGAGCACTCCTTCTCGCCGGGACAGCTCCTCGGCGGCCAACCGCTGCTGCTCGTCCACCTCGGCCTTCTCCAAGAGGAAGGCTTGCTGCGCCCCGACAAGCTCTTCGCGCTCCTCCGCTAAGTTGCGGAGGGCCGCCTGGTTGTCGGCGCGGAGCTCCGCGGCGCGTTTCTCCATATCAGCTCCAGCCTTGGCGGCAAGAGCCTCCCGAGACTCCAACTTCGCCTGCCTGGCCCGGTACAGAGCCAGGAGCCGGCGAAGGAGTTTCTCCTCTTCGGGCTCGTCGCTGCTGCCGGGCGCTTCAACGACCTTCAATCCCACGGAGGCCAGGACCTCTCCGTCAAAGGTCTCTCCCTCTGCGGTGGCTCGAAACGAGGACGCCCACGGGACTTGTATGAAAACCCCGTTGGCGGCCTTCAGGTAGACGCCCTGCCCAGCCGTGGAGGTGGAAGGGTCGGCGGCCAGTGCAGCGCTTGACGCTCCTGCTGCCTCCGGTCCAGCAGTGTGGTCGCCGGTCCCTTCCCCAGCCGCGGCGTCAGCGGTCGGGGCGGTCTCTTCAGCGGCGGCCTCATCGGCTCCAGCCATTCCCTCCGTGGCAGTGGCGTTGCCGCCGTCGCCGCGCACCTCCACCTCGGCGGTGGCCTCCGTCTCCATCGGCTCCGGGGCGGGAGGATCTAGTAGAAAAAGAAAGAAGAAAAGATCAAGCAAATATCCAAAAAGAGGAATCCAAGAAGAAGAAGTTGCAAGATTTACCTTCGCAGACTTCTTCAACGACAGGCTCCCTCGCCGGGGAGTTCTCCCTTGGCGGCGGAGTGGTGGCCCCTGCTGGCGGAGGGCCGCCTGCGCCCTCCCTTGGTGGGCTGCTCACCCTTGTCGGGCTGCTCACCCTTGGCGGGGTACTCGCCCTTGGCGGAGTGCCCGTCCTTGGCGGAGCATTCTCCCTTGCCGGGGAGTTCACCCTTGGTGGGGAGGGTGGAGCAAGTGGCTCGTCGGGGGCGACCTCCGGGCGCTCCCACGGCTGCGGCTCCGCTTCTGCGCAGGATAAACAAGACAACAAAATATCAGTACAAGCAACTACCTCGAGCGCGCCCGTTAAGCAGAAAGATAAAAACCAGACTTACGCTGGGGGCTGCGCTAGGGGCTGCTCCTCGGAGCAGCAGGTTGATCCGGCAAGCTTGCCGCTGGCACGTCTCCCGTCGCCGCGGCGGGCGAGTCATCTTCAATCTCGACCACAGGGATCTTGGCCCTCTTCGCCATCCGCTGGGTCAGGGTCCTGAAAGCAAAACAAAAGCAAGATCAGAACCAGCAAGGAAAATCAAGACAAGATCAAAGAAACTAAAAGAAGTGCAAGTACTTACTCCTCTTCCACTTCATCGGAGCTGAGGGCGGAGAAGTCAAACTTCGCTCGAGGTGCTCCCGCGCGAGGAGCTGGAGGAGAAGGCTCCCTCGGGCGCTTGGCGGTCTCAGGGGCCGTGGGCTGCGAAGACCCGACCCCCGTCGTCGCCGGGGCCCGAGGAGCAGAAGGAACACCCGTTCCACTCCGGGAAGATCCTCCCCCGCTTGGCGCACGGGCACGGGGTGCCTCCTTGACGACTTCGCTCGTCTTGGTGGCGCGCCTCGCCCGGCGCGCCGGCTGCTGTCGAGGCGCCTGTGGCCTCGCCGCCTCAGCCGCCTTGCGGAGGCGTTTCCTCAGTTGTTGCGTGGGACTCGCTGGAGGCGGGGAGTTCTCTGAAGAAGAGGAGGCGTCGTCTTCGAGATTCAGAGATCCACCAGAGACTTCGTCAGCCTCGACATCCTCCTCCTCCCCGGCAGGCCCGCTGGACTCAGCACCATGCCCAGCAGCCTCGCTCCCTCCGGCGACCTCGCTCCCCCCGGCAACCTCGCTCGTCCCGGCAAACTTCACGGAAGGCTCCCCGGCAAACTCCTCGGGCGCGAGCTTCAGCAACTTGAGGATTTCCGCCTCCTCTGCTTGGCTCACTGCGTCCGCGGCCTGCGCCTCGTCCACAGTGTACCCAAAGTCACCCGCCACCGCAGCTGCGGCGGCCTCCTCCATCCTGGTGGCGATGTAAGCTATATCCCGTTCCGTAGTGGCCCGGGTGAGGCCCCTGTTCTCCTCGGCGTTACGGGGTGTCTCGACCAAGTTGTCAAAGAAGGACAGCACAGTATCCGGCGGAGGCTCTATCCAAGTGGGGACGACGCCGTGGGAGTCGCACGCAGGCATCATCGCGCGCAAGGAATCGCGGGCAGTGCTGTTGCACAGCGGCACCACTCCCCGGGAAGGTCTGAACCACTCCGGGTGGGCTGGGTCATGCTTAAAGAGTTCCCGGACCATCCCCTTCAACTCCAAGGCAGTGAAGTTATAGTTCAATCCAGGGCGCAGCCTCATGATATCCGCCACATTGCCGAATTCCCAGGCGGTCCTCTTCCTTTCTTGTAGAGGGGCGATGCGGCGACGGAGGAAATCTGCCCCAACCTCTCTGATAGTCAGATTGGCGACCCGGAGACGAATAATCCTGATGAGGGCGATACTAAGCTTGTTGTCCTCCGGGGCCAATTTGCTCCAATCCCTGCCGCGCACTATGGCTGTTGTGCGCGGCGCAGTGAAGGGCTCCGGCTTATCCTCCACCACCCATCACCAATCGGCTCTCCATTCCTCCCACTTGCCGCGGAGCTCTCCCTTCAGGTACGAGTCTTTCTTGTTCAGCCTGAAGATCCAGGAGATGCCGCCGGAGAGGGGAGCGCCAGCCTCTACTCTAGGCATGAAGAAGTGGCGGAAAAGGGCTACGTTTGGATGAATCCCACAGATGTACGAAAACGGCCATCGTAAGGATGGCGTTGGGGGTAAAATCTAGGAGGTGGAGGCCATATGTGTTCATGATATCACAAAAGAACTCCGAGAACGGAGGGCACAGACCACAGTGGAAAAATGCAGCAAAGAAGAAGTACCCGCCGGGGAACATATCTTTGGCGACGGCGGGGAAGGCTCTGGTGCGGGGATGGGCTTTGGTCTCCCTCGCCCAGAACAGATAGTATTTGTCCCGGAGCTCCCTCGCGCCAAGCCTCGGCGCGAATACCACGCACCTCTTCCGCAGGGCGGCCAGCTTCGCCGCCTGCTCGGACTTCTCCTTCTTGGCCTTATCGTTCTTGGCCTTGTCGCTCTTGGCCTTGTCGCTCTTCGGAGCCATGGCGGGGGCTGTGAGGAAAGAGGCGAGGAGGACGACGGCGCCGCGGATGAGGGAGACGGCGGAGGCAAGGGCGGAGGCAAGAAGCGGCGGAGGTTTCTGGAGAATCAAGGCGCAATGAAGACGATGGAAGGGAACTGCCCCTGCTCCCTCTGCTTTTAAGGGGGGAGTGGGGGACGTTCCGCATTTCCCATTAAAGAAACAGGCCACGATCTCTCCCACGACGTCGCAATCGACGCGTGCCGTTAGGGAGGGACGCGGCGGATACGGAAGGAGATACGGCTTGCCGTGGGCCGCGTGTGCCCGTGCACTGTTTTGGGCCTGGCCCAACAGCGCTCGGCACCGTGTGTGGCCCAGGCCCGGGGGCTCCTGTCGGTGTACTAAGATAGGGGTACCTTAGTACCCCAACTTGTGCACGGGCAGTAGCAGCTTCCCGTGGCAGGGCTTACCACGTGCTCGCCGGAAACCTTTCTGGTCCCTATGAAGCCTTTCAAGAACAAAGTATACAAGTCAGAAGATCAAGGCCCCGGCAAGAGGAGCTTGCCGGGAAGGCCACACCAGGCTCAAGGTTAACATTTTAGCACAAGACCCTGGCAAGAGGAGCTTGCCAGGAAGGCCAAGGAATACATATCTCAAGAGATGCCTCGGTGCGTCATGCGCCCCGGCAGGACCCGGAGAGCGACAAGCTTCCGGGCCCGGCAAGATCACTACCCCGGCAAGGTGCTTGCCGGGGAGACCTACACTGTGTGCCCGCGCTCCAGCTCATCGGCCCACGCGTCACCCTGGGGCCCTTCCAGGGGCACGTGGCAGATGGCTGTGCAGCCTGGGGCATGCGGTGGCAAGCTGCGGTGACGAGGCTACCACCGTGGCAAACGGAGGAGCATGGACGGACGCTTTTGGGGTCGACGGCGACGGGCATTTAATGCCCTTGTCCCCCACTGTCAAGGTTAGGTGAAGACCACTGTTCATCCACTATTCATGCACTATTCACGCACTGTTACAACTACCACCAAAATTACACTTTTACCCTCCTCTACGTTGACACCTGTCGGTGACCCCTTGAGCTATAAAAGGAGGCCCATGCACAACGTAGAAAGGGTTTGAAAGCTAGACAACTCTCTCGCTCGGTGTAGCTGTTACTGTAGATCTTCAAGCTCCCGAGCTCAATACAACCAAAGCAGGAGTAGGGTTTTACGCGTCCGCGCGGCCCGAACCTGGGTAAACTGCCCGTGTGAGCTCCTCGATCTGCTCTTCGTGTTCCCTCCGCTCCCTTACCGCAACGTAGAAGGGGCTCCAGTCCCATAGGTGTTCGTGGGAGGACAGTTTCCCCCGACAATGAGCTTCCTGAGATCACCATTGGGAACCACAACTCTGTCCTCAAAGAACAAGGTGTCTTTCTCATCAACGCGATAGCACTTGTATTTGGGAGTACCCTTTGCAATACCATGTTTCACTTTCTGCACCATAGCATCACTGAGTTGGGCCTCACGGATCTGATCTTCCAAGGTAGGGGCAACTTGAAGGTTTGCAAGAAAGCCTTGCGGAACAACTTGGAGGTTGAGCTTCCTGAATGATTCACAAAGCTCAGGCTGAAACGGCTTGAGAAGGAGACTGTTGCAATATGCCTTTCTGCTCAAGGCATCTGCAATGACATTGGCCTTGCCAGGTGTGTATTCGATGCTTGGATCATACTCTTGGATCATCTCAACCCAACGAGTCTGGCGGAGGTTCAGGTTCGGCTGTGTGAAGATGTACTTCAAGCTCTTGTGATCGGTGAAGATGTCCACTTTTCTGCCCAACAGAAGGTGTCTCCATGTGATCAAGGCATGTACGACTGCTGCTAGCTCGAGATCATGTGTGGGGTAGTTCTTCTCATTTGGCTTCAATTGACGAGAAGTGTATGCCACAATTTTCTTGTCTTGCATTAGAACACCACCAAGTCCTTGTAGAGAAGCATCACAGAATACTTCGTAGGGCTTGGACTCATCCGGAGGGGTAAGAACCGGAGCAGAGATGAGCTTTGCTTTGAGTGTTTTGAATGCCACATCACAATCAGAAGACCAGTTGTACTTGACATTCTTCTGCAGCAAGTTTGAGAGAGGCTTGGCAATCTTGGAGAAGTTCTCAACGAACCTTCTGCAATAGCTAGCGAGACCAAGGAAGCTTCGGAGTTGCTTGACGCTCTGAGGGGGTTCCCAGTTGACAATCGCTTCAACTTTCTCGGGGTTGACAGCAATACCGTCAGCAGAGATGATATGGCCAAGATATAAGACCTTATCGAGCCAGAATTCGCATTTGGAGAACTTCGCATAGAACTTATGTTCATGGAGTCTGTTGAGAACCAAACGGAGGTGCTTGGCATGGTCTTCTTCATTCTTGGAGAATACCAAGATGTCATCCAGATAGACGAGAACGAATTCGTTGGTTTAGGGGTTGAATATGTAGTGCATCATCCTCGAGAAGGTGGGTGGAGCATTTGCGAGGCCAAATGACATGACTGTGTATTCATAGGAGCCGTAGCTTGTTCTGAATGTAGTCTTGTGAATATCTTCTTCACGGATACGGATCTGGTGATAACCCATCCGGAGATCGAGCTTTGAGAACACTTTTGCTCCTTTGAGCTGCTCGAACAATTCATTGATGTTGGGGAGCGGATACTTGTTCTTTATTGTCTTCTTGTTCAATGGCCGGTAATCAATGCAAAGGCACTCCGTGCCATCCTTCTTCTTGACAAATAGAACACCACAACCCCAAGGAGAAGTGCTAGGCCTGATTAGACCCATACGCTCTTGCTCATCGAGTTGTCTCTTCAGCTCCTTCAACTCTTCAGGGGAAAGCTTGTACGGACGCCGACATGCTAGCTCGGTACCAGGCTCGAGTTCAATAGCAAATTCAACTTGACGATGCGGAGGCATGCCTGGAAGCTCTTCAGGGAAAACATCTTCATATTCATTGACCACCGGAATTTGAGAGATGGCATTAATCTCGCCCTTGTCATTGAGAGAGAATAGCATGATTGTGTAATCTCGAGAGGCGAAGATAATCACGTCTTCGTCGGGATGAGTAAGCTTGACTTCCTTATTTGCACAATCAATGTGAGCATCATGCTGGGAAAGCCAATCCATCCCAAGAATAAGATCAATGTCGGAGTTGCCGAGAACCACCAGAGAAGCCAGAAAGCGGTAATCACCCATACAATAGATACATTCGAAGCATACAAGCTAGAATTCATGTGCTTGCCTGGAGAAATAATTGTTAACTCCTTGTCCAAGGGTGCCGAAATGAAATCATGCTTGGTAAAGAATGGTCTTGACATGAAGCAAAGTGATGCGCCAGAATCAAACAATACTTTAGCAGGAATAGAGTTAACAGAGAGGTTACCCAATATCACATCAGAAGAATTCTCCGCTTGAGCTACATTCATCAGATTTACTCTTGCATGCTTGGGATTGTGCTTGACAATCGCAGTACTGACAGGTGGAGGAGGCGAAAAGCGCCTTGGGTTGGGACACTTGTTAGCATAATGACCCTTCTGAGTGCACTTGTTGCAAACCACTTCTGAGAGAGGACGGTGATAAGGAGCACTTGACTTTGAAGCTTGAAAGTGATTCTTTGACTGATTGCTTGGGTTGGTTGGGTGGGAGAAACCACGGCCACCAGAATGCTTGTTGTTGATGTTGGGAGGTCGGATCACTGGAGGAGGTGGAAGCCAAAACTTCTGCTGCTTTGCGACCACTTGGGAAGAAGAGGAGGAGTGAACAACATCTCTGATCCTCTTTTTGGAAGCTTCCATCTTGAGCTGGGCTGCCTCTTGCTTAAGTGCCATGTTATAGAATTGATCAAATTCTTCCGGCTCAAACAAGGTGAGAGCTAGTTGGAGTTCATCCTTCAGACCACCACGGAACAGATAAATCTTGCTCTTGGCATCTAGGATCTCTTGCTTGGCATAGCGGGCAAGGTTCTGGAACTTGACATTGTATTGATAAACGGACATGGTGCCTTGCTTCAGGTTGCGGAATTGCTCACGCATACCTTCGATGACACTAGTTGGAATGTGGTGAGAGCGAAAATCCTTGCAGAAGTCAGCCCACGAGATTTCACGTCCTTCTTTGGAATCTTTGTACTGTTGCCACCAATCAGCAGCTTGGTCCTTGAGTTGGAAGGCGGCAAACTTCACATAGTCCTCAGGTCTCATGTTACTGCACTCGAAATGCTTCTTGATATCTGTTACCCAGTCTTCAGCATCTAGAGGGTTCACATAGTACCTGAATGCCTTCGGTTGGTTTGCCAGGAACTGGTTGAGTGTAGCAAAGTGAGGTTGGTTGAACAAATTGCCTTGGCCTTGGTTCCCATGACCACCTTGATTTGCTTGATTTGCTTGAATGTTCTGCATCATTTGCATAAGCATCTGGGTGTTCTGGTTCGTCGCTTGCATAATTGCTCTCCAGGCCTCAGACGGAGGAGGAGGGGAAGGAGGACGATCAGGAACTTCTTCACCCTCTGGGTTAACGTTGGAAACCCTTTTAGGAGCCATCCTGAATGAGATGACAACTATTAGCCATTGATTGAAAATATATAAGCTAAATCAACGGCTAGAAATTGCAACATAAGTCTTCACAAGAACATTCGAACAAGATGAACGAATGTAATCCACAGTTTAATGGTACAACAATCTTCTCGAGAAGCCACTTGGGAGAACAAAAGGTAAATAAAACAACAAGGAGTAGATAGAACAAATACAAGATAGAAGCTTCGTTTGACATATTCGTGCTGAAAGCTTATGGAACGTGTTACAAAAGGGTTTTGCAATCCCCGGATCAGCATAGCCAAGGACCCTTTAAGATGCAACTCCCGATCGGAACAAACGCCCATAAAACTACTTCACTCAATGTAGAACCCCGAACTCCATATCCTTCATTCGTTGGAAGAATGCCTACGAGCTACTAGATGAACCCACCAATTAATTTCCGAAAGTTTCCAGTTATGCAATCAGGTGTTGGGGATACAGGGGAAGCATCGCGCACTCAACTATAATCCTACATCCAGCTGTATCCATCCTTCAACACATAACCAGTTATTTCCGGAAACCGTTTACCTTGGACCTTCGAAACGCATCTACTATACAAGCTATGGCAATACTCCCGAACTACCTCCCTAGTACTGGGTGATGTCGGGGTTATCTTGCCACTAACCGCATAGGAGAGTTTTCGATGTCGGCCGTCTTAAGTATTCCAGAACTGTTGCGATATATTTGTGACGACAACACCTCGGAGCTCAACTCCCCGGGACACTGCCACAACCCCTAAATGACAGGAGGCATCGAGAACAATGTTCTCATCACAAAGACATCGGAATAATCCAAACAATACTCGCGTGATCCTAAAAAAATTTTTGTTGAATTTTTGAGAGTGGAAGAGACAAGTAATCGTCAGGAGTCCTCACCAGAGTGAAAAGAGATGAGGAGCAAAAGAAATCCTACTCTCCGATATATATATAGGACTCAAAACATTTTCAAGTGTGTGCCTAGACTCAACCGTCAACGATTCGATCAATCAGTGGGGGCTTCTAGGTCGGAGAAGGCTCTGAATACGAACTTGTATGCCCAATATGGGATTATACCTCCTACGTGTCGAGGCACGACTTAAAGGTATAAGACCATACTAGAATGATCTCAAGTATGGTATCTTTGCACGACTCATGTAAAATGGGGATGAAATTGCAAAAGGATAGTTGGCTTACACTCGCCACGTCACACAATACATTACATAAGCCAAACATCATCCAAATAACATCACAGTCCGACTACGGATGAAGATCCAAATGAAAGATACCAAATAAATAAATCCACAAGGTCCGAATCGCCCCTAGTAGAAGCCACTACTGATCATCGGGATAGCGCACATAGTATCGACTACGTTCTTCATCGAACTCCCAGTACAGCTCGGTGCCGTCACCTGAGTAGTCCACCATAGTACCTGCATCTGGTGTGGTGTAGAATCTATGAGCCACGGAGGACTCAGCAATGCCATTCCCGGGTAGCAAAACTATCTAAGCCTTGGGTGTGGAACAAGGCTGAAGAAATATAAAGGTTGTAACTGCACTAGCACTACCTTACGTGTTTAGAGCGAGAAGAGAAATTCCACGAGCGTCAAAGTGATCACGAAGTGATCCTATCTAAGCTCGTCAATCATAACCCCACAGTGTTCACTTCCCGAACCCCTTTCGGAAAATGACCGTCGCGGTTACTCACGCTGGTAGTGTGTTCTGAACATGGTGTCATGTTTTTTACAACCGGATATTAACAAATTCCCATCTGCCACATAACTGCGGGCACGACTTTCGAAAGATCAAAACCCTGCAGGGGTGTCCCAACTTAGCCCATCACATGCTCACGATCTGCGGAGTCGCAACTCCAAGGTGGGAAGACCCGAGTATTCTCGGAATCCCGTGCTCAAGATATTCCGACTAAGGTAAAACTAATCCAGCAAGACCTCCTGGCGTGCCGACACCCTGACAGTAGCTGCGCGTATCTAGTCTCAGGCCACGACTGGATAGGTTAGCCTACAGGAAAATACCAGCCCTCGGGTTCCCCCAAGGTGGCCCTCCAGTCCGCCCAGTTTGGACCAACACTCATGTGGAGCACTGGCCCGGGGTTGTTAATTAAGATCATGGGATAGCTAGTCCCTATGCAAGTTTTAGTTATTAGGCAAATGGAGTACCAATGTTGGGCCCAGGATGCTCTGATACCAACTTGTAATGCCCAGGATGGGACTATACCTCCTACGTGTCGAGGCACGACTTAAAGGTATAAGCCCATCCTAGAATGATCTCAAGTTTGGTATCTTTGCACGACTCATGTAAAATATGGATGAAATTGCAAAAGAATAGTTGGCTTACACTCGCCACTTCACACAATACATTACATAAGAAAAACTTCATTCAAAACATCACAACCCGACTACGAGCGAAGATCCAAAAGAAAGATACCAAAACAACATAAAGCCACAGGTCAGGATCGAATCCTAGTAGAAACCACTACTGATCATCGAAACGTCACAAGCATACGGCCACACTCTTCATCGAGCTCCTGGTGAAGTACTTGAACCAGCTCCTGCATCATTCTCGGCTGAACCTGCATCTGGTGTTGTAGTATCTGTGAGCCACGAGGACTCAGCAATCCCATAACCATGGGTATCAAGACTAGCAAAGCTTTGTGGGTAGGAAGAGGCAAAGTGGTAAGGTTGCAGCAGCGGCCAAGCATAATATGGTGGCTAACTTACGAGTACCAGAATAAGATGAGCATCTACGCAAACGGTCGCAAAAGTAGTGATCGCTAAAGATCCTGAACTACATACGAGTCAAACATAACCCCACCGTGTTCTCTTCTCCAAGTGAAAAGAGACAGTCACGGTTACTCACACAGTTGTGTGTTTTACTTCGGATCATCTGTCAAGTTTTCTACAACCGGACATTAACAAATTCCAATCTGCCACATAACCGCGGGCACGGCTTTCGAAAGATCATAACCCTGCAGGGGTGTTCCAACTTAGCCCATCACAAGCTCTCACGATTAGCTGAAGTGATAAATATAATATCATCACCCCTTATCTTAGGGAAATCCGATCAGGCTCGGCATCCCGGTAGCACAAGACATTTCGACAATGGTAAAACAAGTCCAGCAAGACCTCCCGGTGTGTCGACACCCTGATAGTAGCCGCGCGTATCTCGTCTCAGGACACAACCGGATGGGCGATGCTACAGGTTATACCAGATACCTCGGGTTTCCCCAAGGCGGCCCTGCAGGACCCCCGTTTGGGACCAACACCATCAACACTGGCCCCCCTGCTATGTAGAAAGAATCCTCGGGGACGCGACCCCCTATGCAATTTTAATTAATTATTTAAGTTGTTATTATGAGCAAATTAAAACCAATGTTGGGCCTTGCTGGAGGAGTTTTATTCAAAGTCGAACTGTCAAGGGGTCCCCATCCACCCATCGTGTAAGGAACACAAAATCAAGGAACATAATGCCGGTTTATCGGCGCCTAAGGTGGCATGAGTGGAACAAAACACCGAGCAAAAGGCCAAGCCTTCCACCCATGCCCAGTATATAGGTGTGTTAATAATAACTATAGATATATTGATATTCCAACAACAAGTTCCCTCCTGGAACAGACTTCATCTTCACCTGCAACTAACAACGCTATAAGAGGGGCTGAGCAAGCGGGTAACATAGCCAAACAGAGGTTTTGCTAGGAAGGTTTCAAGGTTAGAGGTTTCATGGCAACAAGGAGAGGGCTGACAATAAAAGATGGGTAGCGCGACATGTAACGATAGCATCGAGACAACTAAGCATGGCAATGGTAGTAAAGGTATCCAAGGGTATGATGATCTTGCCTGGGATTCCGCAAGGGAGAAGAACGGACTCATGAAGAAGACGGAGCAACAGCCGAGCGAATCCTCACAACTCCGGAACGAATCCGAAGCTAACAAGAGAAGCAACCGGAAAGAAGCAAACAACACGGTAAACACACAAGCATAAACATGGCATACGATGCACAAACAAGTATGATGCATGTCCGGTTTAAATATGCATGTCTTGGCAAGATGCACAAACAATACTACAAGTTAAGTGGAGCTCAATATGCAACGAGTTGAATATTGACAAAACACCACAATTAATTATTTAATTGACTCTCGTTTATTTACAAGACAAGATTAAATGTTTGTTAACATGGCAAGAGGTGAAGCAAAAACAAACTACCTATTTAGACATTTTAAATGAGGCCGAAAAATAACAACAACAATTCCAGAAAATCCCCATGAGCATGTTTAGCAATTATTAAGCAAACAACAATTCACACATTTTAATGTTGTTAACATGATGCGGATGATATGATCAAGTTTATGCAAGTTTATTAAAAGTTGACATGAAGAAGATATGAAGCAATTGTCCCCGTGGTGGAAGGAAAAAGGTGCCACAGCAACGATCCGAAAATGATGCAACGGCAACATCTCGGTTCCGGTAACTCGTTGAGAGTCCGGTGCAAAAGGAAAGATGGCGTGAGCGAGTCAAGCGAGATGAAAGGTGGGGCGATCCCGTCACCGGGTTCCCACGAGTCGGCGATGAGGCAAACGAGGAACATGACAAAAGGTGATACGGGCACGGAGCACACAAGGGTAACATATCACACAACCACATCACAAGCATTCCACGGGCATCGTCTCGGGGTTATACCTTCGGAGCGAACGTTTCGGGGCGGTTTGAGATCGTCGAGGGACGTAGTGGAAGTAGTTGTACACGGGGTCGTCGTGGAACACGTGTCGTAGAGGGAAGTAGACGTTCTCGTTCGGAGAGGAAGTAGTTGTACACGACGATGATACTTGTACACGAGTCTTCGGCGACGGTAGTGGAAGTAGTTGTTCTCGTCGGCGGTAGTTGTACACGTTCGTAGTTGTAATTGGCGCATCCATCGTGTCCGGGGCGACGGTAGTGGAACTTGACGCATCACACATGTAGTCGTACACGTTTCTTCACCGAAGGTAGTCGTTCTCGTTTTTTAGCCGTTCGGGTCGTCGTGGTACTTGGTCGTGGTACTTGTCGATTCCGCGTAGTCGCACACTTGTGGTCGAGGTACTTGGCGATCTCCTTCACACCGGAATAGACACTTGGCGAAACCCATGGCAGCAACTTGGCCGGCGGGAGCAGCAGCAACAAACTTGGCGACGAGGCCATGGCAGCGGCACGGCGAAGAGGAGGCAGGGCCTCGGGCGCTCGGAGCAGAGGATGCAGGGCCGCCGGCGGCTTGACCCAGCGATGGAGCACGCGTGTGCATCCGGGAGAGCGGGATCCGGCGAGGAGGCGCTGCAGCCTTGCTGGAAAAGGAGGTCGTCCGGCTGGTGGACAAGGCGCAGAACAGCGGGGCGGCGCCCGGGCCAGGGAGGAAGGCGCTCGGGGAGGCTCGGCCTTGGCGAGGCTAGAGCCGCGGCTCTAGCCGGCGCTGGGGATACGGCGAGCGCGCGCTGGAGGGAGACAGGGGCGGCCGTCTGTGCGCTGGAGGAGGGCCGAAGGGAAGGCGCTGTCGGACTGGAGAAGAGGGCGCGATCGACGCTCGGCCTTGGCGATGGAGGGACGGGCGCGGGCTGGCCTCCTGGCGCTGGCTCGGGGCCGGGGCGATGGAGGGAGGCGCGGAGGGTGGCGAGGCAGGAGGCCTGCGTGGAGAGCTGCGGTGCTGAGGCCTGGCGATGCGGAGCGAGGAGGGATCGAAGCAGGGGAAAAGACCTGAGGCCCGGTGGCGATGGGGTTCCTGGGAGATCGAGAGGGAGGAGGGGTTCGGGACTCGGGCGCTGGGAGATCGAGAGGGAGGAGGGGTGGCGGCGACTTGCGGGAGATGAGAGGGAGCGACGGGTCGGGGCTAGGGTTAACGACGCCTGGTGGGCTGGAGGCTGAGATGGAATGGGCCGGTTGGGAAGGAAGGCCGCAGGCCCAGATGGCCAGGTAGGCCGGCTGGCTGGGCCTAGGCTGCTGGTTTTTGCCATCTCCAAAAACAGAAGAAAGGAAGGGTGCTAAAGAATTTGGACAAGAGTCTATTATTCTTGGACTCGCAAAATTGCGTTGGTTTCCAGAAAAAAAAATAAGAAAGGGCATGAATGGAAAATAAATTCAAATTCCTTTGAATTTATTTCAAATGGTGTGAACAAGGACTATGATTTAGAAGAGCCCAAAAATGTCCAGAATTTTGGAGGAGCCTCGTTAAAAGGAAAAAGAATTATAGGGAGGTTTTGACGGTGAAACTTGAAGCAACAGAGGTCTGGAGAATAATTGCAAGTGTGTTGCGGTTAATTCCAAACAAATGGAATATTTATTATAGCTCCCTAATAATATTGACAGGCTTTTATATGTTATAAAGAGAAGACATTCTTCCCTCGATTAAAATGGACCGAAGGTCCACACGGTTTATTTAAGTTGAGATGCAAAATATTAATGACATGATGGCATGATGACATGATGCAATGCGAAAATAAATAACACAAGCACAAACGAAACACAAGGGAGACCCGGAACATCTGGAATCTTCTGGAATCTTCTGGGACGTCGGTCTTCGGGCGTCACAACTCTCCCACACTACCAGAGGATCTCGACCCGAGATCCTAGAGATAGCACCGGGTAAAAACGGAAGAGGAAGAGGTAAAACAAAGTTGCTTCTTTTTCAGACGAGTGAAACCAAAGAACCTTGAGAGGTTGAACAAGTTGAATAAGAGTACAATGGAGATGAACGAAGATGAAAACACTCCGTTGGGAAGAGGAACAAGGAGCATTATGAGAACCTTGTAGGTTGAAAGACATGAAACAAGAGCTCACGGATGACGAAAGAATTTCAAAACCACTCCGGTTAACCAAGATTGAGAAAGAATAAGAACGAAATAATTTGGACAGCACTCCGTCTGAAAATGGAAGAAAATGAACATGAACTTGAGAAGATGGATGATACTTGCTGAAATGAACAACATATTGTCTCCGAAACAATTGAAAGAATGGCACAAGGTGTAAGAAAGATTCAGACATCACTCCGGTTAAAAAGATGGGCAAAACTTGATAAGATGATAGAACTAGAATGGAGGACACAACACTCCGGTTAAATGGACAAGCAAAGGAAAGAACATGATCTCGATAAAAACGAGATGATGGTTAAAGAGAGCAATATCACAATGCCTCCGGAACGAAAGAATAGATGCAAGATCGTTGGGAAGAAAGAACGGAGAAGAAAAAGACAACTTCTCCCACGCATGAATTGCAATTCATTCTTACGAAGAAGGGTTGAACGGATTTGTTGGAAGAATCAACAACGAAAGGAATAAGCTTGATGTGGGCTTATGGAAAACATCTCAAAATTAAGAGGTGACAACCAGCCACTTACGAAAACATTTGATTGGATTGAGATCAACAAGGAGACGATAAACTTATCTCACCGGAATGATAAATGAAGAACTTGGGTCATTATGAGCACCATAATAGCAACAATTCTCAAGGAAAGCTTTTAGGTGAATTATAACCCAAGATAACTCCAAGAGATAAAAATGAGGGGTTGAAAAGATCTCCTAAAGAAAAAGAAATGATGGTTTTAAATATCTCATTCTTGATAACTCGTGAATCATGAAAACATGAAGGAATTGTCAAGAATGACATAACTCCATCTGAAAAGATAAGGTAGAAAGGATTGCAATTGGAAAGCATGATGAAGAATGCTTGAGCTCCATCAAGAATCTTGATGAAAACTTTGAGGTGAATTAAAACATGATGAACCACCATGAGAACTCCGATAATGAAAGCATGCGAAGCGAAAGATGAAAAGAATAAGATTCAAGGCCTGCGGTGAATTAGATTGAGGTTTGAAATGATATAATTGAAATAACATGGAGCTCCAGAAAACAAAATGAACAGCTTAGAACCGAGAATATTATATGATGAACAAGCTCTGGAAAAAGGAATTAAATCACCTCGGGGAAATAAGAATAAGATTTATTGTATGCTTATCCTTCACCAAATTAAATTGATGACAAGCAACGGATTTGGCATACTACTTATTCTTGTTGCAAAGAATTAAAGAGAGATCTCGCACAAGCTTGGGTAAATCTTCAACGAACCATCGGTAGGATTATGAAAAGAACAAATGAATTAATACGATAACAACGGAAGAGTGAACTTGAAAGAACCACCGTAAAAATATAGAGACGAATGAAGAGACATCAATGAAGAATATTTGGAGGACGAAGTTGAAAACTGAGAACGAAGAAATATTCTGAAATGATGGCCTTCGGAGTATCACAAATAAAAGAATTCATAAAAAGCTCTGAAGGGGCATGAAAACAATTCCCACAATCGAAAACAATTATGAGGATGGCATGAAGCTAGAACCACAAATCTTGGAAGAACGGGCCAAGATTTAAGAGAAACACTTCTCCGGTCTCCAAATGTTGAGAATGAAGACGAGAAATGCCATAAGAATTGTTGAGCACTCCGAAATGAAGAATTAAAAAGGTTGAACCAATGATGAAAAAGAATTTGAAAGCGATCTTGGAGAAGGCATGTGACTGATGGAAATCATTCTTACGTCACACTTTGAAAAGAATTTGAGTATAACTCCGGAAAAATTAGAAGAGTCAGGTAAGATCCTGGGAAAAGACTTGTGGGTTAGGGCCCACTCAAAAGAAATCACCGTTGAAAAATATATTTCTTAAGAGATACTGCACCGGTTGAATTAAATGGCTTGAGTAAGATAACAATCCTCAAAAATAATTTGAACGGATTAAGAATGGAATTATGAATCTTCAGCACTCCGGATATGAATAGGCAGAGGAGAATTATTAATTGGTGCACCGGAATAAGAAATCATTGTGAAATGAGGAAAAGGATAAGATCAACACCGAAATCTTGAATTACATCCACCGGCAAAATTGAGAACAAAAGAATGATGAACTTGAAGCTCTTGAGCATCTTCCTGAGAATCACCGGATAAGAACATTGAAGGAAAAGAATGAAGAAACATCACAAGAATAAAATGGATACTTGATTAAGAATTCTGGCTCCGTAAAGAAAAGGGTGGGAGGGTGGGGAAAACAAAGACAACTTGGGATGAATGAAACAGACAAATCGTCAGATTTCTGAACGGCGTCTGTATGGAATAACTTGAAGAGAAGTCACACCGGTTGAAAAGAATTAACATGAAAATCTCGATGGTCAAAAGAATTAGCACTCCCATAGAAATATGAGAACACCGATTAGGAAAAGGTATGGAATCAACATTTGACATCGAAGCAACTCGAATACCAGAATCAAAACAAAAACAAAGGATATATATGTTTATGAAGAAGATTATGTTGCAACATATCTATCTGAACAGAGAATTGAACGAATGAATTTCCGCAGGTGAATCAGCTTGACGAGAAGAGACTTGGAAGAACAAAAGATAAATAAAAGCAACAAGGAGCAGATAGAACAAATACAAGATAGAAGCTTCGTTCGACATATTCGTGCTGAAAGCTCATGGAACATGTTACAAAAGGGTTTTGCAATCCCCGGATCAGCATAGCCAAGGACCCTTTAAGATGCAACTCCCGATCAGAACAAGCCCATAAAAACACTTCACTAAATGTAGAACCCCGAACTTCATATCATGCACTCGTTGGAAGAATGCCTAGAACTACTAGATGAACCCACCTATTAATTTCCGAAAGTTTCCAGTTATGCAATCAGGTGTTGGGGATACAGGGGAAGCACCGCGCACTCAACTCTAATCCTACATCCAGCTGTATCCAACCTTCAACACATAACCAGTTGTTCTCGGAAACCGTTTACCTCGGACCTTCGAAACGCATCCACTATACAAGCTATGGCAATACTCCCGAACTACCTCCCCAGTACTGGGTGATGTCGGGGTTATCTTGCCACTAACCGCATAGGAGAGTTTTCGATGTCGGCCATCTTAAGTATTCTAGAACTGATGCGATGGATTTGTGACGACAACACCTCGGAGCTCAACTCCCCGGGACACTGCCATAACCCCCAATGATAGGAGGCATCGAGAACAATGTTCTCGTCACAAAGACATCGAAAAAATCCAAACAATACTCGCGAGATCCTAAAAAAAATTTGGTGCATTTTTTGAAAGTAGAAGAGGCAAGAGTAATCGTCAGGAGTCCTCACCGGAGTGAAAAGAGATGAGGAGCAAAAGAAATCCTACTCTCCGATATATATATAGGACTCAAAACATTTTCAATTGTGTGCCTAGACTCAACCGTCAACGATTCGATCAATCAGTGGGGGCTTCTAGGTCGGAGAAGGCTTTGAATACCAACTTGTATGCCCAATATGGGATTATACCTCCTACGTGTCGAGGCACGACTTAAAGGTATAAGACCATACTAGAATGATCTCAAGTATGGTATCTTTGCACGACTCATGTAAAATGGGGATGAAATTGCAAAAGGATAGTTGGCTTACACTCGCCACGTCACACAATACATTACATAAGCCAAACATCATCCAAATAGCATCACAGTCCGACTACGGACGAAGATCCAAATGAAAGATACCAAATAAATAAATCCACAAGGTCCGAATCGCCCCTAGTAGAAGCCACTACTGATCATCGGGATAGCGCACATAGTATCGACTACGTTCTTCATCGAACTCCCAGTATAGCTCGGTGCCGTCACCTGAGTAGTCCACCATAGTACCTGCATCTGGTGTGGTGTAGAATCTGTGAGCCACGGAGGACTCAGCAATGCCGTTCCCGGGTAGCAAAACTATCTAAGCCTTGGGTGTGGAACAAGGCTGAAGAAATATAAAGGTTGCAGCTGCACTAGCACTACCTTACGTGTTTAGAGCGAGAAGAGAAATTCCACGAGCGTCAAAGTGATCACGAAGTGATCCTATCTAAGCACGTCAATCATAACCCCACAGTGTTCACTTCCCGAACCCCTTTCGGAAAATGACCGTCGCGGTTACTCACGCTGGTAGTGTGTTCTGAACATGGTGTCATGTTTTTTACAACCGGATATTAACAAATTCCCATCTGCCACATAACCGCGGGCACGGCTTTCGAAAGATCAAAACCCTGCAGGGGTGTCCCAACTTAGCCCATCACATGCTCACGATCTGCGGAGTCGCAACTCCAAGGTGGGAAGACCCGAGTATTCTCGGAATCCCGTGCTCAAGATATTCCGACTAAGGTAAAACTAATCTAGCAAGACCTCCCGGCGTGCCGACACCCTGACAGTAGCCGCGCGTATCTAGTCTCAGGCCACGACCGGATAGGTCAGCCTACAGGAAAATACCAGCCCTCAGGTTCCCCCAAGGTGGCCCTGCAGTCCGCCCAGTTTGGACCAACACTCATGTGGAGCACTGGCCCGGGGTTGTTAATTAAGATCACGGGATAGCTAGTCCCTATGCAAGTTTTAGTTATTAGGCAAATGGAGTACCAATGTTGGGCCTTGCTGGAAAAGCTTTAGCGCTAAGCGGGTTATCAAGGGGGCCCATAAACCCCAACCGTGTTAGGGACGCATAATCAAGGAACATAACACCGGTTTATACGGTTCCTAGGGCGGCATGAGTGGAACAAAACACCAAGCAGGAGGCTTAGCCTTCCACCCATTGCCAAGCATATAGATGATTTAGTTTAAGAGTTTATATAGTGTGATATCCCAACAATAACTTCAACATGAAGCAAGAATCTTCAAATCTTCTCCTGCAACTAGCAATGCTATAAGAGGGGTTGAGCAAAGCTTACGTAGCCAAACAAAGGTTTTCTAGGTTGGGTGGTTAGACAGGTTCATGGTTACAATAGGAGGCTGACAAACAAACATGGGCATCGAGGCAATAAGCTAAAGAGCGAGACTTCTAGCAATAGGCAAAGATAGTAATGATATCTGTGTCAGGTCATCTTGCCTGTCGAGTCATCGATGGGATCGTAAGACGGCTCCTCGTACTCAACCTTGGTAGTAACCTCGTTCTCGTTCTCGGTCTCGGCTCCCGGCTCTACTCATCACAAGAACACAACATGGCACGAAATCAAACAAGGTGCAATGCACAATCAACATGATTCAAGTATGATGCCATACATGTCAAGGGAGGAAGCACACAAGAACAACACAAGACAACAAGTTTAAATGAGGCCGGAATCAACATATAGCAAATCCGATAAGTCCTCATATGCATATATTGAAATTGGTCCAGATCTGAACAAACTTTAAGTTAAAGTTGTTAAACAGCAAGTTAACATGCACCATGAAGATCTACACGAAATTCTAGTCAAGTTTCATATAAAGTTTGTTTAATTCGGGGCTACGGTCTAGAAGATATGCGCAAAACAAGACAAGCATGGAAACGGTGCAAGATGCACCCAAACATCAAGCAAACACATTCCAAACATGTTAACAACATGATATTATGATTCTACATGCAAAATCACACAACTTTCATATAGAGCACGCTCAAAACGGAGCAACGGTTCAACACATACACTCGAAACAAGATACAAAGCGAAGCTGAAATTAACAGCCACATAGCAACTTTGGAGCAAGAAATATATACTCTACAACACCCAAACATGTAGACAATAAGCATGGACATGAAGTAGACATATCCTACAGCAAACAACTCCATTGGAGCAACTCCATAGGAGGCATGGATCAATAGCAACAAGCTACACCATTTTGATCATGATGTTAAAATCCTGACAGTTATAATTTATAGCAACTTGGAAGCAAGAAATAAATAAGCTACAACAAGCCATATGAGCAAGTGATGGCATGGATGTATAGAAAATAACATGTACAACAAGGAATTATCATTGGCCACTCGAAAACAAGCATGTATTTTACTAGGGCATCAAGCTAACATAGCATCAGGTTATGACAGATTCCAGACTTCGCAGAAATTTCACTAAGTATAAAACAGTTATGTTGGCATGGCATGTTTACAAACATGTTTAAGTCACCTCAAGGCATATCATGGAAAATGGTTTGCACCACAGCAAAGACCACAAGATGGAGATTCTAAAACACATTGGCATGTGACATGGGGACAAACACATCAATAGCAACGAGCACTTCAAATCGGCATCTCATAACATGTTTCATAACTTAACAGCCATATGCACTTTTGCAACCAATTTTAACATGCCAATATGAAACCTAACTTGAATGCTACATCAACCATCATGTAGAGCATTTCAGAAGGAACATTTTGACATATCATTTGCTTCATTTGGATAAACATGCACCAAGTTATCACATCTCAAACATGGCATGAAAATAACAACTTGCAGCAGTTTATAACAAGTAGCACTCTTGCAACAGAGATTAGGACCTCTAGATGATCTCAAACAAGCATGCCATAATGGAACAAAATGTAGTGCACATCACCACGATCATTTTGATATATCATATGCTCAATTTGGACTTACACACAAAAAGTTACAGCCATGCAAAGATGCCAACAAATTATGACAGAAAAGGACTTAGCCAAAATTTAGACAAGGAAAAAAACACATGCGAGCGCTAGTTAGCTATTCGACGCACCGGCGAGGGTTAGAGGGTGGCTCACCCTGGGCCTCTCGGGCCGGACGAAGGGGAAGGCGAGGCAGGCCGGCCTCGGATGTTGCTGGGCCTCGGCCCAAGCGGGGAAGGGGCCGGCCCGGAGGCGCTGGCGCGTCGGTCGTCGCCCTCGACCGAAGCGGCCGATGCGGAGCGACGGCGCGGCAGAGGCCGCCGGCGAGGGCTGCGGTCTCCGGCGGGGAGGGCTGATCCGGTCGGGGCGCGACAGATCTGCGGAGTCGGCGGCGGATCCGGAGCGGGGGCCGACGGGCGGAGGAGGCGGCGGCGGGGAGCTCGGCCGGCGGCGGTGGTGTGTACC
>LR738710.1:746400407-746413426 GCA_902687465.1 Secale cereale
CGGCGGTGGATCTGGCGAGGCGCGGGCCCGAGCGCGGAGGGAGGAGGCGATGCAGACGAGGCGGCGGTGGCTGGGCTCGCGCGGGCCCGATTCGGGCCCCGCGGGCCGGCGGCGAAGTGGGCACGGGGAAGGACGCGTGGCGCGCTGTGATTGGCTGGGCGCGTCCGGGAGGACATGTCTGGTCCGTTCCGGACGTGTCCGACGGCGAGAGGAGGGAGGAGACTAGGGTTTGCCCAAAAAATGGACGTGGGGGACTAATTTATAGGCATAGGGAGCTAGGAGACTCCAAATGGGATGCAGTTTTCGGCCACGCGATCACGATTCGATGACCGAGATGATGGGAAGGGTTGTGCTGGGTTTGTGGGCTGTTGTGGAGGGGGTCTTGGGCCTTAAAGAAGAGGTTCTTTTAGCCCACTAGGTTAACCGTTGGAGTACCAAACAAACTCCAAATGCGACGAAACTTGATAGACGGCCTACACGTACCAAAACAACATCGCACGACAAGTCTCACTCATTCTTGAAACGTTACACGGCCACACACGAAAGAAGGACTCGGGGATGCCATGGGCACGTGTGTGAGCGTCGGAACTCGAAACGGACAACGGAAGAGACGAGTGGGACCGGGTGCAAGTGACAACAAGAATGCAATGCAATGCACATGACAACATGACATGGATGAAATGCACACACGCACATGACAAAACGAAGAAACCTAAAATGAAAGAAGAGCCCATAATGGAATTGATGAAGTCAAAGTTTCATATATTTCCATATTTGGAAAGTGTTACATCTGGGGCATTACACTAAGCTTGGGAATGCCCCGGGAAGGCATCCCCTCTTTTGTCTTCATCTATCGGTAACTATACCCGGGACTATATTTTTATTCACCACATGATATGTGTTTTGCTTGGGCGTCATGTATAAATTGAGTCTTTGCTTTTTAGTTTGCTACAATCAATGTCGTGGTTCTAAGCCTGACAGTACGAGTAGGGGGTACGAATGTGGAGGCAAGGCCCTAGCTATGGTGGAGTTGTACACGAGGTGTTTTATGAGTTCAGGCCCTTCTCGGAGGAAGTAACAGCCCTCCGTCTCGGTGCCCGGAGGCGGTCGACTGATATGTGTATAGGTGTGAGTTACAGGGATGCGAACCCTTGTACAGGAGCAGGGGGTGGCTTATATAGTGTACCAGGACCCCGACCATGCTCCACGTTACCAAGGGTTCAATGTACATTAAGGAAGACGTTACTGATAACGTCTACAGTAAAGATTAATAAAGGCATTCGCTATGGCGAGTAAATACCAGACCGTTATTGTCCTAAGGGACCTTTGACCTTCGGGGATCGAGTGCCTTGGATTGGTCGAGTGGAGTTGAGTCGTCTTGTAGGTGATGTCCAGTCGAGTGGGATGTCCTCTTGGGCCGTCTCAGTCGACTGTCTTTGTCATCGTAGGCTTTGTCTTTTGATCTTCTGGGGTAGTGACCTTGGGTGGGGTACCTTGGCCAGGCATGTGACCCTACCCTAGGTCTGTAACCTCGTCAGTAGCCCCCGAATGGATCGAGGCTTGAGCAGGAAAGAGTGCTGAGGAAAGCTCCTGTCCTGGCTCGACGCCCTTGGGGTAGTCTTCTCTGAGCTCGCGGACTAGGCTGTCCTCCTCAATCTTGTCTTGGTCGCCTTGATCGATTCTGGAACCGTCGAGTGCGTTGGTTGCGTCCTCCATCGACTGAACTTTGCGCTAGGCGTCGGGTGCCGTTGGCACGCGTAGTTTTCTGCGGGGTTGGTTGCTCTTTGGTCGTCGGATTCCACGGGGTTTCGAAATTTGGGGAAGCGCGCGGGGCGGGACGTGCCGCAGCAATCGGACGGATATGCTCGGGTCGCCTCGATCCTCCTGCCACCTTTTTCGCCACGTATCGCGTCCGCGCCTGTTGCGGGATTTGATAAGATCGCTCGGGGCCACCGGTCAGCCACTCGACCGGGGCGCTATAAGTGTGTGCTGAGCCCGAAGCGGGGGCACTGCGCACCCATTCCTTGCTCTTTCGCCCCTGCCTCTCCGTCGTGCCTCTGCTCCTTCTCGCTTTCTCCACAGCAACCGCCGACTTGCGTGCCATGGGCAAGGACAAGACCGCGGCGATGGAGCGTTCGAAGAAGGCGGCGACGGGGAAGGGGAGGCGGTCCGGCCGTAGCGGATCGTCGTCGAGGTCCGGGCTCCCTCCTGGTTGGATCCAGGGGGATTGGATCCGGTCCACCATCACGGCGGAGGATTTGGAGGAGTTGGAGGAGGAGGGATTAGTCGCTCACGGCTCCTGGCAGGTGCCGGAGGGCGAGCTCGAGCCCCGACCGCGGGAGGGCGAGTGCGTCTTTCTTGCGACCCACGTCGACCGAGGTTTCTCCATGCCTTCGCACCCCTTTTTTCGTGCTTTCTTGATATTCTTCGGCGTCCAGCTGCATTACTTCATGCCCAATTCCATCGCTTTCCTTGCCGCATTCATCTCCATGTGCGAGAACTTCCTTGGCTGCCGGCAGCACTCGGGTTTTTTCAAACACATCTTTACTTGCCGCTCGCAATCCGTCAAGAAGGCGAACCCGAGTGACGAGAAGATTCACGTCCTCCAGGCGTGCGGCGGGCTTGGCATCCAACTTGGGAATAGGAGCGCTTTTCCCCCCATGATTCTTCCGGAGTCGATTCGGGGCTGGCAGTCGACTTGGTTCTATTACAAGGACAGTCTGACTCCTGGTCAGTCGACCGAACTCCCCCCTTTCTCTCTTGGTCGAGCCAGCCAGCTTCCTTCAATGATCGTGGGTCGAGCCGAGAGGGCTGAAGTGAACATGTTGGTGGAACGGGTCATCCAGTTGGTCCGCGAGGGAGTAACAGGGTTGGACCTGCTTGAGGTGTACCTCATGCAGAGGATCCAGCCACTCCAGGCTCGGGACCATCCGATGTGGTTGTACTCCGGCACCGACGACTCGTCGCGAGTCCACCCGGAGGCGGACGACATGAAGTACGTGGCGCAGTGCCTGAAGTGCGTCACGGGGAACAAAGACAACCCCAGGGGGTCCGGGAGGGTCCTCCCATTCGACGCTGACCATCTTCCTGACAAGGTTTGTCCTCGGCTCCCGAGTGGTGTTCCTGTTGTTGGCTTGTAATTGTCTTGATGAGTCCGACTAACGTTTGGCCAATCTTCCTTTTCTGCAGATCTATACTGAGATTTACTCGCTGCCCAACAGGGATAAGGTCCAGGAAGGCGAAGAGGGCGTGGGTGACGTCTCCAAGTGGAAGTCGGAGGAGGAGACCGAAGAGGAGAGCGAGGACTACTGTAGCGGGGAGTAGGTCGAGTCACCTCCTCGTGATGAGAAGCGGTCCAAGGGGAAGCACGACCCAGGGGCTATGCGCCCTCGGACGGGCACCTCCAGCTCCCAAACACCCAAGCGAGCTTGCACGACCACTCCTGATCCATCTGAGAAGGCGCCCATGCACCCCAAGGTTATCACTGCCAAGCCCCGGAAGGCCCTGCCCAAGATTAAGGTGGATGTTCTCATCGCCTCCACGTAAGTGTTATTTAGCTTTGTTCTTTTCTGCCTTTCGGAGGTCGACTATGTCCTCGTCGACTCATCTTCAAGGAAATTCTTCAGTGCTGCTGCCTCCACGACCTCGATGGACATCGACAAGGGCCGGGACGACGAGGACACCGCAGATGCTGCAACATCCCGCGCAGGTGCGAGTTGCGGATTGTGTCTTACTTTTCGTCGGTTAGGGCTGATGGTCGACTGAACTTCACAATTGTTTGTTTTGAAGTGCCGCACCACGTCATAGAGCTCCCAGACGATGATGATGTCGATCAGGAGCGCTTGGGAGGGGCTCGACGACGCGCGGGGAAGAAGGGCCGGAAGGTGCCTTCTGGCCCGGAGGCCCAACAACAGGAAGACGCGGTCCAAGCCATGGTTGATACGTCCAAAATGCATCACTATTTTGTATCATAATTTATCCTTATTCATTGATATATTTCACGTTACGGTGATGTTCTTATGTTGTTTTGGTCTATTTTACACAGTTTGCAAACTTTCCGATGCCGGAACAGCAGACGCATGATTCAGCATTAAAAAGTGGACACTGAGTTGCTAAAGAAGAATACCTCCAAATTACCTAAAAATTGACAGGAGATATTTTTCAGATAAATCACGAAGACACGCAAAAGGGGAGTCAGAGGGGGGCCACAGGGTGCCCAGGCGGCCTGGGGGCGCGCCCCCCTGGCCGTGCCGGGGGGGCGCCTGGAGCCCCTGGCCCACCTCCGGATGCCCCCTTTTGCATATATGCTCTCCGTTATCCAAAAACCCTAGAGACGGGACTTTTTACGGAGTTCCACCGCCGCTCCATGGCGGAAACCTACAGAGAAGAAAAGGGCATCTCTAGCTGGCAGATTCCGCCTGGGAGATCACCTCCCGGAAGGGGAGATCGTCACCATCGTCATCACCATCATCGAGATCATCATCAACATCATCCCCAACACCAGCACCATCTCCATCTTCATCCAAATCTCATCTTACAATCGCAACTTGTGTTGTAACTCGTACTACCTATCCTCTCTACTCCATCGGTGTTGATTACTGCTTTGTGGTGAATGCTATTGAGTTTTGTTGGAGAAATATTATTATGTCCAGATTGTTTATCACATATTTATCCCCACTGATCATGATCTCTTTTATGTCTTGTGAGTAGTTACCTTAGTTCTTGAGGACATGGGGAAAGTCTTGTTGTTAGTAGTCATATGCTGTTGAAGTAATATGTGTTGTTTGATACTTAAGTTGTGTTGTCATTCTACTAGTGGTGTTGTGTGAGTCGAACACCCAACACTTCGCCTTATTAAGGACCTAGGAGACTACATTGTGTATAAAGAATGCTTATGGTGGGTTGCCGGAGTGACAGAAACCTGAACCCCAGTTCGCACGCTTTTGCATAAGGGAATAATGGATCCTCGATCGTATTGCTACGGTTAGGCTTTTGCCTTAAATTCTACCTTGTATTTGCGGATGCTTGCAAGGTGTTTAATCATAAGAGTGCATTCATCTTAGTCTAGAGAGTGCACTAGCATAGATCCACCCACTCAACACTTATCAACACATAACATAGTATCGATACGGAATGTGGCGAAAGCACATGACTACCTCTCCTGTGTGTCCTCAGGAACGCTTTAGTCTTTATAAGTTCAGTTGCTAGGCCTCTCCTTTGCTAAGAAAGGATTGGGCCACTTGTTACTCTCAGTACCATTTACATTACTTGCTTTTACTTTCCTATTGCTTATACCGAGAAAACCCCTAAAAGTTATCTTTTAGTGCTTGCAGTAATTTCTTGCTCAGAATCACTTATCAATACCTTCTTGTCCTCGTTGGGTTCGACACTCTTACTTATCGAAAACGCTGCAATAGATCCCTTATGGTTGAGGGTCATCAAGTACCATTTTCTGGCGCCGTTGCCGGGGAGCGTAGCGCTATTGGTAAAGTGAAACTGGTAAGAAAGTTTTTTATATTTCTGTTTTTATTCTTGCTATTTGCGGCTCCTTGTCCTTATGGACAACCCTATTATTAGATCGTTGCTTGCGGGAAGACGCCCCACACCTGTGGTGGTTGATCCTCCCCCTACTGAAATTGTGCCTTATAAAATACCAGCTGGTATTATCGATTATGTTTTGGCTAATCGTTACGCAGGAGACAGACATCCCGGTGAACACTTGCTATATCTATCACAACTGTGTTCATTATTTAAGCTTGCAGGTGTATCGAGGGAGTTTGTCATGAGGAAATTGTTTGTCGTATCACTAATAGATAAAGCTTCAGATTGGTATGGACTTCTCGATGACTCACACTTGCTGGACTGGCAGGAGCTTATGTCTCTCTTTTATACTAAGTTTTATCCTCTTCATGAAATTCATCGAGACAGGAATTATATCTATAACTTTAGGTCTCGTGACGGAGAAAGCATTGCTCAAGCTTGGGGGAGATTGAAGTCCCTAATGCTCAAATGCCCTATTCATAAGCTTCCCTAGGAAATTATACTTACAAATTTTTATGCCATGCTTTCTCGTCAGGATAAGGAGATGCTGGATGCCTCCTCTAGTGGGGTATTTCAGAAGAAGAGTGTTGAAGAAAGGTGGGATCTCATTGAAAGAATCCAGAGGAATACCGAAGATTTGGAAATTGATAAAGGTATTGCACCCGCTATAAATGATGAATATGATTATATTGAGAGCTATGTGAAAACTGATTACTTCAATACTTTTTGCTCTAAGATTGGTCTTGATTCCCATCTAGTGATTGATTTGTGTAAGAATTTTGCCTCTCACGTTGATTCTTTTAAAAACAAGAGAGACCAGCACCATGAACCCTTTAAAGAACCACCTATTGATATTTATGTTGCTGACCCTATTTTGCCTGCAGTTATATATGAAAAGCCTCCTTTTCCCACGAGGATAAGGGAGCACTCTCTTGTGACAGGCATAATAAATAAAAGTGAGAGAAGAGTTGATGAGCCTGAGGACCAGATCAGGGTCGATCCTCAAGTTGCATTGATTAAAGACCTTGCTACTGACGATGTTTTGGATTCCAATATAAATTTTTGTGCTGTTTCCACTAACCTTGTCACAGCAAAGAATAAAGGCCCAATTTCAGGTATTCCAGTGGTATCTGTTAAAATAGGAGATCACAATTATTATGGGCTATGCGATTTGGGATCGAGTGCAAGTGCTATCCCCTATTCACTTTACGAAGAGATCATCGGTGAGATTTCCCCTTGTGAACTTGAAGAAGTTGATGTTACTATTCATCTTGCAAACATAGCAACTATCTCTCCTATCGGAATTGTGAGGGACGTTGAAGTCTTATGTGGAAAGGTAAAATACCCTACCGACTTTCTAGTACTTGGTTCAGAGAGAGACAATTTTTGTCCAATTATTTTTGGTAGACCTTTTCTTAGAACTTGTGGAGCTATAATAGATTGCAAGAAAGGTAAAGTTTCTGTTGAATTCGATGGTGAGCCATATGAATTTAATTTTTCTAAGTTCTCTAAGCAGCCTCGTGGTACTGATTTACCTAGTGATGATAAAATTATTGAAAGTATTGCCTCTATTGCTATTCCCCCTAATGATCCTTTGCAGCAATACATGGAGGACCACGAGAATGATTTGCATATGCAGGAAAGAAATGAACCAGATGAAATATTCTTGAGGCAGCCTGCTATCCTGAAGCACAACCTTCCGGTTGAACCTTTGGGAATTTTATCAAAACCGAAAGAAGACCCGGTGTTCGATCTTAAACCTCTTCCCGATACGCTCAAGTATGCTTATTTAGATGAAAAGAAAGTATATCCTGTTATTATCAATTCTAACCTTTCAGGATATGAAGAAGAGCGATTATTGGAAGTACTTCGTAAGCACCGAGGCGCAATTGACTACACCCTTGATGACCTTAAGGGGATTAGTCCATCTATCTGCCAACATACTATCAACCTTGAGCCTGATGCTAAACCAGTTGTTGATCATCAACGACGATTGAACCCGAAGATGATGGATGTCGTGAGAACCGAGATTCTCAAGCTTCTAGCCGCAGGTATTATCTACCCTATAGCTGATAGTAAGTGGGTAAGTCCGATACATTGTATTCCTAAGAAAGGAGGTACAACTGTGGTTCCTAATGATAAAAATGAATTAATACCTCAGAGAATTGTTATTGGATATAGAATGTGTATTGATTACAGGAAGTTGAACAAGGCAACCAGGAAGGATCACTACCCGTTGCCATTCATCGACCAAATGCTTGAAAGGTTATCCAAAAATACCCACTTTTGTTATCTCGATGGTTATTCTGGCTTCTCTCAAATTCATGTTAACACTGCCGATCAAGAGAAGACCACTTTTACTTGTCCCTTTGGTACTTATGCTTACAGACGTATGCCTTTTGGTTTATGTAATGCCCCTGCTACTTTTCAAAGGTGTATGTCTGCTATCTTTCTTGGTTTTTGCAGGGATATTATGGAAGTCTTCATGGACGATTTCTCCGTCTATGGAACTTCTTTTGACCATTGTCTTCACAACCTTAATAAAGTTTTGCAGAGATGCGAGGAGACAAATTTGGTACTCAACTGGGAAAAGTGCCACTTTATGGTTAATGAAGGAATTTTTCTTGGTCACAAGATTTCCGAAAGGGGAATTGAAGTGGACAAGGCCAAGATCGAAGCTATTGAGAGGATGCCCTATCCAAGGGACATCAAAGGTATTCACAGTTTTCTCGGTCATGCAGGTTTTTATAGAAGATTTATTAAAGACTTTTCTAAAACCTCGAGACCCCTCACTAATCTTCTCCAGAAGAATGTTCCTTTTGTATTTGATGAAAATTGTAAGGAAGCTTTTGAAGTCCTTAAGAAAGCTTTAATAACTGCTCCTATAGTACAACCACCTGACTGGAATTTACCTTTTGAGATTATGTGTGATGCAAGTGATTTTGCTGTTGGAGCTGTTTTAGGACAAAGAGTTGATAAGAAATTGAATGTTATACATTATGCTAGTAAAACCCTTGATAGTGCTCAAAGAAATTATGCTACTACTGAGAAGGAATTCTTAGTTGTAGTTTTTGCTTGTGATAAGTTTAGGCAGTATATTGTTGATTCCAAAGTTATTATTCATACTGATCATGCTGCCATTAAGTATCTTATGACAAAGAAGGATGCCAAGCCAAGGCTTATCAGATGGGTACTCCTTCTTCAAGAATTTGATTTGCAGATTGTTGATAGGAAAGGGGAAGACAATCCGGTGGCGGACAATCTTTCAAGGATGGAAGATATACCGCACGACCCCATCCCAGTTAACGACAGTTTTCCAGACGAGCAACTTGCCGTTGTAAAAGTACAATCTCTTTCCGATCCTTAGTATGCAGATTATGCTAATTTTATTGTTGCAAAGTATTTGCCTCCAGGTCTAACATTTCAGCAAAGGAAGAAGTTCTTTCATGATTTGAGGCACTACTTTTGGGATGACCCACATCTTTTCAAAGAAGGTCCCGACGGGATCGTGAGAAGATGCATTCCGGAACATGAGCAGAAGGACATTCTCAGACGGTGTCATGATAGTCCCTATGGAGGACATCATGTCGGTGAGAGGACTGCACATAAGGTTCTTCAATCAGGTTTTTATTGGCCTACTCTCTTTAAAGATGATAGAAATTATGTTTTAGCCTGTGATAAATGTCAGAGAGTTGGTAACATTAGTAGAAGGAATGAGATGCCTATGTATTACTCACTAGTGATTGAACCTTTCGATTGTTGGGGTTTTGACTTTATGGGTCCTTTTCCTTCTTCGCACAAGTACACTCACATTTTAGTAGCTGTTGATTATGTGATCAAGTGGGTTGAAGCAATCCCCACTGAAAGTGCTGATCACAAAACATCTTTGAAAATGCTTAAAGATGTAATTTTTCCTAGGTTTGGCGTACCAAGGTATCTCATGACTGATGGGGGATCACACTTCACGCACGGAGCTTTTAGAAAAGCTTTGGCTAAATATGATGTTAATCATAGAATTGCTTCACCATATCATCCTCAAACTAGTGGGCAAGTTGAGCTCACCAATAGAGAGATTAAGTTGATCTTGCAGAAAACAGTAAACATAAATAGAAAGGACTGGTCAAATAAGTTAGGAGATGCTTTGTGGGCATATAGAACTGCTTACAAAAACCCCATGGGCATGTCCCCCTATAAGATGGTGTATGTCAAGGCTTGCCATTTGCCATTAGAGTTAGAGCACAAAGCTTTCTGGGCTGTTAGAGAGCTTAATGCTGACCCAAAATTAGCTGGTGAGAAGCGTCTCATGAACTTGACTTCTCTAGATGAATGGAGGAGTGAAGCTTACGAGAGCGCTAAAATGTTCAAGGAAAAGGTAAAAAGGTGGCATGATAGGAAGATTCTGAAACGTGAATTTAATATTGGCGATAAAGTTTTGTTGTTTAGATCCCGTTTCAGGTTTTCTCCAGGTAAACTACTTTCCAGGTGGGAAGGACCATTTCATATTGAAGAAGTTTATCGGTCTGGTGCAATTAAGATTAACAATTTTGAAGGCACCAAACCTCAAGTTGTGAATGGGCAAAGACTTAAACATTACATAGCAGGAGACCCTGTCGATGTTGATGTGAATACAATATACACAACAACCCACAAAGAGCATGTTGTAGCCCTGTTTCATACGCCAGCAGAAGCAGAATAAAGAAAAGGTATGTAGTATGGTAAGGAAACATCGCGAACCGCCATAAAAGTTCCGTATTACGAGTTTCTGCAAAATTAGTAAAATTCCGAACCTAAGTGGAGCCGGAGACGACCTCCAGGGAGTCCAGGCGCGCCCCCCCTGGGCCGCGCCGGGAGGCCGCCTGGACACCCGGGAGTCCGCCTCCGACCCTGCTTTGGTCCGTTACCTTCCTTTCTGTGCATAATTTTTTCCTATATATTTGCCCGGATTGTTCCGGCAACGTATCTTGTGATTTCACGTGTTTTCTCTTCGGTCTGTTTCTGCCAGGGAATCTTTCAACTGAATTTAGGTGCCATGGCTTCTCCAAGTTCCCCCAAGGACAAGTTCGTCGTCAACGTCATCAACCCTTACCTCGCTGAGGTGAAGAAGCACCCTCAGGTTGTTCAGATGAAGGACGGCGTCCTTCATCAAGAAGATCTGAAGGGACCTATCAAGGAGGGGAGCATCCAGGCCAGGCTGGAAGAAGTGGAGCAAGAAGTCTTCGAGTACAAGAAGATGATCGAGCGTGGTGTCGAAGCTAACTTTGACATCACCAACGAGCTGAAGAACTACTTCCTGAAGGAGATGTGGGAAAGAATCACCGCGTCTGAAGAAAGAATTGAAGAACTCCAAGGGCAAATTAATGATCTACATAACTAGAACTGTGAGTATGAACTAAGGTTTATGCGCATGAGTTTGGGTGCTGAATGCAGGATTCAGGAGACGAGCTTATCATATGAGACTTTAGCAAGATATCCATGGAAGCGTTTCGCCAAGGAATACGTGATCAACGCCAACAAGGATGATGAGTGAAATCTCCTGGGGTAATGGCATTCCCTTGGCTTGTTCCAAGCTTGGGGGAGTGCCCAGTATCTTTATCTTTACCTTTTGTCTTTTAGAGTCAAGTAGAGTCGTATCATGTCTAGGGAGATTGTTATATGAGATAGGTGTGTGCATTGAGGTCTATCGCTCCTTCGGTGAGGAATTGTATCTGTGAGTGTGGAGTCGTTTATGATGGAATATTAATGAGAAGTTTATCGGTTCCTTTTGCTGCACTCGGTATTCTCTTCACGCAATCGACCTTATATGATGATTCTTATGGGGAGTATTGACCTTATGTCAGGTATGGCCATGAAACTTTATTTAATCCTGGCAACCATAGCTTTGGTTGTAACAACAAGCATGATTTTCTTAAAGTATCAACATAGCCAAAACCTTTATGTTATTATGCTTGAAGTGTTATGTTGACAAGGAAGACAACTTGATGTGTTATGCTTATTTCAATGTTCACGCTTTATATTGCTTTGCATCTTAGTCATCATCAATTGTCTGTTCTCTCAAAACCTTTGCTAGCCTAACTCTGTACTAAGCGGAATTCTGCTTGTGCATCCATACCCTTAAGCCAATACCTTCCATATGAGTCCGCCATACCTACCTACTCGTGGTATTTCAATACCACTTCCTAAAGTATATAATTTATGTGTTATCCTTAAATGTTCAAAATCTTTTATTTTGTGCCTCTGTTTTAGCTCATGAGGAAGTAATAGCTAATTCATAGTCTTCTTGAGATGGACAAGCTTCACCCCAGGATTGCATGTCTAATGTGCAAACCCATAATATGAGAAGGAACTGGCAAAGAGTGCGCCCGGCTTAAAAATAATATAACAAACAAACCCTCCTTCATGCTTTGTTCATGAGAAATCAGAAAACTTTGGCAGTGATAAACAAAGGAGAATAAGAGGATGTTATCGTCCTCGTGCGGGAGCCGTTCCTCGAAACTTGTCCAGTTCAAGAAGCAATTGAGTTATCTATTAGCATTCATTGACAAATCATGCACCTCTCAAAACTTGTTTTCATTCTGTTTGATTTGAGGATAGCACATGAGTTTTCCCTAGTACCCTAGAGCAGGGCCTATCATTTAATTTTAAATTGAGTCAGTTATTTCTACTTCCTTCTATTTCTCAAAGAGAGCAGACGTTTGATATTGATAAGGATTCATTCATATAAAGCTGCATTAAGATTTGTCATATCATATCCTTGTTGACATTATCATTCGATAAGTAAGTTGTTTGTCATGCCCAGCTAAGGCAAATATCTTCCTTTGTGTTAACACTTTCACTTCTTGCCTATTAACATGTTATTTCAAAAAGCTTCAATCGATCTCATCAAAATATAAGAGCAAAAGTTAAATCTATTTGTTGTTCTTTGACCGAAGGACATGTTTGCCATGATATAATGAGTTTCCTTAGCCCTACTTTCGAATATAAGTGTTATCACTCTTTCATAAGGGCCTTATGAGTTGAAGATTGCTGTTGAGGATATTTGAGTTGGTAAAGAAACAATGATGCTTCTTGTCCGTATTCTATTTATCGACACTTCACTCTCTAAACTTGTGGACAGGTTTACCGAGTTCATATTCGCTTGGGGACAAGCGAGGTCTAAGCTTGGGGGTGTTGATACGTCCAAAATGCATCACTATTTTGTATCATAATTTATCCTTATTCATTGATATATTTCATGTTATGGTGATGTTCTTATGTTGTTTTGGTCTATTTTATACAATTTGCAAACTTTTCGATGCCGGAACAGCAGACGCAGGATTCAGCAGTAAAAAGTGGACACTGAGTTGCTGAAGAAGAATACCTCCAAATTACCTGAAAATTGACGGGAGATATTTTTCAGATAAATCACGAAGACACGCAAAAGGGGAGTCAGAGGGGGGCCACAGGGTGCCCAGGCGGCCTGGGGGCACCCCCCTGGCCGC
>LR738710.1:746417682-746461699 GCA_902687465.1 Secale cereale
AGGATTGCTCTTCACTTGGAGTGGTTTTTGTAACTTAGGCGATTCCAAGCTACGTTGTATTTGTGGCGGAGCTTGGAAGACAGAGCCACATTATACTTATGACGCAGCTCGGAGGACCGCAGCTAAGCCCCCGAGTGAGAGGATTGCTCTTCACTCGGAGTGGTTTTTGTAACTTAGACGATTCCAAGCTATGTTGTATTTGTGGTGGAGCTCGGAAGACAGAGCCACATTATACTTATGACGCAGCTGGGAGGACCGCAGCTAAGCCCCCGAGTGAGAGGATTGCTCTTCACTCGGGGTGGTTTTGTAACTTAGGCGAATCGGGTTCGCGGCTAAGCCCCTGAGTGAGAGGGTTGCTCTTCACTCGGAGTAATTTTTGTAACTTAGGCGAATTGGGTTCGTGGCTAAGCCCCCGAGTGAGAGGGTTGCTCTTCACTCGGAGTAATTTTTTGAAACTTAGGCGAATCGGGTTCGCGACTAAGCACCCACTGGGGGATTTTGAAGACCAGCATTTTAGAAAACAAAAATCATTAAAGGATCGCTGCAAACTTGTCTTTGAAATAAATCAGAATTTTTTTATTACAACTCGACTGTCGAGTGTCTCAACTGTAGAAGCGTCGGAGCAGGTCCACGTTCCATGAACGAGGTTCGTCTTTCTTCTTGGCGACGTTGTAAAGGTGGTACGCTCCATTGTGCAGCACCTTGGTGATGATGAATGGGCCTTCCCAGGCCGGGGCGAGCTTGTGCGATCGTTTCTGATGCACTCGAAGGACCAGGTCTCCTTCCTGAAATGCTCAGCTTCGGACGTTGCGAGCACGGAATCAACGCAGGTCTTGCTGATAGATGGTCGACCTGATCAAGGCCATCTCTTGTTCCTCCTCCAAAAGTTCAACTGCATCCTGACGAGCCTGCTCTGCCTCGGCTTCGGAGAAGAGTTCCACTCTGGGGGCGTTATGCAATAAGTCGCTTGGCAACACAACTTTAGCTCCATAGACCATGAAGAAAGGGGTACGACCAGTCGACCGGTTTGGAGTTGTCCTAAGACCCCATAGGACAGACCGTAGTTCGGTTACCCAAGCCCCAGCGGCATGCTTAAGATCACGCATGAGCCGTGGCTTTAGGTCTTGGAGAATCAAACCATTTGCTCTTTCCGCCTGTCCATTTGACTATGGATGTGCCACGGAAGCGTAGTCGACTCGTGTTCCTTGGGAAGCACAGAAAGCTCTGAATTCATCCGAGTCAAAGTTGGAGCCATTGTCCGTGATGATGTTGTGGGGAACTCCATATCTGAATATCAATTCCCTGATGAAGCTGATGGCGGTGCTCGACTCGAGGTTCTTGATGGGCTTGGCCTCAATCCATTTGGTGAACTTGTCGACTGCCACGAGCAGGTGAGTGAATCCGCTTCTGCCTGTCTTGAGGGGGGCGACCATGTCCAAGCCCCAAACGGCAAAGGGCCAGACTAGCGGAATGGTCTTCAAAGCAGACACCGGTTTGTGGGACATGTTGGAGTAGAACTGGCAACCTGCGCACTTGTCCACAATATCCTTGGCCATCTCGTTGGCACGGGGCCAATAAAACCTGGCTCGGTACGCTTTGGCCACTATAGTCCGAGAGGAAGCATGGTGGCCACAAGTTCCCGAGTGAATCTCATCCTGGATCAATCGACCTTCCTCTGGGGTGATGCAGCGCTGGGCGACTCCGGTGACGCTCTCTCTGTAGAGTTGACCCTGAATGACAGTGAACACCTTGGATTGACGGACGATCTGGCGTGCTTCTTCCTCATCTTCTGGGAGTTCTTGCCTAAGAAGATATGATATGTATGGCACAGTCCAGTTCGGCATAATCACTAAAACCTCCATGATCAGGTCGACCACTGCAGGCACTTCGACTTCATTTGGATCTGACGCACTGACTGGCTGCGGGGGTTCTTCCGTGAAGGGGTCTTCTTTGACAGAAGGGGTGTGCAGGTGCTCCAGAAACACATTCTTGGGTATAGGCTTCCGAGTCGACCCAATTTTTGCGAGGTCATCGGCCAGCCGATTCTTGGCTCTGGGCATGTGATGGAGCTCTAAACCTTCAAACTTCTTTTCAAGCTTCCGTACTGCACTGCAATAACTGGTCATTGTCGGGCTCCTGACGTCCCATTCCTTCATCACTTGGTTCACCACTAAGTCTGAGTCGCCATAAACCATCAGGCGACGGACGCCGAGCGAGATGGCCATGCGCAACCCGTACGAAAGTGCTTCGTACTCAGCTTCGTTGTTCGATGAGTCAAAGTGGATCTGAAGGACGTAACTGAGCTTGTCGCCCCTGGGAGATACCAGGACCACGCCTACGTCGGATCCGTTCAACATCTTGGATCCATCGAAGAACATAGTCCAGTGATCCGACTGAACTTGAGTCGGCAGCTCTTGTTCTATCCACTCGGCCACAAAATCTGCTATAGCCTGAGACTTGATGGCTTTCTTCGCTTCAAACTTGATATCTAACGGACGAAGTTCAATCGCCCATTTTGCCACTCGCTCGGTTGCTTCTCGGTTGTTCAGGATCTCTGACAGCGGGGCGTCGCTGACGACTGAGATTGTATGGTCCGAGAAGTAACGGGCAACCTTTTTTGCAGCCAAGTAAACCCCGTACACGAGCTTCTGGTAATGCGGGTACCTTTGCTTGGAGGGAGTCAAAACTCCGGATATGTAGTAGATCGGGCGCTGGACCTTGTATGCCTTGCCCTCTTCTTCCCGCTCGACCGTGAGTATAGGGCTGACAACTTGTCCGGTGGCTGCAATGTATAGTAGGAGAGGCTCTCTGCTGACTGGGGCAGCAAGCACCGGCTGGGTGGACAGCAGAGCTTTGAGCCCTTCAACCACTGCTTCGGCTTCAGAATTCCACTCGAACTTGTCTGATTTCTTCATGAGTCGGTAGAGAGGCAATGCCTTCTCACCAAGATGAGAAATGAATCGACTCAATGCGGCCAAGCAACCAGTAAGCTTCTGGCCGTCGTGTATACGCTCGGGGCGTTTCATTCGGAGGATGGTGCTGACCTTCTCTGGATTGGCGTCGATTCCCCGTTCGGAAACAAGAAAACCGAGCAACTTGCCGCCAGGAACTCCAGATGTACACTTCGACGGATTGAACTTGATATCATAGCTTCTTAAGTTTGCGAATGTCTCAGCGAGGTCGGTCAGCAGGTCGGAAACTTTCCGTGACTTGACCACAATGTCATCCATGTATGCCTCGACATGCCGATTGATTTGCTTTATCAAGCACTTCTGGATCATGTGCATGAAGGCATCGCCGGATTTTGAGACCGAAGGCATGGTGACATAACAGAAACACCCGAAGGGGGTGATGAAAGCTGTCTTGATTTTATCGGGTCCGAACAGACGGATCTGATGGTACCCGGCACTACTAGGAAAAGGGCTATAGATAGGATTGTTACTAATGACGCACCAGACATGCGGTGCGCCATTAGTATATACTAATGGCGCACCATGTGTTGGTGCGCCATTAGTATCCAAATACTAATGGCGCACCGTTGACGTGGTGCGCCATTAGTAACAATTTTTTTTTCATTTTTTTTCAAAACTACTAATGGCGCACCAGTGGATAGTACGCCATTAGTAATTTTTTTTTTAAATTTTTTTTTTAATTTTATTTTCAAAACTAGTAATGGCACACCGTGGGAGTGGTGCACCATTAGTAGTTAAACTTACTAATGGCGCATCACTCCCACGGTGCGCCCTTAGTATTTTTTTTCATATTTTTTTTTATTTTTTTTATTTTTTTCAAAACTAGTAATGGCCCACCGTGGGAGTGGTGCGCCATTACTAGTTGAACTACTAATGGCGCACCACTCCCACGGTGCGCCATTACTAACTTGGCCATTATTGCACCCCGCCCCCCCTGTGGACCGCCTTTTCCAGTTCAAAAAAAATAAAAGAAAATGATGTAAATGTCAAAAAAATATAAGAAAATAATTTTCCCATGTGATATGTGGTCTACTTGTTGGGAAAATTTACAAATATGAATTTTGACTTTATTTGCAAAATATCTCTGGAATTTAGTAAAACGGGCATAACTTTTGCATACGAACTCGGATTAAAAAGTTTTTTTATATGAAAAATCATCTACTCGAAAAGTTACATCCAAATTTAACCGGGGGAACATAGTTAAACATTTTCAAAATCCCCAAAAACCTAACAGAAAAAAAGTTACGGGGCTTTTAAGATCTAGAGGCAAAAAAAATTAAAACTTACTAGTGGCGCACCGTTTGTTAGGTGCGCCACTAGTAACAGGAAAAAAAATTATAAAATTTTCGGATTTTTTTTTGTTTTAAAAAAAAAATATGATACGTAATATGACTGAGAAGTTTGAAATATATTTTCAAAATTTCATCATACTCATGTACATTAACAAACTCCTAGACATCAAGAAGGGTTAATAGGATTGATATATATCGACAAGTGCCTGTGAAGTGAGCTGGTGCTGGGGTTGGATAGAACTACGAAGTTAAGCGTGCTCGGGCTAGAGTAGTGTGAGAATGGGTGACCTAATGGGAAGTTTGACCACAGAGTGCGATTTGACTTGAGATTAAGCAAATTGACCCCATATTAAGCCATAATGACCTAAGATTAAGAAAAAAAGGAAAAAAATCTAAAAAAAATTGAAAAAAAAATTCCTGAATTTTTTTTACTAATGGCGCACTTCTATGTAGTGCGCCATTAGTATGCCAAAGCACCTGGGTATATATGGCCCCCTGAGAGGCATACTAATGGCGCACCGTGCCCTATACTAATGGCGCACCTGTGGTGCGCCATTAGTATGCCAAAGCACCTAGGTATATATGGCCCCCTGAGAGGCATACTAATGGCGCACTGTGCCCTATACTAATGGCGCACCTGTGGTGCGCCATTAGTAAAAAAATACTAATGGCGTGGTACTAATGACGCACCAGTAGTGTGCCATTAATGGCCAAAACTGGTGCGCCATTAGTAGGCCTTTTTCTAGTATTGCGGAATACGTGCAGAAAGGACAAACGCTCGCACCCCGCAGTCGAGTCGACTATCTGATCGATGCGGAGGAGAGGAAAATGATCTTTCGGGCAGGCCCGATTGATGTGCTTGAAATCAATGCACATGCGGAGAGACTTGTCCTTCTTGGGGACCATGATGACATTGGCGAGCCACTCGGAGTGGTAGATCTCGCGAATAAACTCAGCTGCCAGAAGCCGAGCCACTTCCTCGCCAATTGCCTTTCTCTTCTCCGCAGCGCACCGACAGAGATGTTCCTTCACAGGCTTCACTTTTGGGTCAACTCGCAAATGGTGCTCAGCCAGTCCCCTGGGCACACCCGGCATGTCTGATGGTTTCCATGCGAAGATGTCCCAGTTCTCACGGAGGAACTGGATGAGCGCTTCTTCCTATTTGCTGTCGAGTGTAGTGGAAATGTGGGTCGGTGCTGCATTGGGGTCGGTGGGGTGGATGTGTATGGGTTTCGTCTCCCCGGCCGACTGGAAAGCTGACTCGGAAGCCGGCTTCTTTGCCCACAGCAGATCACTCGGATCCACGCTCTTCTGGTACTGCTCCATCTCTACTTCTGCCATCTGCTCGTCAGCGATCTTCGAGCCTTTCTGGAAGCACTCTTCCGCTTTCTGACGGTTCCCAGTGACGGTTATAACGCCGTTGGGTCCCGGCATCTTCAGCTTGAGGTAAACATAACATGGTCGAGCCATGAACCTGGCGTAGGCGGGCCTACCCAGAATGGCGTGATAAGCGCTGTTGAAGTCCACCACTTCGAACGTCAGCTTCTCTTTGCGATAATTCTTCGACTCGCCGAAGACCATGTCAAGTGTGATTTGGCCAAGTGAGTCGGCCTTCTTCCCGGGGATGACCCTGTGGAACCTCATGTTACTTTCGCTCAGCTTGGACATTGGAATGCCCATATTTCGGAGGGTTGCTGCATATAAAATATTCAAACCACTTCCTCCATCCATCAGGTCTCTGGTCAAACGTGTGGCCGCGACCACTGGGTCGACCACCAGTGCCTGCCGCCCGGGGGTGGCAATGTGCGCAGGGTGATCAGACTGGTCGAATGTGATGGGGGTCTTGGACCATTTCAAAAACGTGGTGGTCGCCGAGGCAACCATGTTGACTTCTCTATTGATGACTTTCAGTCGACTTTTGCTCTCGACGTCTGCGAAGATCACCAAAGTGGAGTTGATCTGAGGGCATCCTCCGTCCCCTTCCTTGTCTCCGGACTCCTCTGATTCCTTTTCCTTCTCAGCCGACTGATCTTTCTGGAAGTTCTGGATCAGGAGCCGAGACTATCGAGTGGTGCGCTTAGGGTATACCAAGTTTCCCTCTTCATCTTTCTTCATGTGAATGGGACACGGCTGGTCGAGTACGTCATTCCCAGATAGATCTTTCACTTTCTTGGGGGCCCAGGGCCCCTTCGGCTTTCCTTTGCCCTTTCCCTGATTGACCACTGTAGCTTCGCCCTGAGCAGCCGGCTCGGCCTTGCGCTTGTTCTTCCTATTAGAATTCTGATCATCCTGCCCTACTGGTTTCTTGCCACTGCGGAGCCGATCGGCCTCTTCGCCGTTGGCGTACCGACTGGCAATCTCCATCATCCGTGACAGGGACATATCGCCTGTTCGACCAAACTTCAGATTCGGCTCTCGGTTACGTATGCCTTCCTTGAAGGCGCAAACTGCCCGGTGCTCAGACACATTTTCCACAGTGTGATGCAAGGTGGTCCATCGTTGGATGTAATCTCTCAATGTTTCATTCGACTTCTGCGAGCAGTGCTGAAGCTCTGCGAGGCCAGCAGGCCGCTTGCAGGTGCCTTCGAAGGTCCGAATGAACACTCGAGCTAGCTCTTCCCAGTTTTAAATACTCCAGGGTGCCAACTTATTGAGCCACGCCCGAGCCAAACCGCCCAGCATCAGAGGAAGGTGCTTCATGGCTACGTCATCGTTGCTGCCTCCGATCTGTACAGCCACTCGGTAGTCTTCTAGCCAGGTGTCTGGCTTTGACTCGCCGGTGAACTTACTTACCCCCACCGCCAACCTGAAGTTCGGGGGATCTCAGCGGCCTTGATGGTGTTGCAGAAACAATCGGGTCCAGAGACAGGCGCTCGGCTTCCGCTCGGATGATCTCTACCTTGCTCTTCTCTGAACGCCCTCTTTCGGTCGACCCGTCCCTGCACAAGGATAGACCTTGCGTCGAAACCTGGCCTCCGGGGGTCTGGGGGAACCCTCCGCTCGTCTTCGCGCAGGCGCCTGCCCTCGTGTCGCCGGGGCGAGAACGATCCGCTTCCCGGAGGAGGCGTAGGCACTCGACGGCGGTCATGATGACCGGGTCGATGGTCATGTTTCTCGTCATTCCGACCCAGATGCCGGTCTTGCCGCGGGCCACGTTCCTCACACCTTGGGGGCGATCTTGGACTGTGGGCTGACCAAACGGTGTCTGCAGCCACCGATCTGCTGTGGATCCTATTGCGCGACTGAGAAACGGCCGCGTTTTTCTCTTCAGCCGTTCGGAGCAAAGCTCGGATCTGCTGAAGGCCTCCCCCAGCCTCTGACTGAGATGGTTGAATCGACTCCGCAATGTGAGCCGCGGCTTCGAGGTTCTGGACTGGTGTGAGGAACACCTGAGTCTCGCGCGGGTGCGATTGCCGCGGTCGTCGACTGGACTCGGGGACCAGTCGGCGGGCCTGTTCGTCGAGTGCGTGCTGGATATTTTCCAAGCGTGCGCGCTCAGCCACGGTGGCCAAGCGCGTGGCTTCCAGGGCCAGAGCCTCTAGGGAATCTCCCATGATGGGAGTGAAGAGCGCGTCTTCGTTGTGACGATAGAGCTCATCCCTCTGCTCAGCAGTGAGGGGCTGAGGAATGTATCCGTCGTTGTCGTATGAACGGCCGCCACCGCTGCCGCCGTCACAACCACGAGGAAAACCCGGCGGGCTGCGGCATGAGTCGACCATGAGGACTTCCGCTGCGAGATCGCTGCTCCCGCACTCGGAAACAGAATCTATGAGCTCGATCGACAGATCGACCGGCCTATAGAGGTAACCATCGGGCTCGATGGCCGAGACTTGAGGGGTGGCCGTCTGGCGGGCCACCGCATGTTTCACCCACCGCTGGAGCCGTGAGCGACCGGATCGCTTGCGACGACGTCCGGCGGGGATGGGGGACGATGTTGGGATCGACAAGTACCGGGTCGACGGCTGCCGAAGGAGGACGCCGCAGGCGCTAGCGCGGAAGTGCGCAGCCCCGCGGACGGGCAGAGCCTCGACGTCGAGAGGGGCCTCCTGGAGCCATGCGGAGTTGTCGGCGATGAAGACGAGCGCACCGAGCCGGATCTCGCGGCCCAACGCCAGACCGCCGCCTGACACCATGATGAAGGAGGTCGGAGAAAAGGTTGCAACCTCACCAGAAGTCGCTAAGATGCCTTGCCCCACGATGGGCGCCAACTGTCGTGGTTCTAAGCCTGATAGTACGAGTAGGGGGTACGAATGAGGAGGAAAGGCCCTAGCTATGGTGGAGTTGTACACGAGGTGTTTTCGAGTTCAGGCCCTTCTCGGAGGAATTAACAGCCCTACGTCTCGGTGCCCGGAGGCGGTCGACTGATATGTGTATAGTTGTGAGTTACAGGGATGCGAACCCTTGTACAGGAGGAGGGGGGTGGCTTATATAGTGTGTCAGGACCCCGGCCATGCTCCACGTTACCAAGGGTTCAATGTACATTAAGGCAAACGTTACTGATAACGTCTACAGTAAAGAGTAATAAAGGCATTCACTATGGTGAGTAAATACCAGACCGTTATTGTCCTAAGGGACCTTTGACCTTCGGGGGTCGAGTGCCTTGGATTGGTCGAGTGGAGTTGAGTCATCTTGTAGGTGATGTCCAGTCGAGTGGGATGTCCTCTTGGCCCGTCTCAGTCGACTGTCTTTGTCATCGTAGGCTTTGTCTTTTGATCTTCTGGGGTAGTGACCTTGGGTGGGGTACCTTGGTCAGGCCTGTGACCCTACCCTAGGTCTGTAACCTCGTCAATCATCCTTGCTGGACAAACCTTTTTGAGAGAGATAAATAGGCTTTAGAATTTGTTAGAACACTCTATGTGCTTCACTTATATCTTTTGAGCTAGATAGTTTTGCTCTAGTGCTTCACTTATATCTTTTAGAGCACAGTGGTAATTTTATTTTGTTGAATTTTTTTATCTCTCATGCTTCACTTATATCCTTTTGAGATTCTTTTAGAACAGCATGGTAATGTGCTTTGGTTATAAAACTAGTCCTAATATGATAGGCATCCAAGATGAATATAGTAAAAACTTTCATATAAGGTGCATTGAATATGATGAGAAGTTTGATACTTGATGATTGTTTTGAGATATGAGGATGGTGATATTAGAGTCATGCTAGTGGAGTAATTATGAATTTGAGAAATACTTGTGTTAAAGTTTGTGATTCCTGTAGCATGCACGTATGGTGAACCGCTATGTGACGAAGTTAGAGCATGAGGTATTTGTAGAGTGCCAACCTTTGTGTGGAGGTCGGGGGCGCGCGATGGTTAACTCCTACCAACCTCCACCATAGGAGCATGCGTTGATTGCTTTGTTTTGATGACTCGTAAATTTTTGCAATAAGTATATGAGTTCTTTATGACTAATGTTGAGTCCATGGATTATAAGCACTCTCACCCTTCCACCATTGCTAGCCTCTCTTGTACCGCGCAACTCTCGCCGGTACCATACACCCACCATATATCTTCCCCAAAACAGCCACCATACCTACCTATCATGGCATTTCCATAGCCATTCCGAGATATATTGCCATGCAACTTTCCACTGTTCCGTTCATATGACACGCTTCATATTGTCATATTGCCATGCATGATCATGTAGTTGACATCGTATTTGTGGCAAAGCCACCATCACAATTCATTCATACATGTCACTCTTGATTCATTGCACATCTCGATACACCGCCGGAGGCATTCATATAGACTCATACTTTGTTCTAGTATCGAGTTGTAATCTTTGAGTTGCAAGTCAATAAAAGTGTGATGATGATCATTATTAGAGCATTGTCCCATGTGAGGAAAGACAAAAAAAGGAGATGGCCCAAAAAAATAGAGAGGGGCTAAATAAAAAAGGGAGAAAGCCCCTCCAAAGAGAGAGAGAGAGAGAGAGAGAGAGAGAGAGAGAAAAGAGAGAAGGGACAATGCTACTATCCTTTTCCACACTTGTGCTTCAAAGTAGCACCATGATCTTCATGATAGAGAGACTCTTGTTTTGTCACTTTCATATACTACTGGGAATTTTCATTATAGAACTTGGCTTGTATATTCCAACTATGGGCTTCCTCAAATGCCCTAGGTCTTCATGAGCAAGCAAGTTGGATGCACACCCACTAAGTGTCTTTTGTTGAGCTTTCATACATTTTTAGCTCTAGTGCATCCGTTGCATGACAATCCTTACTCACTCACATTGATATCTATTGATGGGCATCTCCATAGCCCGTTGATACGCCTAGTTGATGTGAGACTATCTTCCTCCTTTTTGTCTTCTCCACAACCACCACTCTATTCCACCTATAGTGCTATATCCATGGCTCACGCTCATGTATTGCGTGAAAGTTGAAAGGTTTGAAAAAATTGAGTATGAAAACAATTGCTTGGCTGAAATTGCGGTTGTGCATGATATGAATATTTTGTGTGATGAAGAGGGAGCATAGCCAGACTATATGATTTTGTAGGGATAACTTTATTTAGCCTTGTTATTTAGAAGACATGATTGCTTTGTTAGTATGCTTGTAGTATTATTATTTCTTATGTCAATATAGACTTTTGTCTTGAATATTTCGGATCTGAACATTCATGCCACAACAAAGAGAATTACATTGAAATTTATGTTGGTTAGCATTCCGCATCAAAACCTACTCGAGGACGAGCAGGAATTAAGCTTGGGTACGCTTGATACGTCTCCAACGTATCTATAATTTTTGATTGTCCATGCTATTATATATTATGTTTTGGATGTTTAATGGGCTTTATTATGCACTTTTATATTATTTTTGGGACTAACTTATTAACCCAAAGGCCCAGTGCAGATTGTTGTTTTTTTGCCTATTTCAGGGTTTCGCAGAAAAGGAATATCAAACGGAGTCCAAATGGAATGAAACCTTCGCGAGAGTTATTTTTTGAACGATATCAACACAGAAGACTTGGAGTACACGCGAGGGAACGAATGAGGCGGCCACAAGGGTCCAGGGCGCTCCCCCTCCTACAGGGCGCGCCCCCACCCTCGTGGGCCCCCTCTGGCTCCCCCGATGCCCTCCTTCCTCCTATATATATCCATGTACCCTGAAAACATCGAGGCAACAGAGAAAACACTAATTCCACCGCTGCAACCTTCTGTTCCCATGAGATCCCATCTTGGGGCTTGTTCCGGAGCTCCGCCGGAGGGGGGATCTTCCACAAAGTGCTTCTACATCAACACCATTGCGTCACCATGAGTTGTGAGTAGTTTACCACATACCTTCGGTTCCATAGTTAGTACCTAGATGGCTTCTTCTCTCTTTTTGGATCTCAATACCAAGTTCTCCTCGGTCTTCGAGGAGATCTATTTTGTGTAATCTTTTTGTGGTGTGTTTGTCGTGATCCGATGAATTGTGGGTTTATGATCAAGATTATCACGAGAAATATTTGGTTCTTTTCTGAATTCTTTTATGTATGATTATAATATCCTTGCAAGTCTCTTCGAATTATTGGTTTGGTTTGGCCTCCTAGATCTATAATTCTTGCAATGGGAGAAGTGCTTGGCTTTGGGTTCAATCTTGCGGTGTCCTTTCCCAGTGACAGCAGGGGCAGCAAGGCACGTATTGTATTGTTGCCATCGAGGATAACAAGATGGGGTTTATATCATATTGCTTGAGTTTATCCCTCTACATCATGTCATATTGCTTAAAGCATTATTCTGTTCTTATGAACTTAATACACTAGATGCATGCTGGATACCGGTCGATGTGTGGAGTAATAGTAGTAGATGCAGAATCGTTTCGGTCTACTTGTCGCGGATGTGATACCCATATATAATGATCATGCCTAGATATTCTCATAATTATTTGCTTTTCTATCAATTGCTCGACAGTAATTTGTTCACTCACCATAGAATTCTGCTATCATGAGAGAAGCCATTAGTGAAACCTATGGCCCCCGGGTCTATTCTCAACATATTAATCTCCAATCTACTTTACTTTGCTTTATTTACTTTCTGTTCTTATAACCAAAAATACCAAATATATCAAACTATCCTATCTATCTAATCTCACTTTCGCAAGTGACCGTAAAGGGATTGAAAACCCCTTATCGCGTTGGCTACAAAGTTCTTATTTGTTTGTGCAGGTGTGAGGGACTCGCGCGTGGTCTCCTACTGGATTGATACCTTGGTTCTCAAAAACTGAGGGAAATACTTACGCTACTGTGTTACATCACCCTTTCTTATTCGAGGGAATACAACGCAAGCTCAAGTAGTAGCAATGGTTCGTCTCCATCAACTACGGGATCACCCTCGGAAACAACTTGGCCATCAGCCAGGTTCTACAGCTCGGCGGTTTCAATGTATGCGCCCACACGGACTCAGGTCCGGCCGCACTCCCCGCGGTCATCGAGCACCACCCTTAGGTTGACTCGGGCCACACCGATGAAGCAACCTCGGGAGATCTCTCGCCTTTAAACGAGCTGCTGGATTGCATCGCCGCCCTGGGGCTTTCATTGCCACGAGATCAGATTAGAACTAAATTCGGTCATGATGAGATCGATCCTATCCCGATCACTCATCTAGTGGCAGCAGTTGAGGATGGAGCTGAAGAGACTCCCCCTCTAGAGAAGGAGACCGTCACAGTTCGGACCTCCGAACTCATCGAGCCGAACACACTCATGTCGGGAGGCACTTCATGTTTTTCGAGCTCTGGGATTGACGCCAGATGATACATCTCCGTCGTATCTATAATTTTTGATTGTTCCATGCCAATATTCTACAAATTTCATATACTTTTGGCAAATTTTTATACTATTTTTTGGGCCTACCATATTGATACAGTGCCCAGTGCCAGTTCCTGTTTGTTGCATGTTTTTTGTTTCGCAGAATATCCATATCAAACGGAGTCCAAATGGGATAAAAACGGACGGAGATTTTTTCTGGAATATATGTGAATTTTGGGAAGCGGAACCAACATGAGACGATACCCGAGTGGCCCACGAGGGTGAGGGGCGCGCCCGGGGGAGGGGGGGGGCAGGCGCGCCCTGGGCCCTCGTGGCCACGCCGTAAGGCGGTTGATGCCCTTCCTTCGCTAAAAGAAAGCTAATATCCGTATATAAATCGTGTCCAAAATTCAGCCCAATCGGAGTTACGGATCTCCGGGAATATAAGAAACGGTGAAGGGCCAGAATCTAGGAACGCAGAAACAGAGAGAGACATATCCAATCTCGGAGGGGCTCTCGCCCCTCCCACGCCATGGAGACCATGGACCAGAGGGGAAACCCTTCTCCCATCTAGGGAGAAGGTCAAGGAAGAAGAAGAAGGAGGGGGGCTCTCCCCCCCTCACTTCCGGTGGAACCGAAGTGCCGGCGGGGCCATCATCGTCACCGCAATCTACACCAACAACTTGACCACCGTCATCACCAACTCTTCCCCCCTCTATGCAGCGGTGTAACCCATTTTCTACCCACTGTAATCTCTACTTAAACATGGTGCTCAACGCTATATATTATTTCCCAATGATGTATGGCTATCCTATGATGTTTGAGTAGATCTGTTTTGTCCTATGTGTTAATTGATTATCGTGATTGGTTTGAGTTGCATGTTTTATTATTGGTGCTTTCCTATGGTGCTCTCCGTGTCGCGCAAGCGTGAGGGATCCCCGCTGTAGGGTTTGCAATATGTTCATGATTGGCTTATGGTGGGTGGCGTGAGTGACAGAAGCACAAACCCGAGTAAGTATGTTGTTTGCGTATGGCAATAAAGAGGACTTGATACTTTAATGCTACAGTTGGGTTTTACCTTAATGATCTTTAGTAGTTGCGGATGCTTGCTAGAGTTCCAATCATAAGTGCATATGATCCAAGAAGGGAAAGTATGTTAGCTTATGCCTCTCGCTCAAATAAGATTGCAATAGTGATTACCGGTCTAGTTATCGATTGCCTAGGGACAAATAACTTTCTCGTGACAAAAAGCTCTCTACTAAAACTAATTTAGTTGTGTCTTTATCTTAACAGCCCCTAGTTTTATTAATGCGCTCTTTATATTCTTGCAAACCTATCCCACAAAAACCACAAAGTACTTCTAGTTCCATACTTGTTCAAGGTAAAGTAAACGTCAAGCGTGCATAGAGTTGTATCGGTGGTCGATAGAACTTGAGGGGATATTTGTTCTGCCTTTAGCTCCTCGTTGGCTTCGACACTCTTACTTATCGAAAGAGGCTACAACTGATCCCCTACACTTGTGGGTTATCAAGACCATTTTCTGGCGCCGTTGCCGGGGAGCAATAGCGTGGGGTGAATACTCTAGTGTGTGCTTGATTGCTTTATCACTAAGTAGATTTTATTTGCTGTTCTAAGTTGTTTTCTATCTTTAGTTATGGATATGGAACACGAAATACCAAAAAAATTAGGTGTACTTGCTACTCATGGAGATGGAGAACCTCCTAAAACCCTCGATGATCATTATGTGAAAGATATTATGTACTACTTTGATAATCCTGAGAAAACCCCATTCAACTATATAATGGGAGTAACGTTGGATCAACGTGAATACTTTAGAGATTATCGCTTGACACAAAAGGGGAAATTGTTATGGGATCAAATTCATATGTTGCATTAGTATGCTCGGCAACTATGCTTGAGATCTGATTATACTTGTTGCTCTAGGATGAATGCCACACACCTTCCGTTTTCGTGCAAATTTAATGATAATGAAACCTTAGCTTCTTATGCTAATGGTATATATGATTATTACGATGTGGAACAAATAGAAGAATTCGTTGCTTTTAAGGGTGCTTATGAAATTGAATCTCTGTTTAAAAAGTATGACGCTATTGATGATGATGTTTATAGGCCTGAAAATCTTGATATATTGAAATATTGCTATTTGAATTATGAATATAACTCCAATATTGATGCGTTTATTGAGAAAGTCTCTGCTGTCCAAGAAGAGACTAATATTTTGCAGGAGTCTATGGAAGAAGAAATTAATGACATTGTGAACTCATTGGATGAAAAAGAAGAGGAGGAGAGCAAGGAATAAAAGGAGGAAGAGCGGATTAGCTACCCGTGTCCACCTTCTAATGAGAGTAACTCTTCAACTCACACATTGTTTAATTTCCCTTTGTGCTTACCGAAGGATGATTGCTATGATGATTGCTATGATCCCTTTGATTCTTTTTAAATATTCCTTTTTGATGATGCTTGCTATGCTTGTGGCCAAGATGCCAATAGGAATTATGCCAATGGAGATGAACTTGCTATAGTTCCTTATGTTAAACATGAAATAGTTGCTATTGCACCCACACATGATAGTCCTATTATCTTTTTAAATTCTCCAAACTAAACTATATCGGAGAAGTTTGCACTTATTAAGGATTATATTGATGGGTTGACTTTTTCCATTACACATGATGATTTTGATGAGTATAATATGCGTGTGCTTGCTGCTCCTACTTGCAATTATTATGAGAGAGGAACTACATCTCTACCTCTCTATGTTTCCAACACGATAAAATTGCAAGAAACTGCTTATACTATGCACTGACCTTTACTTGATGTGCATGAATTGCTCTTGTATGAAATGCCTATGCATAGGAAGAGATTTAGACTTCATTTTTGCATAACACATGTCACTTTGTGCTCACTACTAAATGCCAAATCATTGTTAATTAAAATTGGCTTTGATATACCATGGGATCCGGGTGGATCCATTACTTGAGCACTATATGCCTAGCTTAATGGCTTTATAGAAAGCGCTGCCAGGGAGACAACCCAGAAGTTTTAGAGAGTCATTTATTTCTGTTGTGTGCTTTTATAAAGTTTAAAAACAGAAAATAAAGAGGGGAACCAAAAACTTTTTCAAAAAGAAAAGTGAAAGTAAGAAGGATGAGCACCGTTGTAATGGGGGAGCTCCTTGAACTTTGTTCATGCCCATGGAAACTTTGCAAATCTTGAATTACAGAAACTTTTCAACAAAAATAATTATCCCCTTGTACAATTCCATTGTATTATAAAAATAATGTGCTAAGAGTTTCCTTTAGGATGATTAAACTGCTTGTTGGTTTGTGCGGTGCAAAAACAGAAACTTTGGCTCTAGTGCGCGATTTTACATTTTTTACTGGAACGTCAAAAGGATCTGAAACTTTTTGCAAAGTCTTTCTATACAAATTGTTGATTTTTCCTAATTTTTCGAGAATTTTTAGAGTTACATAAGTATGGTTAATGTTAAGATTACTACAGACTATCATGTTTTCACAGATTGCTGTTATAGCTTCATTATTTGCATATGTTTGAATTCTTGTTGAAGCCACCTTGACTTGGGGCCATAGAATTGTGATAGCATACAATAGGTAATATTTGTTTATAATTATACAATAATATTAGAGCATTACATGATGGGATTTCATTGATCATATGCACTAACCCCGCCACTAAAAGTTCGGTTAAGTTTTGTGTGGATGAAGTGTTCGAAGATTGAGGAGGTCTCAAGGTGACAAGGAGGAGAGGCAAGAGCTCAAGCTTGGGGATGCCCAAGGCACCCCAAGTAAATATTCAAGGAGACTCGAGCGTCTAAGCTTGGGGATGCCCCGGAAGGCATCCCATCTTTCTTCAACAAATATCAGTATGTTTTTGGATTCGTTTCATTCACATGATATGCGTAAACTCTTGGAGCGTCGTGTGCTTTTTATTTTTCTTTTAAGAAATGCACCATGCTGGTATGAGATAGTCCTTGGTTGATTTATAGAGTGCTCTTTGCACTGCACCTATATCTTCTGAGTATGGCTTTATAGAATGCTTCATGTGCTTCACTTATATCATTTGAAGTCTGGATTGCCTGTTTCTCCTCACATAGAAAACCGCCATTTGTAGAATGATCTTTTGCTTCACTTATACTTGTTAGAGCATGGGCATATCTTTTGTAGAAAGAATTAAAACTCTCTTGCTTCACTTATATCTATTTAGAGAGTTGATAGGAATTGGTCATTCACATGGTTAGTCATAAAATCCAACATTAAACTTTTAGATCGTTGAATATGATATGTTTGACTCCTTGCAATAGTTTTGCGATATAGAGATGCTAATATGTGGGAGGTACTAGTGAATAATTGTGGTTTAGTAATAATATTGGTGTTAAGGTTTGTGATTCCCGAAGCATGCACGTATGGTCTCCTAACTATGTAACCAAATTGGCGCGCATTGTATTTTCTTTGTTTATCTTTGCGTGAAGGTCGGGGGCGCGATGGTTAACTCCTACCAACCTCCCCCTAGGAGCAAGCGTCGTAGTATTTTTGCTTCGAGGGCTAATAGATTTTTCGCAATAAGTAGGTGAGTTCTTTATGACTAATGTTGAGTCCATGGATTATACGCGCTCTCATCCTTCCACCTTGCTAGCCTCTCTTGTACCGCGCAACTTTCGCCGGTACTCTACACCCACCATATACCTTCCTCAAAACAGCCACCATACCTACCTATCATGATATTTCCATAGCCATTCCGAGATATATTTCCATGTAACTCCACCGTTCCGTTTATTATGACACACACCATCATTATCATATTGCCTAGCATGATCGTAAGATAGCTAGCATGATGTTTCCATGGCTTGTCCGTTTTTTGATATCATTGCTACGCTAGATCATTGCACATCCCAGTACACCACCGGAGGTATTCACATAGAGTCATATTTTGTTCTAGTATCACGTTGTAATATCGAGTTGTAAGTAAATAGAAGTGTGATGATCATCATTATTAGAGCATTGTCCCTTGAAAAAAAAGAAAAAAAGGCCAAAAAAAGGAAAGGCCAAATAAAAAAGGGAGAAAGGCCAAACAAAAAAATAAAAAAAGGAAAAAAGGGGACAATACTACTATCTTTTTCCACACTTGTGCTTCATCATAACACCATGTTCTTCATGATATAGAGTCTCCTATGTTATCACTTTCATATACTAGTGAGAATTTTTCGTTATAGAACTTGCCTTGTATTTTCCAATGATGGGCTTCCTCAAATGCCCTAGGTCTTCATGAGCAAGCAATTGATGCACACCCACTAGTTTTCTTTTGAGCTTTCATACACTTATAGCTCTAGTGCATCCGTTACATGGCAATCCCCACTCACTCACATTGATATCTATTGATGGGCATCTCCATAGCCCATTGATACGCCTAGTCGATGTGAGACTTTCTCCCTACTTTTGTCTACTATCACCTTCTATTCCACCCATAGTGCTATGTCCATGGCTCACGCTCAGGTATTGCGTGAAGAGTTGAAAAAGTTCAAAAAAGTAAAGTATGAAAACAATTGCTTGGCTGAGACCGGGATGGGCATGAGGGGTACCTTGTGTTAAGAAAAGGAAGCATAAAAGACTATATGATTTTGTAGGGATAACGTTCTTTAGCATTGATATTTTGAAAGACTTGATTTTTTGTTGGGATGCCCGAGTATTAAATTCTTTTATGTCAAATGATAGACTATTGCTTTGAATCACTTGTGTCATAATATTCATGCCATGATTAGATTACATGATCAAAATTATGCTAGGTATATCTTTTTTATCATTTACCTACTCGAGGACGAGTAGGAATTAAGCTTGGGGATGCTGATACATCTCCATCGTATCTATAATTTTTTATTGTTCCATGCTAATATTCTACAACTTTCATATACTTTTGGCAACTTTTTATACTATTTTTTGGGACTAACATATTGATCCAGTGCCCAGTGCCAGTTCCTGTTTGTTGCATGTTTTTGTTTCGCAGAATATTCATATCAAACGGAGTCCAAACGGGATAAAAATAGGCGGAGATTTTTTCTGGAATATATGTGAATTTTGGGAAGCGGAACCAACGTGAGACGATGCCCGAGTGTCCCACGAGGGTGAGGGGCGTGCCTAGGGGGCAGGCGCGCCCTGGTCCCTCGTGGCAAATCCGTAAGGCGGTTGATGCCCTTCTTTCACCGCAAGAAAGCTAATATCCGGGTGTAAATCGTGTCCAAAATTTAGCCCAATCGGAGTTACGGATCTCCGGGAATATAAGAGACGGTGAAGGGCCAGAATCTGGGAATGCAGAAACAGAGAGAGACAGAGAGACAGATCCAATCTTGGAGGGGCTCTCGCCCCTCCCACGCCATGGAGACCATGGACCAGAGGGGAAACCCTTCTCCCATCTAGGGAGAAGGTCAAGGAAGAAGAAGAAGGAGGGGGTCTCTCTCCCCCTCGCTTTCGGTGGCACCGGAGTGCCGCCAGGGCCATCATCGTCACCACAATCTACACCAACAACTTCACCACCGTCATCACCAACTCTTCCCCCCTCTATGCAGCGGTGTAACCCCTTTTCTACCCTCTGTAATCTCTACTTAAACATGGTGCTCAACGCTATATATTATTTCCCAATGATGTATGGCTATCCTATGATGTTTGAGTAGATCCATTTTGTACTATGGGTTAATTGATGATCGTGATTGGTTTGAGTTGCATGTTTTATTATTGGTGTTGTCCTATGGTGCTCTCCGTGTCGCGCAAGCATGAGGGATCCCCGCTGTAGGGTTTGCAATATGTTCATGATCTGCTTATGGTGGGTGGCGTGAGTGATAGAAGCACATACCCGAGTAAGTAGGTTGTTTGCGTATGGGAATAAAGAGGACTTGATACTTTAATGCTATGGTTGGGTTTTACCCTAATGATCTTTAGTAGTTGCGGATTCTTGCTAGAGTTCCAATCATAAGTGCATATGATCCAAGAAGAGAAAGTATGTTAGCTTATGCCTCTCCCTCAAATAAGATTGCAATAGTGATTACCGGTCTAGTTATCGATTGCCTAGGGACAAATAACTTTCTCGTGACAAAAAGCTCTCTATTAAAACTAATTTAGTTATGTCTTTATCTTAACAGCCCCTAGTTTTATTAACTTGCTCTTTATATTCTTGCAAACCTATCCCACAAAATCCCCAAAGTACTTCTAGTTTCATACTTGTTCTAGGTAAAGTAAACGTCAAGCGTGCGCAGAGTTGTATCGGTGGTCGATAGAACTTGAGGGAATATTTGTTCTGCCTTTAGCTCCTCGTTGGGTTCGACACTCTTACTTATCGAAAGAGGCTACAACTGATCCCCTACATTTGTGGGCTATCACTAGACTCCGAGGACATTCAGGTCCCGCTGAGCCCAGATCGTCCACATCAGAGGTTGTCAAAGCCCTGAATACTAGTTTGGGTCGGGACTCAAAATTACCAACACCCACACACCCTGGGAAAAACTCTCCAAGTAAATCTGGATTCTCGGACATAGATAATCTCGCGAACATACGGCAGCAGCCCGAGGAAACGGTCAACCACTTCTGGGCCAGATTCCTACTTGTCAGGAACAAGATTAAGGACTGCTGCGACGACGAGGCGGTCTCCTTATTTTACCGCAACTGCACGGACGAGGGAGTCTTGAACGCCCTCAACCGACGTCGCATTCTGAGTTTCACAGAACCGTCGCACTTAGTACAGAAGTACTGTGCAATGGAAAACAATTGGAAAGCCCAGAACATACCTCTCAAATAGTTCATATTAGGACAACACACTGTTAAGGCTAAACGGACATACCCTAGCAGGCCATCTGATAAAATGCCTATTGGCAAGAAGAACAAACCTTTTTTAAAACGCATGTCCGTACTGGACGAACTGCTTGATAAACCTTGCCAAATACACACAGCCCCGGACAATATCCCAAACCACTGCCTTAGAGCATGTTGGGTACTCCGGCAGGTAGCTAAGAGCGGTGCGGCAATCCTTGCCACCGCCTTATCAGGGGAGAAAGACGTCAGTGTTTTTACTGTCTTCGAGACATTCTCCTCAAATAGCCAACGCAAGAGAGCGAATCACGAACTTCCTAGGTTTACCAAATTAGCTCTGCAAGCCCATGGAGCGACACGGAAATTAGTTTTTCCGCCGAAGACGCGCCCCGAGTCCGGCCGATCCGAGCAACAACAGCTCTTGTACTAGACCCAATAGTGGACGGTTTTCGCCTCACTAAAGTACTTATGGACGTAGGAAGCGGACTAAACCTCATATATGAGGAAACGCTTGCAAAAATGCAGGTCGACAAATCCCGCATTGAGCACACTAACACAACCTTTAGAGGAATTATACTCAGCTGTGAAGCCCGGTGTTCGGGAAGTATTAAGTTCGATGTAGTATTCGGCACATCCGATAACTACAGGTCAGAGGAACTGCTCTTCCACATTGTCCCCTTTCATAGCGGATACCACACCCTTCTAGGACGGGACGCTTTTTCACGCTTTCAAGCTATACCCCATTACAGGTACATGAAGCTTAAAATGCCAGGGCCCAATGGAGTGATCACATTAACAAGTGATCCGGATAGAGAACTCCGCGCCGAGAACAAGACGGCATCCTTAGCCTTAGAGGCATTATCCGAAGCCCTCGCGGCCGAAGAAATAACTACCCTACGATCAACGATGGACAAGGACGATGTAATCCTCGCCAAAAGATCGAAATCTACCTCCTTCAAGCCAGCAGACGAAATCATAAAATTCCAAGTGCACCCAACGAACCCTAATAAGACAACATCTATTGGGGCACAGCTGGATCCGGCGGTAGACAGCGCGTTACGCGCCTTCCTTCAAGAAAATTGGGATATATTCGCCTGGCACTCTTCAGATATGCCGGGAATCACGCAGGTTGGCCGAACACAACCTCAATATTACCAAAGGGTTTAAACCAGTCAAGCAGTCACTGCGACGGTTTTCTAAACCCAAAAGACAAGCAATGGGAGGAGAGCTAGACAAGCTATTGGAAGCTGGATTCATCAGAGAAATTAAACATCTGGATTGGCTAGTCAACTTAGTCATGGTGCCGAAGAGGGATAAATCCTGGCGCCTCTGCGTCGACTTTATAGACCTAAATAAGGCATGCCCCAAGGATCCCTTTCCTTTGCCCCGCATTGATCAAAATATCGATGCAACGGCCAGACATGACTCGTTGTGCTTCCTTGATGCTTACTCCGGATACCATAAGATAAAGATGAAGGAATCCGATCAGGTCGCAACGACATTTATCACCCTGTACGGTCCTTTCTGTTTCAACACTATGCCCTTTGGACTTAAAAACGTTGGCGCCACATATCAATGCATGATTCAAACATGCTTAGAAAAACGGATTGGCAAGACAGTGGAGGCATATGTTGATGACGTAGTCGTTAAGACCAAACACGTCGAGACTTTGGTGGAGGTTCTCTGCCTTACGTTTGCCAACCTTCAAGAATATGACATAAGGCTCAATCCGGAAAAATGTGTTTTCGGCGTTCCAGCCGGAAAGCTACTAGGGTTCATCGTATCCCATAGAGGAATCAAAGCTAACCCATCTAAAATCCAGGCCTTGTCAGAACTCAAAACACCAATCGACCTCAAGCAAGTGCAAAAACTAGCAGGCTGCGTAGCGGCCTTAAGCCGCTTCATCTCCAGGTTAGGGAAAAAGCATTGCCACTTTTTAGATTGCTATGATGCACTGACAATTTCGAATGGACGGATGCGGCCATAGCTGGATTGGAAGAAATAAAAACATTACTAGCAAGCAACCCAATCCTAGCCGCTCCCGGTGTTGGCGAACCTATGTTGCCGTATATATCAGCCACTCACCAGGTAGTGAGTGTCGTACTCATCGTTGAACGAGCCGAAGAGGGACATAAATTCCATGTTCAAAAACTCGTATATTACTTATCCGAGGTTCTTACACCGTGCAAATCACGGTACCCCCACTATCAAAAAATTGCCTATGCGGTCTTCATGTCATCTCGGAAACTTCGACACTACTTTCAAGAATGTTGATCACAGTGGCATCAGAGGTACCACTCAACGATATTATTAACAATAAAGACGCCACTGGATGCATAGCCAAATGGGCCATCGAGGTCTTACCGTTCGAAATATCCTACAAGCTACGCTGGACTATTAAATCCCATGTGTTGGCTGACTTTGTCGTAGAATGGACCGAAGCCGAACTGCCTAAAGAGTACGACTCATACTCCCACTGGACAATGTACTTTTACGGTTCTAAAATGCTAGCTGGATTGGGGGCCGGTGTATTATTGATACCTCCAACTATTGATATAGTCCGGTACGTCCTACAAATTATGTACACGGACTCAAACAATGCAGCCGAATACGAGGCCCTATTGCATGGTCTCCGCCTAGTTGTATCCATGGGGATACAATGCCTCGAGGTACGTGAAGACTCAAACCTCGCTATCTCCCAAATTAATAGAGATTTTGATGTGAAGGATTCAAAAATGGTAGCTTATCGCAATGCTATATTGAAAATGTCGGCTAGATTTGAGGGGATGGAATTCCATCACGTAGCCTAGGATAATAACCAGGCCGCTGACGTACTCGCTCGTATGGGCGCTAAATGCTACCCCGTCCCGCCTAACACCTTTGTGGAAAGGCTATTTAAGCCATCAATAACATGGCAGGACGCATGCGGCGATACGAATTCGAAATACACCCCCGACCGAACTTAACTAAGACTTTATCGGAGACCCAGACACAGAGATAACTCCTTCGGCTCACGAGATCATGACTGTCATAGCCCCTTGGACAAAGCCCTTCCTAGCTTACCTTAAAAGGCAGGAGGTCCCCGATGACCAAAATGAGGCCTGCCGCATAGTCTGGCATTCTAAAGCCTACAAAGTTCATGAAGTTGAACTATATAAGAAAAGCACTACTGGTGTTCTACAGAGGTGCATCTCCGAAGAGGAGGGAAGGAAAATTCTCACTGAAATACACGTTGTAATGGGCGGCCAACATGCCGCAGCCCGGGCGCTCGTAGACAAAGCTTTTCGAGCTGGCTTTTTCTGGCCCACTGCCCGAGCAGATGCCCAAACCTTAGTCCAACACTAGGTTGGCTGCCAGCTTTTTGCAAATCAAAGTCACATGCCTCCCACCGCTCTGAGAACAATCCCCATTACTTGGCCTTTTGCGGTCTGGGGGCTTGATTTGGTCGGACCCCTTAAAGGAGGAAGCCATAAAAAGAAATACTTGCTGGTGATGGTGGATAAATTCACTAAACGGATAGAAGCCAAGCCAGTAAAAATAGCCGAGGCAGGGTGTGTGATAGATTTTATATCCGGCGTAGTACACCGTTATGGTGTCCTGCACAGTATTGTCACAGATAATGGCACCAACTTCACAGCTGACAAGGTAAAACACTGGTGTGCAAAGTTAGGTATTAAACTTGATTACGCTTCCGCGTACCATCCTCAAACAAATGGTCAAGTCGAAAGAGCCAATGGTCTGCTAATGAGTGGCATTAAACCTTGACTAGTGCGCTCCCTACGGGAGTCTGATAAACACTGGGTCGAAGAGCTTGACTCCGTACTTTGGGGGCTGCGGACCACAACTAATCGGACAACCAAATACACACCTTTTTCACGGTGTACGGAGCAGAGGCTATTCTGCCCTGCGACATTATTCATGACTCACCTCGAGTGCGCATGTACGAGGAGAGAGAAGCTGAGCTAGATCGGCAGGACGACCTAGATGGACTTGAAGAGGAGCGCGATACAGCGCAAGCGCGTTCCGCATTTTATCAACAACAGGCCACGCGATACCAGAGCAGAGAAGTGCGGGCCAAGACATACAACGTCGGTGAACTCGTTTTACGCCTCCCGGAGAAGAAAAAGGACAAGCTCAAACCAAAATGGGAGTGCCCCTTCATTATCGACGAAGTACTCACCGGTGGAGCCTATCACCTTCCGAGTGCACAGGACAACCGCCTTGAGCCGAGCCCGTGGAACGCTGCCAGGCTCCGAAGATTCTATGGATAGTTTGGTAGCAATTTTTTCCTCCTTTAAGATAGGTCTTATCTTTTATCTTTTAGTTTTCTCCTTCTCCTCTTTTTTACCATTTCTCTCATTGGCAAGTATTCGGCTCACCCGAACTGCCGGGTAATCCGGACATGTACCTCAGACCGGGTGAAGCCGAAAGCTAGCGCTCTTAAAAGAATAATCGGTCGGCGGATACACGACATATCGCTTTTGAAAGCATGTATTTTAAACAACCACAGGATATGGCATCCTACAATCCTTTTCGCAGGATCAAAAGCCTAGGCCCGCATATGTATGCATGCCGACCCAGGGAAAGGAACCCCTAACTAAAGAGTAATATAACATAACTCCCCGAAAATAGTTTGTCTGTTCAAGCAATTATGACCGGATTGCCTAGTTTCCGAACATATCACGTGTTTACCATAGATATAGTATTCGGAAACACTCTAGCCTTTGGGTTTATGGAGGTTAAAGCAGAAGGTCGGCCATGCCAACCTTTTTTATGAATTCGTGCGGACATAAGTTTGATGGTAAAAGTACATTAATACATAGAATCAAACGACTACTCTTCCTCTATTCCCTCAATCAGGCTGTCTAGTCTACAATCCTGTTGGGAAAACTTGGCAGCTGTCTCTACTTGGTCATATTGTTGGAAATATGCCCTAGAGGCAATAATAAAATGGTTATTATTTTATTTACTTGTTCATGATAATTGTCTATTGTTCATGATTTAATTGTATTATCCCGAAACAGTGATACATTTGTGAATACATAGACCACAACGTGTCCCTAGTAAGCCTCTAGTTAACTAGCTCGTTGATCAACAGATGGTTACGGTTTCCTGACCATGGACATTGGATGTCATTGATAACGGGATCACATCATTAGGAGAATGATGTGATGGACTAGACCCAATCCTAAGCCTAGCACTAGATCGTGTTGTTCGTTTGCTAAAGCTTTTCCAATGTCAAGTAACTTTTCCTTAGACCATGAGATTGTGCAACTCCCAGATACTGTAGGAATACTTTGGGCGTACCAAACGTCACAACGTAACTGGGTGGCTATAAAGGTGCACTACGGGTATCTTCGAAAGTGTCTGTTGGGTAGGCACGAATCGAGACTGGGATTTGTCACTCCGTGTGACGGAGAGGTACCTTTGGGCCCACTCGGTAGAACATCATCATAATGAGCTCAATGTGATCAAAGAGTTTTTCACGGGATGATGTGTTAAGGGAACGAGTAAAGAGACTTGGCGGTAACGAGATTGAACAAGGTATCGGTATACCGACGATTGAATCTCGGGCAAGTATCGTACCGATAGACAAAAGGAATTGCGTATGGGATTGATTGAATCCTCGACATCGTGGGTCATTCGATGAGATCATCAAGGAGCATGTGGGAGCCAACATGGGTATCTAGATCCCGTTGATGGTTATTGACCGGAGAGTCGTCTGGGTCATGTCTGCGTGTCTCCCGAACCTGTAGGGTCTACACACTTAAGGTTCAGTGACGCTAGGGTTGTAGAGATATTAGTATGCGATAACTCGAAAGTTGTTCGGAGTCCCAGATGAGATCCCGGACATCACGAGGAGTCCCGGAATGGTCTGGAGGTAAAGATTTGTACATAGGAAGTCCAGTTTCGGCCATCGGGAAAGTTTCGGGGGTCACCGGTATTGTACCGGGACCACCGGAAGGGTCCCGAGGGTCCACCGGGTGGGGCCACCTATCCCAGAGGACCCCATGGGCTGAAGTGGGAAGGGAACCAGCCCCTGGTGGGCTGGTGCCCCCGCCATGGGCCTCCCCCTGTGCCTAGGGTTGGAAACCCTGGGGTGGGGGGCGCCCCACCAAACTTGGGGGCAAGTTCCCCCCATGGCTGCCGCCCCCCTTGAGATTAGATCTCTAGGGGCCGGCCCCCCCTAGGGCCCCTATATAAATAGGGGGAGGGAGGGCTGCGCACCCAAGCCCCTGGCGCCTCCGTCTCCCCCACAACACCTCTCCCTCTCGCTGAGCTTGGCGAAGCCCTGCCGAGATCCCCGCTGCTTCCACCACCACGCCATCTTGCTGCTCGATCTCCATCAACCTCTCCTCCCCCCTTGCTGGATCAAGAAGGAGGAGACATCTCTCCCAACCGTACGTGTGTTGAGCGCGGAGGTACCGTCCGTTCGGCGCTCGGTCATCGGTGATTTGGATAACGACGAGTACGACTCCATCAACCCAGTTCTCTTGAACGCTTCCGCTCGCGATCTACAAGGGTATGTAGATGCACTCCCCTCTCCCTCGTTGCTAGATGACTCCATAGATTGATCTTGGTGATGCGTAGAAAATTTTAAAATTCTGCTACGTTCCCCAACAGTGGTATCAGAGCTAGGTATATGCGTAGTATCTTGCATGAGTAGAACACAAAGTAGTTGTAGGCGTTGATTTGTCAATTCTCTTGCCGTTACTAGTCTTATCTTGATTCGGCGGCATCGTGGGATGAAGCGGCCCGGACCGACCTTACACGTACGCTTACGTGAGACAGGTTCCACCGATTAACATGCACTAGTTGCATAAGGTGGCTAGCGGGTGTCCGTCTCTCCCACTTTAGTCGGATCGGATTCGATGAAAAGGGTCCTTATGAAGGGTAAATAGAAATTGGCATATCACGTTGTGGTTTTGGCGTAGGTAAGAAACGTTCTTGCTAGAAACCTATAGCAGCCACGTAAATACTTGCAACAACAATTAGAGGACGTCTAACTTGTTCTTGCAGCATGTGCCGTGTGATGTGATATGGCCAAAAGGATGTGATGAATGATATATATGTGATGTATGAGATTGATCATGTTCTTGTAATAGGAATCACGACTTGCATGTCGGTGAGTATGACAACCGATAGGAGCCATAGGAGTTGTCTTAATTTTATTGAATGACCTGCGTGTCATTGAAAACGCCATGTAATTACTTTACTTTATTGCTAACCGTTAGCCATAGTAGTAGAAGTAATGTTTGGCGAGACGACTTCATGAAGACACAATGATGGAGATCATGATGATGGAGATCATGGTGTCATGCCGGTGACAATGATGATCATGGAGCCCCGAAGATGACGATCAAAAGGGGCAAAATGATATTGGCCATATCATGTCACTATTTGATTGCATGTGATGTTTATCATGTTTTACATCTTATTTGCTTAGAACGACGGTAGTAAATAAGATGATCTCTAGCTAAAATTTCAAGAATTGTGTTCCCCCTAACTGTGCACCGTTGCTAAGGTTCGTTGTTCCGAAGCACCACGTGATGATCGGGTGTGATAGGCTCTAACATTCGCATACAACAGATGTTCATTAAATTTGTTTAGATGATCTAGTCAATTCGGATCATGTATCACTTAGATGACTAGAGAGATGTCTGTCTGAGTGGGAGTTCATTAAATTTGTTTAGATGAACTTAATTGTCATGAACATAGTCTAAAATCTTTACAATATGTCTTGTAGATCCAATGGCCCACGCTAATGTTGCCCTCAACTTCAACGGGTTCCTAGATTGGGTCCATAACTTCTTGTAGATCCAATGGTCTTGTAGATCCAATATGTCTTGTAAAACCAAGCTGAAAGATGATGGTAGTAACTATACGGATTGGGTCCGTAACTTGAGGATCATCCTCATAGCTGCCAAGAAAGCATATGTCCTTGAAGCACCGCTAGGTGATGCACCCGTTTTCCCAGCTGCTCAAGACATTATGAATGCCTGGCAGTCGCATAGTGATGATTACTCCCTGGTTCAGTGTGGCATGCTTTACAGCTTAGAATCGGTACTCCAAAAGTGTTTTGAGCAGCACGGAGCATATGAGATATTCCAAGAGCTGAAAATGGTTTTCCAAGCTCATGCCCGAGTCGAGAGATATGAAGTCTCTGACAAGTTCTATAGTTGTAAGATGGAGGAAAATAGTTCTGTCAGCGAGCATATACTCAAAATGTCTGGGTTGCACAATCGCTTGTCTCAGTTGGGAATTAATCTCCCAGATGATGCGGTCGTTGTCATAATCCTCCAGTCGCTCCCACCTAGCTACAAGAGCTTTGTGATGAACTTCAATATGCAAGGGATGGAGAAGTCCATTCCCGAGGTGTATTCAATTCTAAAATCAGCGGAGGTGGAGATCAAGAAAGAACATCAAGTGTTGATGCTCAATAAAACCACTAAGTTCAAGAAAGGCAAGGGTAAGAAGAACTTCAAGAAGGACGGCAAAGGAGTTGCCGCGCCCGGTAAGCCAGTTGCCGGGAAGAAGCCAAAGAATGGACCCAAGCCTGAGACTGAGTGTTTTTATTGCAAGGGAATGGGTCACTGGAAGCGGAACTGCCCCAAATACTTAGCAGATAGGAAGGCCGGCAGCGTCAAAGGTATATGTGATATACATGTTATTGATGTGTACCTTACCAGTGCTCGTAGTAGCTCCTAGGTATTTGATACCGGTGCAGTTGCTCACATTTGTAACTCAAAGCAGGAGCTACGGAATAAGCGGAGACTCGCAAAGGACGAGGTGACGATGCGCGTCGAGAATGGTTCCAAGGTCGATGTGATCGCCGTCAGCACGCTACCTCTGCATCTACCTTCAGGATTAGTTTTAAACCTCAATAATTGTTATTTAGTACCAGCTTTGAGCATGAACATTGTATCTGGATCTCGTTTAATGCGAGATGGCTACTCATTTAAATCCGAGAATAATGGTTGTTCTATTTATATGAGAGAAATGTTTTATGGTCATGCCCCGATGGTCAATGGTTTATTCTTAATGAATCTCGAATGTAATGTTACAAATATTCATAGTGTGAATGCCAAAAGATGTAAGGTTGATAATGATAGTCCCGCATACTTGTGGCACTGCCGCCTTGGTCATATTGGTGTCAAACGTATGAACAAGCTCCATGCGGATGGACTTTTGGAGTCTCTTGAGTATGAATCATTTGACACGTGCGAACCATGCCTTTTGGGCAAGATGACCAAGACTCCGTTCTATGGAACAATGGAGCGACCAACCAACTTATTGGAAATCATACATACTGATGTGTGCGGTCCAATGAGTGTTGAAGCTCGCGGTGGCTATCGTTATGTTCTCACCCTCACTGATGACTTAAGTTGATATGGGTATGTCTACCTGATGAAACACAAGTCTGGGACCTTTGAAAAGATCAAGGAATTTCAGAATGAGGTTGAGAATCAACGTGATAGAAAAATAAAGTTCTTACAATCGGATCATGGAGGAGAATATTTAAGTCACGAATTTGGCAGGCACCTAAGGAACTGTGGAATTGTTTCACAATTGACGCCGCCTGGAACACCTCAGCGTAATGGTGTGTCTGAACGTCGTAATTGTCTATTATGTCTCTTACCGAGTTACCGCTATCATTTTGGGGTTATGCTTTAGAGACTGCCACATTAACTTTAAATAGGGCACCGTCTAAATCCGTTGAGATGACACCGTATGAACTTTGGTTTGGGAAGAAACCTAAGTTGTCGTTTCTAAAAGTTTGGGGATGCGATGCTTATGTCAAGAAACTTCAACCTGAAAAGCTTGAACCCAAATCGGAAAAATGCGTCTTCATAGGATACCCTAAGGTAACTATTGGGTACACCTTCTACCTCATCTCCGAAGGCAAGGTCTTCGTTGCCAAGAATGGATCCTTTCTGGAGAAGGAGTTTCTCTCGAAAGAAGTGAGTGGGAGGAAAATGGAACTTGATGAGGTGATAGTCACCCCTTCCGAACCAGAAAGTAGCACAGCGCAGGAAGATGTTTTTGTGGTGCCTACACTGACTAGGGAGGAAGTTGGTGATAATGATCATGAAACTTCAGATCAAGTTACTACTGAACTTCGTAGGTCCACAAGGACACGTTCCGCACCAGAGTGGTACGGCAACCCTGTCCTGGAAATCATGTTGTTAGAAAATGGTGAACCTTCGAACTATGAAGAAGTGATGGCAGGCCCGGATTCCAACAAATGGCTTGAAGCCATGAAATCCGAGATATGATCCATGTATGATAACAAAGTATGGACTTTGGTGGACTTGCACGATGATCGGCATGCCATAGAAAATAAATGGATCTTTAAGAAGAAGACTGACGCAGATGGTAATGTGACCATCTATAGGGCTCGGCTTGTCGCTAAAGGTTATCGACAAGTTCAAGGAATTGACTACGACAAGACTTTCTCTCCCGTAGCGATGCTAAAGTCCGTCTGAATCATGTTAACAATTACCACATTCTATGATTATGAGATATGGCGTATGGACATCAAAACGGCATTCCTTAATGGCTTCCTCAAGGAAGAACTGTATATGATGCAGCCGGAAGGTTTTGTCGATCCTTAGAATGCTAACAAGGTATGCAAGCTCCACCGCTCAATCTATGGGCTGGTGCAAGCATCTCGGAGTTGGAACATTCGCTTTGATGAGGTGATCAAAGCGTTTGGGTTTATACAGACTTGGGGAGAAGCCTGTATTTACAAGAAAGTGAGTGGGAGCTCTGTAGCATTTCTCATATTATATGTGGATGATATATTGCTGATGGGAAATGATGTAGAACTCTTGGAAAGCATAAAGGCCTACTAAAATAAGTGTTTTTCGATGAAGTACCTTGGAGAAGTTGCTTACATATTAGGCATCAACATCTATAGAGATAGATCGAGACGCCTCATTGGTCTTTCACAAAGCACATACCTTGACAAGATATTGAAGAAGTTCAATATGGATCAGTCCAAGAAAGGGTTCTTGCCAGTATTGCAAGTTATGAGATTGAGCACAGTTCAATGCCCGACCTCGGTAGAAGATAGATAAAAGATGAGTGTCATCCCCTATGCCTCGGCCATAGGTTCTATTATGTATGTCATGCTGTGTACCAGACCTGATGTGAACCTTGCCATAAGTTTGTTGGGGAGGTGCCAAAGTTATCCCGGTATGGAACACTGGACAGCGGTCAAGAAAATCCTGAAGTACCTGAAAAGGACTAAGGATATGTTTCTCGTTTATGGAGGTGATGAAGAGCTCATCGTAAAGGGTTACGTCGATGCTAGCTTCGACACAGATCTGGATGACTCCAAGTCACAAACCGGATACGTGTATATTTTGAATGGTGGGGCAGTCAGCTGGTGTAGTTGCAAGCAAAGCGTCATGGAGGCATCTACATGTGAAGCGGAGTACATAGCTGCTTCCGAAGCAGCACAGGAAGGAGTCTGGATGAAGGAGTTCATCACCGACCTAGGAGTTATTCCAAGCGCGTCGGGCCCGATGACTCTCTTCTGTGACAACACTGGAGCTATTGCCACTGCCAAGGAGCCTAGGTTTCACAAGAAGACCAAGCACATCAAGCGCCGTCTCAACTCCATCCGGAATTATATTCAAGATGGAGACATAGATATTTGTAAAGTGCATACTGATCTAAATGTCGCAGATCCGTTGACTAAACCTATTCCACGAGCAAAACATGATCAACACCAGAACTCTATGTGTGTTCGATTCATCACAATGTAACTAGATTATTGACTTTAGTGCAAGTGGGAGACTGTTGGAAATATGCCCTAGAGGCTATAATAAAATGGTTATTATTATATTTCCTTGTTCATGATAATTGTCTATTTTTCATGCTTTAATTTTATTATCTGGAAACAGTGATACATGTGTGAATACATAGACCACAACGTGTCCCTAGTAAGACTCTAGTTAACTAGCTCGTTGATCAACAGATGGTTACGATTTCCTGACCATGGACATTGGATGTCATTGATAACGGGACCACATCATTAGGAGAATGATGTGATGGACAAGACCCAATCCTAAGCCTAGCACTAGATCATGTAGTTCGTTTGCTAAAGCTTTTCCAATGTCAAGTAACTTTTCCTTAGACCATGAGATTGTGCAACTCCCGGATACTGTAGGAATGCTTTTGGTGTACCAAACGTCACAACGTAACTGGGTGGCTATAAAGGTGCACTACAGGTATCTCCGAAAGTGTCTGTTGGGTTGGCACGAATCGAGACTGGGATTTGTCACTCAGTGTGACAGAGAGGTACCTCTAGGCCCACTCGGTAGGACATCATCATAATGACCTCAATGTGATCAAAGAGTTGTTCACGGGATGATGTGTTACGGGAACGAGTAAAGAGACTTGCCGGTAACGAGATTGAACAAGGTATCGGTATATCGACGATCGAATCTCGGGCAAGTATCGTACCGATAAACAAAGGGAATTGCGTACGGGATTGATTGACTCCTCGACATCATGGTTCATCGAATGAGATCATCGAGGAGCATGTCGGAGCCAATATGGATATCCAGATCCCGCTATTGGTTATTGCCCGAAGAGTCTTCTCGGTCATGTCTGCGTGTCTCCCGAACCCATAGGGTCTACACACTTAAGGTTCAGTGCCGCTAGGGTTGTAGAGATATTAGTATGCGGTAACCCGAAAGTTGTTCAGAGTCCCGGATGAGATCCCAGATGTCACGAGGCATTCCGTAATGGTCCGGAGGTAAAGATTTGTATATAGGAAGTCCAGTTTCGGTCACCGGGAAAGTTTCGGGGGTCACCGGTATTGTACCGGGACCACCGGAAGGGTCCCGGGGGTCCACCGGGTGGGGCCACCTATCCCGGAGGGCCCCATGTGCTGAAGTGGGAAGGGAATCAGCCCCTGGTGGGCTGGTGCACCCCCCATGGGCCTCCCCCTGCGCCTAGGGTTGGAAACCCTAGGGGTGGGGGCGCCCCACCAAACTTGGGGGCAAGTTCCCCCCTTGGCCGCACCCCCCCTTGAGATTGGATCTCTAGGGGCCGGCGCCCCCCTTGGGCCCCTATATAAAGAGGGGGGAGGGAGGGCTGCGCACCCAAGCCCCTGGCACCTCCCCCCCGCAACACCTCTCCCTCTCGCTGAGCTTGGCGAAGCCCTGTCGAGATCCCCGCTGCTTCCACCACCACGCCGTCGTGCGGCTGGATCTCCATCAACCTCTCCTCCCCCTTGCTGGATCAAGAAGGAGGAGACGTCTCCCCCAATCGTACGTGTGTTGAGCGCGGAGGTGCCGTCCGTTTGGCGCTCGGTCATCGGTGATTTGGATCACGACGAGTACGACTCCATCAACCCCGTTCTCTTGAAAGCTTCCACTCGCGATCTACAAGGGTATGTAGATGCACTCCCCGCTCCCTCGTTGCTAGATGACTCCATAGATTGATCTTGGTGATGCGTAGAAAATTTTAAAATTCTGCTACGTTCCCCAACACATATACCAAATGCAGAGGGATTTCTTGTCCATCGGACCCTCGAGGTCCCACGCGGGCCATATGATTCGGATCAAGACGAGTGTAGCACGTCTTCACCATGGCCCTGGCTTTTCGAGCACCCATGCGACATGCTGAAGCTTTCCACAGTTCGAAGCAGCGTCGAGCCCCTTTGAACAAGTCCGCCAAGTCCTCCCTAGTTTCTAGAGGCAAATCGCCCGGCCATACAGCCTTGGCCATATTCTTCATGGCCTTCCGAGCTCGCTCGTGGACCATGGAAATCTCTTGCCGCACGTCACCCTCAAAACCGGACACTCCCCTTCGGGTTGCCCAGTTAACAAACCTGGATGATAAGTTTTATGAAAAACTTCCAAGATAAGGGACTATAAGGAGAGCTAGGTATAAGGGACATACTGAACATGCCGCCTTTTAGCCTCCGGTTTTCTTCCAAGGCGCTTGAGAGTTGGGCTCTTATGTCCTTTAGCTCCTGTTCCAGCCTAACATTTTTATCCTGCGCTTGGTTTCTTTTATCTATGGCTTGCATCAATACGCGCTTGCCAGCAGTTGTTTCCCCTTCATCAAATTTCTTGTCCGCCAAAGCAGCCCTTAGCTCCCTTTCCATTTGGTCGGTCGGCCCTGTTGTTGTATTACAATTAGTATCTACTTAACAACTCAGTGATCAGCACAAATATCATATTGTCCGGACACCATTATTCTTACTACCAGCATCCTTTCTGGATTTCTTTGAATTTTCTAATTCGGCAAGCTGGGTCCGGCACTCTTCTAACTCCTTGGATAAGGAGCTATTATTTTCTTGAAGCACCTGCAAAAACACAATGATCCTCAAATCAGTTGTACCAACTACTTTAAGTCTCAGGGGCTATTGGCATGGGAACATCAAAATGTACACTTACCCGCATATCTTTTGAAAGCCGGCGAGTGGCTCTAGCGAGTCCATCTTGAGCGGCTCGGATATAGGCATCTGCAGAGCTGAGGGCGTTAAACGCCTCCTCAAAAAAGGTTGGGTCACGCATGGCTGCTCTCCACCGCCGGTGAACCATCGCAACCTCCACTTCAGAATTAGTAACTCACATTCCATTCGAATCCTCCTGGACGGGACAATCCGGCATTGAATCCGCATTAACCCTTGACGGGACGGATGCCGGATTGGGTGGGGCTTGGTCTGCATGATCTCCGGAAATAGTCCGGTGTGTATTCCTCCTAAAAGGAAAAATAAAGCAGAAAGTTGTAGTATCGACTTCACCACCCAGCGTGTGTCAAAACAAACATACCTCTTTAAAGGTTCGCTGGTGTTCGTGGTTCTCTTTCACTTCGAGGCCTCACCAGATGCAGGCGTCACCCTCTGGGATGACGGCCTTCGCACAGTTCGGCATGAGGAGCGCCGTCCATTTTTAGTATGATAAAGTACGATGAGTAAGGCGTACTGAGAATCTTCTCTTTAATGAGATATGTCCTGGGTACTTACGTGGGAAGAAGGAATGAGCCCTGGGTAGTCAGGTACAATAGCCACCAGGGTGCCCTCATGGCAGGCTTGATAGAAGACTCCCTCTTCTAGCTCTATGCCTATGTTCGGATCTTCATCATATCCGGGGCCCGCACTTTGGAATCGGTCCTCTGGCTGTGGGGCGGGACTATTGATCCCCTCCATCACCTTCCTCCACTCCTGTTGGGGAAAACCAAATTTAGTTCGGTTAATACATCATAACAAAGAAAAATGGGCAAATATAGCGATCATGGGAGAGATTTACCCAGTCAGGAGGATTGTACATAGAAAAACTCTCCCGGCTCTTCAAACGGAGGACGTCTTGCTTCTCTCCCTTATAAAGACCCTCCAGTATGAAGGCTAGAGCAGCAGGGTCATCCGGACCCAGGCGTAAGCAGCGTGAGGCATCATTCAGGCCATTATGATGCCACATTGGAAATCCTCTTGCTTGGAGCGGCTGCATGCATCACTTTATTGAAATAGCCATCACTTCGATTATAGATAGCCCCGAACTAGCAAGCAATCTGATCTTGCCGGCCAGTCTGCTAACCTCCGCTCTCTCTTCTTCTGAGGGACTGCGGGGACACCAGTTGAGAAGCTTCTTTGGCGGAGCGCTGGATGCTACTTCTCGATCTTGCGTTGTATTCCCTCGAAGAGGAAAGGGTGATGCAGCACAGTAGCATAAGTATTTCCCTAGGTTTTTTAGAACCAAAGTATCAATCCAGTAGGAGACCACGCGCGAGTCCCTCGCACCTGCACAAACAAATAAGAAACTCGCAGCCAACGCGATAAAAGGGGTTCTCAATCCCATCTCGGTCACTTACGAGAGTGAGATCTAATAGATATGATAAGATAATATTTTTGGTATTTTTTTGGTATAGAGAAAAAGTAAATAATGCAAAGTAAAGTAAATAGTTGATGGAAGATAATATGATGAGAATAGACCCGAGGGCCATAGGTTTCACTAGTGGTTTCTCTCATATAGCAGAATTCTGCGGTGGGTGAACAAATTACTGTCGAGCAACTGATAGAAAAGCGCATAGTTATGAGAATATCTAGGCATGATCATTGTATATAGGCACCAAATCCGTGACAAGTAGACCGAAATGATTCTGCATCTACTACTATTACTCCACACATCGACCGCTATCCAGCATGCATCTAGAGTATTAAGTTCATAAGAACAGAGTAACGCCTTAAGCAAGATGACATGATGTAGAGGGATAAACTCAAGCAATATGATATAAACCCCATCTTTTTATCCTCGATGGCAACAATACTATACGTGCCTTGCTGCCCCTGCTGTCAGTGGGAAAGGACACCGCAAGATTAAACCCAAAGCAAATCACTTCTCCCATTGCAAGAACTATAGATCTAGTAGGCCAAACCAAACCAATAATTCGAAGAGACTTGCAAGGATATTATAATCATACATAAAAGATTTCAGAAAAGAATCCAATATTGTTCGTAGATAATCTTGATCATAAACCCACAATTCATTTGATCTCGACAAACAGACCGCAAAAAGAGTACATCGAATAGATCTCCTCGAAGATTGAGGAGAACTTTGTATTGAGATCCAAAGAGAGAGAAGAAGCCATCTAGCAAATAACTATGGACCCGAAGGTCTTTGGTAAACTACTCACAACTCATTGGAGAGGCTATGGTGTTGATGTAGAAGCCCTCTGTGATCGATGCCCCCTCCGGCGGAGCTCCGGAACAGGCCCCAAGATGGGATCTCACGGGAACAGAAGGTTGCTGCGGTGGAATTAGGGTGTTGCTTGTTGTCTCGATGTTTCAGGGTATGAGAGTATATATAGGCTGAAGAGGCACGTCGGGGGGCCAACAGGTGGCCCACGAGGGTGGGGGCGCGCCCCTGCCCTCGTGGCCACCTCCTTCGCTTCCTAGAGTGTACTCCAAGTCCTCTGTGTTGATATGGTTCCAAAAATAAGTCTCCTGAAGGTTTCATTCCGTTTGGACTCCGTTTGATATTCCTTTTCTGTGAAACACTGAAATAGGCAAAAAAACTGCAATTTGCGTTGGGCCTTGGTTTAGTAGGTTAGTCCCAAAAATAATATAAAAGTGTATAATAAAGCCCATTAAACATCCAAAATAGAATATATAATAGCATGGAACAATAAGAAATTTATAGATACGTTGGAGACGTGTCACAGGACTATTTGGGGAGGCCTTTCTGAACTGGATCCGGCAGGGCAACGTCCTCAATATAAAACCACTCCGAAGGCCACTCTTCGGATGCCTTGTTTGGAGTACCGGGCAGATAGCCTGTCCCTGCTATGCACCATACTTCGGCGCCCCCAACTTCAAATGTGGATCCCTTTTCCGAGCGAGGGACAAGGCAGAAGAACTTTCGCCACATCTCAAAGTGAGGCTCGCAGCCCAAGAACAGTTCGCATAAAGCGACAAAACCCGCGATATGCAGAACAGACCCCGGCGTAAGATCGTGCAATTGAAGACCATAGAACTCCAGGAGTCCCCTAAGGAAGGGGTGGATGGGGAAACCTACGCCTCTTAAAAGGAAAGGGACAAAACATACTCGCTCTCCGTTGGAGGGGTTGAGAAAGATCTCTGTGAGTGCTTGATTGTCGATAGAAGTTAGTCCGGCCCGGACGGGGACTAGATCCTCTGGAGGGAGATATCCCTGCGCTTGAAGTGTCCTGAGGCGCGCATGGGATACGGAACAACTTTTCCAATCTCTTGCACGAGGGCCATGAGGGCGCGAGGAAGAGCTTGGGGCGCTAGCCATGTTTGAAGATTTTTTGCATGCACTAGGGTTTCTTCCGCGTGGAATGGAACAGAGAGGCAACTAGGATCTATTCTCTTATATAGGCACCTTCCCTACACAGTCAAGGGGATAATTTTAAAATTGCCCCGACGGTTCGCATTCGTTGGACACGTGGAAGCCAAGGCGACGGCGGCGAGGAATCAACGGAATACAATTTTAAAAGAAGCCGAACTATCATCCAGGAGGACTCACCTTGCAAGGCCGAAGACATGAAGCCGGACACGATCTCGTCATTGAAGGCAAGTCCGGGGGGCTACTGAGGGAGTCCTGTATTCAGGGGTCCTCAGGCATCCGGGTCGATGAAGCTGGGCCGTATTAATGGGCCACAAAAGAAGAAGGAGAAGACTCGCCCCCATATTTGGTCAGGGCTCCTATGTACGTAGAAAGGCAGGCGTAGAGTCCGGATGTGTCTATTACTTCCTCCCCAAGTCACCCTTGTAACCCTAGGTCCTCTCTGACGTGTATATATACCAGGAGGTTTAGTCTCTAGAGGGGATCATCAACATCACAATATCCTCATAGGCTAGACTCTAGGGTTTAGCCATTACGATCTCGAGGTAGATCAACTCTTGTATTCATATTCATCCATATTAATATAGCAGGAAGTAGGGTATTACCTCGATCGAGAGGGACTGAACCTGGGTAAACATCATGTCCCCACACTCCTGTTACCATCGATCCTCTAAACGCATAGCTTGGGCCCCTCTACCCGAGATCTGCCGATTTTGACACCGACGCCATCCTTGTCATTCTTTTCCCGCGAGTCTCCCATGCTGTGTATTTCGACTCATCCAGAAACTACGAGAAGAAGGAATACATCCACATAATGGATATTCTAGATTATGATCTCCACGGCTTCTACATGAGGGGTGGCCACCTCGAGATCAGAAAACAAAGGAAGAGCAGGTCGGGTTTCTCGCATAAACTAACTTTTGCAGCATCCATCAACCAACAGCAAGCATGCACGATGGATTCTACCTCCTCCATCTCATGATGGAGTTCAGAAGGGATCACCAATGGCTTCACATGACAACTAGAAATGATGATCATATCCGCAAATGGGCAGAATCCATAGTGGAGGAACCGGATTATAAACTCTGAGAAAACCTCTTTCGCATCCAGAGGGATATTTCAATGGTCATCATGAAATAAGTCGTCAAAGAGAAGGGGATATTCCACTACCTCCCTATATCATGAGCTGACGTCCGAACTCGCATAGGTCTACAACGTCAAGACCTGACGACGTTCACGAAGCTAGCGTGCATCCTCCCAGATCTAGATGGATGGAACTTCGAGTGATTGACGATGTCGATGATGATGTGTTGGTTGAACTTGTACTTTCTGTAGTGATAAAACTTTGTGATGTCAACAGTCCTGCTGAACTTGCGCAACGCCAGTTTGTTAGTTTGGGTACGATGACCTCGTACATCTAGTTAATTAGTTTGGGTACGATGAACGTGCATTTTTCAATTATGCTTACTATATGTTGCATCTATTTCCTAACCCTTTCTTTTTGTGTTGCTCAAGTATATTATGTTGCATATTATTGTTGATTCTCTTGATGAAGATGCATCTCTAACAGGTACATAGATCGATGATGGCCAAGAAGTGCTATGTCATGTACATAGGGAAGGTTCGGGGAGTTTACGCGGAGTGGCCTGAGTGTCAGGCCCAATTGGAGCGGTTCTCAGGCGTCAGCAATAAAGGGTCCCATAGCCGACAAGAAGCAGAAACTAGTTATTTGAGATTCACGCTAGCGTGAGAGAGAAATCAGAACCGCTGTCTCATGAACTGCATAGTTCTGCTCTCACTCATAGTGATATCTCCTCTTTTCTACTATATAATTGTATAGATGGATGTCGATGTAGTCGCAACTATTCGAGACATGTCATAACTTGTATCGCTATTTTGAGATGATGATGAGAGAAATCATTTGTGTTGGATGATGACATGATTAGATGAGACTATTTTGTATGTGTATGATATGATTAGATTTGTATGTGTATGATATGATAGAGACTATTGTATAAAACATGTACACAAAAAATATGCAGATTTTTTTTCTTCCAAAACATAATAATAGTAGTGCGGGTATGAGTGTAGCAATAGCGAGTTTTTAGCAGTAGCGAGCTATAAATTGTGGCGCTGCAGCTATTATCAGCAACAAGGTTACATAACAATCGCTACTGCTACCTACGGATAGTAGTAGCGCGGGAGCACATGTGCTACTGCTAAAAGTTAGCTATAGAGCCGTAGCAGTAGCGCGGCCGCCAGCCTACTACTAAATGTTTAATCCGCGCTACTGCTATGCTTTTTTCTAGTAGTGTTAGCGGGTAAATTTCTTCTATTCTTTCAACATTTAGATTGTGTTTGGAAACAAATCACAAGGCAATAAAAAAGAATCCCAGTGACTGTCATGTGAACGTTTAATCATGTATAACAATCTTTTTTTTTGAGGTTTTATATATTACAATCTGAACGTTAGAATCATAATCATAATCCCAAAAGGCCCAACCGTTGAAGCCACATGAAATAATTATGATTTAAATCCTAATGGCTCCCATGCAAAAAAAAGAGAATACACTCAATGGTTGTCACGCGAACGGAAAAAGGTATGAATAGTATTTCCCATCAAGTAGTCGCTATGTTTTTGTTTAACTTCTTTCTTCCACCAAATGAAATGTAGGACCCGCATGAGAGAGATAGAAAACTGATCTGAAGAGGCGCCAAATGGATTGTTTGACTGGTCAAAATGGATGGATACGGAGCTATATGATCTGACAGTGACCATACAATCACCTCATCACATATATGATGACCGTATTAAACATATTCTTAAATACAATGACTAAAGCGAACGTATATATGATAAGTTCAATGACCTACAATGCATTTTACTCTTTTAGATATGCTTGGCCATGTGCTAAACTGATTGTTCTTTAGCTTTATCTTTGCTATGTCCCATTGTCATGCGAGAACACTACAACCGCGGCGTAATTGTTTTGGCTAGAAAATACGTTGGTGGGGTTGCCTAATATCACAACGCTGCTAGATAAGGAAATATCTTGGTGGCGTTCTAACATTTGTCACACCACCACCAGTATCTATGTTACCAGTGGTGTATGGATCCCCATGACACCAGTACATTTTATCAGTGGCGCCATATTTATGACGTGGGGGCGACACACCACCAACCTGGTTTTTGGCACGCCGGCATTACCGTTTTATGCAGTAGTAAACTGTTCAAGAAACTATCTCTTGCTCAAACTTTAGTAATGTTGAGCTCTACATAATTTGTGCACTTGCACATAGTATTCAACATTACTGACGGTGGATGAGCTATTATCAAGTTTGCATGATTTGGCACCGGATGACCGCATTATCATCGATAACTTCAACTTCAAGATCCCAAGCAAACCACGAAGAAGATGGAAAGAATGAGCAACTACAACTGAGAAGGACATGGCATTGTGCTATTCAGGGATGAATGTGTATATTAAGAGCATCTCCAATAGCCACACAACACGTTGCGCGCTAAAATAACATTTACAACGTCGAAATAGCAACTTTTTACGCGCAGCAAAGCGCTGGCTCCAACGACAGCTACAAAATATTGCGCGCTCGAGCTACTTCGGCAGGCGCTGCAAAAAACGGCGCGCGTGCCCAGTAGAAACAACAATTGACACTCAAATAAAAACGAGAAGATCAAACACATAAAAAATAAATCAGTAATAAATATTTCAATTTTATTACAACTCAAACAAATAGTTTATCTTCCAATATAACAAACAGTTTAACATACAACATCAAACATACAAATCATTAGTTTTATCGACCATACCATGCCCACCACTTCTCGATTAGATCCTTCTGATGATCGTCATGTGTTTCGGCACGTCGAATGGCATGATAGGAGGCAACAAAGCAGGCCACCCTCTCAGCTCTCCGTCGCTCTCGCACTGGACGTCCCAAGAGCTCATACTGGGAGAGTAGTCTAAATCTTGCCCACACTCATTCTCGATGATCATGTTATGCATGATCACACAAGTGTTCATGATGTACCAAATGATCTTTTGATCCCAAAATCTAGCCGGTCCTCTCACAATAGCAAATTGGTCTTGCAAAATCCCAAAAGCTCTCTCCACATCTTTCCTAGCCGCCATCTGAGCATTATGGAAATCAAGATTTTTCTTACCTTCTGGTTTTTTCAACGGCTTGACAAATGTTTGCCACTTTGGGTAGATGCCACCCGCAAGATAGTAGCCATAGTTGTATGTATGACCATTTACTACAAATTGCACCGGTGACAGTTCACCATTTGCAATCCTATTCATGAGTGGTGACCGATAAGAACGTTGATGTCATTCAAAGATTCGGGCATTCCAAAAAAATCATATCAAATCCAAGTCTCTTGATCGACCACTGCCTCAAGGATTATAGTGGAACCCTTTTTCTGGTCGTGAAATTGTCCATGCCATGCCTTAGGACAGGTCTTCCAACTTCAATGCTTGCAATCTATTGAGCCAAGCATACATGGGAACCCGCGAGCTTTGTTCATCTCCAAAAGCCTTATGGCGTCTTCAGCATTGGGAGTTCTCAAATACTCCGGACCAAACACTTGCACAATTCCAACTGCGAAGTGCTTGACACACATGATGTCTTGACTCTCACCGATGGCCAAGTGGTCATCAACTAGATCAGCCGGAATACCGTATGCTAACATACGCAAAGCGGTTGTCACCTTTTGAAAGGTGCTATGCCCGAGTTCTCCCGCGACATTCCTGCTTTGTTGAAAAAACTGATCATGGCTCGCCAGTTTCTCTGCAATGCATTTGAACAACTCGGTGCTCATCCTAAAGCGGCGCTGAAAGTACGACTCGGGGTATGCAGGATTATACACAAAATAGTGCCTCATCAATCTGTTGTTAGCATCGATCTTATCCATCCAAATTTTCTAACGACCCATATCCGAACCACCGTGCTTCGGCTTTTTATTGACGTGCATAGTTAGGACCATTGCAAGGTGTAACGCCCGGGTAATCAAGCTACAGTAACCCTTTGGCAATGATGCCACGTCACCACGATTAATGTTACTAAACTCGCTTCCGTACGAAACCGGTTCAAATTCAAACTTTAAAACAAAGTCAAAATTAAAAGTTTTCAAATGTCAAAACTAAAATGTTCATCATGTGGCAATTTTTTATTGGTTAATATTGGTGGTGAACCAACATTTTTGCAATTGGTTGAAATGCCCTAATCTAAATAAAATAGAAAACATAAAAGGTTAAGGAGAAACAAAAAAAAAACAACAAGAAAAAGGAAAAAGAAGAAGCCCTCCTCCAGCCTACCAACCGGCCCATCTGGGCCACTAGACCAACCCTAGGCC
>LR738710.1:746461735-746600780 GCA_902687465.1 Secale cereale
CACCCTCTCCCTCCAGCGCCGTCACAAGAGGGCGCTCGATCCCCTCCTCCCGTCTCCCCGCCCCGACCAAACCTGGCGCCGAACGCCGCCCCCGGCGTCGCCCGTCTCCGCCGACCCCGCCTCCCACGCGCCGACGTTGACCAGCGCCTCCCATCGCTGCCGCTGCCCCGCTTTACCCGACGGCGATGGCCTTCCCCGACGCCATGCCTGACCCGCCGGCCACAGAGGCCCTCGTGCACCCGCCGCTTCGCCACCAGCAGGCCGCCGCATCGTCCCCGTCTCCTCCCAACCTCAGGCGCGGCCAGGCCCGAGGGCCACCGCTTTCGCCCCGCCGCTCCTCACATCGACCTCGCGTTGCCCTTTGCTCGTCGAAGGACCATGGCACCGTCGACCTCCCAGGACGCTACCCCGAACCACTCGCCGTGAGCTCCCCCTTCGACCTGCCTTGTCTTCTGGTTTGCCCTCGTCGTGTCCGCCTAGTCGCGCGACCGCGCTCTCTATAGCCACCACGATGGGCGCGTGTGTTGCCGTAGTTGTTCGCGATGCAGACCGCCCCTGCTCGAGCTGCGCATGCCCGTAGATGCGCGCTACCGCGCCCTTTCGAATGGCGGTCTTCGCAAGGTGTTTGGTCGCCGGAGCGTCGAGTTCCATCACCGCCGCCGCCCGCTGTGGTCACCGGCGACGACACCGTCGCTCGAGTCGCTGGCCGGTGGGGCCCATCTCTTTAACCAGTTAATTAAATTGCTAATTAACATAATCTCTCACTGACACGTGGACCCACTTTAAGATAACTGTTCAGTTTAACTGTTGTGAATGGCATGTTGGACCTACCCCCCTCTAATCAACCCCAGTTAATTAATTACTTAAAACAAAACATGTTTATTAGTTGTCTCACTGACCAGTGCGGCCCACTGGTCAGGGTTGACCAGTCAATTGTTGACTGCTGACCAGGCCGCTGACTCGGCTCCCTGGCCCCACAAGTCAGCCTCTGCTGACTGGACAGTTGACCCAGTCAACAGGGTCCACCGTCAGCCACACAGGCACACTTCTGGGTACACTTTCTGTGTACCCATAGCATTATGTTATTTTTCAATTAAATTAAATCCAGTAATTCCAGAATATTGATAAAACTTTGAAAAATATTATAAAATTAAACCGTAACTCGGATGAAAATATTTTATATATGAAAATCGCTCAGAACGACGAGACAAATCCGAATACGCGGTCCGTTCGTCCGCCACACATCCCTAGCATAGCGAACATGCAACTTTCCCTCTCTGATTCATCTGTCCGAAAACACGAAACACCGGGGATACTTTCCCGGATGTTATCCCCCTCCACCGGTATCGTGTAGCACCGCGTTAGATCACACCGAGCGCTGCCTTTTACTTGTCATGCAACTGTTTGCTTTATATTTACTGTTTCTTCCCCCTCTTCTCTCTGGTAGACCCTGAGACAGATGATGCCCCGGTGATCGACTACGGTGTTGACGACCCCTCCTTCTTGCCAGAGCAACCAGGCAAGCCAACTCCCCTTTGATCATTCCGATATCGCCCATTCTCTTGTCTCCTATGCTTGCATTAGAACTGCTACTGCTTTTTGTATGATCCTATTCTGGTGCATAGCCTGTCGTTGTTACCGCTTTCATACCTTACATGTTTATACTAAATTGCTTAGTATAGGCTGGTTAGAGATCCACCAGTGACCCCACACATTGTCCTGACTGCCCCGCTGGATTATCGGAAGACCCGATCAACGGGATCGAAGACCAGGACCCGGCACCGCACATCACTTTCCCCTTAGTTGCTCGACAATACTGGGTTACTATCGAGTGCCGAGGGTGAGACCTCATCAGCACTTCTGATGTTAACCTTGTAGGTTAGTTCATCGGTAGTGGTCATGGAGGGTGATTCCTCTTTCTCCACTCCCGATAACGACATTGTCATGCAACTCCTCAAGAGTGGACCTCGAGGGTGACTCCTCTTTCGTTCACCTTGACGATAAACATCAGGTGGAATTCCATCGAGGGTGATTTCCTCAGGATTCTCTTTGGTGTCAGACACACAGTTACTATGGTTACTATGACTTTACACTGAACCTGGTTGCTAAAGATGGGTCGACCCAGAGGGGTACCCGCGCGAGCTTAATTGCGAGTGATGTGTAGTCGGGTTGACCTGGAAGGTATCCGCGAGATAATACGAGGCGTGGCCGGGCACTCGCCCTTGCCGCAAGTTCTCGAGACGAGGCGATGGGGTCACATCTTTCGTGAGTCTCTGCTCGTTACCGCGCGTTCCCAAGACACTAAACGGTTTGGATATTTGATCCAAGGGGCCTCTGGCCTGATAGCGCTAACCATCACGTGGGCATAGTATGGGCATTCTGCGTCGTATGCATCAGCCGAAGCTTAACTAACGTCATTGCGACTGAGCGGCGCGCGCCGGGTTGGACTGGTTAGGCTCCTACCTTTTTAATGGAGGTTGCTTGGTCTGCTCACCGGCCGCCCACGCAACGTGCAGGAGTTCCTGGGGCGATTGGCCCATGACCGCTGGGGGCATAGGGTTTAGTCCGGCGTGCATGACCTATCTATTAAGTCTAGGTCGGGTTGCGGCGTATTGTTTGGCCGAGGGCGGGCATGACCTGATGGTGTGTCCGGCCGGAGTTAAGCAAGCGTGATGGGTAAGTTGGTGCACCCCTGCAGGGAAGAAAACATCTATCGATAGCCTGTCCTACGGTAACGGACACTTGGAGTTGTATCCTGATCGCTACAACTAGAACTGGATGCTGAGGCATTGTTTGGATATGTTGCTTCGGGAGTCGAGAAAGGATCCCGGAGCGTTGGAACAACAACATAAATATGACTTATGTTATACTACTCTACTCCCCCCTCTTGCTGCAAGACGGTGGTTTCTAGAAGATGCTAGTCTTCGATCGGGCTAGCTACTCCCCCTCTTATTCTGGCGTTCTGCAGCTTAGTCCACAGATACTACCCTTTTCATTGATACCGATGCATATGTAGTGTAGATCCTTGCTTGCGAGTACTTTGGATGAGTACTCACGGTTGATTTGCTCCCCCTTTTCCCCTTCTTTCTTCTTGCTGGTTGATGCAACCAGATGGTGGAGTCCAGGAGCCAGATGCCACACTTGACGACTGCTACTACCCCGACGGAGCCTACTACTACGTGGAGACAGCTGACGACCAGGAGTAGTTAGGAGGTCCCAGGCAGGAGGCCTTGCCTTTTCGATCGTGTTGTTTTGTGCTAGCCTTCTTAAGGCAAACTTGTTTAACTTATGTCTGTACTCAGATATTGTTGCTTCCGCTGACTCTTGTTTTTTCGAGCTTATGTATTCGAGCCCTCGAGGCCCCTGGCTTGTAATATAAAGCTTGTATTATTTAATTTGTGTCTAAAGTTGTGTTGTGATATCTTCCAGTGATTCCCTGATCTTGGTCGTACACATTTGCGTGCATGATTAGTGTACGGTCAAATCGGGGGCGTCACAAGTTGGTATCAGAGCCGACTGCCTGTAGGAACCCCCTTTCCAACTCCTTGGCCGAAGTTGAGTCTAGTCTTTGAAAAACTGAATTACTAACTTGGCTGTGTGGCATACGGGCCCACGTCGCCAATTGGGTGGTATTATGATCTTTTATTCCTCGTCTATACTCTGGGATTCTGACATCTCTTCTCTTCGGGTTAAATGATTTTGCTAAAATCTAACTTTAGGTTCTCGAAAATACTCCCTCCCGGAGAGCCCCTTCAGTCAAGATGGTCGCCCGCTTCATCAGAAGATTCTAGAGATAATATTCAATGTTTTTGCGAGACCCTTGTACCCTTCGCCATTGCAATTCCATATCACCGATAAATCTCTAAGGATACTTGCATACACTTGTCGTCCATACCTTGATTTCGATTGTTCTTGTTATTACAATATACCCTGAAATACTTTGGATATTTCGGGAATCCTTTGTGCCTGTTGCATTGCAGCTCCTTTTCCGCATGAATACACGTATAATTAATTCCTCCCACCTACCGGGGATTCGTTCATCCCCATTTGTTCATGCGTTTCACAAAGGTCTTTGAAATGCTATTCAATCTTCCAAAATCCTCAGCAACCTATTTCTCTGGAAAGTTTTACCTGCTTGCATTATGGTTAATTCCATATGTATATCAATATTCGTTAAAATCCTTTGTGATTGACTTTCTGATCTTATAGATTCAACAGGTTGCAAATACTCGCAATCATCAGCCAAACTAGAATTCATTCTTCCAGCTCAACCGTCATTCCGAATATGAGCTGGTTCTCGACCAATCAAATTGTTGTCGATTGTACCCCTAAGTCATTTCAACTTACCCATCCTTAATCAGAGCGGTTGCTTCTGATCACTTGATTTGGAAATCATAACTCCTCTGCATTTGAGTTTTGAATTAGTCAGTTGTTTCTAAAAACTAATCTCTTTGTATTCTTTCTTCTTCTGGTTGAGTACCGATGCTCACATCAGATCCCTTGTAGACCACCGGGTCCTTTGTTGGATTTTATTCGACAGCGTCCTTTATATTCTAATACCTTGTGAGATCTGCCATGATATATAATGCCTTGGGTAAAATATATCATCTGCTTCCTCAACCATGCTCTGCTTTCGAGCTAGTATAGTTTGCTCCTGAAGTTGCATAGTATGAGTCTAAGATGCCCCGCTGGGTTGAACTTATGCCTTCCTTAATCTGTGCGAACCCGAAAGTTTACCAAGGTTCATACTCCTCTGGTAATTCACCAGGCAAGTCTTCGCAATCAATTCATTTTAATAGAGCAGTGAATGAAAGCTTATGCTTTGAAGAAGTGGGAGTCAACGTTGAACTTTTTGTTCATGCACATGGACACGATGTAGATCTTATCATTAATTCTCTCTTAAATTAATTATCCCCTTTATATAAGTTCATATTATATCTAGGGTCTGCCTTTTTTAATCATGGTTCCGACCATGTTCTCCTTTAAATACCATTTCTCGGACAAGTTAAACCACTTGTCCTCTGCAGGTCAATGCACCTGTCCAACCTCTATTATGTTCTACCTTCGAGTATTACCCCATGGTATCTCGATAATGTCACATAACCATATTACTTCTTATGAGTTCTTCAAGTATTACTTCTCACCGATTCCAATTTTACCCGGGTTCTGAGTTGTTAGACACCCAAGGACACCGATAAGTGAATCAATTCCGCACTCCTATTCAATAACTCTAAGTAATCTTCATTGCTTATGAGTTTATTAATTCTTCTAGTCATATCTAGCCTGATCGGCTATATCACTGTCGTGCATCTTTTTAACTGTGCTACCCGGTACTTCTTCCCGGAGCACAATTTCGGCAATGAGCTAAGCTTACGCCGATCTTCCTCGGCATACCATTTCGCCTTGAACAACTAGCTTGATTTCAAGTTTGTATTGTACTAGTGGTTTCAATAACCTTTCACTCCATCATTCATTTGACTTGATGTCATCGCCGATCGATTACATCTTAATGAAATCTCTCGACAAATGTGTCGTGATCATCATGAAGAATGATTTGCCTTCTTCCAAGTTGTGAATCAAATTCATGATGGGAAATACCATCCTTTCCCCTCGATGATTTGTATTAACATCGACAACATTCTTGCATTCCCTCCAACACAAACTTGATCTTGTTTTGTGTTATACCTTGAGTTCCTTGTTATCCGACTTATGATATGCTCTACCTTGGAGTACTACCATCTATTGCATTAAGGATATCGTGAGAATTTCACCACCTCTTAAGAATTCTTGTTATATTGATACTTCTCGCCATCACCATTCTTTCTTGGTCCCCGTGTTGATTCTAACCGGGATATCAACAAGTGGATGGTGCTGCTTGGATCCTGTACATCTAGCAACCCTATTGCTTCGAAGTTAATGGTCGACAATTCATTCTTAGACTATTGATTAATGAATCACCACTCTAACATTGATCATGCTACCTACTCCATCTTCCAGGTGCACATTTCGATCAGTGTTTACTCATGGATGTTCTCCTCAAACATACTTCATTATATACTTCGGTATGTCCAATATTTTCACCTTGTTCACTTAATTGTGGAAATCCATGATATGGAAATCACGAATGAGTTGTTGCTGACCCCATCGGCCACATCCTCATATTTTCCATGATGAAATTGTACGAGTTGTTCTAGCAGTTCCGTCTGGATCCTTTTATGTTTCCATAGTCTGATCCTTACCCAATGACCATGTCAGTGCTATCTCGAAGCATGTATGTGGTACTCCGAAGATCCATAAGAACATTGTAAGCGCAAAGCTAAATGTTTCTTGATCAGTTATCCAACATCGTTGAGTGGGTACATATCATAATTCTTCTTACCCCTTTTATCTATATGTTCATGACTATGATCTCCTAACACGTATATCATGCCCTGCTTAATCTTGGGAATGATATACTCCTTTTCATTATGTTTAAACACATTTTCCTTTCCATTTGTTTGTTTAACCTTTCTTTGCTCTAAGCAGTAATAATTTTCTGCTTATGTAAACACCTTGGTGTACAACTCTGTCAGTAAGACCCGGGTACTATTGTTGATAATATTACGGTAACCACCGATGGACGAGAACCTTACCTATTGGTCCGCCTCGTTCAACGAGCAGGAAAATGGTTCTCTTCGTCCCTCGCCCTTGGTACCGACATTGTTGCCAACATAACTGACAGTCTATGCTCTGACATGCCTTGCTATCATCGTCCTTCCTACCTTTAACCCACATGGTGGGCCCATACCTCACAGTTCCTCAGGATCAAAACTCGACTCTCGTGAACACCCCCGTTTCCAAGGTTATTCCTCACGCTTTGGCTTCGTGTGCATATCGCGAGCCACCTTCCTAATGATCTATTCTGGTATCAGATGCTATACTTATTTTCGTTGCTCTGGACCCATTTCAACATCTGTTTCAGGCAATAAAATGATTGCTTACCCGGTTCAAGCTTCTAATTGCACCTCATTACTTTGCTCTCGATGGCTTTCTTGAATTTTCAACTCGAGATATTTTCCTCTATGCCATGTTCACTGAGATAGTCCCCATGAACCTATCTTGTGTTGAGCTCAGTCCTTCCCGAGTCCTTCTCCCCTTAATCTACCTCCTAAATCTCGAGTGAGATTTCTTGTAGTGGAGGAGATTTGTAACGCCCGGGTAATCAAGCTACAGTAACCCTCTGGCAATGATGCCACGTCACCACGATTAATGTTACTAAACTCGCTTCGGTTCGAAACCGGTTCAAATTCAAACTTTAAAACAAAGTCAAAATTAAAAGTTTTCAAATGTCAAAACTAAAATGTCCATCATGTGGCAAATTTTTATTGGTTAATATTGGTGGTGAACCAACATTTTTGCAATTTGTTGAAATGCCCTAATCTAAATAAAATAGAAAACATAAAAGGTTAAGGAGAAACAGAAAAAACAACAAGAAAAAGGAAAAAGAAGAAGCCCTCCTCCAGCCTACCAACCGGCCCATCTGGGCCACTAGACCAACCCTAGGCCGGCCCACACGCCCAGCCTACTAACCCCTCCCCACTCCCCCGAACCCTAAGCCCATCCCCCACTACCCACGATCCCCACCCTCTCCCTCCAGCGCCGTCACAGGAGGGCGCTCGATCCCCGCCTCCCGTCTCTCCGCGCCGACCAAACCTAGCGCCGAACGCCGCCCCCAGCGTCGCCCGTCTCCGCCGACCCCGCCTCCCACGCGCCGACGTTGACCAGCGCCTCCCATCGCTGCCGCTGCCCCGCTTTACCCGACGGCGATGGCCTTCCCCGACTCCGTGCCTGACCCGCCGGCCACCGAGGCCCCCGTGCACCCGCCGCTTCGCCACCAGCAGGCCGCCGCATCGTCCCCGTCTCCTCCCAACCTCAAGCGCGGCCAGGCCCGAGGGCCACCGCTTTCGCCCCACCGCTCCTCACATCGACCTCGCGCCGCTCTCTGCTCGTCGGAGGGCCATGGCGCCGTCGACCTCCCAGGACACTACCCCGAACCACTCGCCGTGAGCTCCCCCTCCGACCCGCCTTGTCTTCCCGTTTGCCCTCGTCGTGTCCGCCTAGTCGCGCGACCGCGCTCTCTATAGCCACCACGATGGGCGCGTGTGTTGCCGTAGTTGTTGGCGATGCAGACCGCCCCTACTCGAGCTGCGCATGCCCGTAGATGTGCGCCACCGCGCCCTTTCGAATGGCGGCCTTCGCAAGGTGTTTGGTCGCCGGAGCGGCGAGTTCCATCACCGCCGCCGCCCACTATGGTCACTGGCGACGACACCGTCGCTCGAGTCGCTGGCCGGTGGGGCCCATCTCTTTAACCAGATAATTAAATTGCTAATTAACATAATCTCTCACTGACACGTGGACCCACTTTAAGATAATTGTTTAGTTTAACTGTTGTGAATGACATGTTGGACCTACCCCCCTCTAATCAACCCCATTTAATTAATTACTTAAAAAAAACATGTTTATTAGTTGTCTCATTGACCAGCGCGGCCCACTGGTCAGGGTTGACCAGTCAATTGTTGACTGCTGACCAGGCTGCTGACTCGGCTCCCTGGCCCCACAAGTCAGCCTCTGCTGAGTGGACAGTTGACCCAGTCAACAGGGTCCACCGTCAGCCACACACGCACACTTTTGGGTACACTTTCTGTGTACCCATAGCATTATGTTATTTTTCAATTAAATTAAATCCAGTAATTCCAGAATATTGATAAAACTTTGAAAAATAATATAAAATTAAACCGTAACTCGGATGAAAATATTTTATATATGAAAATCGCTCAGAACGACGAGACGAATCAGAATACGCGGTCCGTTCGTCCGCCACACATCCCTAGCATAGCGAACATGCAACTTTCCCTCTCCGATTCATCTGTCCGAAAACACGAAACACCGGGTGTCGTGGAATTAAGACGTCAGATGTCCGGTTTAACGGACTTGTTAATGGAACCATCGCACGGGTTAGCTTGAAGGGGTTAAAAGCTCACAAAGGACACAGAGGGTTTATACTAGTTCGGCCCCTTCGATGAAGGTAAAAGCCTACGTCTAGTTTGGTTTGGTATTGCTTGGGCGTCGATGGACAGGGAGCGGATTGCTTGCATGTGTCTCGACGGGTTGTTTCTTGTCTCCTTTGAACCGTCGCCGGGTCGTCCCTTTATATAGAGGCGACGCCCGGTCCGGTTTACAGAGTCCCGAGGCCGGCTCATACTCGTGTCCGCCTCGGTCTCTGCTCTTTCTTCCTTATCTCTCAAGTTACATGATCAGGCGGTTTACAAACCATAACTCTATACATGGGCCCTAAGATCTCATGGGCCGTAGCCTTTACTAAATATTACAATCACACAAATATATTATAGTAATCCAGTTTACACTAGCCGGTTCATACCTGCTAGTAATATCCCTGACATTAGGCCCCAGAATGATTTGAACTTGTTCACATCAATCTTCCCAGTCTTGCATAATCTTCCTTCTTGTGTTTTCTCGTTTTTTTGTAAACCGGCCCTGACATCATCCTCGAGAATCGCTTAATCTGACCGTGACATCACTTTCATATTTAACGCACCCAGCTGTCTATCGGCTTTGTTTAAGGGTCGTCCCGAGAATCGAGGCGATAGAGGATCTTTATCCAATCTTTTGCCTCCTCAAATCCCGCACCTGTCGTTTCAGCTCTGCCTTTCTATAAATACCGCTGCTTCCATTCTTTACCTCCCTCCGTTCGTTCTTCTTCCTCCGTCGCCCGAACTTAAGACTCCATCGTCGCCCCTGAGCTCGAATCGCCGCCGTTGTCCGTCGAATCCAAGTCTTCGCCGGCTGCTGCATCGACCTGAGCGTGATCAGAGAAAACTCCGCCGCCACTTCTTAGGTACCGCATCTTCTTCGCCGTAGATCTAAAACTCTAAAGCTCTTCTCGCACCTCCGCCATTAAAACCTCAATGAAAGCTTCATCTTGTTCATCCTAGGCACCAAGTTCTCAGTGATTTTTACCTTTGGATCTTGCCTTTAAAACTCGCCTCTATTCCGCTGCGGTATGCTTTAGATCTCGTCATTTATGTTCAACCTGTAGATTTATCCGCTCTGTATAGGACCCTTGTAGTTCTTCCCGTAATATCCTTGCATTTTTTTTCTTTTCCTGGGTGCTCAGATCTGTTTTACTTTGGCTGTCTGTGAAAACCTGTTTCTTCTCCTTTGTAGATCTGTTAAGTATGCTCCAGTTTAAACTGTCATACACTGCTTCTGTAAAAATTTTAAAGACGAAACGCGATGGTTTAGCTCTTTTTCTTTTGTTGTCATGAACCGGTAGTAACACAGTTCCTTGTTTATCGCCGGGCTAGCCATATCATTAGTCCCCTCTCTAAACCGTAGCGTGATCCTTGCATATATCTTCCGGTTTATGCCACTGTACTCGAATAATATGGTTTTACACTTTACCCTTTCAGCACTTGCTCTTCTGCTGCTATGGCCAAACAATTTGTCTCTTGCAACTGGGTTCCTTCCACTATTACGGAAGAAGATTTAGCCAAAGCTGTGTCAATTGGCACTTTAGGCCCTCAATCCGTTTTAAAGTGGCGAGCTCCAGGAGATGAATGTCCTCCTACTCCCAAAGAGGGGGAAATTATTGTCTTTTTTGATCACATTGCTCGAGGCTTTACTCCTCCCGGTTCAAAGTTCTTCCGGGATGTGCTTGCCGCCTTCCAACTTCACCCTCAGGACATAGGTCCCAATTCTGTTTCCAACATCTGTGATTTTCAAGTTTTCTCCGAGTTGTATTTGCAAGAAGAGCCGTCTATCGATCTGTTCCGGGACTTCTTTCACCTGAACCGGCGCACTGAGTTCACCAGCGGACCTCATCAAGAATTGGGTGGGGTCGGTATTCAAAAGAGGAGAGACGCAGTCTTTCCTCATGCCGCTCTCCATACGCACCCCAAGGAGTGGAACAAGTCTTGGTTTTACTGTATTGACACTTCACCTGAAGGGGAAAACCCACTGCCGGGTTATCGTGAGCACCGTCTTCCGGAGGACCACCCTTTGCCGCAGCGCCTCAGCTCCTCAGAGTGGCCCCGGTTTGCTTCGCAGCTTGCCAGGCTAAAGGCCTTTATGGCCAATGGTTTAACCGGAGTGGATTTTACGCGCTGCTGGCTCTCTTGGAGTATCCTTCCTTTGAGCCGGCGCCCAAGCTTGATGTGTAGATATTCTGGTAAACCGTATGATCCTCAACGGTTTTCCAAGCAGAAACTTTCTGAGTCAGAAGTTATAGAATCGGCCAAGAAAATGCTCAACGTTTCCTTAGACGAATGCAGCCAAACCGGGTTGGCTCCGTACTACAGGAAAAACAAATTGCCCGCAGTAAGTCTTACTCTCTGTCATGTATTTGTAATCTATTCCTTTAAACCGTTCTTTCAATTATCTTTCACCTTTTGAACAGTCTGATGATCCCTTCTGGAAGAGGAAACCTCAGGAGAAAACCGGAAAACAGGCCCGCCGGAAAGCCTTTGCTACCAAAAAGAGAAAAGCGGCTGGTGGCTCCAGTTCTCATGCTGAGGATGACGATCCGGACTCTGAGGTATGAATTAATCCGGCTTTGACTTGTTCACTTTTACCCATATCTGTATTTAATGGTAACCTTTCACAGGAGTTGGATGAAGGAGATAAACCAGCCAAAATTGAGGTAACTATCCTTTCTTCCGATTCAGAACCACTTCCACAAAAAAGTCGTCGGACAATCCAGAAATATCAATTTTCTCACCCTTATGGTCAATTGGATCCTAATTTTCTTTTGAAGAAATAGCAACATGAAGCCCTTCGCCGGACCACTCGCCATAGCGGCCTTGCAGTGGAATCATCCGGAATATCTCTTACTCCGGCTCGGAGGCGCCGCTCTGAGGTTATACTCTCTCCAACTCTCCTTCATCCCAAGGCCGGGCTTATTGATACGTCCAAAACGTATCTATAATTTCTGCTTGCTCCATGCCACTTTCGGTGATATTGCTATGATATTCATACACTTCCATACACTTTTGATCATATTTGGACTAACTTACTAATCCAGTGCACCCTAGTGCCAGTTTCTGTTTTCGGCTGTTTTTGTATTTCAGGTTTTCACGTTTCGAGAACTGCCCAGAAAAATTATATAAAAAATCAGCGTATCGGAAACAACACTGCGTCCGAAGGGCAACCTGGGGGGGGGGGCACAGGGGCTCCAGGCGCCCTGTGGGCGCCCCCCCCTGGGCCGCGCCGGGGGGCGCCTCGGCCCCCCGAGAGCCCTACTTTGGCATATATTTAAATGACTCTCCGAAACCCTCGAAACAGGACTTCTTTTCGCGATCCCATCTCTGTTCCGCCGCCGCCGCCGCTTCCAAGATCGGGAGCACCAGGAGATCTCTTCCCGGCACCCTGCCGGAGTGGAGGATCACCACCAGGAGCTTCTCCACCACCATGGACGCCTCCCGGATGACTCGTGAGTAGTCTCCCTTGGACCATGAGTCCATGACCAGTAGCTATGTGATGTTCTCCTCCCGTTCTTGTGCTTCACTAATTAGTCCTCGTGAGATGCCCTACATGATCGAGGCACCTATGTAATCCTTATGTTGTTGCTATGTTGAGTTTGCTGGGATTCGATGGATTATGAGATTATGTTCAAATTGATCTTGAGTAATATATTTGATTCACCTCTTTTATATTTTAGTTCATAAGTAATTCTTGCATGTTCTCCGTTGTTATTTATTGCTTTGGCCGAGTAATAGGTAGTGACTCCAAGAGGGAACGTTATGCTCGATTGTGGGTTCATGCCCCTCGATGACTAGCTTGAGTGACAGAAACATGAGTCTAGGGGATGTGTTGTTGCCACAAGGGGGAAAACAACGGTGCTTGTGCCCGCGGGTGCAAGGATTGTTTACTTTACGCAAAGTTCTTTTAATGCAGTTGTCTGTTGCATTGAGTTTACACTATGGGTGGGACTCGCAACTTAATACCAGCGAGATGTTCTGGATAGATATCTCAAGGTGGATGATTAGTAGTAGATATTGATGGATTTCGGTCTACTTACTTTGGCGTACCGCCCATGCTTTGAACCTCAACCTTTCTTGCAATGTAGTCAGCATTGGTTTGCGTTCGTGGTCCTGTCAATTGCCCAGCTGTAATTTGTTACCTCGCATAGCTGTTTTATCGTCTTTTGGGAGAGAGACATCACTAGTGAACATCATAAGACTCCGGTCCATATTACCATCATTGATCACATCCACTATTTACTTTTCGCTATTTTATTTACTATTGCAAAACACTATCTATCACTACTATCATATTGCTTTTAACCCTTTGTGAACTACAAGGCCGGAGAGATTGACAACCTCTCTGTACTCGTTGGGAGCAAAGTTATTTGTATCTGTGTGCAGGTCCACGTTGATTGCTAATTGCGCCGTTAGCAGTTGACACCTACCTATTGAACCTAGGAGTTTCTGGGGATTCGATCCTTGGCATCTTTGCTAGGGGAAAACACTTCTACTTACTGCATCTTACACCTTCCACTTGGGGTAACCAACGAGGGGTTCGAGGCCCATCAAGGAGTATTTTCTGGCGCCGTTGCCGGGTACTCCACTCTTCAGGATAGGGGAGTTGCATGCTATCTTTTACCTTTTCTTTTTAGTCTTGTTAGTTTACCTTTTATTTTTGCTTTAGTTCCTTTTATCGAAAATCACAAAAATAGTTATCTTGCTTGCTTGCTACTATGGGTTCCACCGAGAACACCAAGTTGTGTGACTTCACTAGTCACAACAACGATGACTTTATCAGCATCACTACACCTGCCACTTCAGCACCTTCATATGAAATTAAACCTGCTTTACTGAACTTAGTCATGAGAGAACAATTCTCCGGTGCTGGAGATGATGTTGCTTTACACTTGAACAACTTTGTAGAACTTTGTGATATGCAAAAGTACCAAGAAATAGATGGTAATATTGTTAAGCTTAAGCTTTTTCCTTTCTCTTTGAGAGGAGGAGCTAAAATTTGGTTTCAGTCTTTGCCTAGAAATAGCATAGATTCATGGGACAAGTGCAAAGATGCTTTTATCGGAAAATACTATCCACCGGCTAAAATTATCCAACTTAGAAGCAACATCATGAATTTTAAACAATTGGATAATGAACACGTTGCCCAAGCTTGGGAACGAATGAAATCTCTTATCAAAAACTGCCCTACTCACGGTTTGACTACTTGGATGGTTATCCAAACTTTTTATGCAGGCTTGAACTTTACCTCGCGGAACTTGTTAGATTCGGCCACGGGAGGAACTTTTATGTCAACTACACTTGGTGCTGCCACAAAGCTTCTCGACGAGATGATGACCAACTATTCCCAATGGCACACCGAACGCGCTCCAACAGGTAGGAAGGTAAACTCTGTCGAGGAGATTTCCTCCCTTAATGAAAAAGCTGACTTGATCATGTCTCTACTTTCGAAACAATCTTCTGTTGATCCTCGTTATGATCCTTTGGATTCAGTGATTGCCGATGCTTATAGGAGTAACTTTGGTAGTAATTCTAGATCGTATGACAATGCTTATCGTACTACCAATAACTCTTTCCAAAAAAATAGAGATTTACCTGGCTATGAGAAACTGCTAGAAATAGAGAAGGCCACTAAGAATTACATGCACAACCAATATGAACAAAACAAAACCTTCTCGAGGCAATTAAATGAGCATACTGCTATCTTGCAAGACATTAGTAGACGATTAGAGAACATAAATATTGAGATTTCCAACCTCCAGACTAGACTCACTATCACTGAGACCCAAGTTTCCAATATGTCCCACACACAAGCTACTTTGATAAACCAAATGGCAGCTAAACCCGAAGTGGTTGCATCCCTAAGGGAGGAAGAGGAAAGAATTAAGAGCCTTCCCACCCACCACACTGTTGCTACTATCCAAGTTATTGAGGATGTTCACACTCTTAGCACCCAATGTACTCCTGGTCCCAATGGACCTATTAATGGTGATGCTATAGAAACTACCAAATAGGTGAACCTTAAGGACATCACTACTACCTTACTTGATGCTCGTGACCTTGATTTTGATAATTGCACTCTTACAGAAGTTATTGATTTCCTTCACAAGATGTCTAGAGATCCCCGCACTAGCACGCTTAACCTTGCCTTCGCAGAGCATATCACTAATGCTCTCATCAAAGCTAGGGAGGAGAAACTTAGAGTAGAAGCCTCCATACCTAGAAAGCTAGAAGATGGTTGGGATCCTATGATAAAAATTTATTTGAATGACTTCTCTTGTTATGCATTATGTGATGTTGGTGCTAGTACCTCTGTTATGCCCAAAAGGATATATGATATGCTTAAATTGAAACCCTATGATTCTTGTTCTTTTGGTGTTCGTCTCGTTGATTCTTCCATAAATAAACCTTTGGGGAGGATCGACGATGTTCTTATTGTTGTCAATGATAATTATGTGCCCGTTGATTTCACTATTATGGATATTGAATGTGATCCTTCTTGTCCAATTATTTTGGGACGTCCCTTTTTGCGCACCGTTGGTGCTATCATTGACATGAAAGATGGTAATATAAAATTTCTGTTTCCTCTCAAGAAAGGGATGGAACACTTCCCTCGTAAGAAGGTCAAGTTACCTTTTGAGTCCGTTGTACGGGCTAGCTATTCTTTTACTCTTGACAAAACTTGATCTTTGCATTATGCCTAGCTTAAAGGCATAAAAGAAAGCGCTTTTGGGAGGCAGCCCACATGAATAAATTTTTGCTTTTGTTGTGTCTTGATGTTGTTTCCTGCTGTAGCATCATCATTGTATCTTTGCTTTTCATATTTGTGCCAAGTATAGCCTCTGATTGCTAGAAAGTTCAAAAGTTGTGAGGTGCTGTCCAGGAAACAGATTCTGTCCTTGGATAGAAAAATTCGTATAAAATCACCAGATCATCTTTTTGGTCTGAAATTTTTCGACAGCGTTCTCTATATAATTTTCTTTCGTGCGTCAGTTCTGAGTTTTTTTATTTGAGTTTCAGAAGTACCCCGAACAGGTCAATTACTGCCTGCTGTTCTGTTTTTCACAGATTTTGTCCTGTTTTGCCTTACCTTCACTCTGCAAATTAAGAACTTGCTTTTTCTTTGCAAAAACCTTTTGGCAATCTTGAGAAACAGTAGAACTTCAAGAATATCCTTATTTCCAGCAAGGTATAATTATTTTATTAAGGGTACTAACCTCGCTAATCAGATTATGATGAGTTGTGTATGAAGGGAGTTTTCAAGTGTGCGAGGGGAGATGATAAAACGATTCAGGAGTGTCAAGCGCTCAAGCTTGGGGATGCCCCCGTGCACCCCCAAGAAATACTCAAGGAGACTCAAGCTTCTAAGCTTGGGGATGCCCCCCCCCCGCGTGCATCCCCTTCTCCATCAACATTATCAGTTCGTCTTTCGTTCCGCTATATTTTTATCACTTCATGTGTTATGTGTTATGCTTGGAGCGTCTTGCTTTTAGTTTTCTTTTTAGTTTTTCATAACGAGTCGGAACTCATCATTCCTTTATGTGGGAGAGAAACACGCTCCACCTCTACCTAGAACATTACATAGAATTTTCATGTCTATCTATGTTGTGTGTGTTCTTTATCTTTTAATAGCTACTATCGTGCTCTGCTCTTAGTATTCATGCTTATCTTTTCAAGAGCTTTTATTTAGTTGGTTGCTTGAACTCTCTTTAATTACCATTCTCACCTTATTAAGAGAGTTTTCTTCTGTTGCATTGGTTAATGTGTCTATGATAAAGATGCTACTTTCATGATGGTGCTTAGTAGTTCAGGTTTTCTTATGGTTAATCTCGAATAGCTGGGGGGTTCCCAATGTGTCATTGGAGTACCAACTTGGTTTGTTTGCCTATGATGTGGTATGGTTTAGTAATATCTTCCTTTGAGAATTTATTTTGATTTACTTGGCGTATGCTCACGCATATTCAAGACTGTAAAGAAAGCCTGTCAAGCCTTGATGATCTCTTATTTCTAAGTAGCGATATAACTACCATGCCTGATTCAATATTGCTTTGTCGCTCTGCATGATTATGACCGTCATTGCTCTCTTAGTTGGTCGCTCCTAGTCTTTTGCTAACCTCCACCTGCACTAAGCAAATTAACCATGCAATACATAGCTCATGGGAAAGTAGCCTAAAAACTATTGTGGTAAAGAATATGTTGCCTATGTATCTTATTTCTTATGAGTTGCTTGCTGAGCGGTAACCATGTTTCTGGGGACGCCATCAACTATCACACTTTTGTTGAATATCATGTGAGTTGCTATGCATGTTCGTCTTGTCTGAAGTAAGGGTGATTTACCGTGGGTTGAATTAATATGCATATTGTTAGAGAAGAACATTGGGCCGCCAACCAAAGCCATGCATCATGGTGGAAGTTTTAGCTTGGACCTTAATCCTCAATCTCTCATGAGAATATGCTTATGCATTAAAGAGGAGTCCATCATCTATTTTCTATGTCGTCCCGGTATGGATGTCCTCAAGTTGAGATCTATCAAAAACGAGAAATCAAATGCGATCTATCTCCTTGGACCTTTGTACAGGTGGCATAGAGGTACCCCTTTGCGACACTTGGTTAAAACATATGCAATGCAATGATAACCCATGGGGATCCGAGCTAATTAGGACAAGGAGCGAGCACTATTGGTATTCGATGCATGACGCTTGCAACTTATAGGATGTTTTATACATGACACATATGAAGTACTACTACCGTTGACACAATTGCTTCCATATTTCAAAATAAAAAGCTCTAGCACTTCAAGCACCAACTACTGAGAGCATGATTGTCATTCTGAGTGTAATGTGCATTGTCCCAAAGTAGCATTGTCTTTTGCATGATTGTGATATCGTTTATTCTGAAATGATTGTATCTAGTCATCACTTAAACCTTGAAGGTGCCCCTGCACTTATGTTTTGCATCACTAAAGGGGGCAAGCTAGATATCACTTTATTATATTTGCACATCATGTTCATTGCAAATCTTTTTGATGTTTCAGTTTCATGTTGTAAAACATTCAGTCATTTGTGATTTTCTCTTGAGGCAACTTAATTACTTTAGAATCATTGTCTCAGTAAGCTTTTGTCATATGACTATGAGAAAGTCTTATATGGTTAATAGCATGTAACCACAGAAATTATTCTTGTTATCATTTACCTACTCGAGGACGAGCAGGAATTAAGCTTGGGGATGTTGATACGTCCAAAACGTATCTATAATTTCTGCTTGCTCCATGCCACTTTTGGGTGATATTGCTATGATATTCATACACTTCCATACACTTTTGATCATATTTGGACTAACTTACTAATCCAGTGCACCCCAGTGCCAGTTTCTGTTTTCGGCTGTTTTTGTATTTCAGGTTTTCACGTTTCGAGAACTGCCCAGAAAAATCCAGAAAAATTATATAAAAAATCAGCGTATCGGAAACAACACTGCGTCCGAAGGGCAACCTGGGGGGGGGGCACAGGGGCTCCAGGCGCCCTGTGGGCGCGCCCTCCCCGGGCCGCGCCGGGGGGGCGCCTCGGCCCCCCGAGAGCCCCCCGGTGCCCTACTTTGGCATATATTTAAAGGACTCTCCGAAACCCTCGAAACAGGACTTCTTTTCGCGATCCCATCTCTGTTCTGCCGCCGCCGCCGCTTCCAAGATCGGGAGCACCAGGAGAACTCTTCCCGGCACCCTGCCGGAGGGGAGGATCACCACCGGGAGCTTCTCCACCACCATGGACGCCTCCCGGATGACTCGTGAGTAGTCTCCCTTGGACCATGAGTCCATGACCAGTAGCTATGTGATGTTCTCCTCCCGTTCTTGTGCTTCACTAATTAGTCCTCGTGAGCTGCCCTACATGATCGAGGCACCTATGTAATCCTTATGCTGTTGCTATGTTGAGTTTGCTGGGATCCGATGGATTATGAGATTATGTTCAGATTGATCTTGAGTAATATATTCGATTCACCTCTTTTATATTTTAGTTCATACGTAATTCTTGCATGTTCTCCGTTGTTATTTATTGCTTTGGCCGAGTAATAGGTAGTGACTCCAAGAGGGAACGTTATGCTCGATTGTGGGTTCATGCCCCTCGATGACTAGCTTGAGTGACAGAAACATGAGTCTAGGGGATGTGCTGTTGCCACAAGGGGGAAAACAACGGTGCTTGTGCCCGCGGGTGCAAGGATTGTTTACTTTACGCAAAGTTCTTTTAATGCAGTTGTCTGTTGCATTGAGTTTACACTATGGGTGGGACTCGCAACTTAATACCAGCGAGATGTTCTGGATAGATATCTCAAGGTGGATGATTAGTAGTAGATATTGATGGATTTCGGTCTACTTACTTTGGCGTACCGCCCATGCTTTGAACCTCAACCTTTCTTGCAATGTAGTCAGCATTGGTTTGCGTTCGTGGTCCTGTCAATTGCCCAGCTGTAATTTGTTACCTCGCATAGCTGTTTTATCGTCTTTCGGGAGAGAGACATCACTAGTGAACATCATGAGACTCCGGTCCATATTACCATCATTGATCACATCCACTATTTACTTTTCGCTATTTTATTTACTATTGCAAAACACTATCTATCACTACTATCATATTGCTTTTAACCCTTTGTGAACTACAAGGCCGGAGAGATTGACAACCTCTCTGTACTCGTTGGGAGCAAAGTTATTTGTATCTGTGTGCAGGTCCACGTTGATTGCTAATTGCGCCGTTAGCAGTTGACACCTACCTGTTGAACCTAGGAGTCTCTGGGGATTCGATCCTTGGCATCTTTGCTAGGGGAAAACACTTCTACTTACTGCATCTTACACCTTCCACTTGGGGTAACCAACGAGGGGTTCAAGGCCCATCACTTATACGCAAACCTCTTAAACTGTCTGACCCTGATTATCAGGATACTCCGTTATCTTCTTCCGGTGAATCAACTGCCACACAACTTCCACCCCTGAAAATTGTCCCAGGGTAAGTCTTTTTAATTTATCCGGTTTATGATTGCACTTTGCTTTACAATTCTAACTTGTTTTTCCAACTTCTTTCAGCAAGCCAATGCCTAGAAAAAAACCAAAGGCCAACAAACCCACTGCTGAGACTGTCATTGATGATCCGGCGGTTGATCCGGATTCACCTATCCCTCCAGAAAGCGAGCCCACAATTCCACTTGAAGATCCTGCTCCTATGGATCATACCACTGTACCTGAAAATCCCAATACTGAGGATGGTCATGAACCGGCAAGTCCTGCTCGGGCCAACTCTCCTCGGCCCAATCCGGCTCCTGCTAGCCCGGTTCACACCGCGACCCCACCACCAACAACTGCTTCTCCGGAAGTTGAAATACCTCAGACAGCTTATACCGCTCCTGCTGAGCCCACTGTCTTAGCCAAGCATACGGCTAAATCGGAGAAGCTGTATCAAGAGAAGGGTAAATGGAGTACCGAGTTGTCCAGTTTCGCCGATATGAGTGCCCAGGAGCTCTATTCCGGGTATTTGAACCGGCTTCACACTGGTCGAGACTATGAAGCAGGCTTGATTAATATGATGAAGGACAAGTATGAGGTAAACCTTTGCATTTGTTTTTCTGCTTTCATTACGCTTCTGTCTATATCATAGTAGCCCCCAAGTTTCGGTTTAGCTACGTTTAGAAGGTGAACCGGTACTTCCTGATTAATCAAATGATCATTACATTAGCCCCCAAGTGCGAGGGGCATAACTTCGGTTTATGTGCCTAGGACTTGCCTGACTTTTCCTTTTGATACTTCAACTGTCCATTAGCCCCCAAGTATCAAGTAGACAACTTGTTTGTGTGCTTGAGACTTTGTCTTTGAATTGTTGCTATTTAACACTTCAATTGCCCATTATCCCCCAAGTGTCAAGTGGATAACTTGGTTATATGCTTGAGACTTGTCTGATTTTTGCTCCTTGTCACTTGATTTTCCTTGCAGGCTGATTTAAACCGGAGGGCTGAAGAAATCAGCGAACTCCGGAACAGACTTGCTGAAACGGAGTCTGCGGCTTCTAAGGCCAAAAAAGACTTGGCGCTGAGTTTAAAGACTGCTGAACAGCTGAAGAAATTCTTTGAAGAAGAGCGGACCGCCTTCGAGGTTCAGAAAAAAGATCTGGAGAAAAGGGTAAAGGACGCTGAGGAGGCCCTTAATCCGGTGACTGAAGAGTTAACCGGTTTAAAGCGGCAAATAGAATTGATGACCTCTGCTGTCTTCGGTAACTATTTAATCTGTATTCCTGCTTTCATCCTTGTAATCTTCAATCCGTTCCGGTTTAATTGTGATAATCATATGCAGGGCGCCGTGTCACCCATCTTGGGGATGACTTACGGAAAAAAATCAAGGCATCTTATACCCTGGTTGAGCAGCTGTATTCCGGCGCTCAAAGGGTTATAAGCGCAATGTCTTTCAACAAACCGGCCCCCACTACCATCCAAGGTACATTAGAAAAGCTATCTGTTTTGCCGGTGCGTTTGGAGGAAGTTAAGAAGTCTGCCGCTCGAGCCGGTTCCCTCGTGGCGCTTACGAGAGCGAAAGCGTGGGTTCCGGACTTTGATCCGGAAGAAGCTTTGAATGGGTATCCAAATACTAAAGAAGACGGATCAGCTTTTACTGCAAAGGATCTCCATGCCTTGACGAAGGAGATGCGTCCTCTCGCCAGCAAACTTGCGGCCGAATCAGATTTATCCAGGTATCATCCGGGGTATGATTTGCAGAACGAACGGGTGGATCGGCCAGTTCATGATACCGTCAATCTAATCCCACCAGTGCGCCCTCATACCTTCGCTCCAGATATCGATCCGTCTGAACTCATCAATGAAGAGATGTACTTTCGTGCCTTAATGAAAATCGACTGGCGCGTTCCTGACTTCCAGCCGCTTCAAGAAGAGGAGGAGACTCCAGACCAAGTTGATACCCAGCCATCGCAGCATGAGGAAGCGTAGTTCATAATATGTCTTTGTAGTTGCAGTCGCATCTTGCTGGACAATCTTTAATCTGTCAGGCTTGCTATGCCTTGTAATAGGATAGCTGAAAACATTGTCCGATTTGATCCGGATACTCCGACTTCTTGCTTTAACATTGCCAATTTCAATTTGGTCTAACATGGCGTGTCCTGCATATCATCTGTTCCTGCATAGACAATACTGAAAATATGTCCTAATGGTTTTACCGCTGGACCCATTAAATTGTTCTCACAATATATCAAACAAGTGTATACTTATATCAGAAATATCTTTATACCTCAGATCAAGTATACTTGATGCTCTTAATCCGGCGTATTTTGCCTTTTTGAAGGGAGTCTTTTGATAGACCCAATAATAATCCCTGGTCTTATAGAAGCTGTCGGCTTAGATCATGCTTGGCTTCTTACTTTGCTTCTGCATGATGATTGTTCCGGGTTATGATGAACACCGGATTAACTCTTGCTGGTGTTTTATAACCCAGACTTTTAACTCATGCTGGTGTTCATGACCCAGACTTTTAACTTTGTAGATATGTGGTCAACTTCTTGAATTGTCCCACTCCGGATTAAAGAACCATAAAACATAAAGATCAGAAATGCAAATTTGCAAATAAAACCGTGTAGTCGAGGCTTTTTACGAGCTGCCAGGCTCAAAGCAAGGTTCAACCAATCAATGGAATGGGCTTACCATCCAGAGGGCCGGTCGATGGATGCGGGTACCATCCATAGGAACCATAAGAAAAACTTTAGCCAATCACTGGAATGGGCTTACCATCCAGAGGGCCTCTATGATTCCATAGAACCATAGGAAAAATTCTAGCCAATCACTGGAATGGACTTACCATCCAGAGGGCCTCTATGATTCCATAGAACCATAGGAAAAGTTCTAGCCAATCACTGGATGGATTACCATCCAGAGGGCCTCTATGGTTCCATAGAACCATAGGAAAAATTCGAGCCAATCACTGGAATGGACTTACCATCCAGAGGGCCTCTATGATTCCATAGAACCATAGGAAAAGTTCTAGCCAATCACTGGATGGATTACCATCCAGAGGGCCTCTATGGTTCCATAGAACCATAGGAAAAATTCTAGCCAATCACTGGATGGATTACCATCCAGAGGGCCTCTATCAATTGTCCTCTTCGGTCCTGATACGACTTTATGCTTGAAAAAAGCTCTTCAGTGAACTATCGCTCCTGAGTGCATATGCTCTGCAAAATCAGTTTAAACCGATCGATTTGTTTGAAATATGACATATGATAATACATGTATGGTTGTCCCCATAAGATATTTGTATTGGAAAAAAGCTGAGCCCCCGGTTTACCGAGGGTGCCGGTTTATTCATTAATCATAATATATACATAGGATACAGTGGAGCTCATGGCTTAGGTATAGTAGGGCCGCAAGAGGGCAATGTTCCACTGCCTCTTTGTCTCTTCTTCCGATGTCCGTGAGTCCTTGTGTTCTCGAACGTCCACCAGGTAATATGAACCGTTGTGCAGATTCTTGCTTACCACGAAGGGCCCTTCCCAAGGCGGGGATAACTTATGCATATCTGTTTGATCTTGGATGAGCTGGAGTACCAAGTCGCCCTCCTGGAACGTCCTTGTCTTGATCCGGTGGCTGTGATATCTGCGCAAGTCTTGCTGATAGATCGCAGACCGTGCGGCTGCTATATCATGCTCTTCATCCAGCCGGTCCAAACTGTCTTGTCTCGCCTGCTCATTGGCCGCTTCAACATAGGCCGTCACCCTTGGTGAATCATGACGGATATCACTTGGAAGGACTGCTTCAGCACCATATACCATAAAGAAAGGTGTGTAACCCGTGGACCGGTTTGGCGTAGTGTTGATACTCCAAAGGACAGATGATAACTCCTCAACCCAGCATCCTGGGGTTCTTTGCAAGGGAGTCATAAGCCAGGGCTTGATACCTCGCAAAATCTCCTGGTTTGCTCTTTCAGCTTGACCATTGGTTTGAGGGTGGGCCACAGAAGATACGTCTAGGCGAATGTGTGCCCGTTGACAAAATTCCTCCATCTCACCTTTAGATAAATAGGTGCCGTTGTCTGTGATGATGCTGTGTGGAAAGCCAAACCAGAAAATCACCTTTTTGATGAATTTAACTGATGTTGCTGCATCACACTTGCTCACAGGCTCTGCCTCAATCCACTTGGTAAACTTATCCACCGCCACTAGTAGATGAGTTTTCTGATCTTGGGATCGTTTGAAGGGCCCAACCATATCAAGCCCCCAAGTCGCAAACGGCCAGGTTATCGGTATCATCCGGAGCTCCTGTGCCGGAACAAGAGCACGTCGTGAAAACTTCTGACAAGCATCACACTTCCGGACTAGATCCGCCACATCAGCATGAGCTGTCAACCAATAGAACCCATGTCGAAAAGCTTTAGCCACCAATGATTTTGAACCGGCATGATGACCACAATCCCCTTCGTGGATCTCGCGAAGAATATGACAACCTTCCTCAGCTGATACACACCGCTGAAATGCTCCAGAAACGCTGCGATGATGAAGCTCCCCGTTTGCAATTGTCATGGACTTAGAACGCCGGACTATCCGTCGTGCTTCTATCTCGTCGTCCGGTAGCTCTCCTCGGCTCAGATACGCCAAATAGGGCCGCGTCCAATACGGAATAACATGAAGTGCCGCAACTAGCTGTGCCTCCGGATCAGGAACAGCCAGGTCTTCCTCTGATGGTACTTGTACTGATGGACTGTGCAGCTCATCCAAGAAGGTATTTGGTGGTACCGGTTTACGTTGAGAACCCAGCCGGCTCAGAGCATCAGCCGCTTCATTCTTTCGCCGGTCTATGTGATCCACCTGATACCCTTTGAAATATCATGCAACTGGTTCAACTTCTCGTCTATAAGCTGCCATGAGAGGATCTCTTGAATCCTACTTACCAGATACTTGTTGTGCCACTAAATCTGAATCGACGAAGCACTTAACCCGGCTCAAGTTCATCTCCTTTGCTATTCGCAAGCCATGAAGTAATGCTTCATACTCTGCTGCATTGTTAGTACAAGGAAACAATAAACGGAGGACGTAACAAAACTTATCACCTCGCGGGGAAGTTAAAACAACTCCAGCCACCGAGCCTTCTAACTACCTTGAACCTTCAAAGTGAATCGTCCAGTATGTAAGATCTGGCTTCTCCTCTGGTGTCTGCAATTCTGTCCAATCATTGATGAAGTCCACCAATGCCTAAGATTTGATAGCGGTGCGTGGCACATATTTCAATTCATGTGGGCTGAGCTCAATGGCCCACTTTGCCACTCTACCTGTTGCTTCCCTGTTCTGGATGATATCCCCCAATGGTGCTGAGCTAACAATAGTTATTGGATGGCCTTGGAAATAATGCTTCAACTTCCGATTTGCCATGAACACACCATATACCAGTTACTGCCAATGCGGGTACCTCTGTTTAGACTCAATGAGTACCTCACTGATGTAATAGACCGGGCGTTGAACCGGATACTCTTTCCCCACTTCCTTGCGCTCAACCACGATTGCCACACTAACTGCCCGTGCATTGGCAGCAACATATAACAACAAAGGCTCATTATCAACTGGGGCGGCTAGGACCGGCGGTCTCGCCAACTGCCGCTTCAAATCTTCAAACGCAGTATTTGCCTCATCACTCCATATAAACCGATCCGTCTTTCTCAGCATCTGATAAAGCGGAATCAACTTCTCCCCCAAACGGCTAATGAACCGGCTTAATGCTGTGATCCGGCCAGCAATGCGCTGAACATCATTAATGCAAGCCTGTTTAGTCAGAGATGTGATTGCCTTGATCTTTTCTGGATTAGCTTCTATTCCTCTGTTTGATACCAAAAACCCAAGGAGCTTGCCTGCCGGAACACCAAAAGCACACTTCTCCGGATTAAGCATCATCTTATATGTCCGAAGATTATCAAAGGTCTCCTTGAGGTCCTCTATCAGCGTCTCCTCCTTTCTTGACTTCACCACAATATCATCCACATAAGCATGAACATTTCTCCCTATCTGCCCCTTAAGGCAGTTCTGTACACAACGTTGATAAGTTGCTTGGGCACTCTTGAGCCCAAAAGGCATAGATACATAGCAAAAAGCACCAAAAGGAGTTATGAAAGTTGTCTTCTCCTGGTCTTTAACTGCCATCTTGATCTGGTGATATCCTGAGTACGCATCCAAAAAACTTAGCCGCTCACATCCCGTTGTAGCATCGATAATCTGATCAATGCGAGGGAGAGCAAAAGGATCGGTTGGACAAGCTTTGTTGAGATCTGTGTAGTCCACACACATTCTCCACTTTCCATTCTTCTTTAACACCAGCACCGGATTAGCCAACCACTCTGGGTGAAAAACTTCCACTATGAACCCTGCAGCCAAAAGCCTGGCCACCTCCTCTCCTATAGCCTTGCGCCTCTCTTCGTTGAAACGGCGCAGGTACTGCTTGATCGGTTTAAACTTCGGATCAATATTAAGACTGTGCTCAGCGAGTTCCTTTGGTATACCTGGCATGTCAGAAGGTTTCCATGCAAAGATATCCCGGTTCTCACGGATGAACTCGATGAGCGCGCTTTCCTATTTGGGATCAAGGTTAGCGCTGATTGTGAACTGCTTGGATGAATCGCCTGGTGATACGTCCAAAATGCATCACTATTTTGTATCATAATTTATCCTTATTCATTGATATATTTCACGTTACGATGATGTTCTTATGTTGTTTTGATCTATTTTACACAGTTTGCAACTTTCCAATGCCGAAGCAGCAGACGCAGGATTCAGCAGTAAAAAGTGGACGCTGAGTTGCTGAAGAAGAATACCTCCAAATTACCTGAAAATTGACGGGAGATATTTTTCAGACGAATCACGAAGACATGCGAAAGGGCAACCGGAGGGGGGCCACAGGGTGCCCAGGCGCCCTGGGGGCGCCCCCCTGGTCGCGCCGGGGGGGCGCCTGGAGCCCCTGGCCCACCTCTGGTCGCCCCCTTTTGCATATATACTCTCCGTTATCCAAAAACCCTAAGGACGGGAGTTTTTACGGAGTTCCGCCACTGCTCCGTGGCGGAAACCTACAGAGAAGAAAAAGCCATCTCCGGTGGGCAGATTCCGCCGGGGAGATCACCTCCCGAAAGGGGAGATCGTCGCCATCGTCATCACCATCATCACGGGCATCATCGAGATCATCAACAACATCATCCCCAACACCAGCACCATCTCCATCTTCATCCAAATCTCATCTCACAATTGCAACTTGTGTTGTAACTCGTACTACCTATCCTCTCTACTCCATCGGTGTTGATTACTACTTTGTGGTGAATGCTATTGAGTTTTGTTGGAGAAATATTATTATGTCCAGATTGTTTATCACCTATTTATCCCCACTGATCATGATCTCTTTTATGTCTCGTGAGTAGTTACCTTAGTTCTTGAGGACATGGGGAAAGTCTTGTTGTTAGTAGTCATATGTTGTTGAAGTAATATGTGTTGTTTGATACTTAAGTTGTGTTGTCATTCTACTAGTGGTGTTGTGTGAGTCGAACACTCAACACTTCGCCTTATTAAGGACCTAGGAGAATACATTGTGTACAAAGAATGCTTATGGTGGGTTGCCGGAGTGACAGAAACCTGAACCCCAGTTCGCACGCTTTTGCATAAGGGAATAATGGATCCTCGATCGTATTGCTATGGTTAGGCTTTTGCCTTAAATTCTATCTTGTATTTGCGGATTCTTGCAAGGTGTTTAATCATAAGAGTGCACTCATCTTAGTCTAGAGAGTGTACTAGCATAGATCCACCCACTCAACACTTATCAACACATAACATAGTATCGATACGGAATATGGCGAAAGCACATGACTACCTCTCCCGTGTGTCCTCAGGAACGCATTAGTCTTTATAAGTTCAGTTGCTAGGCCTCTCCTTTGCTAAGAAAGGATTGGGCCACTTGTTACTCTCCAGTGCCTTTTACTTTGCTCGCTTTTACTTTCCTGTTGCTTATATCAAGAAAACCCCTAAAAAGTTATCTTTCAGTGCCTGCAGTAATTTCTTGCTCAGAATCGCTTATCAATACCTTCTGCTCCTCGTTGGGTTCGACACTCTTACTTATCGAAAACGCTGCAATAGATGCCCTACGGTTGTGGGTCATCAAGTACCGTTTTCTGGCGCCGTTGCCGGGGAGCGTAGCGCTATTGGTAAAGTGAAACTCGTAAGGAAGTTTTTATAATTCTGTTTTTATTTTTTGCTATTGCTGCTCTTTGTCCTTATGGACAACCCTGTTATTGGATCGTTGCTTGCGGGAAGACGCCCCACACCTGTGGTGGTTGATCCTCCCCCTACTGAAATTGTGCCCTATAAAATACCAGCTGGTATTATCGATTACGTTTTGGCTAATCGTTATGCAGGAGACAGACATCCCGATGAACACTTGCTATATCTGTCACAACTATGTTCATTATTTAAGCTTGCAGGTGTATCGAGGGAGTTTGTCATGAGGAAATTGTTTGCCGTATCACTTATAGATAAAGCTTCGGATTGGTATAGGCTTCTCGATAACTCACACTTGCTTGACTGGCAGGAGCTTATGTCTCTCTTTTATACTAAGTTTTATCCTCTTCACCAAATTCATCGAGATAGGAACTATATCTATAACTTCAGGTCTCATGACGGAGAAAGCATTGCTCAAGCCTGGGGGAGATTGAAGTCCCTAATGCTCAACTGCCCTATTCATAAGCTTCCCAAGGAAATTATTCTTACAAATTTGTATGCCAGGCTTTCTCGTCAGGATAAGGAGATGCTGGATGCCTCCTCTAGTGGGGTATTTCAGAAGAAGAGTGTTGAAGATAGGTGGGATCTCATTGAAAGGATCCAGAGGAATACCGAAGATTGGGAAATTGATAAAGGTATTGAACCCGCTATAAATTATGAACATGATTATATTGAGAGCTATGTGAAAACTGATTACTTCAATACTTTTTGCTCTAAGATTGGTCTTGATTCCCATCTAATGATTGATTTCTGTAAGAATTTTGCCTCTCACGTTGATTCTTTTAAAAGGAAGAGAGACCAGCATCATGAACTTTTTAAAGAGCTACCTGTTGATATTCATGTTGCTGACCCTATTTTGCCTGCAGTTATATATGAACAACCTCCTTTTCCCGCGAGGATAAGGGAGCACTCTCTTGTGACAGGCATAATAAATAAAAGTGAGAGAAGAGTTGATGAGCCTGAGGACCAGATCAGGGTCGATCCTCAAGTTGCATTGATTAAAGACCTTGTTACTAATGATGTTTTGGATTCCAATATAAATTTTTGTGCTGTTTCCACTAACCTTGTCACAACCAAGAATAAAGGCCCAATTTCAGGTACTCCAGTGGTATCTGTTAAAATAGGAGATCACAATTATTATGGGCTATGCGATTTGGGATCGAATGCAAGTGCTATCCCCTATTCACTTTATGAAGAGATCATCGATGAGATTTCCCCTTGTGAACTTGAAAAAGTTGATGTTACCATTCATCTTGTAAACAGAACAACTATCTCTCCTATTGGAATTGTGAGGGACGTTGAAGTCCTATGTGGAAAGGTAAAATACCCTACCGATTTTCTAGTACTTGGTTCAGAGAGGGACAATTTTTGTCCAATTATTTTTGGTAGACCTTTTCTTAGAACTTGTGGAGCTATAATAGATTGCAAGAAAGGCAAAGTTTCTGTTGAATTCAATGGTGAGCCGTATGAATTTAATTTTTCTAAGTTCTCTAAGCAACCTCGTGGTACCAATTTACCTAGTGATGATAAACTTATTGAAAGTATTTCTTCTATTGCTATTCCCCCTAATGATCCTTTGCAGCAATATATGGAGGACCACGAGAATGATTTGCATATGCAGGAAAGAAATGAACTAGATGAAATATTCTTGAGGCAACCTGCTATCCTGAAGCACAACCTTCCGATTGAACCTTTGGGAATTTTATCAAAACCGAAAGAAGACCCGGTGTTCGATCTTAAACCTCTTCCCGATACGCTCAAGTATGCTTATTTAGATGAAAATAAAGTATATCCTGTTATTATCAATTCTAACCTTTCAGGATATGAGGAAGAGCGACTATTGGAAGTACTCCGTAAACACCGAGGCGCAATTGGCTATTCCCTTGATGACCTTAAAGGGATTAGTCCATCTATCTGTCAACATACTATCAACCTTGAGCCTGATGCTAAACCAGTTGTTGATCATCAACGACGGTTGAACCCGAAGATGATGGATGTTGTGAGAACTGAGATTCTCAAGCTTCTAGCCGTAGGTATTATCTACCCTATAGCTGATAGTAAGTGGGTAAGCCCGGTACATTGTGTTCCTAAGAAAGGAGGTACAACTGTGGTTCCTAATGATAAAAATGAACTAATACCTCAGAGAATTATTATTGGTTATAGAATGTGTATTGATTACAGAAAGTTGAACAAGGCAACCAGGAAGGATCACTACCCGTTGCCGTTCATCGACCAAATGCTTGAAAGGTTATCCAAAAATACCCACTTTTGTTATCTCGATGGTTATTCTGGCTTCTCTCAAATTCATGTTAACACTGCTGATCAAGAGAAGACCACTTTTACTTGTCCCTTTGGTACTTATGCTTACAGGCGTATGCCTTTTGGTTTATGTAATGCCCCTGCTACTTTTCAAAGGTGTATGTCTGCTATCTTTCATGGTTTCTGCGGAGATATTATGGAAGTCTTCGTGGACGATTTCTCCGTCTATGGAACTTCTTTTGACCATTGTCTCCACAACCTTAATAAAGTTTTGCAGAGATGCGAGGAGACAAATTTGGTACTCAACTGGGAGAAGTGCCACTTCATGGTTAATGAAGGAATTGTTCTTGGTCAAAAGATTTCCAAAAGGGGAATTGAAGTGGACAAGGCCAAGATCGGAGCTATTGAGAGGATGCCCTATCCAAGGGACATCAAAGGTATTCGCAGTTTTCTTGGTCATGCTGGTTTCTGTAGAAGATTTATTAAAGATTTTTCTAAGACCTCAAGGCCCCTCACTAATCTTCTCCAGAAGGACGTTCCTTTTGTATTTGATGAGGGTTGTAAGGAAGCTTTTGAAGTCCTTAAGAAAGCTTTAACAACCACTCCTATAGTACAACCACCTGACTGGAATTTACCTTTTGAGATTATGTGTGATGCAAGTGATTTTGCTGTTGGAGCTGTTTTAGGACAAAGAGTTGATAACAAATTGAATGTTATACATTATGCTAGTAAAACCCTTGATAGTGCTCAAAGGAATTATGCTACTACTGAGAAGGAATTCTTAGCTGTAGTATTTGCTTGTGATAAGTTTAGGCAGTATATTGTTGATTCCAAAGTTATTATTCATACTGATCATGCTGCCATTAAGTACCTTATGACAAAGAAGGATGCCAAGCCAAGGCTTATCAGATGGGTACTCCTTCTTCAAGAATTTGATTTGCAGATTGTTGATAGGAAAGGGGAAGACAATCCGGTGGCGGACAATCTTTCAAGGATGGAAGATATACCGCATGATCCCATCCCAGTCAACGATAGTTTTCCAGACGAGCAACTTGCCGTTGTAAAAGTACAATCTTTTTCCGATCCTTGGTATGCAGATTATGCTAATTTTATTGTTGCTAAGTATTTGCCTCCAGGTTTAACACTTCAGCAAAGGAAGAAGTTCTTTCATGATTTGAGGCACTACTTTTGGGATGACCCACATCTTTTCAAAGAAGGTCCCGATGGGATCGTGAGAAGATGCATACCGGAACATGAGCAGAAGGACATTCTCGGACGGTGTCACGACAGTCCCTATGGAGGACATCATGCCGGTGAAAGGACTGCACATAAGATTCTTCAATCAGGATTTTATTGGCCTACTCTCTTTAAGGATGCTAGAAATTAAGTTTTAGCCTGTGATAAATGTCAGAGAGTTGGTAACATTAGTAGAAGGAAAGAGATGCCTATGAATTACTCACTAGTGATTGAACCTTTTGATTGTTGGGGTTTTGATTTTATGGGTCCTTTTCCTTCTTCGCACAAGTACACTCACATTTTAGTAGCTGTTGATTATGTGACCAAGTGGGTTGAAACAATCCCCACTGAAAGTGCTGATCACAAGACATCTTTGAAAATGCTTAAAGATGTAATTTTTCCTAGGTTTGGTGTACCAAGGTATCTCATGACTGATGGAGGATCACACTTCACGCACGGAGCTTTTAGAAAATCTTTAGCCAAATACGATGTCAATCATAGAATTGCTTCACCATATCATCCTCAAACTAGTGGGCAAGCTGAGCTCACCAATAGAGAGATTAAGTTGATCTTACAGAAAACAGTAAATAGAAATACAAAGGACTGGTCAAACAAGTTAGGAGATGCTTTGTGGGCATATAGAACTGCTTACAAAAACCCCATGGGCATGTCCCCCTATAAGATGGTGTATGGCAAGTCTTGCCATTTGCCATTAGAGTTAGAGCACAAAGCTTTCTGGTCTGTTAGAGAGCTTAATGCTGACCCAAAATTAGCTGGTGAAAAGCGTCTCATGAACTTGACTTCTCTAGATGAATGGAGAAGTGAAGCTTAAGAGAGCGCTAAAATGTTCAAGGAAAAGGTAAAGAAGTGGCATGATAGGAAGATTCTGAAACGTGAATTTAATGTTGGTGATAAAGTTTTGTTGTTTAGATCCCGTTTCAGGTTTTCTCCAGGCAAACTACTTTCCAGGTGGGAAGGGCCATTTCATATTGAAGAAGTCTATCGGTCTGGTGCAATTAAGATTAATAATTTTGAAGGCACCAAACCTCAAGTTGTGAATGGGCAAAGACTTAAACATTACATAGCAGGAGACCCTGTCAATGTTGATGTGAATATAATATACACAACAACTCACGAAGAACATGTTGCAGCCCTGTTTCAGACACCAGCAGAAGCAGAATAAAGAAAAGGTATGTAGTACGGTAAGGAAACATCGCGAACCGCCATAAAAGTTCCGTATTACGAGTTTTTGCAAAATTAGTAAAATTCTGAGCCTAAGTGGAGTCGAAGACGAGCTCCAGGGGGTCCAGGCGCCCCCCTGGCGCGCCCTACCTCCTGGCCGCGCCGCCAGGGCGCCTGGATACCCGGGAGTCCGTCTCCGTCCCCGCTTTAGCCCGTTACCTTCCTTTCTGTGCATAAATTTTTGCTATATATTTGCCCGGATTGTTCCGGCAACGTATCTTGCAATCTCGCGTGTTTTCTTTTCGATCTGTTTCTGCCAGGGAATCTTTCAGCTGAATCTAGGTGCCATGGCTTCTCCAAGTTCCCCCAAGGACAAGTTCGTCGTCAACGTCATCAACCCTTACCTCGCTGAGGTGAAGAAGCACCCTCAGGTTGTTCGGATGGAGGACGGTGTCCTTCATCAAGAAGATCTGAAGGGACCTATCAAGGAGGGGAGCATCCAGGCCAGGCTGGAAGAAGTGGAGCAAGAAGTCTTCGAGTACAAGAAGATGATCGAGTGTGGTGTTGAAGCTATCTTTGACATCACCAACGAGCTGAAGAACTACTTACTGAAGGAGATGAAGGAGATGTGGAAAAGCATCACCGCGTCTGAAGAAAGAATTATAGAGCTCCGAGGGCAAATTAATGATCTACATCGCCAGAACTATGAGTATGAACTAAGGTTTATGCGCATGAGTATGGGTGCTGCATGCAGGATCCAGGAGACAAAATTCTAATATGAGACTGGAGAACCCCTTCCATGGAAGCGTTTCGCCGAGGATTACATGATCAATGCCAACAAGGATGATGAGTGAAATCTCCTGGGGTAATGGCATTCCCTTGGCTTGTTCCAAGCTTGGGGGAGTGCCCGGTATCTTTATCTGTACCTTTTGTCTTTTAGAGTCAAGTAGAGTCGTATCATGTCTAGGGAGGTTATTATATGAAATAGGTGTGTGCATTGAGTTCTATCACTCCTTGGGTGGAGATTGTATCCGTGAGTGTGGAGTCGTCTCTGATGGAATATTAATGAGAAGTTTATTGGTTCCTTTTGCTGCACTCGGTATTCTCTTCACGCAATCGACCTTATATGATGATTCTTATGGGGAGTATTGACCTTATATCAGGTATGGCTGTGAAAACTTTATTTAATCTTGGCAAACATAGCTTTGGTCATAACAACAAGCATGATTTTCTTAAAATATCGACATATCCAAAACCTTTATGTTATTATGCTTGAAATGTTATGCTGACAAGGAAGACAACTTGATGTGTTATGATTATTTCAATGTTTATGCTTTATATTGCTTTGCATCTTAGTCATCATCAATTGTCTGTTCTCTGAAAACCTTTGCTAGCCTAACTCTGTACTAAGCGGAATTCTGCTTGTGCATCCATACCCTTAAACAAATACCTTCCATATGAGTCCACCATACCTTCCTACTCGTGGTATTCCACTACCACCTCCTAAAGTACAGAATTTATGTGTTATCCTTAAATGTTCAAAATCTTTTATTTTGTGCCTCTGTTTTAGCTCATGAGGAAGTAATAGCTAATCCATGATCTTTCTGAGTTGGACAAGCTTCACCCCGGGATTGCATGTCTAATGTGCAAACCCATAATACGAGAAGGAACTGGCACATAGTGCGCCCGGCTTGAAAATAATATAACAAACAAACCCTCCTTCACGCTTTGTTCATGAGAAATCAGAAAACTTTGGCAGTGATAAACAAAGGAGAATAATAGGATGTGATCGTCCTCGTGCGGGAGCCGTTCCTCGAAACTTGTCCAGCTCAAGAAGTAATTGAGTTATGTATTAGCATTCGTTGACAAATCATGCACCTCTCAAAACTTGTTTTCATTCTGTTTGATTTAAGGATAGCACATGAGTTTTCCCTACTACCCTAGAGCAGGGCCTATCTTTTAATTTTAAGTTGAGTCAGTTATTCCTACTCCCTTCTATTCTTAAAGAGAGCAGACATTTGATGTTGATAAGGATTCATTCATATAAAGTTGCATTAAGATTTGTCATATCATATCCTTGCTGACATTATCATTTGATAAGCAAGTTGTTTGTCAAGCCCAGCTAAGGCAAATATCTTCCTTTGTGTTAACACTTTCACTTCTTGCCTGATAACATGTTCTTTCAAAAGCTTCAATTAATCTCATCAAAACATAAAGAAAGAGCAAAAGTAAAAGCTATTAGTTGTTCTTTGACCAAAGGACATGTTTGCCATGATTCAATGAGTTTCCTTAGCCCTACTTCCGAACATAAGTGTTACTATTCTTTTACAAGGGCCTTATGAGTTGAAGATTACTGTTGAGGATATTTGAGTTGGTGAAGAAATTGTGATGCTTCTTGTCCGTATTCTATTTATCGACACTTCACTCTCTAAACTTGTGGACAGGTTTACCAAGCTCAGTATTCGCTTGGGGACAAGCGAGGTCTAAGCTTGGGGGTGTTGATACGTCCAAAATGCATCACTGTTTTGTATCATAATTTATCCTTATTCATTGATATATTTCACGTTACGATGATGTTCTTATGTTGTTTTGGTCTATTTTACACAGTTTGCAACTTTCCAATGCCGAAGCAGCAGACGCAGGATTCAGCAGTAAAAAGTGGACGCTGAGTTGCTGAAGAAGAATACCTCCAAATTACCTGAAAATTGACGGGAGATATTTTTCAGACGAATCACGAAGACATGCGAAAGGGCAACCGGAGTGGGGCCACAGGGTGCCCAGGCGCCCTGCGGGCGCACCCGCCCTGGCCGCGCCGGGGGGGGGGGCGCCTGGAGCCCCTGGCCCACCTCTGGTCGCCACCTTTTGCATATATACTCTCCGTTATCCAAAAACCCTAAGGACGGGAGTTTTTACGGAGTTCCGCCGCTGCTCCATGGCGGAAACCTACAGAGAAGAAAAAGCCATCTCCGGTGGGCAGATTCTGCCGGGGAGATCACCTCCCGAAAGGGGAGATCGTCGCCATCGTCATCACCATCATCACGGGCATCATCGAGATCATGTCACATCCCTAGCTAGCACTTGCATTAGGACCTGACTAGAGTGTGCATCATGTTTACTTTCAAAGAAAATTGAAATGGGATTAACAGAAACCCCAGCACCCCTCCCCTAACAACTAGGGTTTGATAAAATATTTTCCAATGTACCCAAAATGCCCTTCAAAATGTTCATCATTTCTGCCTTGGTCCTAAACCTCTGCCAAAAATGGTGCACATTTTTCTAGGACAATCTAGGGCTTTGGATTAAATCATATGGTATATGAATTTGGGCATTTAAATGCTACAAAATATTTTAAATGCTCAAATAATCATAAACTATAATGTTTACTACTGTTCATAATATATACAGTAGGTATGACAAGTGTTATGAGTTATAAAAATGTTTAGGCATTTTTATTAAATGAACAAAGCTGCAAAAGAAATGAAACAGAAAAGAAAATATAAAAAGGGAGAGAGAAAACTTACCTGGCGCCCCACCCGGCCCACCTGCCGGCCCAGCCCAGCTGCCGCTCCAGCGAGCTGCTTGGCTCGGCCAGGCAGGCAGGCAGGTGCTCGACGGCGACCGCGCCGCGCGCCACGCAGCTGCCCGCCGCCTTGCTTCACCCCCTCGCCGTCCTGGAGGGATGGTTCGGTCGTCCACGTCCTCCTCGACCCCGCAGACACCTCCACCTCCCCCCAGTTCCTCTCGTCCGCTCTCCCCGCGCCATGGCCGACGCCGCCGTGTTCGCACCGTCGTAGAAGCCGCGTCCACCGTCGTCCCTGAGCTCCGCCTTGGTGTCCATCGTCTCCGCCGTCCTCGACTGCTTCGAACAGGCCGAGCCCCGAGCGCTCGCCCGCCCTGGAGACGCCCCCGACCTCTTCTTCCCCAACTCCGGCCGTGGAGATCCCCCTCGCCGTTCTGCTCAGCTCCGACCACCCCCGAGCTCGCTCCGGTGCTTGCTGCCACCCCTGTGAGCCTAGCTACCTCCTCCCCCTCTCCGTTGGCTCCCTTTTGCCCTGTAACGCACTGCACGAAGCTCGCCCGCACGCACCGCCGCCGTGCCCGCCGCCGGTGATGCTCCGGTGACCATTTGGTCACTGGCACCCGTCCAACTTACTCACCGCAGCACGTAGATGAGAACGGTGCTACGCACGCATCGCCTAGGCCCCTGCAGCCGTTTCTCCACACATGCCCGACGCCGGTCGCCGCCGTCGAGCTCGTTGCCGTCGTCTCCGGCCACCCCAGGTCCGGCGACCACCACCATCCGACGCGCAACAGCAAGGGCTATCCAACGCACCCAACCGCAGCTCGAGCCGTGCACCGTAGGCGTTTTCCGAAGCACGCCGCCGTGTTTGGCCTCGCCGGCGGCTAAACGCCGGCGAGTTGGACCTGTTTTGACCACGGGTTTGACCCCCTGGGTCAATGACATGTGGGCCCTGCCCGCAAGTCAAACCTAGTTTAGGTGTTAATTTAATTTTAATTAGTTAATTGGTTTAGTCACTGACACGTGGGCCCTGGCCCCACTGACAGCTAATTAGTTTTAGTTTAACTCTAATTAACTCAGTTAATTAGCTGTGACACTGACATGAGGGACCCACTGGTCAGGTTTGACTTGGACTGGCCCTGTTGACTGGCTGACGTCAGCATGATGTCATGCTGACGCAGTAAAGGTTTTTCTGGGATTTTTAGATTTAAAAATAATTCAGGAAATTCCAGAAAATACCCAAAACTTCTAAAAATCATATAAAATCAACCATAGCTCAGATGGAAAAGATTTATATATGAAAAATGATCAAAAAAAAATCCAATCTTTCTAATGGCACTGGTTTCATGCATGTTTGAACAAGTTAACTTGATGTATATATCAAAAACATGATAATGCACTTATTTAAATAATAGTTTGAACTTCAATTTGAATCCTTGATTCAAATAGGTTCAAACCCTTCTGGTTTTAGTTACATTAGCCAACACACATGCATCTTGCCATGTCATGAGCATGCATCATATTGTTGCATTTGTTTGTTAATGATTGTATCGTCGGTATTCCCTGTGTTAGGTCCTGCTCCCGAGGATACTGCTGCGTATCCAGTTGAAGAGCAGTACCCGACAACTACCTTGTCAGGCAAGCAATCATTGATCATTCCGATACAAACCCAATCTTCTCGCTCCTGCTCTCTTTTACTGCTTTAAGGCAACAGCGTGTGAACTGCTACTTGCTGCGTTAGTTGAACGCTATCCCTTGCATGACCTGTCATTGCCACAGTAAATAGTTGAAACCCACTAGCATGTGTAGGAGTGGTTTGAGCCATGTGATGTGTGATCCACCATGCTATTTACTTACGTTGACTACTATGCTTAGAGTTGTGTCTGGTCTGGTTCATCTGGGTGATGGATCAGAGTCAAATGATCTTACTGATAAAGAGAAGGAAGTGTGGAATACACTTGGTAAAGGTATCGATGAAAGGCCATGTAGGAGTACATGGTGGGTTGTTTCATTGGAATCGTCCATAGGACCCGAGATCTGTGTGTGTGATTCAAGTTACAGTTACTACCACACATTGGGCCCTGAAATATGACCCCGCTCGACTTATTGACTGCCCTTGTACTCTGTCCAGGAGTTGCAACTAGTTTCTGGTGTTTATAGTTTACTGGAGGTCGTGCGCAACGCTGACCCTCAGGGTGGGCTGTGATGCGACAAGTACGTGGCACGGTGTACCGGTTGCCCGTTTGGTGACTCGGGAACCCTGTACACATTGTTTGGTGCCGTGAGCGACACCCCGGCCGGATCTCCCCACGGATGGAACCCAAATAGGCGATAAACCTGGACGAGAGACTTGAGTGGTTGGTTAGGTCGTGGTCTACACCCACGTCGGCTTTCGCTTGAAGTCTGCCGAGCACATGTCGTGTGCAGACGCTAAGTGGTGAAAACATGTGTGAAGAAGTACACCCCTGCAGGGTTATCAATCTATTCGAATAGCCGTTGTTCGCGGTACGAACTACTTGGTTGCTCTTACAGTTCATAGACAAGTTGATGGTTACTACTAAAAGCCTCAAGATAAGCGTGAGTGCCGTGGATGGCCCTTCCGTAGGATGACGGAAGAGGATCCTCGGTAGTGTATTGATGTGGTGAGTAGAGGACTCGTGTTCGTAATAACATCTTGCAATCCGTTGAGAGTTGTAGTATAGGTTAGCCAAGGTCAAAGCTGGCATTCTACTATAAACTCCACTACCCCCTTTGATAATGTTGCATGTATGATAGGTTCTGTGGTAAGACTTGCTGAGTACCTTTGTACTCATGTTTGCTTAATAACTGTTGCAGAGGAGAACCCTGCCCCTGCTGATGGGTTCTACATAGACGTTGACGTCGACGAGTAGCTTGACACCCAGTCGGTGATCTGGAGCTTGTGGAGGGCCTTGTAGATAGTCAGGCTACACCAAGCCTGTTTTATTTTCTAAGTTGTCTGTACTCAGACATGTAGCTTCCGCTTGTGCTTGTATGACTGTATGACTTGAGTGTTGGGTCATGTGACCCCTACCTGTATGAATATGTTATGTATGGCTCTTGGAGCCTTTTAAATAAAGTACTTTGAGTCATAGAGTTCTGTTGTGATGCAATGTTGTATTTGCACATATTGAGCATATTACGTGTATGATTGAAATGCTTGGTATGTGTGGGATCCGACACCTAGTTGTTTTCCTTTGGTAGCCTATCTTACAGGGAAATGCCTCCTAGTGATTCCAATGAGCCTTGGTAGCTTGCTACTGCTCGGAACACGTAGGCTGGCCGGCATGTGTCCTTCTTCGTTCCTATGTCTGTCCCTTATAGGGATGGCAATGGGTAGGGTATGGGCGGGTACAACACTTTTCTACCCAAACCCATACCCAAATCTTTTCTCCATACCCACCCACTTCACTACCCATGGGCGCAAATTGGTACCCATGCCCATACCCATCGGATATCCTATATCCAATGGGTATCCGGTGGGTACAATATATATCATTGACATGACAAAGGTAAGATGAGAAGAAGGTTTAAATTCAGGTACTCGTCCGGTGGGTACAATATATAGCCTTAGTTGCGGATGAATCGATGAGGATTCAGTAACCCGGCTCTTGATTGCTTCATCTTCAAAGGTCAAGGAAAAGCAGAGAAGATAACTACTGTAGGTATACAAGGGGTATGGGGCGATGGACAGCTATGGGCATGTGGTCCGTGGGCTAGTTAAGAACTCAATATAATTATTTATTCACATATTATAGGGTTTTATTTATTTATTAATTTTCTGGGTATCCATTGGGTTACCCATGGGTATAATTTCATACCCATACCCTACCCATGCATTTTGCGGGTATGGATACCCATACCCATGGGTATGAAGTGGTAGAAAGTCTCACCCATGCCCACTATTTTTGGGTAGGGTACCCGCGGGTACCCATACCCATGGGCAAAACTGCCATCCCTAGTCCCTTAGGGGAAATGTCACGCGTTGTTCCTTTAAGTCCATGTAGCTTGCTACGACTTGGGTTCATACGTTGATGACCGACACGTTCGTTGCTGGGTCATGGATGCCTGTCTCTGTAATTTAGTGCCACTTTTGGTTTATAACTAGCCATGTCGGCCCGGGTTCTCTGTCATATGGATGCTAGCGACACTGTCATATACGTGTGCCAAAATGCGCAAACGGTCCCGGGCCAGGTAAGGTGGCACCCGTGGGGATACCGTGCGTGAGGCCGCAAAGTGATATGACGTGTTACAGCTAGACCGGTGTGACTTAGGATCGGGGTCCTGACAGCGTTGGCATCAGAGCTGGACTGCCTGTAGGTTTCTCAAGCCAAACTGGTCGATGTTGAGTCTAGAAAAATTCTTAGTTATATGTAGGGGAATTGATTGTGGAAGGGAACGTAAGGCTCTTTTTACTCCTTTACCTTATGCCCTTATGATCTGAGTCAGTCTATTCTTTCTACGGGGATTTAGGATTAGGCCTCTTATCCTTACTAGGTTCACGTGTTACTAATCCGTAGACTCTTAGGATTGTTGGTTTCAAGCCTCGGTTCAGTTTCTATCCTTTTAGTATGATGATTGTTGAACCGGAACCTTGATATGGAATTTTTTAGTGGCTATGCTATCATTTGTATGATGTCTCAAATCTTTGTTTCAGCATTTACAGTTGTTATGCTGCCCGATTTCTTCCAGAAACACTAATGCCTTTGCATTACTTCGTGTTTCAGATGTCTAGCCGCATCCCTCACCAAGTGGTTCGTTTGACTCGGTGCATTAATGTGCCCGGTCACACGGCCATGCTAGTCCGTGTGATGACTGAGACTAATTATCGCTGGTATCCTGAATACACTGTGGAGGAAAGTACCGGGATTTCAATCAAAGTCAGTATTTCTGCACAGTCCGGATATACCCCTCATATCCTGGAGCTAATAACCCCATCCATTGGTCTTATGGACTCGGGATTACAATCGAGATGGCAGTGCAGGATGCCGCTTATTCGATGATGACCATTCTCCGTGCTAGGCATGCCCTGTCGCTGAACACTGAGTTCTGTTACATGCCAGCCTCACTTCCCGGAGAGGAAGGCTACTACACTGGTCTGTATACTGATGCTGCTCATGAAGAGCCACTGCTTCAGACTACTGTTCAGATGTTGGAGGATAGGGACCGTGAGGTCCGTGCCCTCTGAATGGAGCTGTATAACACTCGAGCCGCTCACTGGACTACTTTGACACGGCTTGCACCTGCTGTGCACGCCGGATATCTGGACATGCGGGATTTGTACCCCGTGCGGACTCGTCTGCCAGATCGCATGGATTGGCGTGACGTTGGCGGTATTACACCTCCACGTGGGCGTCGGTTACCACCAGCATCGGGACCGAGACCACACCCATGCCCCTATGGTCCACAGCCTTCGAGTGCTCGCGAGTTCCAAGATCCGTCTGTACCACTTCCAGGCTACGGTGGTAATCTTTACGAGGATTACTACGCGAATGTCTGAGCTAGTCCGTGGTAGTAGTAGTATTGTAGTAGTTGTATTTCCACAGTCCTGCGCGTCTTGTGGAATATGACTTAGTGTGTACTGAGTTCCGGAGGTGTAGTTAAATAATGTATAGGAGCTCGGAATGCCTCTGATGGGATGTATCGTCTTTCACCGCAGTTGTACTTTAGCCTTGGCTTGTACTAAACTTTGTATGGTGTGTATGACCACTGGTGTATATATAGCAGTTTCTATATTACCATGTCGTACGGATGAACATCTCTGCATTCTGTGTCATCCATTACATTCTACACTTCTATGTCAATTTTTTGCCATCCTTGTCTAAACCGTTGTTTTGTTTTCCTAGGATGGTCAACACTCGCAACACTCCTGCTGCTCAGGAGCAGGGTGAGGCTAGTGGGGCTAGAGATGGAAATCTGCCCCAGCCACCCTCATTGGCGGAAGTTATGCTTGAAGCAGAACGGAACAAGAGAGAGACCAACCGTCTGCTGGAACGCATAGAACAGAACACTGGGTTCTGTCAGAGGAATGATGTGGTGTCAATCCACGATTTTATCAAGATGTGTCCACCAAAGTTCCATCAGTCCACTGAACCTCTGGATGCTGATGATTGGCTACGTAGTATCACCCACAAGCTACACTCTGCCCGTGTGGCCGAAGCTGACAAGGTTATCTACGCCGCCTACCATCTTGAGGGCCCTGCCAGTCTTTGGTGGGAAAACTTTGAAGCTATGCGTCCTGCTGGCCAAGTCACTACCTGGGTTGAGTTCAGTGAGGCATTCCGTGAACACCACATTCCGGAAGGTCTCATGGATCGCAAGCGGGAGGAATTCTGCAATTTCACCCAGGGCCGTTTAACTGTGGATGGCTATAGTCGTGAGTTTGGTAATCTGGCACGCTATGCACCTGAGGAAGTATCCACCGATGCCAAGAAACAGGCGAGGTTCCGCAAGGGACTCAGCCCTGAACTTCGTCGAGATCTACGTCTGCACGAGTGCACTTCCTTCCAGAAGTTGGTTAACAAGGCTATCAGTGCTGAGACAGGCCAGACCGACTTCGAGGCCACCCGCAAGCATACTCGAGACCTTGGTTCCTCATCCGGCTCTGGCTCTCACAAGCGCCGTGTGTGGGTTCCTAACACTGCTCTGCCACCCAAGTATACACCGAGGCCATCCTATGAGGCGCCTCGCCCAACTCAACAGTTTGCACCTGCTAAGACCTATGGAGGTCCACCCTCCAACTTTGCTCCACGCACCACCACTGTGACATGTTTCAAGTGTGGGGAACCGGGACACTACATGCGTGATTGTCCCCAGAATCAGCCAGGAAAACCCGTTGGCCGTGGTAAGCCAACCGGCAAGGTGAACTATGTCAAGCCAATCCCCACTGCACATGGTCATGTCAACTATGTTTCTGCCGAAGAAGCTTATGAGGATCCTAACGTCGTCCTTGGTACGCTTCTCGTAAACTGCCATCCGACATCTGTTCTTTTCGATACTGGAGCATCCCATTCGTTCATATCTGAGAGCTATGCTCGATTGCACAACATGACTTTTTGTGACATGCCTACTTCCATGGTTATTCAAACTCCTGGTTCAAAGTGGCAAACCTCTAGGGTAAGCCATGGAAATGAAATCCTTGTCGATAGACTTGTTTTCCTTGCATCTTTAATCGCTCTCAAGTCCTCGGACATAAATATCATTTTGGGTATGGATTGGATGACAACCCATTACACCAAAATTGATTGCTTTACTAGGACCGTTCAACTTACACACCCATTCGGCAAGATAGTCAATGTCTTGACTCGAATGGCTGAACGTCAGCTCTACTCTCTTAATGCCAGCCCTCTACCAAAACTCGAAGATATCCCGGTAGTTCGTGACTTTCCGGATGTTTTTCCAGAAGAACTGCCAGGAGTTCCACCTGACAGAGATGTCGAGTTCGTAATAGATCTTATCCCTGGAACTGTCCCAATCTCTAGGAGACCTTATAAGATGGCACCACTAGAATTAGCTGAGCTAAAGAAACAACTCGATGAGTCTTTGCAAAAAGGTTTCATCCGTCCTAGTTCTTCCCCTTGGGCTTGCCCCGTCCTCTTCGTCAAGAAGAAGGATGGAACGGAGCGGATGGTTGTAGATTACCGACCTGTCAATCTGGTCACCATAAAGAATAAGTATCCGCTTCCCAGGATCAACGACCTGTATGATCAGCTCGCGGGATCCTCAGTCTTCTCTAAGATGGATTTGAGGTTGGGCTACCATCAAATCAAAATCAAGAACGGGGACATTCCTAAAACGGCTTTCGTTACTCGTTATGGCCAATATGAGTACACCGTCATGTCCTTCGGATTAACCAATGCCCCAGCTACCTTTTCTCGGTTAATGAATTCTATATTCATGGAGTATTTGGATAAATTCGTCGTGGTATACCTCGATGATATACTCATTTTCTCCAGGAACAAGGAATATCATGCCGAGCATTTAAGGCTGGTATTGACGAAGCTTCGAGAGCACCGCCTTTATGCCAAATTCTCTAAATGTGAATTTTGGTTGCTAGAAGTAACCTATCTAGGTCAGGTGATCTCCGGCAAGGGTATTGCTGTCAATCCCGAGCGAGTTCAAGCCGTCCTTGATTGGACTTCCCCCAGAATCGGTCAAGCAAGTTAGGAGTTTTCTTGGCTTAGCGAGCTATTGCCGACGTTTCGTCGAGAACTTCTCCAAGGTTGCTAAACCTCTAACTGAACTCCTCAAGAAAGATAAAAAGTTTGAGTGGACCCCACAGTGCGAGTCCAGTTTTCAGGAACTGAAAAGACGCCTGACATCTGCACCTGTACTGGTACCACTAGACTTTTCCAAGGATTTTATAATCTATTGCGACGCCTCGCGACAAGGACTAGGTTGCATTCTCATGCAAGATCGTCAAGTGATTGCATACGCATCCCGACAGTTGCGTCCACATGAGGATAACTATCCTACTCATGATCTAGAGCTTGCAGCTGTAGTCCATGCACTCAAAACATGGCGACATTACCTCCTTGGTAATCGCTGTGAAATCTTCACTGATCACCAAAGTTTGAAGTATATCTTCACCCAACCGGATCTAAATCTCGGGCAAAGACGTTGGGTTGAGTTGCTCACCGACTACGACTTAGGAATCACTTACACTCCTGGAAAGGCCAATGTCATGGCTGATGCACTAAGTCGTAAGTCATATTGTAACAATTTAATGTTACAACAAAGTCAACCACTTCTCCACGAGGAATTTCGTAAGCTTAACCTTCACATTGTTCCTCGAGGATTCCTTTCCACCTTGGTGGCGAAACCTACCCTTATGGATCAAATCATAGCTGCCCAGAAGCGTGATAAAGGTGTATCACGACTCCAAGAGAACATTGCTAGCGGACTCGCTAAAAGTTTCTCCATGGATGACCGAGGTGTTGTTTTCTTTGAGAACCGTGTAGTGGTTCCCAAGAACCACCATCTACGGCAATTAATCCTTAAGGAGGCTCATGAATCTCCTCTCACGATTCATCCCGGTAGTACCAAAATGTATCAAGACTTACGTCAAAGATTCTGGTGGACTAGGATGAAGAGAGAAATCGCTCAATTCATTGCTAACTGCGACGTTTGTCGTCGAGTCAAAGCAGCGCATCAACGGTCTGCTGGCACCCTTCAACCTTTAGCTATTCCTGAATGGAAATGGGATAAAGTCGGTATGGACTTCATTACCGGGTTTCCCAGGTCCAGGAAAGTGAATAATGCTATCTTCGTCGTTATCGACCGCCTCTCTAAAGTAGCTCATTTCTTGCCTGTTCGGGAGAGTATTACCGCTAGCCAGCTAGCAGACTTATATATCTCTCGAATAGTATCACTACATGGTGTACCGTTGGAGATTAACTCAGACCGTGGAAGTCTTTTCACCTCCCGATTTTGGGAAAGTTTCCAGAATGCTATGGGAACTCATCTCTCTTTCAGTACGGCCTTCCATCCGCAGTCAAGTGGTCAAGTGGAACGAGTCAATCAAATTCTGGAAGACATGCTTCGAGCCTCTGTCATTTCTTTCAGTATGGAATGGGAAAAATGTCTTCCATTTGCCGAATTCGCTTATAACAATAGTTATCAAGCCAGCTTGGGCAAAGCTCCCTTTGAAGTTCTATATGAACGAAGGTGTCGAACACCTCTTAACTGGTCAGAGACCGGGGAAAGACAATTCTTTGGCCCGGATATGATTCAGGAAGCAGAAGAACAAGTTCGCATCGTTCGTGAGAGATTGAAAACAGCCCAGTCTCGCAAAAAGAGCCAATATGATAGTCATCATAAGGCTGTGACTTTTGAAGTCGGCGATAAGGCTTACCTTCGGGTTACTCCTCTTAAGGGAACCCATCGCTTCGGTATCAAAGGCAAATTGGCCCCTCGTTACATCGGTCCTTTTCGCATTCTTGCCAAACGAGGAGAAGTTGCCTACCAATTGGAACTACCTCCGCACCTCTCCAGAGTTCATGATGTTTTCCACGTTTCTCAACTCAGGCGATGCTTCTCGGATCCTATCCGCGGAGTGGACCACGAAACGCTTGATCTCCAAGACAATCTCACATATCGAGAATACCCTGTTCGTATTCTTGATCAAACTGAGCGTACCACTCGACGCCACAATATCAAGTTTCTCAAGGTTCAATGGTCACATCATTCCGAGATTGAAGCTACTTGGGAAAGGGAGGATCGTCTTCGACTTGAGTACCCCACCCTCTTTCCGGAGGAACCCGAATCTCGGGACGCCATTCTTTTAAGTGGGGGTGAGTTGTCACATCCCTAGCTAGCACTTGCATTAGGACCTGACTAGAGTGTGCATCATGTCTACTTTCAAAGAAAATTGAAATGGGATTAACAGAAACCCCAACACCCCTCCCCTAACAACTAGGGTTTGATAAAATATTTTCCAATGTACCCAAAATGCCCTTCAAAATGTTCATCATTTCTGCCTTGGTCCTAAACCTCTGCCAAAAATGGTGCACATTTTTCTAGGACAATCTAGGGCTTTGGATTAAATCATATGGTATTTGAATTTGGGCATTTAAATGCTACAAAATATTTTAAATGCTCAAATAATCATAAACTATAATGTTTCCTACTGTTCATAATATATACAGTAGGTATGACAAGTGTTATGAGTTATAAAAATGTTTAGGCATTTTTATTAAATGAACAAAGCTGCAAAAGAAATGAAACAGAAAAGAAAATATAAAAAGGGAGAGAGAAAACTTACCTGGCGCCCCACCCGGCCCACCTGCCGGCCCAGCCCAGCTGCCGCTCCAGCGAGCTGCTTGGCTCGGCCAGGCAGGCAGGCAGGTGCTCGACGACGACCGCGCCGCGCGCCACGCAGCTGCCCGCCGCCTTGCTTCACCCCCTCGCCGTCCTGGAGGGATGGTTCGGTCGTCCACGTCCTCCTCGACCCCGCAGACACCTCCACCTCCCCCCAGTTCCTCTCCTCCGCTCTCCCCGCGCCATGGCTGACGCCGCCGTGTTCGCACCGTCGTAGAAGCCGCGTCCACCGTCGTCCCTGAGCTCCGCCTTGGTGTCCATCGTCTCCGCCGTCCTCGACTGCTTCGAACAGGCCGAGCCCCGAGCGCTCGCCCGCCCTGGAGACACCCCCGACCTCTTCTTCCCCAACTCCGGCCGCGGAGATCCCCCTCGCCGTTCTGCTCAGCTCCGACCACCCCCGAGCTCGCTCCGGTGCTTGCTGCGACCCCTGTGAGCCTAGCTACCTCCTCCCCCTCTCCGTTGGCTCCCTTTTGCCCTGTAACGCACTGCACGAAGCTCGCCCGCACGCACCGCCGCCGTGCCCGCCGCCGGTGATGCTCCGGTGACCATTTGGTCACTGGCACCCGTCCAGCTTACTCACCGCAGCACGTAGATGAGAACGGTGCTACGCACGCATCGCCTAGGCCCCTGCAGCCGTTTCTCCACACACGCCCGACGCCGGTCGCCGCCGTCAAGCTCGTTGCCGTCGTCTCCGGCCACCCCAGGTCCGGCGACCACCACCATCCGACGCGCAACAGCAAGGGCTATCCAACGCACCCAACCGCAGCTCGAGCCGTGCACCGTAGGCGTTTTCCGAAGCACGCCGCCGTGTTTGGCCTCGCCGGCGGCTAAACGCCGGCGAGTTGGACCTGTTTTGACCACGGGTTTGACCCCCTGGGTCAATGACATGTGGGCCCTGCCCGCAAGTCAAACCTAGTTTAGGTGTTAATTTAATGTTAATTAGTTAATTGGTTTAGTCACTGACACGTGGGCCCTGGCCCCACTCACAGCTAATTAGTTTTAGTTTAACTCTAATTAACTCAGTTAATTAGCTGTGACACTGACATGAGGGACCCACTGGTCAGGTTTGACTTGGACTGGCCCTGTTGACTGGCTGACGTCAGCATGATGTCATGCTGACGCAGTAAAGGTTTTTCTAGGATTTTTAGATTTAAAAATAATTCAGGAAATTCCAGAAAATACCCAAAACTTCTAAAAATCATATAAAATCAACCATAGCTCAGATGGAAAAGATTTATATATGAAAAATGATCAGAAAAATCCAATCTTTCTAATGGCACTGGTTTCATGCATGTTTGAACAAGTTAACTTGCTGTATATATCAAAAATATGATAATGCACTTATTTAAATAATAGTTTGAACTTCAATTTGAATCCTTGATTCAAATAGGTTCAAACCCTTCTGGTTTTAGTTACATTAGCCAACACACATGCATCTTGCCATGTCATGAGCATGCATCATATTGTTGCATTTGTTTGTTAATGATTGTATCGTCGGTATTCCCTGTGTTAGGTCCTGCTCCCGAGGATACTGCTGCGTATCCAGTTGAAGAGCAGTACCTGACAACTACCTTGTCAGGCAAGCAATCATTGATCATTCCGATACAAACCCAATCTTCTTGCTCCTGCTCTCTTTTACTGCATTAAGGCAACAGCGTGTGAACTGCTACTTGCTGCGGTAGTTGAACCCTATCCCTTGCATGACCTGTCATTGCCACAGTAAATAGTTGAAACCCACTAGCATGTGTAGGAGTTGTTTGAGCCATGTGATGTGTGATCCACCATGCTATTTACTTATGTTGACTACTATGCTTAGAGTTGTGTCTGGTCTGGTTCATCTGGGTGATGGATCAGAGTGAAATGGTCTTACCGATAAAGAGAAGGAAGTGTGGAATACGCTTGGTAAAGGTATCGATGAAAGGCCATGTAGGAGTACATGGTGGGTTGTTTCATTGGAATCGTCCATAGGACCCGAGATCTGTGTGTGTGATTCAAGTTACAGTTACTACCACACATTGGGCCCTGAAATATGACCCCGCTCGACTTATTGACTGCCCTTGTACTCTGTCCAGGAGTTGCAACTAGTTTCTGGTGTTTATAGTTTACTGGAGGTCGTGCGCAGCGCTGACCCTCGGGGTGGGCTGTGTTGCGACAGGTACGTGGCACGGTGTACCGGTTGCCCGTTTGGTGACACGGGAACCCTGTACACATCGTTTGGGGCCGTGAGCGACACCCCGGCCGGATCTCCCCACGGATGGAACCCAAATAGGCGATAAACCTGGACGAGAGACTTGAGTGGTTGGTTAGGTCGTGGTCTACACCCACGTCGGCTTTCGCTTGAAGTCTGCCGAGCACATGTCGTGTGCAGACGCTAAGTGGTGAAAACATGTGTGAAGAAGTACACCCCTGCAGGGTTATCAATCTATTCGAATAGCCGTTGTTCGCGGTACGAACTACTTGGTTGCTCTTACAGTTCATAGACAAGTTGATGGTTACTACTAAAAGCCTCAAGATAAGCGTGAGTGCCGTCGATGGCCCTTCCGTAAGATGACGGAAGAGGATCCTCGGTAGTGTATTGATGTGGTGAGTAGAGGACTCGTGTTCGTAATAACATCTTGCAATCCGTTGAGAGTTGTAGTATAGGTTAGCCAAGGTCAAAGCTGGCATTCTGCTATAAACTCCACTACCCCCTTTGATAATGTTGCATGTATGATAGGTTCTGTGGTAAGACTTGCTGAGTACCTTTGTACTCATGTTTGCTTAATAACTGTTGCAGAGGAGAACCCTGCCCCTGCTGATGGGTTCTACATAGACGTTGACGTCGACGAGTAGCTTGACACCCAGTCGATGATCTGGAGCTTGTGGAGGGCCTTGTAGATAGTCAGGCTACACCAAGCCTGTTTTATTTTCTAAGTTGTCTATACTCAGACATGTAGCTTCTGCTTGTGCTTGTATGACTGTATGACTTGAGTGTTGGGTCATGTGACCCCTACCTGTATGAATATGTTATGTATGGCTCTCGGAGCCTTTTAAATAAAGTACTTTGAGTCATAGAGTTCTGTTGTGATGCAATGTTGTATTTGCACATATTGAGCATATTGCGTGTATGATTGAAATGCTTGGTATGTGTGGGATCCGACACCTAGTTGTTTTCCTTTGGTAGCCTATCTTACAGGGAAATGCCTCCTAGTGATTCCAATGAGCCTTGGTAGCTTGCTACTGCTCGGAACACGTAGGCTGGCCGGCATGTGTCCTTCTTCGTTCCTGTGTTTGTCCCTTAGGGGAAATGTCACGCGTTGTTCCTTTAAGTTCATATAGCTTGCTACGACTTGGGTTCATACGTTGATGACCGACACGTTCATTGCTGGGTCATGGATGCCTGTCTCTGTAATTTAGTGCCACTTTTGGTTTATAACTAGCCATGTCGGCCCGGGTTCTCTGTCATATGGATGCTAGCGACACTGTCATATACGTGTGCCAAAATGCGCAAACGGTCCCGGGCCAGGTAAGGTGGCACCCGTGGGGATACCGTGCGTGAGGCCGCAAAGTGATATGACGTGTTACAGCTAGACCGGTGTGACTTAGGATCGGGGTCCTGACAGATCATCATCAACATCATCCCCAACACCAGCACCATCTCCATCTTCATCCAAATCTCATCTCACAATTGCAACTTGTGTTGTAACTCATACTACCTATCCTCTCTACTCCATCGGTGTTGATTACTACTTTGTGGTGAATGCTATTGAGTTTTGTTGGAGAAATATTATTATGTCCAGATTGTTTATCACCTATTTATCCCCACTGATCATGATCTCTTTTATGTCTCGTGAGTAGTTACCTTAGTTCTTGAGGACATGGGGAAAGTCTTGTTGTTAGTAGTCATATGCTGTTGAAGTAATATGTGTTGTTTGATACTTAAGTTGTGTTGTCATTCTACTAGTGGTCTTGTGTGAGTCGAACACTCAACACTTCGCCTTATTAAGGACCTAGGAGAATATATTGTGTACAAAGAATGCTCATGGTGGGTTGCCGGAGTGACAGAAACCTAAACCCCAGTTCGCATGCTTTTGCATAAGGGAATAATGGATCCTCGATCGTATTGCTATGGTTAGGCTTTTGCCTTAAATTCTATCTTGTATTTGCGGATGCTTGCAAGGTGTTTAATCATAAGAGTGCACTCATCTTAGTCTAGAGAGTGTACTAGCATAGATCCACCCACTCAACACTTATCAACACATAACATAGTATCGATACGGAATATGGCGAAAGCACATGACTACCTCTCCCGTGTGTCCTCAGGAACGCTTTAGTCTTTATAAGTTCAGTTGCTAGGCCTCTCCTTTGCTAAGAAAGGATTGGGCCACTTGTTACTCTCCAGTGCCTTTTACTTTGCTCGCTTTTACTTTCCTGTTGCTTATATCAAGAAAACCCCTAAAAAGTTATCTTTCAGTGCTTGCAGTAATTTCTTGCTCAGAATCGCTTATCAATACCTTCTGCTCCTCGTTGGGTTCGACACTCTTACTTGTCGAAAACGCTGCAATAGATCCCCTACGGTTGTGGGTCATCACCTGGCACAAAATCAACTTGCTTGGTCTCCTCCGCCGATTTAAATTTCAACGTCGGATCATGCTCTGTAGTTGGCTTCTTCAACGGGGTCATATCTGCCGGATCAACATTATCCTTATAAAACTTCAACTCCTCTGTGGCACATACTGCCTCCGCGTAAGCAGCATCTCCCTCTTCACACTCCAATGCTATCTTGCGACTTCCATGAACCGTGATCGTGCCTTTGTGACCCGGCATCTTGAGCTGCAGATAAACATAACACGGCCTAGCCATAAACTTAGCATAAACCGTCCTCCCGAATAAAGCGTGATAAGGGCTCCGGATCTTGACGACTTCAAAAGTTATCATCTCTGACCTGGAATCATGCTCATCTCCAAAGGTAACTTCTAAGTCAATTTTCCCAACTGGGTAAGCTGACTTACCTGGAACCACCCCATGGAACACCGTGTTTGACTGCCTTAGCTTCTTATCTGTCAGGCCCATTCGACGGAAGGTCTCATAATACAAGATATTGATGCTGTTGCCGCCGTCCATAAGAACTGTAGTGAACTTATAACCACCCACCTGTGGTGCTACCACCAAGGCCAAGTGGCCCGGATTATCCACCCTCATTGGGTGATCCTCCCTGCTCCATACAATGGGCTGCTCTGACTAGCGCAGGAATTGCGGCGTTGCCGGTTCAACCGCATGGACCGCCCGCTTCAAAACCTTTTGATCTCGTTTACACAGACTCGTGGTGAACACATGATATTGCCCACTACTCAACTCTTTCGGATTACTCTGATATCCGGATTGCTGCTGCTGTTGCTGACACTGCTGATTACCCTGGTTATTGTGATTACCTTGGCCTTTCTGTTGACTGCCTGGGTTACTGTAACCACCCTGACCATGCGGCTGATTACCCTGGTTATTATAATCGCCTTGACCATATTGATTATTGCCTTGGTTATGATAACCACTGCTATTGCCGCGATACGCTGATCCGGAGCTGTTCCCCTGGTGACCCGGACCGAAGAACCCCGGGCCTGAACCACCATTGGGGGGCCTGTTATTAGAGTTGAAGCGGCCCATTACGGCTTCCATCAAGGGCCTGCATTCTCCTATGGTGTGCTTTGCCGGTCGCTCCCTTGTGCTATGCTTCGGACAGGGCTGATTTAACTCCTGGTCCCAACTAACATCTCCTCCGCCGGTTTGTGGAGGTGGTTTGCCCCTATTGCGCTGAAAACCCCCTTGAACTTGGGTATTGGCCACGAAATCAGAGCCACCCTCTGCCTTTCGCTTGCCGAGGAAACTTGTGGCGGCTGGATTAACCTGCGCTGGTTTACTAGGTTTGTTGGCCTTTCCTGCTTTGTCTCCCTCCGCTTCTGGGTATTTAGTGTTATCAGAATCCCCATATTTTACTAAAGCGCTCATGAGAGTCCCCATATCATTGCAATCCCGTTTAAGCCGTCCCAGCTTTAACTTGAGAGACTCAAACCGGCAATTGTTTTCTAATGTCACTATTGTCGTACTGGGATTGATACCATTCGAAGAATGCAAGATCTCTGACACTCGCCGCACCCATGCACTTGTAGATTCCTGTTCTCCTTGCACGCAGGCTGCTAGATCCACTATTGACATTGGCTGCTTGCACGTATCTTTGAAATTTTTGATAAACTGGCGACGTAGCTCTCCCCATGATCTGATGGAATTAGGGGGTAAACCCTTTAGCCAGGTCCGGGTTGTACCTTCAAGCATCATAGTAAAGTATTTCGCACAAGCTGCTTCATCCACATCCAGCATCTCCATGGCCATCTCATAACTCTCAACCCAAGCTTCTGGACCCAAATCCGCCGTGTAATTGGGCACCTTTCGCGGACCTTTAAAATCTTTGGGCAGTTTCACGCTCCGTAAAGCGGGGATAAGACACTGCACCCCAAAGGAACTCGTTGTGACTCCTGTCTCTGCTGTGGCTGTGTGAACCGGCGTCGTTTGACGGACCTCCTCCCGGGCTACCGATCTAACCCGGTTTGCATCCTGAGCCTGTGCATCCACACTTGCCGGGTTATCTCGTCTGTGACGGTGCCGCCTGCGTTCACTGCTAGACACTTTCGGTTCCTCCCAATGCCTAGTGTAACTCCGGCTGGGACATGGTGTTGAATGTAGCCTCTCCCTGCTATGAGAATATGCTTGCTGTTGCACTAACGCCGTATTAAGCAGATCCTTGACCCTGCGTGCCTCCAACGCCACCGGAGACGTCCCTTCAATGGGTAAAGCGGCCAAGCGCGAAGCAGCAGCAACGATGTTGTCCAAAGGATTCGAATAATGACCCAGAGGGGTAGGAACGTGAGGTGCAGATGTGATCCGTCGATCTTGCTCCGCAGTAGACTGCTGAACCGGCTCATCCCTCGCTGGGGGTGCCCTCCGATTTAAAGTCGGATCATTGCTGGCCCCCGCCCCGGGTGTCCTGAAAAGATCCGTAGCCTCCTAAACCGGCGGTAGACGAGACTGGTACTTTCGACTCTTTACTCCTTGTGCAGAGGCCTGCTCCATCCTTAGGTGAAAAGCTTGATCATTCAAATCTGCCTGCCTTATGGCTATCATTGCCTTTTCTGTTTTCAGATCTTCCCTTGCTTGATCAATCCGGACCTTTAGCTGAAGGAGCTCTGCATCATGTTGCGCTTTGTCTGCTGGAGGTACCTCTGCCATGGCTCGAGCTGTGAACTCCTCGACTAAAGTGGATAGAACGTCAGTGGGCAAGAGGGCCTGGCCACTCCCGCCTACACCAGCTTCTGCTGTCGCCCTGATCACCGCGGACTGCTGCGTAGGCTGTGATCCGGCCATAAAGACAGCCACCCGGTTTGGCGGGACAAAGGGGCCTGGAATACCGTCTCCGTCGGACTCACCCTCAGACCGGCCGTCCCGCAATTGATACAAAGATTCAGTCTCTCCGGATGAAGATTCGTCGTCAGAGTAGACAACTGTCTCGCCACCGGATTTCGATCCGTCCTCGGCCTGAACCCCGTGTACTGCTCCAACGAAAACATGCTTCATGGCGGCTGAATCCGGGCCGATCTCGCACGCTGAGCCAACTCGACGATGTTGGGTAAGACGTCCGGCTCAGGTCCCGATTCGCCGATCTTGCCGATGAAGACGTGGATGCCACCGAAGGGAACTCGGTACCCGTATTCGATTGAATCGGCCTCCGGTCCCCAGCTTGCGTCGTCGATGTAGATCCGGCCGCGGCGACTTTTGGTCATCCGGCCGACCGCGTAGCCCTTGAGTCCCTCAAAGCTGCCCTTCAAGAACTCGGAACCAGCGTGCGGAGGCCCCACGGTGGGCGCCAACTGTCGTGGAATTAACACGTCAGATGTCGGGTTTAACGGACTTGTTAATGGAACCATCGCACGGGTTAGCTTGAAGGGGTTAAAAGCACACAAAGGACACAGTGGGTATATACTAGTTCGGCCCCTTCGATGAAGGTAAAAGCCTACGTCTAGTTTGGTTTGGTATTGCTTGGGCGTCGATGGACAGGGAGTGGATTGCTTGCCTGTGTCTCGACGGGTTGTTTCTTGCCTCCTTTGAACCGTCGCCGGGTCGTCCCTTTATATAGAGGCGACGCCCGGTCCGGTTTACAGTGTCCCGAGGCCGGCTCATACTCGTGTCCGCCTCGGTCTCTGCTCTTTCTTCCTTATCTCTCAAGTTACATGATCAGGCGGTTTACAAACCATAACTCTATACATGGGCCCTAAGATCTCATGGGCCGTAGCCTTTACTAAATATTACAATCACACAAATATATTATTGTAATCCGGTTTACACTAGCCGGTTCATACCTGCTAGTAATATCCCTGACACCGGGGATACTTTCCCGGATGTTATCCCCCTCCACCGGTATCGTGTAGCACCGCGTTAGATCACACCGAGCGCTGCCTTTTACTTGTCATGCAACTGTTTGCTTTATATTTATTGTTTCTTCCCCCTCTTCTCTCCGGTAGACCCTGAGACAGATGATGCCCCGGTGATCGACTACGGTGTTGACGACCCCTCCTTCTTGCCAGAGCAACCAGGCAAGCCAACCCCCCTTTGATCATTCCGATATCGCCCATTCTCTTCTCTCCTACGCTTGCATTAGAACTGCTACTGCTTTTTGTATGATCCTATTCTGGTGCATAGCCTGTCGTTGTTACCGCTTTCATACCTTACATGTTTATACTAAATTGCTTAGTATAGGCTGGTTAGAGATCCACCAGTGACCCCCACACATTGTCCTGACTGCCCCGCTGGATTATCAGAAGACCCGATCAACGGGATCGAAGACCAGGACCCGGCACTGCACATCACTTTCCCCTTAGTTGCTCGACAATATTGGGTTACTATCGAGTGCCGAGGGTGAGACCTCATCAGCACTTCTGATGTTAACCTTGTAGGTTAGTTCATCGGTAGTGGTCATCGAGGGTGATTCCTCTTTCTCCACTCCCGATAACGACATTGTCATGCAACTCCTCAAGAGTGGACCTCGAGGGTGACTCCTCTTTCGTTCACCTTGACGATAAACATCAGGTGGAATTCCATCGAGGGTGATTTCCTCAGGATTCTCTTTGGTGTCAGACACACAGTTACTATGGTTACTATGACTTTACACTAAACCTGGTTACTAAAGACGGGTAGACCCAGAGGGGTACCCGCGCGAGCTTAATTGCGAGTGATGTGTAGTCGGGTTGACCTGGAAGGTACCCGCGAGATAATACGAGGCGTGGCCGGGCACTCGCCCTTGCCGCAAGTTCTCGAGACGGGGCGATGGGGTCACATTTTTCGTGAGTCTCTGCTCGTTACCGCGCGTTCCCAAGACACTAAACGGTTTGGATATTTGATCCAAGGGGCCTCTGGCCTGATAGCGCTAACCATCACATGGGCATAGTATGGGCGTTCTGAGTCGTATGCATCAGCCGAAGCTTAACTGACGTCATTGCGACTGAGCGGCGCGCGCCGGGTTGGACTGGTTAGGCTCCTACCTTTTTAAAGGAGGTTGCTAGGTCTGCTCACCGGCCGCCCACACAACGTGCAGGAGTTCCCGGGGCGATTGGCCCATGACCCCTGGGGGCAAAGGGTTTAGTGCGGCGTGCATGACCTCTCTATTAAGTCTAGGTCGGGTTGCGGCGTATTGTTTGGCTGAGGGCGGGCATGACCAGATGGTGTGTCCGGCCGGAGTTAAGAAAATGTGATGGGTAAGTTGGTGCACCCCTGCAGGGAAGAAAACATCTATCGATAGCCTGTCCTACGGTAACGGACACTTGGAGTTGTATCCTGATCGCTACAACTAGAACTGGATGCTGATGCATTCTTTGGATATGTTGCTTCGGGAGTCGAGAAAGGATTCCGGAGCGTTGGAACAACAACATAAATATGACTTATGTTATACTACTCTACTTCCCCCTCTTGCTGCAAGACGGTGGTTTCCAGAAGATGCTAGTCTTCGATAGGACTAGCTACTCCCCCTCTTATTCTAGCATTCTGCAGCTTAGTCCACAGATACTACCCTTTTCATTCATACCGATGCATATGTAGTGTAGATCCTTGCTTGCGAGTACTTTGGATGAGTACTCACGGTTGCTTTGCTCCCCCTTTTCCCCTTCTTTCTTCTTGCTGGTTGATGCAACCAGATGGTGGAGTCCAGGAGCCAGATGCCACACTTGACGACTGCTACTACCCCGATGGAGCCTACTACTACGTGGAGACAGCTGACGACCAGGAGTAGTTAGGATGTCCCTGGTAGGAGGCCTTGCCTTTTCGATTGTATTGTTTTGTGCTAGCCTTCTTAAGGCAAACTTGTTTAACTTATGTCTGTACTCAGATATTGTTGCTTCCGCTGACTCTTGTGTTTTCGAGCTTATGTATTCGAGCCCTCGAGGCCCCTGGCTTGTAATATAAAGCTTGTATTATTTTATTTGTGTCTAGAGTTGTGTTGTGATATCTTCCAGTGATTCCCTGATCTTGGTCGTACACATTTGCGTGCATGATTAGTGTACGGTCAAATAGGGGGCGTCACACAACGTCCTCCTCCTCTTGAATATCAAATTCTTCATCGGAAGAATTATATGACGAACTCATCTACAATATTGAATTTTGTCTGATTACGGGCTCCGCAAACCCAAGAAGTTCGAACACAGGGGTGTGAACGAAGATCTCTCCCACTCACGTCTGCCTAGTGCCTCGCCCTCGTTCGGTGAAGAGATTCAAGCGAACAACGAATAAAGCACGCAAGATTTACCCAGGTTCAGGCCACCTTGCGGTGTAAAACCTTACTTCCTGCTTTGGTGGATTGGCCTCGGGAGGGCTTGAATATGGATGAGTACAGTGGTTCTTTAGCTCAGGAGGAGAGCTCAAGAGGGCCAGGAGGCAAGGGTTCTTGCTCATTTGTGCGAGGGCAGAGTTTCTGGATCTGATCCTCTCTCCCCTCCATAGTGGAGATCCTAGCTACCTATATAGGCGGCCAGGGTCCTCTTCCCCCGAAATGTTTAGGCGGGAAGGGGTCCCACAACGGTCATTTTGAGCGGGAACACAAGGACGTTCCTACCGTGACAAAAGCAGTCTTCACCTGCAAAGCGATCCGGCGATGACGTGGTGGTGGGCTCGGTGGTGACATCCTCCCTGTCGTCCTTGCGGTCTTCGGTCTTGTTGCACCAATGGGGAAACCTTTGTCCTGCTCCTCGGGAACCTGCGCCTGCACTGTCTCCCTGGCACCAAAACGGCAACTGCGCTGCTGGCACGCGCTGACACCCGCTGGCGCGGTGCGTCACTGCTTGCGTCACTGCCTCCTCCTGAGGTAGGCTTGGCCTTGGATTCTCTGCCCCTCCGGAGCAACCTAGTCGAGGCCGCTCCTGAGGAGGTCTTGACGTCGTTCTCCTCCCGAGGTCCAGCCCCCTCGCGAGGGTCTTGAGCAGCTGGTCGATCAGCTGGGCCGTACCAGGCCATGCCAGGAGCGCGCTGCGGCCCACAGACATGCAAGTCTGGGTACCCTGGTTCCCAGGACGCCGACAGTTGCCCCCGAGCCCAAGGCGCGCGTGGAGTTGGCTTCAATGCGAAGCCATAGTCGAGGACGAAGCGTCGCGGGCCCCAAAAGGCTGCGGGCCAGGCTAGCGTGTGATGGTTGGATGGGACGTCGCGACTCCGCTCCCCACGCAGTCTTGGTAATCGTGTGACTTGACAACTCCCCGGTGCAGACGATGGGCCTGTTATGGCAGCGACGCCAGTGACTGGTGGTTGGGCTCCTTCGCCCTATAAATGGGACTAGGGGGAGCCCCCAAGCCATCTTGTAGCCAGCGCCGTCTGCCTCCTTGTTTGCTCTCCGCTCTCCCTCCTGCTGCGAGATCTCCATGGTGCCGCCGAGGAAGCCGTCTACCGCGGTGAAAGGGAAGGCCCTGAAGGATTTGGTCTCACTGCCGTCGAAGAGGGGCCGTGGGCATCCCCGCAAGCATGCCGCTGCGCCCACAGCGACTCCTTGAGGGAGCGGGCGTGGCCTTCCGGGTCCCGTCGCGGTCGCCGGTGAGAGGCGCGGTGCTTCTTCCTGCGGTGAAGGTGGTCGCGGCCGTGATGGGAGAGGAGGCGCGGGGCGTCCTTTGGCGGTCGTGCGTCCTCCGTGCCCGCAGCTCCACTTTTCGATGTGTCGTCGGAGTTCGTGGTGTGGGCAGAGAAGCCTGGCGGCTCGTGGCTCCGGCTTCCCCGCTCGTTCGGCAACGTGCTACCAGCCGGAGGTCCCGGCGGCGTTTGGCTGCAGACCGACGGTTGCTGCAGCGGTGCGTCCTGGGTGGAGGTTGACGTGGCTCCCTCGGGCGACGTGTTCTTGGAGCATGGCTGGCAATCATTTGCACGCGCGCGCCGGCTGCTGGGGAGGTGTACGCTCCACTTCAGGTACGATGGCGCCTCAACGCTGTTCATTAGGGTCTTCTCAGAGGAAGGGAGACGCCTTGGGTGCTGTCCTGAAGCTGATGACGAAGAGGACGACGGGGACGGCATCCGGAGGAGGAGCTCCTCCTCCGGAGACGATCTTGGTCCTGGGGGGCGCCGCGGGTCCCCCCTCTGTGGCAGCAGCAGCTCCTCCAGCAGCGGCGGCTACAACGCGTCATCGCGCCGCCGTGGCTTGGTGATGCGGGAGGAGTTGGGAGACTCCGACTGAGTGGGATCGACCTCCGCCTCTTCTTTTTTTCTTCACTTTCTTCCTGTGTCAAAATTTGAAGTTATCGCGAGAAGGCGTATAATGGACTATGACATATGTATGAAGTGAGAACTTGCTATCATGTTTTTGGTCTGGGTGAGATTACTTAGCTTATGTAATGCGATGTCTTGAGGCAAAGTGGTCCTGACTCATTGGCGTCATGAGCCCCCGTCGGGCCATGAGGATGGCTGAGTTCGGAGAACCTGCGTAACCCTCGTGTATGGGTGAGCCGCTGAGAGCTGTTGAGAGCGCCGAGCGTGGATTAAGGCTCCAAGGCCTGAGCCGGAGCCTGAGCTGGCTTCGTCAGGCGAGGTCATGGGAATGTGGCAGACGAAAGCCGGTGACCGACCGTGTCCCAGCCCCCACGCGTGAGGCACGCGAAGGAGAGTGAGTGGCGCAGTCCCTGCTTAACAAGCTGAACTTAAGACCGGCGAGAAAAATCCCAAGCAAGACTTCCAACCAAATGCGATAAACACGAGAACTTCATAGCATGGGGTAGAGGATGGGCTGATAGCCAAGGAAGTAGAAAAGGCTGACAGCCAAACACCAAGCCAAAAAAGGAAAAAGGTCGCGTCCGACCCCTACACTACTGTTGGAAATATGCCTTAAAGGCAATAATAAAATGGTTATTATTATATTTCCTTGTTCATGATAATTGTCTATTATTCATGCTTTAATTGTATTATCCGGAAACAATAATGCATGTGTGAATTCATACACCACAACATGTCCCTAGTAAGCCTCTAGTTGACTAGCTCGTTGATCTATAGCTGGTTATGGTTTCCTGACCATGGACATTGGATGTCATTGATAACGGGATCACATCATTAGGAGAATGATGTGATGGACAAGACCCAATCCTAAGCATAGCACAAGATCGTGAAGTTCGTATGCTAAAGCTTTTCTAGTGTCAAGTATCCTTTCCTTAGACCATGAGGTTGTGCAACTCGTGGATACCGTAGGAATATTTTGGGTGTGCCAAACGTCACAACATAACTGGGTGGCTATAAAGGTACACTACGGGTATCTCCGGAAGCATCTGTTGGGTTGGCATGAACCAAGACTGGGATTTGTCACTCTGTATGACGGAGAGGTATCTCTGGGCCCACTCGGTAATATATCATCATCATGAGCTCAATGTGACTAAGGGGTTAGTCACGGGATGATGTGTTACGGAATGAGTAAAGAGACTTGCCATAACGAGATTGAACAAGGTATCGATATACCGACGATCGAATCTCGGGCAAGTGCTATAACGATAGACAAAGGGAATCATATACGGGCTTGATTGAATCCTTGACATCGTGGTTCATCCGATGAGATCATCATGGAACATGTGGGAGCCAACATGGGTATCCAGATTCCGCTGTTTGTTATTGGCCGGAGAGATGTCTCGGTCATGTCTGCATGGTTCCCGAACCCGTAGGGTCTACACACTTAAGGTTCGATGACGCTAGGGTTATAGGGAATGTAGTACGTGGTTACCGAATGTTGTTCGGAGTCCCGGATGAGATCTCGGACGTCACGAGGAGTTCCGGAATGGTCCCGAGGTAAAGATTTATCTATGGGAAGTCCCGTTTTGGTCACCAGAAATTTTCCGGGCGTTATCGGTAACGTACCGGGACCACCGGAAGATATCCGGGGGTCCACCGGGAGGGGCCACCAGCCCTAGAGGGTTGCGTGGGCCAAGTGTGGGAAGGGACCAGCCCCAGGTGGGCTGGTGCGCCCCCCCCCCACCAAGGCCCAAGGCGCAGGGAGAGAGGGAGGGGGTAAACCCTAGGTCCAGATGGGCCTTAAGGCCCACCCTAGGGCGTCCCCCTCTCTTCCCCCTCCTGGATGCCCCCTAGATGGGATCTAGGGGCTGCCGCCACCCCTAGGGAGGGAACCCTAGATGGGGGAGCAGCCCCTCCCCTCCCCCTATATATATGTGGGGTTTCGGGGCTGCCAGATACACAAGAACCTCTCCCTCTTGGCGCCACCCTACCCCTCTCCCTCCTCGTCTCTTGCGGTGCTAGGCGAAGTCCTCCTGGAGTGCCACGCTCCTCCACCACCACCACGCTGTCATGCTGTTGTTGGACGGAGTCTTCCCTAACCTCTCCCTCTCCCCTTGTTGGATCAAGGCGCGGGAGACGTCACCGGGTTGCACGTGTGTGGAACGCGGAGGCGCCGTTGTTCGGTGCTTAGATCGGAATCAACCACGATCTGAATCGCTACGAGTACGACTCCTTCATCCGCGTTCTTGCAACGCTTCTGCATCGCGATCTTCAAAGGTATGAAGATGCACTCCCCTCTCGTTGCTAGTAATCTCCATAGATAGATCTTGGTGATGCGTAGGAATTTTTTTGATTTTCTGCAACGATCCCCAACAGTGGTATCTCAGCTAGGTCTATGCGTAGTTACTATGCACGAGTAGAACACAAGATTGTTGTGGGCGTAGATCATGTCAATTTACTTGCCGCTACTAGTATTATCTTGATTCGGCGGCATCGTGGGATGAAGCGGCCTGGACCGACCTTACACGTACACTTACGTGAGATAGGTTCCACCGACTGACATGCACTAGTTGCATAAGGTGGCTAGCGGGTGTCTGTCTCTCCCACTTTAGTCGGATTGGATTCAATGAAAAGGGTCCTTATGAAGGGTGAATAGTAATTGGCATATCACGTTGTGGTTTTTTTGCGTAGGTAAGAAACGTTCTTGCTAGAAACCTATAGCAGCCACGTAAAACTTGCAACAACAATTAGAGGACGTCTAACTTGTTCTTGCATCATGTGCCGTGTGATGTGATATGGCCAAAAGGATGTGATGAATGATATATATGTGATGTATGAGATTGATCATGTTCTTGTAATAGGAATCACGACTTGCGTGTCGATGAGTATGACAACCGGCAGGAGCCATAGGAGTGTCTTATTGTGGGGACCCCGACTTAGAAGTCAAGATCACCGAATGCACGTGTACAGTGATCCCAGAGATCAATGCTCACTGAACACACAGAAGCTGAATAACAAAAGTCTTACATCCATACATATCGTCTTACACAAATTATGGCCATTATGCCAAGTCTTACATAGATAAAGCCTCACGGGCTGAATAGCAAATAACTCAAATAGCGGAATTATTCGATGAGGTAGAACCCATACCATCTGCCTTAACCCTACAGGCATTCTGACTGGGATAGCGTCCTAGTTCGCATGTTCGTCTCCAAAGAACTCTTCTTCATACTCCTGTTCCTCCATGCCTGGCCAATTAAATAACCAGTGGCAAGCCAATGAGTACTTTGAATGTACTCGCAAGCAACCCATGATTTGGTTCAAAGTAACAATGCAATTGAACAACAATGAACAATCTAGCTATGAGCTAGAATAGGTATTCTACCATCAAGTGTATGCATCAATAAACTCACGTAACCTCGAAGACAGGTTACCGATATCAACATGAATATGATTCATCTCATCGAGTCAAGTCACCACCTTGACTCAACATACACACACACAAGGTTTTGCAAACATTGGACGTAGCCCAAGAGCGGTTACCCAACTATCCTTGACTGTGGACATGGCTATTCGAATAGTTTTACACTCTGCAGAGGTTGTACACTTTACCCACAAGATCCGGGAAGCTTTCGTGTCACCCACGATCCCGTAGTACCTCAAGTACTCGGGGGAAGCACCCGGTCATTATCTTTCCTTAGACGACACTAACATAGAGTCCACTCGTTGGTACACGGCCCTCAAGTACAAACAATAGATCACGGGACTTGCACTAAATTCAATGTCACGTGTACCCGAAGGGACCAACGGTGTGTCCGGTGCCCTGTGAAAACAGTCATGGTCGTCTATCCAAGCACGACCCCGTCTCGGGAAAGACCTCAAGTCTTCCCGTCACTAGTAATGCGGGCACCATGCTAGTATCGACCTAAGTAATCAATAACGCCCCGTCCCATAAGGGGTGGAGTGATTGCACATGTATGGTTGGAATAACGGTCGCAACTTAAACCAATCCGTTTGAAAAACATCACACATACTTGTCTCGGTACACCACTTCGTCATCAAGTGGTTACCCATCTCATCATCTCCCTCGGGCATGAATGGCACCCGACGGGTTTTTTCAAAAGGAATGCAACCACGAAGGTATCATGGCACACATGCATCACTAAGCATCACTACTAACCATTTGTATGACATCTAGCACATAGCAAGATCATGAGAAAAGCATGCATCATGTGGTGGTTTCAACTAGGTCACCACCGTAACTCTATCATCATGCATCGGAAACAAACGGGTTCCGAAGAACAAGTGTATCATGGTCAAAGGGTTGCTTGCCTGGATTGGCTTGGTCTTCAAAGTCTTCAAATCCTTCTCCACCTTCTTCCTCGGCAACTTCGTCAAATACGGGATCTAATCGTCGCAAAATAACAACGGGAAAATAAGACCACAATGAAAACAGAAAAATCAAAGTGCTCAGAAAAATGTCAACTTATTTTTGTTAAATACTAGAGGGAAAACTAAGATGGCAAAAATTCTTGGTTGGAGTTTTGGAGTGACAGAATGGAATCTAAGGATTTTTGAACAGGAGTATTAATGCTCAAATTTGAATTTAAATTTGAACAGAACAGAAAAGTTTCATGGATATGTGTGAAAGTGACACCATTAAATAGGTTGGAATATTACAAGATTTTAGGAGTTGGAATTAATTTATTTGGACAAATATTCATTTCTGTAAAATTATTTGAAGTTTTATAGAAAAGAAAAAGAAGAAAAGGCCCTATGCAACTGGGCCAGAGTGGCCACAATGCACGGCCCAGGGCGAAGAGCCCAGCCTCTCGGGGGCCAGCGCGCGCACGTCAGGATTTCAAACATGACGGGCGAGGCCCGGCGGTCAGCGGCTGCGAGGAGAGAGTGAGGGCGGTGAGGATGACAGGCGGGGCCCGCCTGTCATCTTCAACCTCTCGGCCATGGCGACGGCGAGCTCACCGGCGGCGAATCCGGGCATGGCAGGGCAAACAGATGGCAGGGATGGACTCAGTAGCGAGTCGCGGATGCAGTGGTGGTGGTGCGACTCGCCGGGGAGGCCTGGTTCGCCGGCGGCGAGGTGGGGCGGCGGAGGAGCTTCGGGAGGTCGCTGCTCCGGCCGATTCCGACAGCTACAGAGAGGAAAAAGCAAGGGGAAAGTATCAGTGGGGTGCGGTGGTTCCAAATCGAGCGAGAGGAAGGGCAGAGAGGGCCTGTACCTCGAGATCTCCGGCTGCCCGACACGGCCGAGCTCCGGTCGATCCCGAGTACAGGGTCTTTCCGGGGAGGAGTGAGTGGTGCTGGAGTGTTGCTGGGGGTGAGAGGAGGCTGTTTGTGCCGTTGGAGAGGCTCGGGGGTGCTTATATAGCCGAGCCCACGGTCCACCATGGACTCGTGCGCCGGCGAGGTTGCAGGCGAGGCCAGAGGCTATTCTAGTGCCTGTGATTGAGCCGGGGAGGCTCATGGACGAGTCCTACACCTAGTAGAGGGGAGAGGAGGAGCGGGGAGAGCTTCGGACAGCGCGCGCGTGCGAGGCCGAAGAGTGGAGGCTGTGGGCGGCCAGCGCGCGTGTGAAGACGGCCACTGGAGGGCGGAGGAGGAGGGGACAGCGCCGGGGGAGGTCGCGGACGTCGAGGGGCATCGACTGGCGCGAGGGAAGAGCTCGAGGCTGTCGGGGGCAGGCGATTGGGCGAAGCTACAGTGCAGGGGCACACTGTAGCGCGCTCTGGAGCGGCCTTATCGCATGCCATGGCATGCCATTGGCCCTCTGGGCGCGTCCGCCGTGTCTGGGGGTCCAGGGTGATGCAAGCAACACGGATGAGGCCTTGGATGCTCTGGAGAGTCAAGGAGAGAGAGGGGAAGCTGGTGACTTGGTAGAAAATGGTTGTCCAGCAAGGTGAACTAGGGTTTTTGCCCCTCAATCATGGAGCTGGGGACATGGGGTAGTTACTGGAGGTAGATAGTAACCAGATGAAGCTGTGGTAAAAAGTTGAGGCCAAGGTAAATAGTAAAAGTGGTCAAGATGGTAGTTTTGGTAAAATTGCAGAAGGTGTTTGATCAAGTTTTGATCAAGCAAATGATCTCCACTTGCCATGACACTTAACATGATTGAATGTTATATGAAAATAGGGTGTTTCACCAAATTTGGGCTCATTTGAAGAAACTAGCCAATGTAACTTTGGTGAACCCTAGAAATCAACAGAAATGGCTTCATCTTGTTTGAGTCAAGCTAATCATCTCCCCTTGATGCACCACTTGGTGTAGTTTCATCATTTGGGGTGTTGATCATGCCCACAAAGTTTGAAGCTCCAAGTAAAAAGTTGGTAATGTAAAGTTGTTCAAATGGTTTTGGGGTATTCTGATCAAGTTACTCTACTCCAAATCTTGTGCCATTTGGTCTAGATGCCTTATTAGGCCTTTCTAGCATGTGCACCAAGTTTGAGAACATTTGGACAAGTTTGGCAATGTAAAGTTGCTCAAACTTCAAATATGGACAGAATGGTTATGAAGGGTTTTGAGGATGTTTTCTTGCTTCCCAAGGCATGGGACTTGGCAAGATCATCAAATATGTCATATGTGACATAACAGAATTTCCCTGGAATTTTTGGAGAATATTTCCTTTGTAAATATTTCAAAAGCTTGAAATATCCAGAAAGGGTTCTGGAGGGATTAGCCCATTATTTTGAACATGACCAAGTGTTGAAACTCTTATATATGGACAATATATGTCCTATGAGTCTCCCTGAATTTTGGCAAATATTTTTGAAATACTTAAATAATTTTTCCCTATTAAAGACCATTTCTGGCCTTAAGAAAAAGCTTTTAAATAAAATAGGAAAATAACTTTTAAAATTATACTTTTGTGGTTTCTGGGAGTCCTATGACTACTAGGTCTTAAATATACTTTTTGAAATAATTTTTCTCACCCTAAATCAAGCACTTGCAGTGCAAACCTCAATTCACGGGTTTTAGGAATACTAAATTTATAAAATACATTTTGGCCAAATTAATTTTGTAAGAAAATACTATACTGTTATATAACACTTGGCATGATCATTGGGCATTTTGGGTATGGAGATGAATTCTACAAGAGGTAATAGTTGACTTTAATGAGCACATGAAAAGCATATGAAGAAAAACTCAATTCCAAATAAAAGCCAAATGATGCCAAAAAATTTTGCTGGTCCAAATTTTCATGCTTCATTGATGCAAATAACATGTTACAAAATGCAGGGTGTGACAGACCTACCCCCTTACAAGAATCTCGTCCCCGAGATTCCTAAACTAGGTCTTAAAAGAGATCGGGAAACTCGGATCTAAGATAGTCTTCACGTTCCCAGGTTGCTTCTGCTTCGGTGTGGTTGCTCCACTGGACCTTGAAGTACTTGATGATGCTGCTTCGCATCAGTCGTTCTGCTTCATCCAGAATGCGAATGGGCTTCTCGCGGTAGGTCAAATCAGGCTGCAGATCAATGGCTTGGTGATCAACATCCTTGTAGAGATCAGGCTTGTTCGGAACTTGGAGACATTTCCGAAGTTGTGACACGTGGAATACGTTGTGCACATCGGATAGCTCAGGTGGTAGCTCCAACTGGTAAGCCACTTCTCCTCGTCGGTCGGTGATCTTGAAAGGGCCAATTAATCTTGGCACAAGTTTCCCTTTAACATGGAAACGCTTGGTTCCCTTTAGAGGGGTTACTCGCAGGTACACATGGTCTCCGACACGGAAACTCATGTCTCGGCGTCGAGTGTCAGCATAACTCTTCTGCCTTGACTTGTCTGCCTTCAAACGTTCTCTGACTAGTTGGACTTGCTCTTCTGCTTCGCGGAGAATATCCGGTCCAAAGACTAGCCCTTCTCCAGTCTCTGACCAGTTGAGGGGTGTGCAACATCTGCGTCCGTACAACACCTCAAATGGTGCCATCTGAAGGCTCGACTGATAAATGTTGTTATAGGAGAACTCGGCAAAAGGGAGACAATCTTCCCACTTGACTCCATATGCCAAGACACAGGCTCGGAGCATGTCTTCGAGAATTTGATTTACTCGTTCTGTCTGACCTCCGGTCTGTGGGTGGAAAGCCGTGCTGAATGTCAACTTGGTTCCCAAGGCTTCTTGGAATCTTCTCCAGAACCTTGAAGTAAACTGGGTGCCTCGATCTGACACAATTTCTTGTGGAACACCATGGAGGCTCACGGTTCGGTTGATATAGAGAGTTGCCAACTGGTTGCCGGAATAGGTAGTCTTGACAGGAATGAAATGGGCCACCTTGGTCAAATGGTCAACTATGACCCAGATGGAGTCATGTCCTCTATTCGACCTTGGTAGTCCAGTGATGAAGTCCATTCCGACTTTATCCCACTTCCATTCGGGAACCTTGAGTGGTTGGAGCAATCCAGCGGGTCGCTGATATTCAGCCTTGACCCTTTGGCACACATCACACTTTGCAACATAGGTTGCAATCTCTCTTTTCATCCCGTGCCACCAGAATCTTTCCTTCAAGTCTTGGTACATCTTGGTTCCTCCGGGGTGGATGGAGTACGGAGTATTGTGGGCTTCTTGCAGGATCAGGTTCTTCAGCTCCATCTCCTTTGGTACGCAGATGCGGCCTTTGTACCAAACAATCATGTGCTCGTCTTCGGAGAATCCTGGGGCCTTGCTTAGCTTCATCTTCTTCTTGATGCCTTCGATGCTTGCGTGTCCACCTTGCGTCTTCTTGGCTTCGTCCATCAGGGTCGGTCTGACTTCCAAACGATCCAGAAATCCAGGGGTGACCAATTCCAAACTGAAATGTTCAAGTTCCTTAAACAAGGCTGGCTGCCTTTCTTGAATAACGGCATTCAAAGAGAAAGCCTTCCTGCTTAAGGCATCGGCCACCACGTTAGCCTTCTCGGGGTGATATTGAACACTGAGTTCATAGTCTTTGATGAGTTGCAACCATCTTCGCTACCTCATGTTCAATTCCTTTTGGGTGAAAATGTACTTCAGACTTTTGTGGTCTGTGTATATCTCACACCGTTTCCCTAGGAGGTAATGCCGCCATGTCTTCAAGGCATGAACTACTGCCTCTAACTCAAGATCGTGAGTAGCGTAGTTCTCCTCATGAGGTCGTAGCTGCCTGGAGAGGTATGCTATGACTCGGCCTTCTTGCATCAGAACGCTTCCCAATCCGGTTCGAGAGGCATCACAATATATCACGAACTCCTTGTGAATATCAGGTGTTGCCAGAACTGGGGCGGTGGTCAATCTCTTCTTGAGCTCTTGGAAGCTCTCTTCGCATTTTGGCGTCCACTCGAACTTCTTGTCCTTCTTGAGGAGGTGAGTCATTGGCCGTGCAATGCTAGAGAATCCTTCCACGAATTTGCGGTAATAGCCCGCAAGTCCGAGGAAGCTTCTGACTTCCTTGATGGTCGTTGGAGATTGCCATTGGGTCACAGCTTTGATCTTCGTGGGATCAACTGACAGTCCTTCTTCGGTCAAGACATGACCTAAGAATCCAACTTTATGTAGCCAGAACTCACATTTGTTGAATTTGGCATACAGTTGGTGCTCCCAAAGCTTGTCTAGGACCATCCTCAAATGTTGCTCGTGTTCTTCTACCATCTTCGAGAAGACAAGAATGTCATCGATGAAGACAACAACAAACTTGTCCAAATATTCCATGAAGACTTTATTCATGAGGTACATGAAGTAAGCTGGGGCATTGGTTAACCCAAAGGACATGACCGTGCACTCGTACAGGCCATATCTGGTTACGAATGCCGTCTTAGGAATATCTTGAGGTCTGATCTTTAGCTGATAGTACCCAGATCTGAGGTCGATCTTGGAGAACACCTTGGCTCCGCTGAGCTGATCAAACAGATCTTCGATCTTGGGAAGTGGATATTTGTTCTTGATTGTAAATTCATTGAGGGAATGATAGTCAATGCATAGGCGGATGGTACCGTCCCTCTTGGCCACAAACAGAACAAGTGATCCCCAAGGGGAGGCACTTGGGCGGATAAATCCCTTCCTCAGCTGCTCTTCCAGTTGCTTCTTCAACTCGGCTAATTCTTCCGTCCCCATTCTATAAGGCTTCTTATAGATGGGTCCTGCTCCGGGCACGAGCTCAATCATGAACTCAATGTCACGGTCAGGGGGCATTCCCGGTAGTTCATCCGGAAAGACATCGGGATATTCGCATACCACCGGTACTTGCTCTAGCCCAACTTCAGATAGACAGTTGACTTGAATGGCTTGGGCGGAAGAGGAGTAGGAAGCAAACTTGATTTCGACTCCTTGGTCATTGGTCACAGTGACAGTCCGATTGGCACAGTCTAATAAGCCTTGGTGCTTACTGAGCCAATCCATCCCTAGGATCACATCCAAGCCTTGCGATCTCAGGACGATGAGGTCTGCTAGGAAATCTACACCGTTAATGGTAATACTGACTCCCTTACAGCCTATCTTGGCTCTCATCTTTGCTCTGGGGGTTCGTACCACCATAGGGTTATTCAGGGGTGTAGGGGTCATACCACTTTTTAATGCAAATCTTTGAGTGACAAATGAATGCGTTGCTCCAGAATCAAACAAGACAGTTGCAGGTGCTGAGTTGACAAGGAACGTACCCAGCACGACGTCTGGGTCTTCCTGGGCTTCTTCAGCAGTGACGTGATTCACACGGCCCTTCCCCTGGTTAGGCGGGTTGCGAGGAGCTGGGTTCCTTGGTGGCATCCCGCGGCCTTGTCCTTGGTTCTGCGCATTGGGGCGCGGGGCATCAGGCTTCTTGTTGGGGCACACCCTTGAGATGTGTCCTGACAGACCACATCCAAAGCAAGTTACTTGGTTTGGATTGTTGATCTTGTTGCCACCACTGTTATTGGGGTTGAAAGCTGGCCTTGGGTTGGCATACTGCTGGGACTGATAGTTGGTGCGGGGTGCAGGAGCTCTTGGTTGCTGATAGGTTGGCTTGGCCGGGGCTGGCTGCCACGGACGAGGCTTCTGGTTGCTGGAACTTCCCTTGCTGACCATCTTGCGCTTGCGAGTGTCTTCCAAAGCATGCCGCTTGTCTTCAAGCATAAGTGCTTTGTTCACCAGGTCAGGGAAGGTTGGGCAGTCGCACACGACAAGCGAGTATTGCAGAGTCTGATTGAGGCCTTCCATGAAGCGCTCCCTTTTTGCAGCATCAGTACTGACATCTTTAGGGGCATACCTTGACAGAACATTGAACTTCTGCATGTACTCCTTGACAGTGCCACTTCCTTGCTTCAGGGCTCGGAACTCACGCTTTTTGATAGCCATGATTCCGGAAGGAATGTGGGCTTTGCAGAATTCTGCCTTGAAGTTGACCCAAGTGATGTCTTGTTCAGCATGCATGACCTTGAATCCATCCCACCAAGCTCTAGCAGTCCCTCCGAGGCAGTGGGCTGCATAAGCCACCTTCTCACGGTCTTCGGTGCATCCGACTAGTTCCAGTAAGTCCTCAATGGTGCGGACCCAGTCGTCGGCATCCAGGGGTTCAGCAGTCTCGATGAAAGTTGGCGGTGCATGCTTCTTGAACTCTGCCAACGTGGAACGTCCATTGCCATTCCCCGCCGGCTGGCGGTTGTTGGTGACAGCTTGATCAATCAACTGAAGGGCTGCGGTGTTGGCTTGGCGTTCCTCTCGGAAAGCTTGGAGAAGCTGAGCCATGTCCATGTTCGGAGGAGGTGGTGGTGGTGGAGCTTGGTCGTTGGTTTGGTCGTGGTCTGCCTCTGACTGAGCGGATGCTCCGGCTTCAGGCTGCTGGGTAGAGGTACCAGTACGAGTTACAACAGGCATCCTGTTGGAGCGGTAAAAGGTCTCATGACTTGGAAGAGGGAAAGCATGATAGATGGGTGCCTAGTAAGGGGGTGGGTGTGACACTAATCAAATCATGCAAGGGCCAAAAGGCCAAAACACATTCATTAAAATCCAAATGGGTGATGCAGTCGTTTACATATTCCCGAAGGAAGAATACGACATACATCCAAACACAACAAAAGCAAACACTAGATGGTTGCATATGAACCATACAAGGACTCGACTGCGCATAGGGGTTACACGACCTATCCTACCGTAGAGGTCACAATTGGCATATCCGAGTAGCGAATAATGCCTAAGCAGCGGAATGCTCGGTCGCGTATTCCGGCTCTTCTGGGTCCTCCTCCTTGTCTTCATCTGTCTGGGCCCCCTTGTCACTTGAGGGTGTGGGGGAGTGGAGGAGTTGGATACGACGGTGCTTCCTCGGTGGTGCAGGGAAAAGCTTGTGATATTCCCTTGCCGTCATCCGGCGTCGCTGAGGTGGTTCTTCATTCTTGGAAGATATATCTTCGGAGGGCCTTTCGCCTCGGTATGCGATAGCGGACTGTCCGGAAGGTGCTCCTTCCTTCTTGATCCTATTTGTCTTCTCTTGAGCTCGACGAAGAAGTGCCTTGGTCTTGTGAAGTTCTTCTCGAAGCTTCATCGATTCCGAGGCCAAGTCTTGTGCCAAGCTGTCGGCACATAGACTGAAGTAGATCTGGAACCGAAGCGAGAGTCCTTACTTCAGTGGAGGGGCTAGTGCGCTGCTTTCATCTTCACCTTCCTTCCGGTAAGGTAAGAAACGGGTTGTCAACTTGGCTGCCATCTCCGAAAGAAGCTCGCGGAGATGGGTTAGTGCCTTGAGTGCAGCAGCCTCGATAGCGAGAGGTAGTGTTGCCATCTGGGGTCCCTCGAAGAACCAACTTGTGGGAGGATTGTTTGCCTTCACGATCAGTTCCACTTGGTACTCCCCCTCAGTGTCGCTAACCCAATGCTCAAGGTAGGTGAGGATGGGCACTCGGTGGAACTGGCACACCTGGAGGCTATCCTCGAGAAGCAAGGGAAACCCAGTGGTCAGGTGCTCTTCGGGTACAGCGGCCATCTACAAAGGTGGAATAGGAGGGGTTAATAAGCTGATGAAATCTCAGGTTTAGAAAAGAAGAGAGGTTCAGAAGGTTTTTGAAAAGGGGTCTCATCTAACTAACGCCCATGCTAACTAAGGCTTCCTACAGTGAGGATGGCTCTGATACCAGCTCTGTGGGGACCCCGACTTAGAAGTCGAGATCACCGAATGCACATGTACAGTGATCCCAGAGATCAATGCTCACTGAACACACATAAGCTGAATAACAAGAGTCTTACATCCATACATATCGTCTTACACAAATTATGGCCATTATGGCCAAGTCTTACATAGATAAAGCCTCACGGGCTGAATAGCAAATAACTCAAATAGCGGAAGTCTTCGATGATAGGTAGAACCCATGCCATCTGCCTTAACCCTACAGGCATTCTGACTGGGATAGGGTCCTAGTTCGCATATCCGTCTCCAAAAAACTCTTCTTCATACTCCTGTTCCTCCATGCCTGGCCAATTAAATAAGCAGTGGCAAGCCAATGAGTACTTTGAATGTACTCGCAAGCAACCCATGATTTGGTTCAAAGTAACAATGCAATTGAACAACAATGAACAATCTAGCTATGAGGTAGAATAGGTATTCTACCATCAAGTGTATGCACCAATAAACTCACGTAACCTCGAAGACAGGTTACCGATATCAACATGAATATGATTCATCTTATCGAGTCAAGTCACCACCTTGACTCAACATACACACACACACAAGGTTTTGCAAACATTGGACGTAGCCCAAGAGCGGTTACCCAACTGTCCTTGACCGTGGACACGGCTATTCGAATAGTTTTACACTCTGCAGAGGTTGTACACTTTACCCACAAGATCCGGGAAGCTTTCGTGTCACCCATGATCCCGCAGTACCTCAAGTACTCGGGGGAAGCACCCGGTCATTATTTTTCCTTAGACGACACTAACATAGAGTCCACTCGTTGGTACACGGCCCTCGAGTACAAACAATAGATCACGGGACTTGCCCTAATTTCAATGTCACGCATACCCGAAGAGACCAACGGTGTGTCTGGTGCCCTGTGAAAACAGTCATGGTCATCTATCCAAGCACGACCCCGTCCCGGGAAAGACCTCAAGTCTTCCCGTCACTAGTAATGCGGGCACCATGCTAGTATCGACCTAAGTAATCAATAACGCCCCGTCCCATAAGGGGTAGAGTGGTTGCACATGTATGGTTGGAATAACGGTCGCAACTTAAACCAATCCGTTTGAAAAACATCACACATACTTGCCTCGGTACACCACTTCGTCATCAAGTGGTTACCCATCTCATCATCTCCCTTGGGCAGGAATGGCACCCGACGGGGTTTTTCGAAAGGAATGCAACCACGAAGCTATCATGGCACACATGCATCACTAAGAATCACTACTAACCATTTGTATGACATCTAGCACATAGCAAGATCATGAGCAAAGCATGCATCATGTGGTGGTTTCAACTAGGTCACCACCGTAACTCTATCATCATGCATCGGAAACAAACGGGTTCCGAAGAACAAGTGTATCATGGTCAAAGGGCTACTTGCCTGGATTGGCTTGGTCTTCAAAGTCTTCAAATCCTTCTCCACCTTCTTCCTCAGCAACTTCGTCAAATACGAGATCTAATTGTCGCAAAATAACAACGGGAAAATAAGACCACAATGAAAACAGAAAAATCAAAGTGCTCAAAAAAATGTCAACTTATTTTTGTTAAATACTAGAGGGAAAACTAAGATGGAAAAAATTCTTAGTTGGAGTTTTGGAGTGACAGAATGGAATCTAAGGATTTTTGAATAGGAGTATTAATGCTCAAATTTGAATTTAAATTTGAACAGAACAGAAAAGTTTCATGGATATGTGTGAAAGTGACACCATTAAATAGGTTGGAATATTACAAGATTTTAGGAGTTGGAATTAATTTATTTGGACAAATATTCATTTCTGTAAAATTATTTGAAGTTTTACAGAAAAGAAAAAGAAGAAAAGGCCCTGTGCAACTGGGCCAGAGTGGCCACAGTGCACGGCCCACGGCGAAGAGCCCAGCCGCTCGGGCGCCAGCGCGCGCACGACAGGATTTCAAACTTGACGGGCGGGGCCCGGCGGTCAGCGGCTGCGAGGGGAGAGTGAGGGCGGTGAGGATGACAGCCGGGGCCCGCCTGTCATCTTCAACCTCTCGGCCACGGCGATGGCGAGCTCACCGGCGGCGAATCCGGGCACGGCGGGGCAAATGGATGGCAGGGATGGACTCAGCAGCGAGTCGCGGATGAAGTGGTGGTGGTGCGACTCGCCGGGGAGGCCTGGTTCGCCGGCGGCGAGGTGGGACGGCGGAGGAGCTTCGGGAGGTCGCTGCTCCGGCCGAGTCCGACAGCTACAGAGAGGGAAAAGCGAGGGGAAAGTATCAGTGGGGTGCGGTGGTTCCAAATCGAGCAAGAGGAAGGGCGGAGAGGGCCTGTACCTCGAGATCTCCGGCTGCCCGATGCGGCGGAGCTCCAGTCGATCCCGAGCACAGGGGCTTTCTGGGGAGGAGTGAGTGGTGCTGGAGTGTTGCTGGGGGTGAGAGGAGGCTGTTTGTGCCGTTGGAGAGGCTCGGGGGTGCTTATATAGCCGAGCCCACGGTCCACCGTGGACTCGTGCGCCGGCGAGGTTGCAGGCGAGGCCAGAGGCTGTTCTGGTGCCTGTGATTGAGCCGGGAAGGCTCATGGACGAGTCCTACACCTAGTAGAGGGGAGTGGAGGAGCGGGGAGTGCTTCAGACAGCGCACGCGTGCGAGGCCGAAGAGTGGAGGCTGCGGGCGGCCAGCGCGCGTGTGAAGACGGCCACTGGAGGGCGGAGGAGGAGGGGGACAGCGCCGGGGGAGGTCGCGGACGTCGAGGGGCATCGACTGGCGTGAGGGAAGAGCTCAAGGCTGTCGGGGGCAGGCGATTGGGCGAAGCTACAGTGCGTGGGCGCACTGTAGCGCGCTCTGGAGCGGCCTTATCGCATGCCATGGCATGCCATTGGCCCTCTGGGCGCGTCTGCCATGTCTGGGGGGTCCAGGGTGATGCAAGCAACACGGATGAGGCCTTGGATGCTCTGGAGAGTCAAGGAGAGAGAGGGGAAGCTGGTGACTTGGTAGAAAATGGCTGTCCAGCAAGGTGAACTAGGGTTTTTGCCCCTCAATCATGGAGCTGGGGACATGGGGGAGTTACTGGAGGTAGATAGTAACCAGATGAAGCTGTGGTAAAAAGTTGAGGCCAAGGTAAATAGTAAAACTGGTCAAGATGGTAGTTTTGGTAAAATTGTAGAAGGTGTTTGATCAAGTTTTGATCAAGCAAATGATCTCCACTTGCCATGACACTTAACAGGATTGAATTTTATATGAAAATAGGGTGTTTCACCAAATTTGGGCTCATTTGAAGAAACTAGCCAATGTAACTTTGGTGAACCCTAGAAATCAACAGAAATGGCTTCATCTTGTTTGAGTCAAGCTAATCATCTCCCCTTGATGCACCACTTGGTGTAGTTTCATCATTTGGGGTGTTGATCATGCCCACAAAGTTTGAAGCTCCAGGTAAAAAGTTGGTAATGTAAAGTTGTTCAAATTTGCATTTGAACAGAAAGGGTTTTGGGGTATTCTGATCAAGTTACCCTACTCCAAATCTTGTGCCATTTGGTCTAGATGCCTTATTAGGCCTTTCTAGCATGTGCACCAAGTTTGAGAGCATTTGGACAAGTTTGGCAATGTAAAGTTGCTCAAACTTCAAATATGGACAGAATGGTTATGAAGGGTTTTGAGGATGTTTTCTTGCTTCCCAAGGCATGGGACTTGGCAAGATCATCAAATATGTCATATGTGACATAACAGAATTTCCCTTGAATTTTTGGAGAATATTTCCTTTGTAAATATTTCAAAAGCTTGAAATATCCAGAAAGGGTTTTGGAGGGATTATCCCATTATTTTGAACATGACCAAGTGTTGAAACTCTTATATATGGACAATATATGTCCTATGAGTCTCCCTGAATTTTGGCAAATATTTTTCAAATACTTAAATAATTTTTCCCTATTAAAGACCATTTCTGGCCTTAAGAAAAAGTTTTTAAATAAAATAGGAAAATAACTTTTAAAATTATACTTTTGTGGTTTCTGGGAGTCCTATGACTACTAGGTCTCAAATATACTTTTTGAAATAATTTTTCTCACCCTAAATCAAGCACTTGCAGTGCAAACCTCAATTCAGGGGTTTTAGGAATACTAAATTTATAAAATACATTTTGGCCAAATTAATTTTGTAAGAAAATACTATACTGTTATATAACACTTGGCATGATCATTGGGCAGAAGTTTTGGGTATGGAGATGAATTCTACAAGAGGTAATAGTTGACTTTAATGAGCACATGAAAAGCATATGAAGAAAAACTCAATTCCAAATAAAAGCCAAATGATGCCAAAAAAATTGTTGGTCCAAATTTTCATGCTTCATTGATGCAACAACATGTTACAAAATGCAGGGTGTGACACTTATTTTATTGTATGACCTGCGAGTCATCGAAAATGCCATGTAATTACTTTACTTTATTGCTAACCGTTAGACATAGTAGTAGAAGTAATGTTTGGCGAGACAACTTCATGAAGACACGATGATGGAGATCATGATGATGGAGATCATGGTGTCATGCCGGTGACAATGATGATCTTGGAGCCCCGAAGATGAAGATCAAAAGGAGCAAAATGATATTGGCCATATCATGTCACTATTTGATTGCATGTGATGTTTATCATGTTTTACATCTTATTTGCTTAGAACGACGGTAGTAAATAAGATGATCTCTCACTAAAATTTCAAGAATTGTGTTCCCCCTAACTATGCACCGTTTCTAAGGTTCGTTGTTCCGAAGCACCACGTGATGATCGGGTGTGATAGGCTCTAACGTTCGCATAGACGGGTGTAAGCCATATTTACACACGCAATACACTTAGGGTTGACTTGACGAGCCTAGCATGTACAGACATGACCTCGGAACACGGAAGACCGAAAGGTCGAACATGAGTCGTATAGAAGATACGATCAACATAAAGATGTTCACTATTGATGACTAGTCCGTCTCACGTGATGATCGGACACGGCCTAGTCAATTCGGGTCATGTATCACTTAGATGACTAGAGAGATTTCTATCCGAGTGGGAGTTCATTGAATTTATTTAGATGAACTTAATTGTCATGAACATAGTCTAAAATCTTAACAATATGTCTTGTAGATCCAATGGCCCACGCTAATGTTGCCCTCAACTTCAACGCGTTCCTAGAGAAAACCAAGCTAAAAGACGATGGTAGCAACTATACAGATTGGGTCCGTAACTTGAGGATCATCCTCATAGCTGCCAAGAAAGCATATGTCCCTGAAGCACCGCTAGGTGATGCACCCGTTTTCCCAGCAACTCAAGATGTTATGAACGCCTGGCAGTCGCGTAGTGATGATTACTCCCTCGCTCAGTGCGGCATGTTTTACAGCTTAGAATCGGGGGTCCAAAAGCGTTTTGAACAGCACAGAGCATATGAGATGTTCCAAGAGCTGAAAATGGTTTTCCAAGCTCATGCTCGAGTCGAGAGATATGAAGTCTCCGACAAGTTCTACAGTTGTAAGATGGAGGAGAATAGTTCTGTCAGCGAGCATATACTCAAAATGCCTGGGTTACACAACCGCTTGTCTCAGCTGGGAATTAATCTCCCAAATGATGCGGTCGTTGACAGAATCCTTCAGTCGCTCCCACCTAGCTACAAGAGCTTCGTGATGAACTTCAATATGCAAGGGATGGATAAGTCCATTCCTGAGGTGTATTCAATGCTAAAATCAGCAGAGGTGGAGATCAAGAAAGAACATCAAGTGTTGATGGTGAATAAAACCACTAAGTTCAAGAAAGGCAAGGGTAAGAAGAACTTCAAGAAGGACGGCAATGGAGTTGCCGCGCCCGGCAAGCCAGTTGCTGGGAAGAAGCCAAAGAATGGACCCAAGCCTAAGACTGAGTGCTTTTATTGCAAGGGAACGGGTCACTGGAAGCGAAACTATCCCAAATACTTAGCGGATAAGAAGGCCGGAAACGTCAAAGGTATATGTGATATACATGTTATTGATGTGTACCTTACCAGCGCTCGTAGTAGCTCCTGGGTATTTGATACCGGTGCAGTTGCTCACATTTGTAACTCAAAGGAGGAGCTGTGGAATAAGAGGAGACTGGCGAAGGACGAGGTGACGATGCGCGTCGGGAATGGTTCAAAGGTCGATGTGATTGTCGTCGGCACGCTACCTCTGCATTTACCTTCGGGATTAGTTTTAAACCTCAATAATTGTTATTTGGTACCAAGTTTGAGCATGAACATTGTATCTGGATCTCGTTTAATGCGAGATGGCCACTCATCTAAATCCGAGAATAATGGTTGTTCTATTTATATGAGAGAAATGTTTTATGGTCATGCCCCGTTGGTCAATGGTTTATTCTTAATGAATCTCGAACGTGATGTTACACATATTCACAGTGTGAATGCCAAAAGATGTAAGGTTGATAATGATAGTCCCACATACTTGTGGCACTGCCGCCTTGGTCATATTGGTGTCAAACGTAAGAAGCTCCATGCAGATGGACTTTTGGAGTCTCTTGATTATGAATCATTTGACACGTGTGAACCATGCCTCTTGGGCAAGATGACCAAGACTCCGTTCTCCGGAACAATGGAACGAGCAACCAACTTGTTGGAAATCATACATACCATTGTGTGCGATCCAATGAGTGTTGAAGCTCGCGGTGGCTATTGTTATGTTCTCACCCTCACAGATGACTTAAGTAGATATGGGTATGTCTACTTGATGAAACACAAGTCTGAGACCTTTGAAAAGTTCAAGGAATTTCAAAATGCGGTTGAGAATCAACGTGACAGAAAAAGAAAGTTCTTAAGATCAGATCGTGGAGGAGAATATTTAAGTCACCAATTTGGCACGCACCTAAGGAACTGTGGAATTGTTTCACAATTGATGCCGCCTCAAACACCTCAACGTAATGGTGTATCCGAACATCATAATCGTATTCTGTTCGACATGGTGCGATCTATGATGTCTCTTACCGACTTACCGCTATCATTCTGAGGTTATTCTTTAGAGACTGCCGCATTCACTTTAAATAGGGCACCATCTAAATCCATTGAGACAACACCGTATGAACTATGGTTTGGGAAGAAACCTAAGTTGTCATTTCTAAAAGTTTGGGGATGCGATGCTTATGTCAAGAAACTTCAACCTGAAAAGCTTGAACCCAAATCGGAAAAATGCGTCTTCATAGGATACCCTAAGGAAACTATAGGGTATACCTTCTACCTCAGATCCGAAGGCAAGGTCTTTGTTGCCAAGAATGGATCCTTTCTAGAGAAAGAGTTTCTCTCGAAAGAAGTAAGTGGGAGGAAAGTGGAACTTGATAAGGTGATTGTCACCCCTTCTGAACCAGAAAGTAGCGCAGCGCAGGAAGATGTTTCGGTGGTGCCTGCACCGACTAGAGAGGAAGTTAATGATAATGATCATGAAGCTTCAGATCAAGTTACTACTGAACTTCGTAGGTCCACAAGGACATGTTCCGCACCAGAGTCGTACGGCAACCCTGTCATGGAAATCATGTTGTTAGACAACGGTGAACCTTTGAACTATGAAGAAGCGATGGCGGTCCCGGACTCCAACAAATGGCTTGAAGCCATGAAATCCGAGATAGGATCCATGTATGATAACAAAGTATGGACTATGGTGGACTTGCCCGATGATCGGCAAGCCATAGAAAATAAATGGATCTTTAAGAAGAAGACTGACGCGGATGGTAATGTGACCATCCATAAGGCTCGGCTTGTCGCTAAAGGTTATCGACAAGTTCAAGGAATTTACTACGATGAGACTTTTTCTCCCGTTGTAATGCTGAAGTCCGTCTGAATCACGTTAGCAATTGCTGCATTCTATGATTATGAGATATGGCAAATGGACGTCAAAACGGCATTCCTTAACGGTTTCCTTAAGGAAGAATTGTATATGATGCAGCCGGAAGGTTTCATCCATCCTAAGAATGCTAACAAAGTATGCAAGCTACAACGCTCCATCTATGGGCTGATGCAAGCATCTCGGAGTTGGAACATTCGCTTTGATGAGGTGATCAAAGCGTTTGGGTTTATACAGACTTGGGGAGAAGCCTGTATTTACAAGAAAGTGAGTGGGAGCTCTGTAGCATTTCTCATATTATATGTGGATGATATATTGCTGATGGGAAATGATGTAGAACTCTTGGAAAGCATAAAGGCCTACTTGAATAAGTGTTTTTCAATGAAGGACCTTGGAGATGCTGCTTACATATTAGGCATCAAGATCTATAGAGATAGATCAAGACGCCTCATTGGTCTTTCACAAAGCACATGCTTTGACAAGATAACTGAAGAAGTTCAATATGGATCAGTCCAAGAAAGGGTTCTTGCCTGTACTGCAAGGTATGAGATTGAGCACAGCTCAATGCCTGACCTCGGCAGAAGATAGAGAAAAGATGAGTGTCATCCCCTATGCCTCGGCCATAGGTTCTATTATGTATGCCATGTTGTGTACCAGGCCTTATGTGAACCTTGCCATTAGTTTGGTGGGGAGGTACCAAAGTGATCCCAGTATGGAGCACTGGACAACGGTCAAGAACATCCTGAAGTACCTAAAAAGGACTAAGGATATGTTTCTCGTTTATGGAGTTGACGAAGAGCTCGTCGTAAAGGGTTACGTCGATGCTAGCTTCGACACAGATCTGGATGACTCCAAGTCACAAACCAGATACGTGTATATTTTGAATGGTGGGGCAGTCAGCTGGGGCAGTTGCAAGCGAAGCGTCATGGCGGCATCTACATGTGAAGTGGAGAACATAGCTGCTTCCGAAGCAGCGCAGGAAGGAGTCTGGATGAAGGAGTTCATCACCGACCTAGGAGTTATTCCAAGCGCGTCGGGCTTGATGACTCTCTTCTGTGACAACACTGGAGCTATTGTCATTGCCAAGGAGCCCAGGTTTCACAAGAAGACCAAGCACATCAAGAGTCGTTTCAACTCCATCCAGAATTATATTCAAGATGGGGACATAGATATTTGTAAAGTGCATACGGATCTGAATGTCGCAGATCCGTTGACTAAACCTCTTCCACGAGCAAAACTTGATCAACACCAGAACTCTATGGGTGTATGATTCATCACAATGTAACTAGATTATTGACTCTAGTGCAAGTGCGAGACTGTTGGAAATATGCCCTAGAGGCAATAATAAAATGGTTATTATTATATTTTCTTGTTCATGATAATTGTCTATTGTTCATGCTTTAATTGTATTATCCGGAAACAATAATGCATGTGTGAATTCATAGACCACAACATGTCCCTAGTAAGCCTCTACTTGACTAGCTCATTTCTCAATAGATGGTTACGGTTTCCTGACCATGGACATTGGATGTCATTGATAACGGATCACATCATTAGGAGAATGATGTGATGGACAAGACCCAATCCTAAGCATAGCACAAGATCATGTAGTTCGTATGCTAAAGATTTTATAATGTCAAGTAACCTTTCCTTAGACCATGAGGTTGTGCAACTCCCGGATACCATAGGAATATTTTGGGTGTGCCAAATGTCACAACATAACTGGGTGGCTATAAAGGTACACTACGGGTATCTCCGGAATCATCTGTTGGGTTGGCACGAACCGAGACTGGGATTTGTCACTCCGTATGACGGAGAGGTATCTCTGGGCCCACTCGGTAATATATCATCGTAATGAGCTTAATGTGACTAAGGGTTAGTCACGGGATGATGTGTTACGGAATGAGTAAAGAGACTTGCCGTAACGAGATTGAACAAGGTATCGGTATACCAACGATCGAATCTCGGGCAAGTGCTATAGCGATAGACAAAGGGAATCGTATACGGGATTGATTGAATCCTTGACATCGTGGTTCATCCGATGATATCATCGTGGAACACGTGGGAGCCAACATGGGTATCCAGATCCCGCTGTTGGTTACTGATCGGAGAGATGTCTCGGTCATGTCTGCATGGTTCTCGAACCTGTAGGGTCTACACACTTAAGGTTCGATGACGCTCGGGTTATAGGGAATGTAGTACGTGGTTACCGAATGTTGTTCGGAGTCCCAGATGAGATCCCGGACATCACGGGGAGTTCCGGAATGGTCCGGAGGTAAAGATTTATATATGGGAAGTCCCGTTTTGGTCACCGGAAATTTTCCGGGCGTTAACGGTAACGTACCAGGACCACCGGAAGGGTTCCGGGGGTCCACAAGCCCTAGAGGGTTGCGTGGGCCAAGTGTGGGAAGGGACCAGCCCCAGGTGGGCTGGTGCGCTCCCCCACCAAGGCCCAAGGCACAGGGAGAGAGGGAGGGGGCAAACCCTAGGTCCACATAGGCCTTAAGGCCCACCCTAGGGTGCCCCCCTCTCTCCCCCCTCCTGGCTGCCCCTAGATGGGATCTAGGGGCTGCCGCCACCCCTAGGGAGGGAACCCTAGATGGGGGCGCAGCCCCTCCCCCCTATATATATGTGGGGTTTCGGGGCTACGAGATACACGAGAACCTCTCCCTCTTGGCGCAGCCCTACCCCTCTCCCTCCTCGTCTCTTTGCGGTGCTTGGCGAAGCCCTGCTGGAGTGCCACGCTCCTCCACCAGCACCACGCCATCGTGCTGCTGATGCACGGAGTCTTCCCCAACCTCTCCCTCTCCCCTTGCTGGATCAAGGCGCGGGAGACGTCACCGGGCTGCACGTGTGTGGAACGCGGAGGCGCCGTTGTTCGGCGCTTAGATCGGAATCAACCGCGATCTTAATCGCTACGAGTACGACTCCTTCATCCGTGTTCTTGCAACGCTTCCGCATCGCGATCTTCAAAGGTATGAAGATGCACTCCCCTCTCGCTGCTATTAATCTCCATAGATAGATCTTGGTGATGCGTAGGAAATTTTTTGACTTTCTGCAACGATCCCCAACAGTGGTATCAGAGCTAGGTCTATGTGTAGTTACTATGCACGAGTAGAACACAAGATTGTTGTGGGCGTAGATCATGTCAATTTACTTGCCACTACTAGTATTATCATGATTCGGCGGCATCGTGGGATGAAGCGGCCTGGACCGACCTTACACGTACGCTGCCAAAAGGATGTGTGTGTGTGTGTGTGTGTGTGTTTGTGTGTGTGTGTGTGATGTATGAGATTGATCATGTTCTTGTAATGGCGCAGGAAGGGTATGATGAGACAACCTTGATAGGGTGGCCCTTGAAGTAATGGCGCAGCTTCCTGGAGGCGACAATGAGCGCTAGGAGCAGCTTCTAAGGCATCGGGTAGCGCGTGTGTGCGTCGCATAGCACGATGCTGACGAAGTACACTGGGTGCTCCACGAGGGTCGGCGCTGCAGGATCCTCAGGCGCCTTAGGAATCTTGGGTGCCTCAGGAATCTTGGGGGCGGTCTGCAGGGTGAAAACGGCTCCATCCTCGTCGGAGCTCTCGACCGCCGCGGTCTGGTAGGCACGCTCCACGGAACGCACCGCTTCCTTCTCGTCGGAGGCGATCGTGATGACTCCACCACTCCCGGGCATCTTGAGGACATTGTAGCCGTGATGGGTCGCTGCCATGAACTTGGCGAGGGCAGGATACCTGAGGATGGAGTTGTACGGGACGTGGATGTTGGCAACGTCGAAGTCGATGAGCTCGGTGTGATAGTTGTCACGGTCTCCAAAGGTGACGGGGAGGCGGACCTGCCGCATCGGGAGTGTCGGGGGAAACTGTCCGCCACGAACACCTATGGGACCGGAGCCCCTTGTCTGTGCGGTACGAGGGCGGAGGGAGCACGAAGAGCAGATCGAGGCAGACGCGCGGGCAGTTTTTACCCAGGTTCGGGCCGCACGGATGCGTAAAACCCTACTCCTGCTTGGTTGTGTATTGAGTTGAGCGCTCGGGAGCTTGAAGAAGCAGCTACACCGTGCCTGAGAGTAATCTAGGTTTCGAACCCCCTCCACGTTGTGCATGGGCCTCCTTTTATAGTGCAAGGGGTCACCGACAGGTGTCAACGTAGGAGAAAGGGGTAAAAATGTAAAAGAGGTGGTAGTTGTAATAGTGCGGGAACAGTGGAGCTACAGTACAGAACAGTGGTCTATACCTACTTTAACAGTGGGGGACAAGGGCATTTAATGCCCGTCGCCGTCGACCCCAAAAGCTCCCGCCGTTGCGTCTCCGTCTGCCACGGCGACGGATCCACTGCCGTGGAGTGCCACCGTGTCCCCCAGGCTGCACAGCCATCCGCCACGCGTCCCTGGAGTGGCCCCAGGGCGACGCGTGGGCCGATGAGCTGGAGCGCGGGCACACAGCGCACCTCCCCCGGCAAGCACCTTGCCGGGGATCTCGACCTTGCCGGGCCCGGAAGCTTGCCGCTCCCCGAGCCCTTGCCGGGTCTTCTAAGATAAAATCTTCTATTCGTCCTGACAAGCTCCTCTTGCCAGGGCCTCGTGCTAGTTAAGCAATCTCGAGCCTGGGACGGCCTTCCCGGCAAGCTCCTCTTGCCGGGGTCTTGGTCTTCTGTCTTGTATACTTTGTTTTTGAATGGCTAGATAAGGGGCAGGAAGGTCTCCGGTAAGCGCGTGGTGAACCCTGCCGCGGGGAGCTGCCGCTGCCCGTGCACAAGTTGGGGTACTAGGGTACCCCTACCTTAGTACACCGACAAGCCGGCATATCACTTTGGTGTTCAGGTCCTTGGCGCCCCACCCATGTATGGATACAATAGGGTGTTAGGCCAACTCTCGTGAAGAAACGGTGATCAAAGAAAATACAAAAATCAACCTAGAGTCCGAATTGATCGAGACTCTCAAAGCAAGTGAGAACAAGCACCGATTTCGTCGTTTTCATAGGCGTTGGAAAGCTATTGGGGAATTGAGGTGATAGGACTTCTAGTTTTTACGATCTGGAGGATTTTACATACGTGCACACACAGGATCACGTGCGTGGAAAATTCTGAGCCCAAAAAGGGTCGTCTTGGCCCTCAAAAATGGCCTGCAGGATTGGAAAAAATGAAAGTTATCGCAATTACAGCTCAAATTTTGATGAGCCGGTATATCACTTTGGTGTTCAGGTCCTTGGTGCCCCACCCATGTATGGATACAATAGGGTGTTAGGCCAACTCTCGCGAAGAAACGGTGATCAAAGAAAATACAAAAATCAACCTAGAGTCCGAATTGATCGAGACTCTCAAAGCAAGTGAGAACAAGCTCCGATTTCGTCATTTTCATAGGCGTTGGAAAGCTATTGGGGAATTGAGGTGATAGGACTTCTAGTTTTTACGATCTGGAGGATTTTACATACGTGCACACACAGGATCACGTGCGCGGAAAATTTTGTGACCAAAAAGGGTCGTCTTGGCCCTCAAAAATGGCCCGCAGGATTGGAAAAAATGAAAGTTATCGCAATTATAGCTCAAATTTTGATGAGCCGGCATATCACTTTTGTCGGGGGAAACTGTCCGCCACGAACACCTATGGGACCGGAGCCCCTTGTCTGTGCGGTACGAGGGCGGAGGGGGCACGAAGAGCAGATCGAGGCAGACGCGCGGGCAGTTTTTACCCAGGTTCGGGCCGCACGGATGCGTAAAACCCTACTCCTGCTTGGTTGTGTATTGAGTTGAGCGCTCGGGAGCTTGAAGAAGCAGCTACACCGTGCGTGAGAGTAATCTAGGTTTCGAACCCCCTCCACGTTGTGCATGGGCCTCCTTTTATAGTGCAAGGGGTCACCGACAGGTGTCAACGTAGGAGAAAGGGGTAAAAATGTAAAAGAGGTGGTAGTTGTAACAGTGCGGGAACAGTGGAGCTACAGTACAGAACAGTGGTCTATACCTACTTTAACAGTGGGGGACAAGGGCATTTAATGCCCGTCGCCGTCGACCCCAAAAGCCCCCGCCGTTGCGTCTCCGTCTGCCACGGCGATGGATCCTCTGCCGTGGAGTGCCACCGTGTCCCCCAGGCTGCACAGCCATCCGCCACGCGTCCCTGGAGTGGCCCCAGGGCGACGCGTGGGCCGATGAGCTGGAGCGCGGGCACACAGCGCACCTCCCCCGGCAAGCACCTTGCCGGGGATCTCGACCTTGCCGGGCCCGGAAGCTTGCCGCTCCCCGAGCCCTTGCCGGGTCTTCTAAGATGAAATCTTCTATTCGTCCTGACAAGCTCCTCTTGCCAGGGCCTCGTGCTAGTTTAAGCAATCTCGAGCCTGGGACGGCCTTCCCGGCAAGCTCCTCTTGCCGGGGTCTTGGTCTTCTGTCTTGTATACTTTGTTTTTGAATGGCTAGATAAGGGTCAGGAAGGTCTCCGGCAAGCGCGTGGTGAACCCTGCCGCGGGGAGCTGCCGCTGCCCGTGCACAAGTTGGGGTACTAGGGTACCCCTACCTTAGTACACCGACAGGAGCCCCCGGGCCTGGGCCACACACGGTGCCGAGCGCTGGTGGGCCAGGCCCAAAACAGTGCACGGGCACCCGCGGCCCGCGGCGCGCCGAATCCACTTCCATATCCGCCGCACCCCACGGCAACGGCACGCGTCGATTGCGGCGCCGTGGGATGGGACGTGCCCACGATTTCTTTAATGGGAAGGGCGAAACGCCCCCCACTCTCCCATAAAAGCAGAGAGAGCGGCGCGGTTCCCCTCCCTGCGCACTCATTGCCATCGTCTTCTTCCTCAGATTCCTCTGCGCTTCGCCTCTACTCCTCCGCCACCACCAAGCTCTTCGTCCCCTTCCTTCCACCGCATCCGCCATGGCCCCAAAGACCGACAAGGCGAAGTCGGAGAAGTCCAAGCGGGAGAAGTCAGATCAGGCGGCGAAGCTCGCCGCATACCGGAAGGAGCACATTGTCTTCGCGCCGAAGCTCGGCGTGCGGGAACTTTGGAACAAATATTATTTGTTCTGGGCCAAGGAGACCCCAGCGCACCCCCGCACGCGCGTCTACCCGGCCGTCGCCAAGGACCACTACCCCGGCGGGTATTACTTTTTCACAGCCTTCTTCCACTGCGGTCTGTGCCCTCCCTTCTCAAACTTTTTCTGCGATATCATGAATACTTATGGCCTCCACCTCCTCGACTTCACTCCCAACGCCATCCTCACCATGTCCGTTTTCGCACACATGTGCGAAAACTTCGTAGGAATCCAGCCCAACGTAGCTCTCTTTAGGCACTTTTTCATCCCCAGAGTAGAGGCCGACGCCCCCCTCTCCGGAGGAATCTCTTGGGTGTTTAGGCTGAATAAGAAATCAGCCTACTTGCCGGGGGAGCTCCGCGGCAAGTGGGAAGAGTGGCGCGCGGAGTGGTGCTGGGTCGTCGAGGAGCGGCCGCAACACTTCACCGCGCCGCGCACATCGCCCATCGTGCGCGGCAGGGATTGGAGTAATTTCGATTCCGACGATTCCAAGCTGGATATCGCTCTCGTCAGAATCCTTCGTCTTCGGATGGCGCCGCTGTCTGTCGCTGAAGTGGGCGCAGACTTTCTTCGTCGCCGGATCGCCCCCCTCCAAGACCGGAAAAGGCCGGCGTGGCAATACGGCGGCCCGGCAGACATCATGAGGCTGCGCCCCGGCCTCAATTTTAACTTCACAACACTCGAGCTGCGGGGTATGGTCAGGGAACTTTTCAAGTTCGACCCGGCACACCCCGAGTACTTCCGCGCTCCCCGGGGAGTGGTGCCGCTCTGCGCCAGCAGCGCCCGGGATCGCCTTGTCGCTATGATGCCCGCGTGCGACTCTCATGGATTGGAGCGCACGTGGATTGCGCCCAAGCCTATCGACGTCCTCGAGTTCTACGACAACCTTGTGGAGGTGTTGGAGAAGACGGACGATCTCAAGCTGCACACGCGGGCCACCACCGACCAAGAGATTGCTTACATGGCTTCTCGCGCTGAAGAAGTCGCCGCAGCCGCGGCGGCGGGAAACTTTGGATACACACCCGCGGAGGCGGAAGCCGCGGATGCCTCCAGCCAGGCGGATAAGGAAGAGATTCGCAAGCTGTTAGAGCTCCCTCCCGACGCGCTCGCCGGGGTCCCCTCGCTGAGGCACTCCGGGATCAATGGGATCGCGACGGAGGCCGCGGCAATGGAGGGCACAGCTGGAGGAAGCAGGGGTGCCGCGAGGAGCGAAGGCGTCGGACGAAGCGGGGCCACCAAGGGGAAGGGGCCCGCAGTGCAAGGCGCTGGGGCCAGCGAACTGGCCGAGGGAGAGGAGGAGGAGGAGGAAGACACCGGCGGATCCACCGAGCTCTACGCCGACGACCTCTCCTCGTCGGAGAGCTCCCCGCCCCCGGCGAGCCCGAAGCAGTCCCCATTGAAGCGTCTCCGCAAGGCGGCGACGGGGGAGCAGGCGCGAGCGCCCCGGCAACAGCCAGCTCGCCGGGCAGCTCCCCGGCCGAGCCAAGCCGTGCCAAGGGCGACCGGCGTGCCGGCCACGGCAGAGGCCCCGCGCGCGCGGACCACGACGGAGGCGTCCCGCAGGCCGGCACCGAGCCGGCAAGGATCTTCTCGGAGCGGAGCAGCTGCTCCGCCCACTTCTCGGGCGCCGGCCACCACAGGGGCTGGGCCTACGCAGCCCCCAGCCCCGGTGGCTCCGAAACGCGCGAGGGAATCTTCATCCTCCGCTCCTCGTGCTAACGCGCCCACCGTGGAGTTTGACTTCTCCGCGCTGAGCGAGGACGACGAGGAGGACCAAGAGTAAGGACCCGAGACCTTACTCCTTCTTGATTTTTATATCTCGATTGTTGCTGACGCTTGACTTTGCTTGTTGCTTGTGATTGCAGGACCTTGGAGCAGCGCGCGAAGAGGGTCAGGGTGCCCACAGTTGAGGTCGTAGAAGACCCATCCGTCGCGGAAGCAGGGATCGCACCGGAGCCGAGCTTGCCGGACCCGAGTGCCGCTCCGGGGAGCAGCCCCCAGCGCAGCCCCCAGCGTAAGTTAGAGGTTTACTGTTTTTGCTCGTCGGGGCGCGCTTAGGGCTTTGATCTCTCTTTTTTTTTTTTGAATGTCTTGGTTCTTCTATCTTCTCTTGTGCAGAGGTGGAGCCGCAGCGGGAAGAGCGCCCGGAGACCGTCACCGAGGAGCCGCAGGCCCCGCCGTCCCCGGCAAGGCAAAACTCTCCGGCAAGGGAGAGCGCTCCGCCAAGGGCGGGTACTCCGCCAAGGCAGAGTACCCCGCCAAGGGCGAGCAGCCCGGCGAGGACGGCCACTCCGCCAAGGCCGAGCTCCCCGGCAAGGGAGCCCGCCGCAGAGGACGTCCGCCAAGGTACGTTATGTACTTGGTTTTCTTGACTTTGCTTCTTTTTGGATCTTTGCTTGATTTTGAACTTCTTTTTCTTCTTCTCCTAGATCTTCCTCCTCCTCCTCCCGCGTCGATGGAGACCGAGGTCATCAATATCGAGGATGAGGAGGGCGCGCAGGGCGGCGGCGATGACGTTCCCGTCGTCGTGGAGATGGCCGAGGCCACCGAGGAGGCGACCGAGGCCACCGAGCCGGCCGCGCAGGAGGCCACTCCGGCCGCTGACGCCGCGACCGGGGAGGGGGACGGCGACCGCACCGCCGACCCGGAGGTGGCGGGAGCACCGGATGCTACACCGGCCGCCGGCCCCTCCACCGGCGAGAAGCAGGCGTACTATCTTCGTGCCCCCAATGGCGTCTTTATCCAAGTGCCTTGGGGGTCTTCATCAAGAGCTCCCGCGGAGGGCGAGGCGTTTGACGGAGAAGTCCTCGCCTCCGCGGGTCTGACAGTCGTCGAGGCGCCCGGCGAAGGAGATGGGCCCGAGGAGGAGAAGCTTCTCCACCAACTCCTGGCCCTTTACCGGGCCAGGCAGGCGAAGCTTGCCTCCCGGGAAGCCCTTGCTGCCCAGGCCGCCGCTGAAATGGAGAAGCGTGCGGCGGAGCTCAGCGCTGCCCACAAGGCGGGCCTCCGCGAGGTGGCGGAGGAGCGCGAGCGTCTCGCCGGTGAATATCAAGAGTGGCTTTTGGAGAAAGCCGAGGCTGAAGAACAGCAACGGCTCGCCGGGGTGGAGATGTCCCGGCGAGAAGGAGAGCTCGCGCAGCGGAAGGTGGATCTCGACTCCCATGAGGAGGACCTTGCCGCTCGCGAGGCTGCCCTTGGCGGGGAGCTGAAGGAGGCGAAAGCCGCTGCTGCTGCCGCGGAAGACGCCAAGAAGGAGCTTGCCGCCAAGGTTGAACAACTGGAGAAGGCGGTGAAGGTGAGCGCCGAGAAGGTTGCCGCGCTCATCCTGGAGCGCGAGAAGGACGCTCACACCAACTCAGAGCTCCAGGTGAGTTTGTCCCAGAGGGGTGACGAGCTGAAGGCCGCCAAGGATTCCATTGAAGACTTGGAGCTGAAGGTCACCACCCTGAAGGAATCGCTTGATGCTGCCCGGGCCCAGGAGGCAAAGCTGAAGGATGAGCTCCGCAAGGAGCGAAACTTGATGGAGAGCGTTAACAAGGCCTCCGAGCTCTTCCGGCAGACTATCGAGGTGTGGACCGAAGAGCTGGTTTCTTCTGCATCCAACATTGACCAGGAGTTGCTTGCTTTGAAGGTCGAACATCTTATCTACTCGCCGGATCCAGACCTCCCGCACAGCGCCAAGCTCAGCCTCTTCTTCAGAGGCGTCGCTCCGGCCCTTGCAGGTCTCCGGAACCGCATCCCCGCGCAGCTGGCCGAGGAGTCGCGCCGTCTCTGCGCAGGAACTCTGGAGCGGGTCTTGACGAAGATCGTGTACCGCAACCCGGGGATCAACCTCAGGAACGTTCTTTGCAGCTTGCCGGCAGATGCAGACACGGAGGCCCTGAAGGAGCAGGTCGGCCATATCATCGCCAAGGTGGCAAAGCTTGGCAGGAAGGAGGGCGACCGCGTAGACTAGGGCCCCATTTATCTTTATCTTTTTGTTGCTGCACGTTATGTTACGAACTCATTAGTCCATTGCGACAAGTTATCCTTGTAAGATATTTGCTTTACTCCAATCAATCAGTGCAATGTTATCTTCCTTGTTCCAATCTTTGACTTTGTATGTTTTTCACCCTACGCTCCCGGGGAGCTTGCCGGAAAGGGGCCCTTGCCGCGAGCGCTGAGTGCTGGACTCTGAGCGGCCTGCTGGCCAAGGTCCTCGCCGGCAAGCAACCTTGCCGCAGCAGGTCGCAACGCACTTAGCTTGCTGAGTGTACTCGGAAACGAGGCAAGGGCGCGACACTTGTCGCAGCTCACTTAAATCGTTGAGTGGACTCGAAAACAAGATAAGGGTGCGGCAAGCTACGGGTAGGTTCCTCCGCGCACAGGTTTTCCATACAAAGTGTGATCGTTCAAGGAAGACAACCAAAAATTTAAAATTTGAACTGGTCAAATTCTAACAACTTATCTTTCATATGCTGCTTGCTCATGTTGTCCGCTTTCCGGTAAGGCTCGCTCTTCTTACTTGAACGGCACTTAGTTCCTCCTCCATCTCCTTCCCCCCCGGCAAACTTGTGCGCGAGGAACGTTCCTTCTGCTTAAGAGAAAAAGGAAAAGAAGAGGGAAACAAGCATATTGTCTTTCGGCGTAATAGCGCTTACCGAATGTCTAAGTGTTGCATCAAATGCCAAATAAAACATGCAAATAGCAAAGAGAAGCATGCGAAAGGCAATCGATGCGAAAACACGAAATCTTTACTGATGCACGGGGTCTGCGCCCGGCTTTGTACAAAGGGTTACATGCAACAGCGGCAAGGCTTGTACAAAAGATGGTTGCCGGAGCGGATCACGGCAACCGCGCCTTAGGGGTGAAACTTGCGAAGATGCTCTATGTTCCAGGAGTTGCTCACCGGTAAGCCTTCTTCGGTCTCGAGGCGGACAGCGCCGGGCCTCGTAACTTGTCTCACCCGATAAGGGCCTTCCCACTTTGGCGTCAACTTGTTGGAATTCTTGGCGGACTGAACACGCCGAAGAACAAGGTCGCCTTCCTCGAGACTCCTGGCCTTGACTTTGCGGCTATGGTAGCGGCGCAAAGCTTGCTGGTATCGAGCAGCTCGTACAGCAGCCTGGAGACGTCCCTCCTCAAGGAGCAATGCGTCATCTTGCCGCAGTTGCTCTTGCTCGAGCTCATCATAAGAGAGCACTCGAGGAGATCCGTATACGAGTTCCGTGGGGAGAACTGCTTCTGCTCCATAAACTAGAGCAAAAGGTGTCTGTCCGGTGGCTCGATTTGGTGTCGTTCTGATTGACCAAAGAGCCGCCGGGAGCTCCTCTATCCAATTCTTTCCGCACTTGCGCAGCCTGTCAAAGGTCCTTGTCTTGAGTCCGCGCAGCACTTCAGCATTTGCCCTCTCCGCTTGACCGTTGCTCCTCGGGTGAGCAACAGAAGCGAAACAGACCTTGGCGCCAAGGTCTTGGACGTACTGCATGAAGGTGCGACTAGTGAATTGCGTACCGTTGTCGGTGATGATCCTGTTAGGGATCCCGAAACGGCAAACAATCGACCTAAAGAACCTGACCGCTGACTGTGCTGTCACCTTTCTCACTGGCTCCACTTCTGGCCACTTTGTGAACTTGTCGATTGCAACATACAAGTACTCAAAGCCCCCGACAGCGCGAGGGAAAGGGCCGAGGATATCGAGCCCCCAGACCGAGAAGGGCCAGGACAAAGGGATTGTTTGGAGAGCTTGAGCTGGCTGATGAATTTGCTTTGCATGGAACTGGCACGCTTCACACTTGGTTACTAGTGCAGTTGCATCTTGGAGGGCTTCTTGCCAAAAGAACCCTTGCCGGAAAGCTTTCCCGGCAAGTGCCCTTGCGCCAATGTGGTGGCCGCATATGCCTCCGTGTATCTCTGCCAACAGCTTCTGTCCATCTTCCCTGGAGATGCACTTCAACCTGACACCATTGAGTCTTCTTCTGTACAGCTCGTTATCCACAAACTGATACATACTTGACTGCCTGGTTATCTTCTCTATCTCTTGAGGGTCGTCGGGAAGTTCTCCAATTTGCAGAAAACGGACGATCTGCTGTGCCCATGCCGGAGCCCGGGGCTCGACGGCAAGGACTAAAGGCTCGAGGGCCGCTGCGGGAACCCCAGCTTCTACGGCAAAGACCTCTGGTCCTGTCGGAGCTGACGGTCCCCCGGCAAGCTCGCCGGGGCGAGGCTTGTCGGGAACACTTGCTTCAACTGCACAAGCCCGAGGGCTTGCAGGAGCAAACTGTTCCTCAGCGTTGTCGTTGATCCTGGGAACCTTGGCGGCGGGTTCAGGAAGATCCGCCGGCAAGTAGTCGTCGGAGACCAACTTTCTCTTCTTGGACTGCCCAATTGATGGTGTAACTGATGGTTGAGTCAGCTTGAGCAAAAAGGTCCCTGGTTCCACAGGTAACTTCATCGCAGCACACTTTGAAAGGCCATCTGCAATTTCATTTTGAGCTCTCGGGATGTGCTCCATTTGCAGACCTTCAAAGTGTTCTTCAAGCTTCCTCACTTCATCTACATATGCTTCCATCAAAGGGCTCTGGTAGCTCTTGTTAACTTGTCGGACCACCAACTGAGAATCTCCCCGTACAATCAGCTTCCTGATCCCAAGTTCGGCCGCAATCCTGAGGCCGGCAAGCAAGCCTTCATATTCTGCGGTGTTGTTTGTCGCCTGCTCCCTGGGAAAGTGCATCTGGATAACATATTTGAGGTGTTCTCCGGTGGGCGCGATGAGTACCACGCCAGCACCGGCGCCTTGCAATGAGAAGGCACCATCAAAATACATTACCCATTCACTTGTAGCTTCTTGTACGGGTACACTTGTTTCTGGAACTTCCTCGTCGGGCGTTGGGGTCCATTCAGCAATGAATTCTGCCAAAGCTCGGCTCTGTATGGTTGAAGTACTTTCAAACTTGAGTCCGAAGCTTGACAGTTCCAGTGCCCACTCGACGATCCTGCCTGTTGCCTCTGGATTGTGCAATATCCTCTTCAATGGAAAGCGAGTGACCACCGTTATCTCATGGGCTTGGAAGTAGTGGCGCAGCTTTCTTGAAGCCATGAGGAGGCCGAAAAGCAATTTTTGCACACCAGAGTACCTTGATCTAGCTCCCTGGAGAAGGGAACTTACAAAATACACTGGGCGCTGCACCATCTTCTTCCGCACTTCTCCTTGTTCCTGCGCAGAGTCTTCCTTGGCCATGAAAATCTGGTGATAGCCTGAGTATGCATCAAGAAAACAGAGTAGCTCACATCCGGCAGTGGAGTCAACGATCTGGTCAATGCGCGGCAAAGGGAAGGGATCCTTGGGACATGCTTTATTGACATCAGTGAAGTCTATACACAGTCTCCACTTCCCGTTGGCCTTGCGCACGACGACTGGGTTTGCCAACCACGTCGGATGGATCACACCTCTAACTAGGCCTGCTGCCTCTAGTTTCTTGATCTCCTCATTGATGAACTCTTGGCGCTCCACGGCTTGCTTCCTTACTTTTTGCTTGATGGGCCGCGCATGAGGACAGACAGCAAGCTTGTGCTCAATCACCTTCCTGGGAACACCGGGGATGTCAGATGGTTGCCAAGCAAACACATCGACATTCGCCCGTAGGAAGGCGACGAGCGCGCTTTCCTATTTGCTGTCAAGGGTGGCACTGATGGTGAAGGTACCACCAGTGCCATCCTCCTTTGCGGACACCTTCTTGGTTGCCGGAGGAGCAGCCATTCCTTTCTTGCTCTTGCCGGTGGAGCTCGATGGAACGTCCTCGACGGCGGCGCAGCACTCCGAAGAGGTGCGGTTGCCGGAGTGGGTCCCAGAGCACTTGCCGGACTTGGTCTTCGTCTTCTTCCCTCCGGGAGCTTCAGCGGCAAGAGTATCCTTCTCGGCCGCAGCTGCCGCATCCCGGTAAATCTTGTCGGCGCAAATAAGCGCATCTTTCTTGTCGGTATGGACAGTGATGACGCTTATCGGCCCCGGCATCTTCAGCACGTTGTAGGCATAGTGGGAAGCTGCCATGAACTTGGCGAGGGCGGGACGGCCGAGTATCCCATTGTAGGGCAATGGAATATCAGCAACGTCAAAGGTGATGCGCTCAGTCCTGAAGTTGAGCTCCCCGCCAAAGTTCACCGGCAGAGTAATCTTTCCCTTGGGCTTGCTCCTTCCCGGGTTGATTCCTTGGAATGAACCGGTCTCTTCGAGCTCGCCGTCTTGAATCTGGAGTTTCTTGATCACAGCAGAGGAGATCAAGTTCAGCCCGGCCCCGCCGTCAACCAATATCTTGGTGACCTTGAGGTTGCGGATGGTGGGGGAAACCAGCATCGGCAAGCACCCGACCGCCGTGGTGCGGTCAGGGTGATCCTCAAGGTCAAAAATGATGGGCGTGCTGGACCATTTGAGGAGCCTGCGCGACTCCACGGGCGGCTCCGCTGCATTCACCTCACGCACCCACTGTTTCAGCTGACGGTGGGAGGTGTGCAGGGAGGCGCCACCGTCGACGCACAGGACCTCCGTGGCCTTCTGGAACTCCTGCTCGCTGTTCTCGTCGTCCTCCATGTCTTCATCGTCGTCTTCGTCGTTGTCGCGGCCCCGGGGAGGTCGATCTCCTTGCCGCTGCTTGGCCTTGCCGCGGCGTCCTCCCCGGCCATTGAATGGCCGCTTCTTGCTGGGCTCTTCCCCGCCACCTTGGGCCTTCTCCTTGTCGCGCCTCTCGTACTCAGCCTTTTGCTGCTCGACGAGGTACTCGACGCGCTTGCAGTTGGAGAGGTCGTGACCCTTGGTGCGGTGAATCTTGCAGTATTGCTTGTCGGAGCTACCCGGCTTGTCGGTCGCCGCCGCAGGGGCAGGCTCCTTGCCGGAGCCGCCAGCCTGCGCTTGCTTGGCGGGGGCCTCCTTGCCGGACTTCTCGACGGCAAGCACTTCCTTCTTGCCCTTCTTCCTGTTGTTCCGCCGCCGGCTCTTCTTTGCCGGGGCGGCCTCGTCGCTGTCGCTTCCCCCTGCGCCAGCATCCTCCCCGGGGAGTTTCCTCCCCTCTTCTGCACGGGCGCACTTGTCGGCAAGAGCGTAAAGCTCGCTGACGTCCCTGATCTTGGTCATCGCCATCTCCTCACGCATGCGGCGGTTACGCACGTTCTGATGGAACGCGCTGATAACCGCAGCAGGGTGAACATCGGGGATGTTGTGCTGCACCCGGCTGAAACGTTGGATATACTTGCGCAGGGGTTCGCCTTCCTTCTGGGCCAAAATGTGGAGATCGCTCTCCTGACCATGGGGTTTGTGGCCGCCGGTGAAGGCGCCAACAAACTGATGGCAGAGGTCGGCCCAAGAAGAGATAGAGTTTTCCGGCAAGTGCATGAGCCACGAACGGACGTTCGGCTTCAGCACGAGCGGGAAGTAGTTGGCTAGGATCTTCTCGTCGCGCCCCCCGGCAGCTTGCACTGCTATGGTGTAGACGCTGAGAAACTCCGAGGGGTGCGTCTTGCCGTCGTACTTCTCCGGTACGTCGGGCTTAAAGTTCTTCATGCTGGGCCACTGGACGCGCCGCAGCTCGCGGGTGAACGCAGGGCAGCCTGCCGCGTACGGCAAGTCGCCTGGTTCACCGGGCGCGGGTGCGTCGACAGTGTTCCCAGCCCTCTTGTCGGATTGTCGCCGAGCTTCTCGGCGGCGCTCGATCGTGGTCCGAGCGTCTTCATCTCGCCGGTCGTCAAGGACCTGGCGCTGGTCCCGACGGGCCCGCGGGTCCGACGAGGCTGTGGAGCCGTCGTCGGGGTTGTTCCGGCGGGGCGGCGTCTTCTGCTTCTGCGGCGGGGAGTGCACGCTTGTCGCACCCCCGGCAGTCTTGTCGCCGATAGCCTTCGTCTTCTCGGCCTGCCGCGGCCGTGAGGCCGACGGCTGTTGCGGAGAGTCGTTGTTGGCGAAGTCTATCAGGCTCCGGATAGTGGCCCTCCATTCCTCGGCCTTGTCGGCCGCTGGAGGAAAATCGAGGAGCAGCTGCGCCCTTGCGAGCGCTTCTGCCGGAGTAGTGGGGAACGCGGGCGAGCGGTGCGAGGAGCGGGATACGCTCGGACTTCTAACAACGTTAGAAGGAGCGGGGTCCCGTGCCGGCGCCTTCGCTTTGCTTGTGCCCGGACGGGGGTCCGGGGCGTCCCGCGAACCTCCAGTATGGCCTTGTCCCAGCAAGCGGATACCACCTCCCGTGGTATGGCGCTGCGGGGTCGTCGTATGTTGCGATGGACGTGGTGCGTCTACGGAGACCGAGGTCCGGTCGTCCGTCCTGTTCTTGGATCTGGTGGCACCGTGAGTGTCCTCGCCGGCAACCACCCTTCCGACGGCGTCTCCCCCGCCCACCGTTGGCTCTGGTGGCGGCGGGTGAGACGCAGACGGGCCTCCGACCTCCGAAGGCTTCTTCTTCGGGGCCATGGAGTTGTTGCTGATGAAGTTGTTGATGAAGCTGGAGAGGTTGATGAAGATTGCGCCCGCGCGAACGCCGGATCAGGTTCGCACAACCTCGACGCCCCCTACCTGGCGCGCCAAAGATGTCGGGGGAAACTGTCCGCCACGAACACCTATGGGACCGGAGCCCCTTGTCTGTGCGGTACGAGGGCGGAGGGAGCACGAAGAGCAGATCGAGGCAGACGCGCGGGCAGTTTTTACCCAGGTTCGGGCCGCACGGATGCGTAAAACCCTACTCCTGCTTGGTTGTGTATTGAGTTGAGCGCTCGGGAGCTTGAAGAAGCAGCTACACCGTGCCTGAGAGTAATCTAGGTTTCGAACCCCCTCCACGTTGTGCATGGGCCTCCTTTTATAGTGCAAGGGGTCACCGACAGGTGTCAACGTAGGAGAAAGGGGTAAAAATGTAAAAGAGGTGGTAGTTGTAATAGTGCGGGAACAGTGGAGCTACAGTACAGAACAGTGGTCTATACCTACTTTAACAGTGGGGGACAAGGGCATTTAATGCCCGTCGCCGTCGACCCCAAAAGCTCCCGCCGTTGCGTCTCCGTCTGCCACGGCGACGGATCCACTGCCGTGGAGTGCCACCGTGTCCCCCAGGCTGCACAGCCATCCGCCACGCGTCCCTGGAGTGGCCCCAGGGCGACGCGTGGGCCGATGAGCTGGAGCGCGGGCACACAGCGCACCTCCCCCGGCAAGCACCTTGCCGGGGATCTCGACCTTGCCGGGCCCGGAAGCTTGCCGCTCCCCGAGCCCTTGCCGGGTCTTCTAAGATAAAATCTTCTATTCGTCCTGACAAGCTCCTCTTGCCAGGGCCTCGTGCTAGTTAAGCAATCTCGAGCCTGGGACGGCCTTCCCGGCAAGCTCCTCTTGCCGGGGTCTTGGTCTTCTGTCTTGTATACTTTGTTTTTGAATGGCTAGATAAGGGGCAGGAAGGTCTCCGGCAAGCGCGTGGTGAACCCTGCCGCGGGGAGCTGCCGCTGCCCGTGCACAAGTTGGGGTACTAGGGTACCCCTACCTTAGTACACCGACAGGGAGTGTGGAGTGATACATCGCCAACATATCTACTTTTCCAAACCCTTTTTGCCCTTGTTTTGGACTCTAACTTCCATGATTTGAATGGAACTAACCTGGACTGACGCTGTTTTCAGCAGAATTGCCATGGTGTTGTTTTTGTGCAGAAATAAAAAGATCTCGGAATGACCTGAAACTCCACGGAGAATTATTTTGGAAAATATAAAAAATACCTGCAAGAAGATCCAGACCAGGGGGCCCACACCCTGTCCACGAGGGTGGGGGCGCCCCCCCTAGGGCGCGCCCCCTACCTCGTGGGCCCCCTAGTGCTCCACCGACGTATCCCCAGATCCTATATATTCACTTTCGGGGAGAGAAAAATCAAGGAGGAAGAATTATCGCGTTTTACGAGACGGAGCCGCCGCCAAGCCCTAATCTCTCTCGGGAGGGCTGATCTGGAGTTCGTTCGGGGCTCCGGAGAGTGGAGATCGTCGCCATCGTCATCATCAACCTTCCTCCATAACCAATTCCATGATGCTCACCGCCGTGCATGAGTAATTCCATCGTAGGCTTGCTGGACGGTGATGGGTTGGATGGGATCTATCATGTAATCGAGTTAGTTTTGTTAGGGTTTGATCCCTAGTATCCACTATGTTCTGAGATTGACGTTGCTATGACTTTGCTATGCTTAATGCTTGTCACTAGGGCCCGAGTGCCATGGTTTCAGATCTAAACCTATTATGTTTCCATGAATATATGTGTGTTCTTGATCCTATCTTGCAAGTCTATAGTCACCTACTATGTGTTATGATCCGGCAACCCCGAAGTGACAATAATCGGGACCACTCCCCGGTGATGACCATAGTTTGAGGAGTTCATGTATTCACTATGTGTTAAGGCTTTGGTCCGGTACTCTATTAAAAGGAGGCCTTAATATCCCTTAGTTTCCAATAGGACCCCGCTGCCACAGGAGGGTCGGACAAAAGATGTCATGCAAGTTCTTTTCCATAAGCATGTATGACTATATTCGGAATACATGCCTACATTGCATTGATGAACTGGAGCTAGTTTCGTGTCACCCTAGGTTATAACTTCTACATGATGAATTGCATGCGACATAATTTCCCATCACCGATCCAATGCCTACGAGCTTTTCACATATTGCTTGTTGCTTATTTACTTTTCCGCTGCTACTATCACAAAAACTACAAAAACACTATGTTACTTTTATTGCTGCTACCACCACTAACATATTACTTTGCTACTAAACTATCTTGCTGCAGATACTAAGTTTCCAAGTGTGGTTGAATTGACAACTCAGCTGCTAATACTTAAGAGTATTCTTTGGCTCCCCTTGTGTCGAATCAAAAAAATTGGGTTGAATACTTTACCCTCCAAAACTGTTGCGATCCCCTACACTTGTTGGTTATCAAGACTATTTTCTGGCACCGTTGCCGGGGAGCATAGCTCTATTCTTTAAGTCACTTGGGATTTATATTTGTTGATCACTATGAAGAATTTGAAGGAGTCAAAAACCAAGATCTTACCCTCAACTACGAGGGGAGGTAAGGAACTGCCATCTAGCACTGCACTTGATTCTCCTTCTGTTATGGGCAAATTTGCGACACCTACTCATGCTATTGAATCTGATATGTCGTACGTTCTTGATGATGCCACTTCTGCTATGTATGATGAAACTACCTCTATGCTTGATAATACTGTGCCACTAGATGAATTTCTAGATGAACAAATTGCTAGAGTTAGGGAGAATGCAAATATTGAAACTGATGATATTTATGAAGTGATGATGAAGCTTCTCCCAATAGATATGAATTGCCTGTTGTGCCTGAGGGTTATGTTATGGATGAATAAACTTCTAGAGACTTTCTTGCTTGCAACGATAGATATGATCTTAAGAAATTATTATCTAAGCTGAAAGAAAAGTCCTTGAATGCTAGAATGAAACATGACCTTGCTTTCGCTACTTCACCTATCTGTGTTACTTATAAGGATTATGAATTCTCTATTGATCCTGAGTTAATTACTTTGGTTGAATTTGATCCTTTCCATGGCTATGAATCTGAAACTTTTGTGGCACATCTTACTAAGTTGAATGATATAGCCACCCTGTTTACTAAAGATGAAAAGATTTGTTATTACAATATCCTTAAGTTATTTCCTTTCTCGTTAAAGGGTGATGCTAAGACTTGGTTTAATTCTCTTGATCCTGGTTGTGTGTGTAGTCCACATGATATGATGTATTACTTCTCTGCTAAATATTTTCCCGCTCAAAAGAAACAAGCTGCCTTACGAGAAATATATAACTTTGTGCAAATTGAAGAAGAGAGTCTCCCACAAGCTTGGGGGAGGCTTCTCCAATTACTTAATGTTTTGCCTGATCATCCTCTTGAGATGCATGATATATTTGATGTCTTTTATAATGGACTAACTGATGCTTCCAGAGACCACCTGGATAGTTGTGATTGTTGTGTTTTCAGGGAAAGAACAGTTGAACAAGCTGAATTACTATTGAATAATATGCTGGCCAATGAAAATATTTGGACACTTCCTGAACCAGCCCCTAAGCCAACTCCAAAGAAAAGAGGTGTTCTATTTCTCAGTCCTGAAGATATGCAAGAGGCAAAGAAATCTATGAAAGAAAAAGGTATTAAAGCTAAAGATGTTAAGAATTTACCGCCTATTGAAGAAATACATGGTCTTGATAACCTGACACATGTAGTAAAGGTAAATTCTCTTCATAGATTTGATGAAGGTGATATTCCTCGTTATAAGTCTGCTAGCCAATGCTTAGATGAGTTTGACAATTTTATTGTGAAACAAGAAAACTTCAATGCTTATGTTGGTAGACAATTACAATACAATGCATATATGATTGAACGCTTGAGTGACTATCTGTCTAGAGCTAAAGGTGGACTAAAACTCATTAGTATACATGCTTCTATGGTCACCACTCAAGTAGAACAAGTACTTATGGCTCAGAATGATTTGCTCAATGAATTAAATAGTAAGAATAATGACTATGTTGTTATATTTGCAACTAGAGATGGTAAAATGACTCAGGAGCCTCTATATCCTGAGGGCCATCCTAAGAGAATTGAGCAAGATTCTTAGAGAGCTAATTTAGATGCACCTAGTTCGTCTAAGAAGAAGAAAAAGAAAAATGATAGGACTTTGCATGCTTCTAGTGAACCTGTAGCCGACACACCTGAGGATCCCAATGATATATCTGTTTCTGATGCTGAGACACAATCTGGCAATGAACATGAACCTAGTGATAATGTTAATGATGATGCTCAACCTAGCAATGATAATGATGTAGAAATTGAACCTGCTGTTGATCTTGATAACCCACAATCAAAGAATCAACGTTATGATAAGATAGACTTTGTTGGTAGGAAGCACGGTAGGGAAAGAGAACCATGGGTTCAGAAGCCCATGCCTTTCCCTCCGAAAACATCCAAGAAAAAGGATGATGAGGATTTTGAGCGCTTTGCTGAAATGATTAGACTTATTTTGCGTATGCGTTTGACTGATGTGCTTAAAACAAATCCTTATGCTAAGTACATGAAGGATATTATTACCAATAAAAGAAAGATACCTGAAGTAGAAATTTCCACCATGCTTGCCAATTACACTTTCAAGGGTGGAATACCTAAGAAACTAGGAGATCCAGGAGTACCTACTATACCTTGCTCCATTAAGAGAAACTATGTTAAAGCTGCTTTGTGTGATCTTGGAGCCAGTGTTACTGTTATGCCTCTCTCTTTATATTGTATACTTAACTTGAGTAAGTTGACACCTACTGAAATATCTTTGCAAATGGCTGATAAATCAACTGCTATACCTGTCGGTATCTGTGAGGATGTGCCTGTTGTAGTTGCAAATGTTACTATTCTAACGGACTTTGTTATACTTGATATTCCGGAGGACGATAGTATGTCCATTATCCTTGGTAGACCTTTTTCGAATACTGCAGGGGCTGTTATTGATTGCAACAAAGGCAATGTCACTTTTCATGTCAATGGTAATGAGCATACGGTACACTTTCCAAGGAAACAACCTCAGGTCCACAGTATCAATTTTATTGGAAATATTTCAACTATCACTATTGGAGGTTTTGAATTTCCTCTTCCTACTGTCAAGAAGACATATGACATTCTTATTGTTGGGTACATACATATCCCCATTGAGGTAACCTAGTGTTATTCGAAAATTCTCCGGTTTCATGTTATCCAGAAAGAATTTATTAACAAGACCTGATCAACCTTGTTAATGGATTCCTTTTGATGAGCATGGGATAGGTGAATCTAGATAGCACAACCTTATGTACCCTCCTTTTACTTTCTGTTAATTAGGATAAATAAAGCAAAAATAGTATTATTTTTTTTGTTTGTTTCCAGACTTATCCATGCAATAAAAAATACCCCAAAAATAAAAGTTCTCCAAATGCCATGATAATGAAATATGATTTTTCCTAGAATATTTTATGAAATATGGCACATAACACACAGCGAGGGGAGCCAGCACCTGGCCACGTCGGTCCAGGGCACGGCCCCTGCCTCATGGGCCCCACGTGCCCCCCTCCACTTATTCCTGCACCCACACTCTTCTTCTTCCTCCCAAAAAAATCACCAACCAGCTCAAACCCGAGTTTTAGCTCATCATGCTGCCATTTTCGATCTCCTTGCTCAAAGCACCATTCACCAAACTGTTTAGGAAGATTTTTCCTTGGTATGTGACTCCTCCATTGGTCCAATTAGTTTTTGTTCTAGTGCTTTATTTATTGCAAATTTATGCTGCTGTGGTGACCTTGTTCTTGAGCTTGCATGTCAAATTTTCTTGGTCCCAAGTAGTTCTAATGCATGATTTAGTCTCTAGGCACTAGTAGGAGTTGTTGCTATCAATCTTGTTGAGTTTGGTTAAGTTTTATTTTGAGTTACTAAAAATTTCAAAAAAATCAGAAAAATGCATAGGAGAAACTTCCAAGGTGGTTCTTCAAGGAAGCAAGAACCGAGGCTCGCATTCCATGAGCCGGACGATGAACTACCGAGGGATGCTGACGTGCGGCCTTGTGAATGGTCGTCAGATGACTTTATGGATCAGGTTTGGCATCAAGGATGAATTTTACGCATATGTGTGTAACACTGACCTCGAGGGCTTCATACAAGATAAGTGCCCTCAATACCGTGGCTTAACTGATAGCTTTGTGAGAAGGTTTAAATTTTCATCTTCACATAATTCTCACATTGTCCTGTTTGACCTATATGATAAATCCTACACCATGGACTTAGATGATTTTAATGATGCTTGTAAGCTCCCACAGTGGGGCAGTATGGGTGATCCTCGTAAATCTGAATTTAGAGAGTTTCTTGCTAGTATCACTGTGGGGGAATCTAGAGAAATTACACAGGCCACCACAGGGAGCATCCATTTTCCTGTTATTCATTACTTTGCTCTCTTTATTGGTAGATGCATAAATGGTAAAGATGAGATTTGTCACATGTGTATCCCAGATCAGTGTTCTCAGGAGTGTTATACTAGGTGATAGATAATATAACTTGAGAGCCATTGTTGCACGTAAGCTACACCATAATGGTATGAATGGAGATTTATTTGGTGGGATTTATGCCACTCGCATAGCCCGCTTTCTAGGTGTGTCTGTGCACGAGAATGACGAACCTTTACCTCATGCTCATTTAGATTGCCATGCTATGACTAGTCACCGGTTTATAGAGAGGGATGGTCAATCCCTCAAATATCGACTAATCTTTAACAGGCAGCATGCCATCCCTATTGTTCTACCTGCCCCTACTTTGTTTGACTTTCAGGCAAAAGAGAGATACACTATAACTATGGAGGAGGCAAATGCGTATTATAATATGACAGAAGCAGCCCGCCTTCGAGCTACAGCTTAGCATGCAGTAGCTGCTGCATCTCAGTACAACCCCAACTACGACTTTGGATATCCGTCAGGCCAATACTGGCCATAGACCAACTTAGGCCAAAAACCTAAGCTTGGGGGAGTACGTGTTTCTCGCCGACTTTACATTCATGTTCACACTTATTCTAGTTGTCGGTGCTGACACTCTTTCATTGTACCATCCATGTTTAGTTTCATTTCTTTTTCTTAGTCTTTTTCTCATGTGCTAGAAAAACCTTAAGAAAAACAAAAAATTATTAGTTGTAGCTTCTAGCTAGTTTACTTTTCTTGTAGTAGTATTTAAAAGAAAACCCAAAAAGTTTTCCCGTTCTTCTTTTGCTTGTTGGGAGCTTTCCTGTGTAAATAGTTTCTTTTCTTTTCTTAAGAGTAGAAGACCATGATTAAAATGCTTAGTGGCTCTCATATGCCTTATTGTTGATTTAACCTTGAGCCATATTACCTTGTCTTCTCTCTTGTATTAAATGCTCGCAGATTCCAGTGTAATCCAATGCACGTGCACTATTATTATTATTATCCACACCGTTTGGTCGTGCGAGGGAAAGGCAATAATGACGATATATGATGAACTAATTGAGATGAGAAAAGCTGGTATGAACTCAACCTCTCTTGTTTTAGTAAATATGATATTTCATCGTTCCTGATTCAGCTTGTTATGAATGAAACATGCTTGCAATGACAATTAGAGATCATAGCTGCTTATGCCATGCTTAATTAGTTGAGAGTTTATAATGGTCTATCTTGCATGCCAACATGATATTAAAATGGTTGTGATGTAGTATGATGGGGTGGTATCCTCCTTTGAACGATTTAAGTGATCTGACTTGGCACATGTTCACGCATGTAGTTGAAACAAATCAACATAGCCTCCACGATATTTATGTTCATGGTGATTTATATCCTACTCATGCTTGCATTCATTGTTGATTAATTGCATGTTCATGATCGTTGTTGCTCTCTAGCTGGTCGCTTCCCAGTCTCTTTCGAGCCTTCACATGTACTAAGCGGGAATACTGCTTGTGCATCCACTTCCATAAACCCCAAAGTTATTCCACATGAGTCCACCATACCTTCCTATATGCGGTATTTACCTGTCGTTCCAAGTAAATTTGTATGTGCCAAACTCTAAACCTTCAAATGCAATTCTGTTTTGTATGCTCGAACAGCTCATGTATCAACTAGGGCTATCTATATCTTCCATGCTAAGTGGGTTATTCTCACGATGAGTGGACTCCGTTCATCATTCATGAGAAAATGGCTCGTAATCAGGATGCCCAGTCCCATGCTCAAAATCATAATAATTAAACAAAACTCCCCCAGGGCTGTTGTTGGTTTGGATGGTACCCGTTGTTTTGGGCTAGCCATGGAGTGTGCTTGTTGGTGGTTGGGGGAGTATAAACCTTACCATTCTGTTTGGGAACCGCCTATAATGTGCGTAGCATGGGAGATATCGAGATTCTTGGTTGTTATGTTGACAATGAAAGTATACCACTCAATATGTTATTCATCTCTATTTAAAAATCCAGCTCTGGCACCTCTACAAATCCCTGCTTCCCTCTGCGAAGGGCCTATCTATTTACTTCTATGCAGAGTCATCATCCTATTATCAAAGAGCACCAGTAGGAGAGCACCTCTGTCATTTGCATGTATTACTATTAATTTGCATTGAGTATGGTCATGACTGGATCTCTTTTATCATGAATTACAATGTCTAGTCACTCCTTGATCTTTAAAAGTGATATGCATTTATGTTTTGCGGTCTCGGAAAGGGCTAGCTAGATACCATCTTGTTATATCATATCATGATTGTTTTGAGAAAGTGTTGTCATCGGAGGTTTATTATTATTGCTCGCTAGTAGACTATGCACTACTAGAAAAACGGCTATAGGTAATATCACTGTTAGTGGCGCACCAGAGATGTGGTGCGCCACTACTATATAGCAGTGGCGCACCACAAACAGGTGCTCCACTAATAGTGACATTACTAGTGGCGCACCAGGTGTGGGGTGCGCCACTACTATTTTTTTGAACAGTAACCAGCCATGCCCAGGCTTACCAGTGGCGCACCAGGACAAGGTGCGCCACTACTATTTTTGATAGTAGTGGCGCACCTTGCCCTGGTGCGCCACTGGTAAGGCTGGGCATGGTGGTCCAAAAAAAACATAGCAGTGGCGCACCCCTTCACTGGTGCGCCACTAGTATTCCTGGCTACTAGTGGCGCACCAGTGAAGGGGTGCGCCACTGGTAACCTGGGAGCAGTAGCTATAATTAGGCAGCCACACCTACCACACACTCACTTTCCCCCCTCCACCAAAACAGATCTGGTCGTCTTGCTCCTCCTCCTCACCTCATTTGCACCATAGATTCACCCAAATTAAGTGGTTAAATTTCCTTTTTTTGATAGGTAAGTAAGTGGAAAGCTTTCTTTATGTTCTAGATCTACTTTTCTCTCCGTCTCCAACAACGTACACACTTTTTATGGCCTAGAGATGTACGTATGTTTGTGGTGTTGCATATGTTTGTGTTTGCAGGTACCGGTATTTGAAATGCGATAGTTGCCAATATTTTGCCGGAATGTTGATTCATTTCCCTTTCGGCGAGAATTTGGCACTATGTGCATTCTTTTTGGTCTTATTTTTAGGCAAAGTCATGCCAAATTTTTTTTTGTTCTAAAATATCATTTTGCTCTACCCCGCAGGCGACCATGGTCTGCACGATGACCGAAGGCATCGTAAATAGGTTTTTGAGCTCCGCGAAGGCCGAGATGCTTCAAAAGAACGAGATGGAGATAAGATGTTAGTGTCGAAGATGCAAGCTGAAGAGCCTTATTGCGGACCCGGATTCCGGGCAGGTGCGGGACCACTTGCTCTTGCGTGGTTTCATGGATGGCTATCGATGGCAAGGTGATGAAGATGACTATGAAGTCATCCATGGGGGCCGGGCAAGCAGAAAAAAGGAAGGGCAGCAAGACAATAGCGGCGAGGGCGGGCGAGAAGACGAAGAATCTCCAGGACATGATCACGAAGTAGATGCAGGACACGGTCATCATGTAGAAGATGCCGGACATGATGATGAGGAAGATCAAGACGAAGGGCATGATCATGAAGATGAAGATGCCGGAGCAGACGACGATGGACCATTGATGGGCTGGGTGCATGACCCTCATATTCAAGAGCTGCTTCGCAAGCAGACGGGTAACGCAAGAGCTGCCGCCCGAGAGAAAGCCAAGCTGGATCAACTGGAGACAGACGCGGTTACTCCATTGTATGAAGGATGCAGGCCCGAGGATACCCGCCTGAAAGTAACGCTCATGGCTCTGGAGATGAAGGTAAAACACAAAATGACCGACGCATGCTTCGACGAGAACATGTCATTCTGGCACGAACGTCTTCCGAAGGGGAACAAGTGCCCGACCAGTTTCGAGGAGGCGAAGAAAATCGTGTGTCCTCTGGATTTACCGCATGTGAAATACCATGTGTGCATGAACGATTGCATCATTTATCGGGACGAGCACCCGGAGTCTACCATATGTCCGGTGTGCGGCGTCAGTCGATACAAGAAGAGGAAGAAAGCTCCTCGAAAAGTGGTGTGGTACTTTCCGATCACTCCTCGTCTGCAGCGGTATTTCGCGGACCCTAAGCTAGCAAAGCTCCTGCGTTGGCACGCGGATAGGGAGGAGAAGAAGCGAGAAGATGACGGAAATGATCCGAAGATAAATAAAAAAGACAAGATGCTGAGTCACCCTAAGGACGCGAGCCAGTGGCAAGCGTTGAACTTCGAAGACATAGAGTTTGGGGACGATCCAAGGAACATCGTGCTGGGCGTGAGCACCGATGGAGTCAATCCGTTTGGCAGCCAGAGAAGCACACATAGCACCTGGCCTGTGTTTGTGTGGATGTACAACCTTCCCCCCTAGATGTGCATGAAGAGGAAGTACATTCACATGAGTATGCTAATTGAAGGGCCGAAACAACCAGGGAACGACATCAATCTGTATCTGGGGCTGCTGAAAGAGGAGCTAGACACGCTGTGGAAAACGCCAGCCAATACGTGGGACGCTGCAGCGAAAGAATATTTCCCTATGAGAGCCGCACTGCTCACGACGGTGCACGACTATCTCGGTTACGGATATGTCGCGGGGCAGGTGGTCCACGGATTTTGTGCATGCGTCAGGTGCATGGATGACACAACGTATCGCCAGCTAGATAGAGATCCCGGGTCTTCGAAAACCGTGTTCATGGGACATCGAAGGTGGCTTCGCGATGATGACGCATGGAGAAAACGCAAGGATCTGTTCGATGGTGAAACCGAACCCCGAAGACCCCCACGTACGAGGAGCGGCGAGGAAATAGACGAGCTGTTGAAAAATTGGAAAGAGTGCCCACCGCCGGGAAAGAAGCGAAAGGCGCCAGAGCCGCTGTTGAAGGTATGGAAAACGAGGTCTGTTTTCTGGGACTTGCCGTACTGGAAGATCCTCCGTGTGCCTCACAGCCTTGATGTCATGCATATCACGAAGAACGTGTGCGAGAGTCTGCTAGGTACCCTGCTCAACATGCCAGAGAGGACCAAAGATGGGCCGAAAGCAAGGGCAGACTTGCAAAAAATGGGCATCAGGGAGGAGCTCTGGCGCCCTAATGATGATGATGATGATGATGAGGCGAAGGACACGGAAAGTCATCGCAAAGGCAAAAAGGCCAAGAAGATCTAATATGACTACCCTCCCGCGTGCTTCACTCTAAGTCAGAAGGAGATCGAGTAGTTTTTCACCTGCCTCGTAGGAGTAAAACTTCCTTACGGTTACGCGGGGAAGATAAGCAGATACCTAGACTCAGCGAAGCAGAAGTTCAGCGGGATGAAGTCTCACGACTGTCACGTGCTGATGACGCAGATACTTCCAGTTGCAATCCGTGGGATCATGGACGCGCACGTCCGTGACACGCTATTTGGCCTATGCAACTTTTTCGACGTCATCTCTCGGATGTCGGTTGGCGTGAGGCAACTCAGAAGGCTACAGGAAGAGATCGTGGTGATACTATGCGAGCTTGAGATCTACTTCCCGCCCGCATTCTTCGACGTTATGGTGCATCTGCTGGTCCATATCGTGGAGGATATCATCCAACTCGGGCCGACGTTCCTGCACAGCATGATGTCGTTCGAAAGGATGAATGGTGTCATCAAAGGATACGTTCGCAACAGGGCACGTCCAGATGGAAGCATAGCAAAGGGCTTTCTGACCGAAGAGTGCATCTCCTTCTGCACGAATTATCTAGGCATCGAGAACCCCGTTGGTCTGCCCGTCAACAGGCACCTCGGCAGGCTCGCTGGATGGGGTCACCGCGAGGGTCGCCGCGAAATGCATGTCGACTTCATGGGTCGACTCGCCGACTTTGAAAGAGCAAACCTAGTCGCGCTACAACACATAGACATGGTCGATCCTTGGGTGGTAGAGCACAAAATCTTTATTGAGAAGACGTACAATGACCGAGGCCAACAGAGGACGGAGGGAGCTATAATCAAAGAGCACAACTCATGTTTCACGCGTTGGTTCAAGGAGAAGCTTCTGTCGTACCCTTTACATGAGGATTCTTCCGCGGAAGAAAAACTCATATTCGCCTTGTCACAGGGCGCCGAGCACAACCTGATGACCTATGAGGCGTATGATATCAACGGCTACACATTCTACACCGAGGAAAAGGACATGAAGAGCGATTATTAGAACTCCTGGGTAACGATGGAATCCTACACCGGTAACGACAAGGACAGATACTACGGAAGGATCGAGGAGATCTGGGAGCTGAGCTACGCTGGAGAGAAGGTCCCGATGTTCCGTGTCAGATGGGCCAAGAGCGTCCTAAAAGAAGACCGGTATTTCACCACCATGGTTATACCCGAAGCCAAATCCAAGACCGCGGGCGCAAACGTCACCGCGAAAAATGAGCCATGGGTACTGGCTTCCAAAGTGGACCAATGCTTCTTCATTACCGACCCGTCAAAGCCCAGTCGTGTTGTCGTGAGGAGAGGCAAAAGGAACATCATCGGAATGGATGGAGTCGCCAATGAGCAAGACTTTGACAAGTACGGCGACCCGAAGATGGAAGATGACGACGACGATGAAGTACCATACACCACAAGAAGAAGCAGGACCACCCTACCTAAAGGACGTCCGTTCAAGAGAAGATCAATTCAAGGGGTTCTGGGGCTAAATTATTCAACCGCGAGGAAGAAGGGCAAGAAGATTGTGAAAAGATAGCTAAGATTGAATCACGACCTGTCGGCCGCGTGTGTGTGTGTGTCAGTGGCAAGCTCAATTATTACATGCAACTAAATTATTACATGTATCAGTTGATTTCAACCATTATTAAAGATCTTTTAAACATTATATTACTTTACATGCAAACTCAATCTTAATTTGACGACTGTTATTTCATGTCAATCTTTGATGACTGTTATTTCATCTCACTTTATTTCAACCATGCCATAGCATTGTAAATGATTCTATATTGTGATTGAGTAAAGGAGATGCATTGTAAAAAAAATATACGCCCTATTTTTAGGAATGGAGGGAGTATTAAAATTGCCATGTGTTTATTTTAAAGTGTTTGGATGTTTATCATAAGGTTAAAATAAAATTTTAAAAAATATGCAAAAAGTGGGGTTGCCAGGATTCGAACTTGGGTGGTTCTGTCCATAACCAACGCGCCAACCACTAGGCCATGTGTGTGGTTCTGTCCATAACCACACACACAATTCTTATGACTTTGATATTGAGCTGTTTATGGCGCACGACGTAAAAGTGCGCCATTGATATCGATCTGCTAGCTGGCCCTCCCCCTGCTTTCTCTCCTCCCCGCGCCTCCCTCTCCTCCCACTCCCGCACTTTGGACGAGATCGAGCACCCAAATCCCCCCTCCCCGCCGCCCGCCCCCACCGCCGCCGCACTCCGCCCTCTCCCCCACCGCCGCCGCACTCCGCCCTCGCCCTCTCTCCTTCCCCGCGTGCTGCCGGCCTGGACCGCGACCTCCTCCGACGACCTCCTCCGACGCCCTGCTCCGACGACCTCCTCCAACGCCCTCCTCCGACGACCTCCTCCGACGCCCTCCTCGTGAGTTCCCTTCCTCTCCCTCTCTCTTTCTCTAATCTAACTTCTCTCTGCTGCCAGCTCTGGTTCATACCTTTTGATGGTTCCTGTTCTAGGGTTCATATCTTTTGATGATGCTCTGGTTCAATTGGGTACTAGCTTAGGGTTCCGAGGGTGTTAATCTAGCTTCTACTTCATTCTAGGGTTCAATTTAATTCCTTGTTCGAGCTAATCATCTCTGTCTCAAAATTTGTCTGAACCTAAAGTTCACTTTCGTCAGACATAAAGTGTTAAGTGGTTACTTGTGCATCATGTTTGTTTAGGTCCCCATTCTCTGCTGTTCAATGTGGCCGTTGGGGGATAATTTGTCGTAGCTAGATGCCTAGTATTCTAACACAGTAGCATCTTGTGCATCATGTTTGTTTACGGGATTCTTATGGACCTTCAAATGATGCATCGGCCTTCTTTAACTTATTATGTGCTGCCTTTACATGTCACTGTACTGAAATAATTTATACAGATTCTAGATTAACTTGTTATGCTGTTGGTCCTGTTAAGGACATGTTTTTTTTTCAAGAGATGTAATAAGGCATACTACAAGGATATGAGAGTCGAAATGGAAACATGGTAATACAGAAACCGTTCCCAGTCACTGACCATTTGGGTTAATCTAGAACATGGCATATGATCTAAGTACTACTAACAAACAATAGTCCATACTTGCATTTATATAGAACAAATTTAGAGTCACCTCTACAGCAATGCAGAAACACAATAACATTCCATGCTTGCATGTATATATAACAAATTCAGAGTCGCCTCTACAGCAATACAGAGACACAATCACTACTGGGCAGTATTCAGAGGGTTAATCACATGATTGACAATAGTCAATATTAAGATTTTGTAAGGTAAACAATAAATATTCAGAAATTCACATGATTGACAATATTAAGGCCAAAAACATTTTAGTGGCTTAGTGGGCAGACGTATGCACAGAATGGGGGACATTTTTCAAACTGAAGAAAACACACATATCATTCAGTAGCCAGTACCAAACTACCAATCCCTGCAAGTGCATAATAATACAACGATGGGTAAGCATACAGGATTGTGCGTCCTCTGTTTTACCCCACCCCACCCATGACCCGCGGGCATGATAAATTGTTAAGAGGACACTGATGGTTGACTAATCTAGAGCATGCACATGATTGCAGTACTACATAGGTAGTAAACAAACACTTGCATCATGTGTTGGAACAAAAACAGGGCCACCTCTACAGCAGCACTAGAGAGACATGATTCTTCTACTACTAGGAGTCTAGGACTAGGAGACGAGACATGGAAATGGAAACCTGCAGCCCACACTTGGCATATGATCTAGGGTCAATCTAGAACATGCATACGAACGAAATTCCACACTTGCAGCATGTATATAGAAGAAATTCAGAGTCAGCTCTACAGCAGTAGAGAAATATATATAATCACTGCTGGGCAATACCAGTGAAGGAGATGCTTTTTCACATGATTGACAATGGTCAAAATATTAAGCATGGGTGAGGTAAACAATGAATGAATAGTATTAAGCATGGGTGAGGTAAACAATGAATGAATAGTTTCATCAGGAAGTCAGCTCATTGACAATTTGAAGCAGTAAGTAAAACATTTTGGTTGGTTAGTGGGCATTTGTAATCTAAGCACAGAAAAGGGGGGCATTTTTTTCTGAATGAAATAAATATATAAGGAAGATGATTCAGTAAGCTGCAGAAATCCTTGTAGGGGTTTTGCATGCAGGGGTGAGGTATGGACATGGGAAGGGGAGGTGGATTAGGATGGATTAGCCACAGCAATTGGTAAGTATAGAGAGAGAGCAGTTAATAGTGTGTTGTCTGTACATCCTGAGATCGGCAAGTTCGGGTACTGCCTTTACATGTTCTAGATTAACTTATTATGCTGTTGGTCCTGTTACACTCTTGTAGGTATATAAGCACTAGTTATATGGCTACTGCCATGTTCCTATACAGGTTCTTATACTACTTTACTTAAATTATTATCATGGTTCTGAAAGTACACTTGTTCAGAATAGCACCAAGTCCTAGGGCAAACTGAATTCCGCTTCAGTATTGGACAATAGACTTGCTGCTCTGTTATTATACAGATTCAAACATAGTTTCTGTTCACCAAAAGAGTGATGGGCTTGCTGCTCTGTTGTGCCTATATGTAGGCCTTTTTTGTCCATATGAAAGCAGAGGACCATATGGTCAGTGGCCTTTTCATCCATATGAAAGTAGAGGCACATTGTGGTGCTAGTTTGCTGGGTTTTGTCTCCGACCATCGTGTCGTGATGATTTTGCAGGTACCCCGAGAGGCCCTTGAGTTTGCCGGAATGTCGATTAACTTCCGTTCCGGCAAGTTCGGGTACTCCATATGTCCTATTTTCAGCAAAGGTCATGCTGAAATTTTCCGTGAATTTTAGCATGACTTTGCTAAAAATAGGACATATGGGGTACTTGCGACTAATGCATGGGCCGGGGTATCTTAGTACTTAATTAAGTAGGATCAAGAATTAAGTAGGACTAGTTCTGAATAGCTTCTATCAACGGCACTCTAAATGATAAAACCGTAGCTTTTAGGATGCCTCGGTGTCGACAAACCCTAAGTGATGAGACCATGATAATTCCTCACAAACCCTAAATGATGAGATCTTGTTCCTTGACAATAACCAACTTTTTGACCAAACTTTTTTCCTATTTAGAGCGAACATGGCCGACAACGATGAGGCCGGCGGTTCGGGCGGCAAGCCATTCTGGGAGCTGTCCCAGGAGATGGAGGAATACCCTCACCGCTATGAGGACGCCGCGGAAGACACCGATCCCGACTACACAACCCCTAGTGGCGTCGGGGATGACACCACTGATGGTGCCGCCGGGGATGCCACCACTGATGATGGCAGCAAACGCACAGATGGCAGCCAACCGAAGAGGCAACGGAAGGACCGGCACCCGAACGTGCTCGGCACCGTCAAGGAGGAATTTACTGAAGTGTCCTCCAGTGGGCATCCAACGGCGCCCAAAGAATTAGTCAGTGGGTATGCGGGACAACTCGGGTGCATTGTCCGGAGCACCGTCACGATCAACACCGAGAACCTAAGGCATCGTGAACGAGGGAATTTGCGGATCCTCCTCTTCACGAAGCTGCACGAACGATACAAGTTCCCCGGTGACTTCGCAAGCACACGCCTCTCAGGGAATAAAGTGAACAGTGCCGCCCTCACGAAGATGAGCACGGCCCTGGCTTCTTGGAGAGCCCGGGTGAAGAAAATGATTGAAAGAGGTGATAGTTATGAGAAGATCAAGGAGAAAAATCCTTCGATCAGCAAAGCTGACTACCTGGAGTTCAAGACCAAGTGCGAGAGCAACGCATCCGTGGAATCAAGTCAGTGGGGGAAAGAAATGCGGGAATTGAACTTAGGGGTCCACACACTCGGTCCCGGCGGTTACAGAGTGGCAGAACCTAAATGGGACAAGGAGGACGCGGAGCGTGTCGAGCAAGGCCTACCGCCCCTCTTCGATAAATACCGCCATGAAAAGCAGACCAGGAACTATATCAGAGCCCGGTACAAGGAGGACTCGGTAACAAAGGAGCTTACCACGGATCCGAAGGTGAAGGCGCTTGAGCTTGTTCTGGTAAGGAATACACCCCCGCGTAATTAGCTCCATATGGTTGCATTCTAATTAATGAAGCCAAATTTCTAAATGGTTCACGTTCCTTCCGTAGGAAACTGAAAGCAGTAGCGCGGGGTCTCAGAGCTCCCCGTCTGCCCCTTGGGACACCACTTTAAATAGGGCGTTGAATGTAATGAAACAGAAGGATAAGTTAACTAAGCCGACGTCAGCTGGTCGTGTGGCCGGCGAAGGCTTGTCCACGAAATGGTCGGAATACTATAAGACTGGGCGAAAGGAGAGAAAGACCAGCTTGGAAAGCCAGGAGGTTAAAGAACTCAAGGCAAAAGTGGCGCAGATTCCTCAGATAGTCGAAGAGCAAGTGCGAGACCAAGTGCGAGACCAACTGGGAGCGACGATCACCGCCATTATGCCTACCTTGGTTGAGGGGCTGCGGGGGTGGTTTGCGGGCGGCCAACAGGGGCCGCCCCCGATTCCCAGCTTGACGGGCAGCAATTCGCACAACGCGCCGGCAGTGCTGTCTCCGGCGGAGGCGTCATTGGTGTCTCCGGTGCCGGCGCCGGCATTGGAGCTTGATGCACCCGGGTGTGGGAAGAATACGCCGGCCGGCACCTCGGCAGCAAGCGGCCCCTCCGTCACTTGCACACCCGCCGTTGGCGGTGCCTCGACATTAGTCGAGCTCGACGCCATCACGGTAACTAAGCCTCGGCCGATGACTTCATCTCCTTGCCTTTGACTGGGCATCCCTGACGCCCTACATGTTTTCGCAGGGCGCCGCCAACGAAGTTCCATGCACTCTCCTGCACTTCGTGGACGGCAAGTTGATCGATGTCGCCAAGGCCAAAATCGTTGAACCGGGCAACCGCGTGTTCCACCATAATCCGATGCCACCCACCGTGTATAGGGTTCAACTGGTTCGGGTGCTGCGGGGCTGCGACGACTTGTTACCTCCGTATCGACCCCATGGGGCCGACGAAGACGATGTGATGACCCTCGGCGCCTGCTTCAACTGGCCATTGCTTTGGCCGAAGAGCCAGATTCGTTTGGGGGCGGGGGTCACCACCCCACAGACAACACCGCCAGTCCTGCCGGCGCCAAGCCATGGCAAGACCGCCGCAACGCTACCGCCGTCAGCTGATCCGGGCATGCATATGGCACAGGATCCGGACGTCGACGACGGTACATTTGTCAACGTCGATGACTACTTCAACGAACATGGTGGGTACGGTGACGAATTCTTGGCGCCTCCTTCTCAAGAACCCAACCCTGCAAAAGTCGATCGCGATCTAGCTGGTACCGCGGAGAAACCCAATTGCAACAGGCGTCGTCTGTTCGGTTCTCAGGAGACGCCTCCAGCTGCCGCCTTCACCGAGACTCAAACAGCCGAGGTGGGAAATATTATCAGCCCCACCACACTCAAGAAGGTGGTCTCTGAGCAGACCTTGATCCCATTACATCAGCAGAAGCCAAAGAAGGGACGGAAAAGAAAAACTAACAAGGGTGCGAGCCAGCCGGCACCGAGTACGATCCGTGCTCAGGACGGGCCACCAATACCTAAGGATATCATGAGGGCGGTGCATGTGGCGGGTAGGCCGATGCTACCGGCTAATCTGTTCAAGGCTGCAACCGGTGCTATGCGGAGTCTGCATGACAGTGTTCTTTCTATGGAGAAGCGGCGTCTCTCCGAGAAAGATGACTCATACCCGGTTTTCGTGGCCAAGGTGCCAGAGGGCAAGGGCTTTGTCGATGGCACCATCGGGAGTATGATCGTCCTGCGGTTTGATGACATCTTCGCTATGTTTAACCTTCATCCGTTGCACTACACCTTCATTCGGCTATTTTCGCTCAATATGGAGATGCAGATCATTAGAGACAAGACCCCGGACATCGTGATAGTCGACCCCTTCTACATGCGTGCCAAGCACTTGGAAAGCGCTGGGGACCGGCAAGTCGCGAGTTCATACCTCGAAGGCGTCATTATGGCGAACAAAGATAAGGATACCTTCCTCGTGCCTTACTTTCCCGAGTAAGTCATCCCCTCACCGCCCCGTAACATATGATTTCTTAGATTTCGATCGTTCTTTTTTTTCTAACATTCCGTGTTTTGTGCAGTGACACACGTTGCACACTCATCCTCTTAAGCCCGAAATATTCCACGGCCACGTATTTCGACTCGGACCGTCAGTCGAAGAAAAACTACACAAATATCAAGAAAGTTCTTGATGATGCTCTCCCCGGCTACGCCAAATCTGGAGGCACCTTCAGGAAGGAAATGTGTAGGTACGGCAAGCACGTGTTCACCCACGTAACGACGTTCCCCTGCGTCAAGCAGCCGCCTAGCAGTCAGAAGGATGCCTACTACGCCCTCCATCACATGCGGGCGATCGTACGGGACCATAATCACCTTATGCTACCGAAGGGTCTCCAAGATTGGGCCGCACGCTTGTCGGCAATCCAGGACATGGACATCAGACAAGAATTCTTTCGCATCCAGTCGGAGTTTGCGGAAATCATCTGTCAAGATGTCCTTCGTACCTCGGGGCAGTTCCACCTCAAATATCAACCGTCCAACAGTGAAATAGAAACAACGCTACAAATGCAGGCTGACAACGACCGCACATTCATGACGCCGACGGATGACGGCGGCTTCATCCACGCTCCGGTCCCTGAGTCGAGTCGAAGAAAGTATTGATGGTATGTAGTTCTGAAATGTCGATTAGCTCGTGTTGTAATTAAACTTTAATGAACTTGTATGTCTCTTTAGTTTGGACAGTCGTTCAACTTATATGTAATCGATGCTATTTATTAGTAGGACCATGAACCGTGCTATTAATGTGTTGCTTTTCTCTTCCGATCCTTTTGTTGCATACTTATATATTATCTGTGAATTGCTACTAACGTTTTGTTTGTCTAGTGCATAGAGATGCCGTCGTATGTCATGTACAAGGGTAGGGTTCCCGGAGTCTATGACGACTGGGAGGAGTGTCGGAGACAGGTTCACCGTTTCAGCGGTAACAGTTACAAAGGGTACACCACTAGGGCGGAGGCGAAAGCTAGATACGAGCGCTATCTAGAGGGGGAGAGGAGGGAGCGGAGGAGGAACCGGATGAAGACTAGTTTCATCGCGATGATGCTCATCGTGACCGCAGCTCTCTTCTATGTGATGGTAGTTTAGATGATATCAACTTTGTAATGTGACGACAAACTCCCTACTCGGTCTCGAGACCTAAACTTGTCTAATATTTGAACTTTGTTCGCTATTTCGAATTCGGAGACTAATGTGATGAATTGTATTATGTGCTGTTTATATTCTGTGATGTATTGTATTTTGTAACCTATGTAAATACAAGAAATGCAAAAAAAAATCCTAGAATTAATAGTAGTGGCGCACCATATTGCACATTAGTGGCGCACCCAGTTAAATAACAGTGGCGCACCCATATGGATATCAGTGGCGCATCAGTAGGGACCCCTGCTGCAATACCAGTGGCGCACCATCTTGCACATTAGTGGCGCACCCAGTTAAATAACAGTGGCGCACCCATATGAATATCAGTGGCGCATCATTAGGGACCCCTGCTGCAATACCAGTGGCGCACTAGGTGGCATACCAATGGCGCACCAGTGGTGCGCTACTGTTATTTGGATTAACAGTGGCGCATCAGAGGTGCGCCATTAGTATTCCTTATTAGTGGCGTGGTATTAGTGGCCCACCCATGGTGCGCCACTAATGGCAATATTGGGTGCGCCACTAATAGCCTTTTTTCTAGTAGTGATGCCATTGATGTGAGTAGTCTTGAGACCTGAAAGTCATTGTGAATGTGGTTAGTTCATGATCTTGCTGAAAATCTGAATGTTGGCTTACATATTTACAACAACAAGAGCACATAGAGTTTGTCAAAGTTTTTCTTTATCACTTTCAGTTTATTAACTGAATTGCTTGAGGACAAGCAAAGGTTTTAAGCTTGGGAGAGTTGATACGTCTCCAACGTATCTACTTTTCCAAACCCTTTTGCCCTTGTTTTGGACTCTAACTTGCATGATTTGAATGGAACTAACCCGAACTGACGCTGTTTTCAGCAGAATTGCCATGATGTTGTTTTTGTGCAGAAATAAAAAGTTCTAGGAATGACCTGAAACTCCACAGAGAATAATTTTGGAAAATATAAAAAATACCTGCAAGAAGATCCAGACCAGGGGGCCCACACCCTGCCCACGAGGGTGGGGGCGTGCTCCCCCCCTAGGGCGCGCCCCCTGCCTCGTGGCCCCCCGGTGCTCCACGACGTATCCCCAGATCCTATATATTCACTTTCGGGGAGAAAAATATCAGGGAGGAAGAATTATCGTGTTTTACGAGACGGAGCCGCCGCCAAGCCCTAATCTCTCTCGGGAGGGCTGATTGATACGTCTCCAACGTATCAATAATTTTTTATTGTTCCATGCTATTATTTATGATGTTTTGGATGTTTAATGGGATTTGTCATACACTTTTATATTATTTTTGGGACTAACTTACTAACCCAAAGGCCTAGTCCAGATTGCTGTTTTTTGCCTGTTTCAGGGTTTTACAGAAAAGGGATATCAAACGGAGTCCAAACAGAATGAAACCTTCGGGAGAGATATTTTTGGAGAAAATCACGCACGGGAGACTTGAGAACCACGGAGTAGGGGCCACGTGGTGCCCACGAGTGTGGGGGCGCCCCCTAGGGCGCGCCCCCTGCCTCGTGGGTCCCACGTAAGGCCCCCGGTGCCCTCCTTCCTCCTATATAAGCCTACGTACCCTGAAACCATCAGAGGAGAAGAGAAAACCCTAGTTCCACCGTCGAAACCTTCTGTTCCCGTGATATCCCATCTCGTTGCCTGTTCCGGAGCTCCGCCGGAGGGGGGATCCATCATGGAGTGCTTCTACATCATCATCATCGTCACACCATGAGTTGTGAGTAGTTTACCACAGACCTTCGGGTCCAAAGCTAGCATCTAGATGGCTTCTTCTCTCTCTTTGGCTCTCAATAAAAGTTCTCCTTGGTCTTCGAGGAGATCTATTCGATGTAATCTCTTTTTGCGGTGTGTTTGTCGAGATCCGATGAATTTTGGGTTTATGATCAAGATTATCTATGAGAAATATTTGGTTCTTCTTTGAACTCTTTATGTGTGCTCATAATATCCTTGCAAGTCTCTTCGAATTATTGGTTTGGTTTGGCCTACTAGATCTATAGTTCTTGCAATGGGAGAAGTGCTTGGCTTTGGGTTCAATCTTGCGGTGTCCTTTCCCAATGATAGTAGGGGCAGCAAGGCACGTATTGTATTGTTGCCATCGAGGATAAAAAGATGGGGTTTATATCATATTGCTTGAGTTTATCCATCTACATCATGTCATCTTACTTAAGGCGTTACTCTGTTCTTATGAACTCAATACACTAGATGCATGCTGGATAGTGGTCGATGTGTCGAGTAATAGTAGTAGATGCAGGCAGGAGTCGGTCTACTTGTCTCGGACGTGATGCCTATATACAATGATCATGCCTAGATAGTCTCATAATTATTCGCTTTTATATCAATTGCTTGATAGTAACTTGTTTACCCGCCGTAGAATATCGCTATCATGAGAGAAGCCACTAGAGAACACTATGGCCCCCGGGTCTATTCTCAACATATCAATCTACATCTACTTTACTTTTTCCGCTTTTACTTTCTGTTCTTATAATCAAAAATACCAAAAATATAAACTATCATCTCTATCTGATCTCACTTTCGTAAGTGACCATAAAGGGATTGACAACCCCTTATCGCGTTGGTTGCGAAGTTCTTATTTGTTTGTGCAGGTGCGAGGGACTCGCGCATGGTCTCCAACTGGATTGATACCTTGGTTCTCAAAAACCGAGGGAAATACTTACGCTACTGTGCTACATCTCCCTTTCCTCTTCGAGGGAATACAACGCAAGCTCGAGAAGTAGCAAGAAGAATTTTTGGCGCCGTTGCCGGGGAGGCTTACGCAAAAGTCATATACCAAGTACCTATCACAAACCCTTATCCTTCGCATTACATTTTTTGCCTCTCGTTTTCCTATCCCCCACTTCACCATTGCCGTTTTGTTTGCCCTTCTTCTGTCGTGTGTTTATCATTCGCTTGCTTCTTGTTTGCTTGTGTGTGTTGGATTGCTTGCTTGTCACTATGGCTCAGAACAATACCAAATTGTGTGACTTCTCCAATACCAACAATAATGATTTTATTAGCACTCCGATTGCTCCTATTACCGATGCTAAATCTTGTGAGATAAATGCTGCTTTGTTGAATCTTGTCATGAAAGATCAATTCTCCGGCCTTCCTAGTGAAGATGCGGCTACCCATCTAAACAACTTTGTTGATTTGTGTGATATGCAAAACAAAAGGGATACGGATAATGATATTGTTAAATTGAAGTTATTTCCGTTTTCACTTAGAGATCATGCTAAAACTTGGTTTTCTTCTTTGCCTAGAAATAGTATTGATTCGTGGAATAAGTGCAAAGATGCTTTTATCTCTAAGTATTTCCCTCCTGCTAAGATCGTCTCCCTTAGAAACGATATTATGAATTTTAAGCAACTAGATCATGAGCATGTTGCACAAGCTTGGGAGATAATCAAACTAATGATACGTAATTGCCCTACACATGGTTTGAATCTATGGATGATTATTCAGAACTTTTATGATGGCTTGAATTTTGCTTCTAGAAATCTTTTAGATTCGGCCGCAGGAGGCACTTTCATGGAAACTACCTTAGGAGAAGCTACCAAACTCCTAGATAATATTATGGTTAATTATTCTCAATTCCACACCGAAAGATCTACTAGTAAAAAAGTGCATGCTACTGAAGAAATTAGTGTTTTGAGTGGAAAGATGGATGAACTTATGAAATTATTTGCTGCTAAGAGTGCTTCTTCTGATCCTAATGATATGCCTTTGTCCACTTTGATTGAAAATAACAATGAATCTTTGGATGTGAATTTTGTTGGTAGGAATAATTTTGGTAACAATGCTTATAGAGGGAACTTCAATCCTAGGCCTTTTCCTGGTAATTCCTCTAATAAGTATGGTAATTCCTACAACAACTCTTATGGAAAGATGCCTTCTGAATTTGAAACTAGTGTCAAGGAGTTTATGATTTCACAAAAGAATTGTAATGCTTTGCTTGAAGAAAAATTGCTTAAGATTGATGAATTGGCTAGAAGTGTGGATATAATTATTCTTGATATTGATTCTTTGAAACTTAGATCTATCCCACCTAAGCATGATATCAATGAGTCTCTCAAAGCCATGAGAATTTCCATTGATGAATGGAAAGAGAGAACCGCTAGGATGCGTGCTAAAAGACAGGATTATATTAAAGTGAGTTCTTCTAGTTATCATGAAAATAAAAATGAAGATCTAAAAGTTATTGATGTGTCTCCTATTAGATCCTTGTTTTCTAGTATAAATCTTGATGAAGATAGGATTGGAGATGATTCTACTTTGTAGTGTCCCAATGATTCAGAGTTTTTAGATCCTGATGCTAAAATTGTTAAAAGTGGGAGTGAAGAGATTAAAACTTTGCATAGTGATGAACCCACTACTTTGGATTTCAAGGGATTCAATTATGATAATTGCTCTTTGATTGATTGTATTTCCTTGTTGCAATCCGTACTAAACTCTCCGCATTCTTATAGTCAAAATAAAGCTTTCACTAAACATATAGTTGATGCTTTGATGCAATATTATGAACAAAAACTTGAGTTAGAAGTTTCTATCCCTAGAAAGCTTTATGATGAGTGAGAACCTACTATCAAAACAAAAATTAAAGATCATGAATGATATGCCTTGTGTGATTTGGGTGCAAGTGTCTCCACGATCCCAAAAACTTTGTGTGATTTGCTAGGTTTCCATGAGCTTGATGATTGTTCTTTAAATTTGCATCTTGCGGATTCCACTATTAAGAAACCTATGGGAAGGATTGATGATGTTCTTATTGTTGCCAATAGGAATTATGTGCCCGTAGATTTCATTGTTCTTGATATAGATTGCAATCCTTCATGTCCTATTATTCTTGGTAGACCTTTCCTTAGAACGATTGGTGCAATTATTGATATGAAGGAAGGAAATATTAGATTCCAATTTCCGTTAAGGAAAGTCATGGAACACTTTCCTATACAGAAAATCAAATTACCATATGAATCTATTATGAGAGCCACTTATGGATTGCCTTCCAAAGATGGCAATACCTAGATCTATCATGTATCATGCCTAGCTAGGGGCGTAAAACGATAGCGCTTGTTGCGAGGCAACCCAATTTTATATTATTTTTTGTTTTTGCTGCTGTTAGGGAATAAATATTGCATCTAGCTTCTGCTTAGATGTGGGTTTGTGTTTTGTTTAGTGTTTGTGCCAAGTAGAACCTTTGGGAAGACTTGTGTGAAGTTTATGTGATCTTGCTGTGAAAAACAGAATCATTAGCGCTCGCTAGAATGGTCATCAGATTTTACTGGAGCGTGCTATTTAGTTGATTCTTTTTATAGATGATTAATAGACAAATTCCTCACGTTTACCAATTTAGTTTGAATTTTTTGGAGTTACAGAAGTATGCGAAATCTGCAGATTACTACAGACTATTCTGTTTTTGACAGATTCTGTTTTCGTGTGTTGTTTGCTTATTTCAATGCATCTATGAGTAATATTGTAAGGTATGAACCATAGGGAAGTTGGAATACAGTAGGGTTAACACAAATATAAACAAAGAATGAATTCATTGCAGTACCTTTGAGTAGTGGTTTGCTTTCTTATACTAACGGAGCTCACGAGATTTTTGTCTAAGTTTTGTGTTGTGAAGTTTTCAAGTTTTGAGTATTGCTTTGATGGACTATGGAACAAAGAGTGGCAAGAGCCTAAGCTTGGGGATGCCCATGGCACCCCAAGGTAAAATTCGAGGACAACCAAAAGCCTAAGCTTGGGGATGCCCCGGGAAAGCATCCCCTCTTTCGTCTTCATCCATCGGTAACTATACTCGGAGCTATATTTTTATTCACCACATGATATGTGTTTTGCTTGGAGCGTCTTGTATAATTTGAGTCTTTGCTTGTTAGTTTGCCACAATTATCCTTGCTGGACACACCTATTGAGAGAGTTAAATATGGCCTAGGAATTGTTAGAACACTCTATGTGCTTCACTTATATCTTTTGAGTTGAATAGTTTTTGCTCTAGTGCTTCACTTATATCTTTTAGAGCACGGTGGTGATAATATTTTGAAGAAATTGTTGAACTCTCATGCTTCACTTATATCCATTTGAGTGTCTATTAAAACAGCATGGTAATATGTTTAGGCTATAAAACTAGTCTTCACATGATAGACATCCAATATCAATGTAGTAAAAACTTTCACACTGAGTGCATTGAATATGATGAGAAGTTGGATGCTTGATAAATGTTTTGAGATATGAGGATAGTGATATTAGAGTCATGCTAGTGGAGTTATTATGAAATTGAGAAATGCTTGTGTTAAGGTTAGTGATTCCCGTAGCATGCACGTATGGTGAACCGCTATGTGACGGAGTTAGAGCATGAGGTATTTGTAAAGTGTCAACCTTTGGGTGGAGGTCGGGGGCGCGCAATGGCTAACTCCTACCAACCTCCCCCCTAGGAGAATGCGTTGATTGCTTTGTTTTGATGACTCGTAGATTTTTGCAATAAGTATATGAGTTCTTATGACTAATGTTGAGTCCATGGATTATACGCACTCTCACCCTTCCACCATTGCTAGCCTCTCTCGTATCGCGCAACTTTCGCCGGTACCATACACCCACTATATATCCTTCCTCAAAACAGCCACCATATTATTCCTCAAAACAGCCACCATACCTACCTATCATGGCATTTCCGTAGCCATTCCGAGATATATTGCCATGCAACTTTCCACCGTTCCGTTCACATGACACGCATCATATTGTCATATTGCCATGCATGATCATGTAGTTGACATCGTATTTGTGGCAAGGCCATCATGCATAATTTTTCATACATGTCACTCTTGATTCATTGCACATCCCGGTAAACCGCCGGAGGCATTCATATAGAGTCATACTTTGTTCTAGTATTGAGTTGTAATATCGAGTTGTAATTCAATGAAAGTGTGATGATCATCATTATTAGAGCAATGTCCCATGTGAGGAAAGGCCAAATCAATAAAGCCCCTCCACAAAAAAAAGGCCAAAGAAAAAAAGAAAGGCCCAAAAAAGAGAAAAAAAGAGAAAAAAGAAAGAAAAGAAAAAGGGACAATTGTTACTATCTTTTTCCACACTTGTGCTTCAAAGTAGCACCATGTTCTTCATGATAGAGAATCTCATGTTTAGTCACTTTTGTATACTAGTGGGAATTTTCATTATAGAACTTGGCTTGTATATTCCAACGATGGGCTTCCTCAAATGCCCTAGGTCTTCGTGAGCAAGCAAGTTGGATGCACACCCACTAGTTTCTTTTGTTGAGTTTTCATACATATTTAGCTCTAGTGCATCCGTTGCATGGCAATCCCTACTCACTCACATTGATATCTATTGATGGGCATCTCCATAGCCCGTTGATACGTCCAAAACGTATCTATAATTTCTGCTTGCTCCATGCCTCTTTTGTGTGATATTGCTATGATATTTATACACTTCCATACACTTTTGATCATATTTGGACTAACCTATTAACTCAGTGCACCCCAGTGCCAGTTTCTGTTTTCTGCTATTTTTGTATTTCAGGTTTTCCCATTACGTAAACTGCGAGAAAAATTCCGGGAAAAATATATAAAAAAATCAGCGTTCCGGAAGCTTCCTTGCGGCCAAAGTAGGGCCGGAGGGGGGCCACCTGGGCTCCAGGCGCCCTGGGGGCGCGGCCCCCCTCCTGGCCGCGCTGGGGGGGCGCCTGATACATCCAAAACGTATCTATAATTTCTGCTTGCTCCATGCCTCTTTTGGGTGATATTGCTATGTTATTTATACACTTCCACACTTTTGATCATATTTGGACTAACCTATTAACTCAGTGCACCCCAGTGCCAGTTTCTGTTTTCGGCTGTTTTTGTATTTCAGGTTTTCACATTACGAGAACTGCCAGAAAAAATCCAGAAAAATTATATAAAAAATCAGCGCTCCAGAAGCTACCAGGCACCCGAAGCACAGCCGGAGGGGGGCCACCAGGGCCCCAGGCGCCCTGGTGGCGCGCCCCCCCTGGGCCGCGCCGGGGGGGCGCCTGGGCCCCCCGAGCCTCGTCTGATTCCCCCCTTTGGCATATATATATATAAAGCGTCTCCCGAAACCCTCGAGAGGGAACTCTTTTTCGCGATCTCATCTCTGTTCCGCCGCCGCCGCCGCTTCCATGATCGGGAGCACCAGGAGAACTCTTCCCGGCACCCTGCCGGGGGGAGGATCACCACCGGGAGCCTCTCCACCACCATGGACGCCTCCCGGATGAGTTGTGAGTAGTCTCCCTTGGACCATGGGTCCATGACCAGTAGCTATGTGATGTTCTCCTCCCATTCTTGTGCTTCACTAATTAGTCCTCGTGAGCTGCCCTACATGATCGAGGCACATATGTAATCCTTATGCTGTTGCTATGATGAGTTTGCTGGGATCCGATGGATTGTGAGATTATGTTCAGATTGTGTTTGAGTAATATATTTGATCTACCTCTTTTATATTTATGTTCATAAGTAATTCTTGCATGTTCTCTGTTGTTATTTATTGCTTTGGCCAAGTAATAGGTAGTGACTCGAAGAGGGAACGTTATGCTCGATTGTGGGTCCATGCCCCTCGATGACTAGCTTGAGTGACAGTAACATGAGTCTAGGGGATGTGATGTTGCCACAAGGGGGAAAACAACGGTGCTTGTGCCCGCGGGTGCAAGGACTGTTTACTTTACGCAAAGTTCTTTTAATGCAGTTGTCTGTTGCTTTGAGTTTACACTATGGGTGGGACTCGCAACTTAATACCAGCGAGATGTTCTGGATAGATATCTCAAGGTGGATGATTAGTAGTAGATGCAGATGGATTTCGGTCTACTTACCTCGGCGTACCGCCCATGCTTGGAACCTCTACCTTTCTTGCAACTTAGTCAGCATTGGTTTGCGTTCATGGTCCTGTCAATTGCCCAGCTGTAATTCGTTTACCTCACATAGCTGTTTTATCGTCTTTTGGGAGAGAGACATCACTAGTGAACATCATGAGACTCCGGTGCGTATTACCATCATTGATCACATCCGCTATTTACTTTCCGCTTTTATTTATTATTGCAGCAATATCTATCATTACTATCACTTGCGTTTGATCCTTTGTAAACTACAAGGCCGGAGGGATTGACAACCTCTCTGTACTCGTTGGGAGCAAAGTTATTTGTATTTGTGTGCAGGTCCACGTTGATTGCTAAATATCTGGCGCCGTTAGCAGTTGACACCTTCTTGTTGAAACTGGGAGTCTCAGGGGAAATCGATCCTTGATATCTTTGCCAAGGGAAAACTTCCGCTACACTGCATCTCAAACCTTCCACTTGGGGTAACCAACGAGGGGCGAGAAGCCATCAAGCAAAGTTTTCTGGCGCCGTTGCCGGGGACTCCACTCTTCAGGATAGGGGAGTTGCACGCTATCTTTTACCTTTTCTTTTTAGTCTTGTTAGTTTACCTTTCAGTTTTGCTTTAGTATCTTTTATCGAAAATCACAAAAATAGTTATCTTGCTTGCTTGCTACTATGGGTTCCACCGAGAACACCAAGTTGTGTGACTTCACTAGTCACAACAACGATGACTTTATCTGCACACCTATCACTACACCTGCCACTTCAGCACCTTCATATGAAATTAAACCTGCTTTACTGAACTTGGTCATGAAAGATCAATTCTCCGGTGCTGGAGATGATGCTGCTTTACACTGAAACAATTTTGTTGAACTCTGCGATATGCAAAAGTACCGAGAAGTAGATGGTGATATTGTTAAGCTTAAGCTTTTTCCTTTCTCTTTGAGAGGAGGAGCTAAAATTTGGTTTCAGTCTTTGCCTAGAAATAGCATAGATTCATGGGACAAGTGCAAAGATGCTTTTATCGGAAAATACTATCCACCTGCTAAAATTATCCAACTAAGAAGTAACATAATGAATTTTAAACAATTGGATAATGAACACGTTGCCCAAGCTTGGGAACGTATGAAGTCTCTTATCAAGAACTGCCCTACTCATGGTTTGACTACTTGGATGGTTATCCAAACTTTTTATGCAGGCTTGAACTTTACCTCGCCGAACTTGTTAGATTCGGCCGCGGGAGGAACCTTTATGTCAACTACACTTGGTGCTGCCACAAAGCTTCTCGACGAGATGATGACCAACTATTCCCAATGGCACACCGAACGCGCTCCAACAGGTAGGAAGGTATACTCTGTCGAGGAGATTTCCTCCCTTAATGAAAAAGTTGACTTGATCATGTCTCTACTTTCGAAGCAATCTTCTGTTGATCCTCGTCATGTTCCTTTAAATTCTTTGATTGCTCAAGAACAAGTAGATGTGAACTTTATCTCTAGAAACAATTTTAACAACAATGCTTATAGGAGTAACTTTGGTAACAATCCTAGACCGTTCCCCTCTAATTCCTATGGGAACAACAATTCTTATCCTAGCACCAAGAACTCCAATACTGAACTAGAGATTATGCTTAAAGATTTCATCACTACCCAAAAAGCTTTTAATAATAGTGTAGAAGAAAAACTAAACAAACTAGGTGATCTCTCTTTGAAGGTAGACAATTTAGCCAACGAAGTAGAATTGCTTAAGATTAGAACTTCTCCTCTTGAGGAGAGGAAGGTCACTCCTATGAATGCTATTCAAGTGCAAATTAATGAAACATTAGGATGATGGATAAACTTAAAGAGAGATGGGCTAGATAAAGGGAGGAAGAAGATAGAATTAAGAGCCTTCCTACCCACCACACTGTTGCTACTATCCAAGTTGTTGAGGATATCCAAACTCTTAGCACCCAATGCGCTCCTGGTCCCATTGGAACTACTAATGGTGATGCTATGACTATAGAAACTACCAAACAAGTGAACCTAAAGGACACCACTACCACTTTACTTGATAGTAGTGACCTTAATTTTGATAATTGCACTCTTACCGAAGTTATTGATTTTCTTCACAAGATGTCTAGAGATCCCAGCACTAGCACGCTTAACCTTGCCTTCATCGAGCATATCACTAATGCTCTTATCAAAGCTAGGGAGGAGAAACTTAGAGTAGAAGCCTCCATACCTAAAAAGCTAGAAGATGGTTGGGATCCTATGATAAAGATTAAGTTGAATAACTTCTCTTGCTATGCTTTATGTGATGTTGGTGCTAGTACCTCTGTTATGCCCAAAAGAATATATGATATGCTTAAATTGAAACCTTTTGATTCTTGTTCTTTTGGTGTTCGTCTCGTTGATTCTTCCATAAAGAAACCTTTGGGGAGGATCAACGATGTTCTTATCATTGTCAATGACAATTATTTTCCCGTTGATTTTACTATTATGGATATTGAATGTGAACCTTCGTGTCCAATTATTTTGGGACGTCCTTTCCTTCGCACCGTTGGTGCTATCATTGACATGAAAGAGGGGAATATAAAATTCCAGTTTCCTCTCAAGAAAGGGATGGAACACTTTCCTTGAAAGAAGATTAAGTTACCTTTTGAGTCCGTTATACGGGCTAGCTATTCTTTTACTCTTGATAAAACTTGATCTTTTTGCATTATGCCTAGCTTAAAGGCATAAAAGAAGCGCTTTTGGGAGGCAGCCCAATGAATAATTTTTATTTTGCTTTTGTTGTGTCTTGATGTTGTTACTACTGTAGCATCATCATTGTATCTTTGCTTTTCAAATTTTGTGCCAAGTATAGCCTCTGATTGCTAGAAAGTTCAAAAGTTGTGACGTGCTGTCCAGGAAACGGATTCTGTCCTTGGATAGAAAAATTCGTATAAAATCACCAGATCATCTTTTTGGTCTGAATTTTTTCGACAGCGTGCTCTATATAATTGTCTTTCGTGAGTCTGTTTTGAGTTTTTTGATTAGAGTTGCAGAAGTGCCCCGGAAAAATCATTTACTACCTGCTGTTCTGTTTTTCACAGATTTTGTCCTGTTTTGCCTTTCCTTCATTTTGCAAACCTAGAGCTTGCTTTTTCTTTGCAAAAACCTTTTGGCAATCTTGAGAAATAGTAGACCTTCAAGAATATCCTTATTTCCAGCAAGGAACAATTATTTTATTATGGGTACTAACCTCGCTAATCAGATTATGATGAGTTATGTATGAAGGGAGTTTTCAAGTGTGCGAGGGAAGATGATAAAAAGATTCAGGAGTGTCAAACGCTCAAGCTTGGGGATGCCCCCGTGCACCCCCAAGAAATATTCATGGAGACTCAAGCGTCTAAGCTTGGGGATGCCCCCGTGCATCCCCTTCTCCATCAACATTATCAGTTTGTCTTTCGTTCCACTATATTTTTATCACTTCATGTGTTATGTGCTATGCTTGGAGCGTCTTGCTTTTAGTTTTCCTTTTAGTTTTCTTTAGCTTTTCATAACGAGTTGGAACTCAGCTTTCTTTATGTGGGAGAGAAACACGCTCCACTTCTACCTAGAACATAACATAGAATTTTCATGTCTATCTTTGCTGTGTGTGTTCTTTGTCTTTTAAATAGCTACTATCATGCTTAGCTCTTAACTTTCATGCTTATCTTTTTAAAGAGCTTTTGTCTAGTTGGTTGCTTGAACTCTTTTTAGTTATCATGCTTATCTTATTAAGAGAGTTTGCTTCCGTTGCATTGGTTGATATGTCTATGATAAAGATGCTACGTGCATAATGACGCTTAGTAGTTCATGTTTTCTTATGGTTAGTCTCAAATAGCTGGGGGATTTCCAATGTGTTATTGGAATACCAACATGATTTGTTTGCCTATGATGTGGTATGGTTTAGTAATATCTTCCTTCAAGAATTTACTTTGATTGACTTGGCGTATGCTCACGCATATTTAAGACTGTAAAGAAAGTCTGTTAAGCCTTGATGATCTTTTGTTTCTGAGTAGCGATATAACTACCATGCCTGATTCAATGTTGCTTTGTCGCTCTGCATGATTATGACCGTCATTGCTCTCTTAGTTGGTCGCTCCCAGTCTTTTGCTAACCTTCGCCTGTACTAAGCGGACTGACTGCTTGTGCATCCACATCCTTTTAATCCAGTTATGCCATATAAGTCCACCATATCTTCCTACATGGTATTTACCTGCCATTCCTAACGGAGACTTGCATGTGCCATCTCGAAATTACTCAAAAAAATGCATTCCTATTTTGTGCCTCTGTTTTAAGTTCATGAGGAAGTAGTAGTTAATTCATGATCTTTTTAAGTTGGACAAGCTTCACCCCGGGATTGCATGTATAATGTGCAAACCCATAATACGAGAAGGAACTGGCATTGAGTGCGCCCGGCTCAAAAAGATAATATAACAAACAAACCCTCCTTCACGCTTTGTTCATGAGAAATCAAAAAACTTTGGCAGTGATAAACAAAGGAGATTAAGAGGATGTGATCGTCCTCATTCGGGAGCCGTTCCTCGAAACTTGTCCATCTCAAGAAGTAATTGAGTTATCTGCTAGCATTCGTTAACGAAACATGCATAATCAAAAAAATAATTATTACCTCTATTTTTAAAACCAAGAGCTCTGGTACATGTTTTGTCTTTGTTTCCGACTACGGGTTTTCAACCTTGCCAACAAAAGCCACGGTTCGAGAGTCTCCACCTTCTTTTAAAGCACCAACTACTGAGAGCATGATTGTCATTCTGAGTGTAATGTGCATTGTCCCAAAGTAGCATTGTCTTTTGCATGATGGTGATATCGTTTATTTTGAAATCATTGTATCTAGTCATCACTTAAACCTTGGAGGTGCCCCTGCATTTATGTTTTGCTTCACTAAAGGGGGCAAGCTAGATATCACTTTATCATATTTGCACATCATGTTCATTACAAATCTTTTTGATGTTTCAATATCATATTGTAAAACTTTTAGTTCTTTGTGATTTTCTCATGAGGCAACTTAATTACCACAGATACATTGTCTCAGTAAGCTATTGTCATATGACTATGAAATGTCCTATATGGTTAATAGCATGTCACCACAGAAATTATTCTTGTTATCATTTACCTACTCGAGGACGAGCAGGAATTAAGCTTGGGGATGTTGATACGTCCAAAACGTATCTATAATTTCTTCTTGCTCCATGCCTCTTTTGGGTGATATTGTTATGTTATTTATACACTTCCATACACTTTTGATCATATTTGGACTAACCTATTAACTCAGTGCACCCCAGTGCCAGTTTCTGTTTTCGGCTATTTTTGTATTTCAGGTTTTCACATTACGAGAACTGCCAGAAAAAATCCAGAAAAATTATATAAAAAATCAGCGTTCCAGAAGCTACCAGGCACCCGAAGCACAGTCGGAGGGGGCCACCAGGGCCTCAGGCGCCCTGGTGGCGCGCCCCCCCTGGGCCGCGCCGGGGGGGCGCTTGGCCCCCCGAGCCTCGTCTGATGCCCCCCTTTGGCATATATTTAAAGCGTCTCCCGAAACCCTCGAGAGGGAACTCTTTTTCGGGATCTCATCTTTGTTCCGCCGCCGCCGCCGCTTCCAAGATTGGGAGCACCAGGAGAACTCTTCCCGGCACCCTGCCGGAGGGGAGGATCACCACCGGGAGCCTCTCCACCACCATGGACGCCTCCCGGATGAGTTGTGAGTAGTCTCCCTTGGACCATGGGTCCATGACCAGTAGCTATGTGATGTTCTCCTCCCGTTCTTGTGCTTCACTAATTAGTCCTCGTGAGCTGCCCTACATGATCGAGGCACATATGTAATCCTTATGCTGTTGCTATGATGAGTTTGCTGGGATCCGATGGATTGTGAGATTATGTTCAGATTGTGTTTGAGTAATATATTTGATCTACCTCTTTTATATTTATGTCCGTAAGTAATTCTTGCATGTTCTCCGTTGTTATTTATTGCTTTGGCCAAGTAATAGGTAGTGACTCCAAGAGGGAACGTTATGCTCGATTGTGGGTTCATGCCCCTCGATGACTAGCTTGAGTGATAGAAACATGAGTCTAGGGGATGTGCTGTTGCCACAAGGGGGAAAACAACGGTGCTTGTGCCCGCGGGTGCAAGGACTGTTTACTTTACGCAAAGTTCTTTTAATGCAGTTGTCTGTTGCTTTGAGTTTACACTATGGGTGGGACTCGCAACTTAATACCAGCGAGATGTTCTGGATAGATATCTCAAGGTGGATGATTAGTAGTAGATGCAGATGGATTTCGGTCTACTTACCTCGGTGTTCCGCCCATGCTTGGAACCTCTACCTTTCTTGCAACTTAGTCAGCATTGGTTTGCGTTCATGGTCCTGTCAATTGCCCAGCTGTAATTCGTTTACCTCACATAGCTGTTTTATCGTCTTTTGGGAGAGAGACATCACTAGTGAACATCATGAGACTCCGGTCCATATTACCATCATTGATCACATCCGCTATTTACTTTCCGCTTTTATTTATTATTGCAGCTATATCTATCATTACTATCACTTGCGTTTGATCCTTTGTAAACTACAAGGCCGGAGGGATTGACAACCTCTCTGTACTCGTTGGGAGCAAAGTTATTTGTATCTGTGTGCAGGTCCACGTTGATTGCTAAATATCTGGCGCCGTTAGCAGTTGACACCTTCTTGTTGAAACTGGGAGTCTCAGGGGAAATCGATCCTTGGTATCTTTGCCAAGGGAAAACTTCCGCTACACTGCATCTCAAACCTTCCACTTGGGGTAACCAACGAGGGGCGAGAAGCCATCAGCGCCTGGGCCCCCCAGGCCTCCGCTGATGCCCCCCTTTGGCATATATTTACACCGCATCCCGAAACCCTCGAGGACGGAACCCTTTTTCGCGATCTCATCTCTGTTCCGCCGCCGCCGCGCTTCCAAGATCGGGAGCACCAGGAGAACTCTTCCCGGGACCCTGCCGGAGGGGAGGATCACCACCGGGAGCCTCTCCACCACCATGGACACCTCCCGGATGAGTTGTGAGTAGTCTCCCTTGCACCATGGGTCCATGACCAGTAGCTATGTGATGTTCTCCTCCCCTCTTTGTTCTTCACTAATTAGACCTCGTGAGCTGCCCTACATGATCGAGGCACATATGTAATCCTTATGCTGTTGCTATGATGAGTTTGCTGGGATCCGATGGATTATGAGATTATGTTCAGATTGTGTGTGAGTAATATATTTGATTTACCTCTTTTATATTTATGTTCTTGAGTAATTCTTGCATGTTCTCCGTTGCTATTTATTGCTTTGGCCGAGTAGTAGGTAGTAACTCCAAGAGGGAATGTTATGCTTGATTGTGGGTTCATGCCCCTCGATGACTAGCTTGAGTGACAGAAACATGAGTCTAGGGGATGTGCTGTTGCCACAAGGGGGAAAACAACGGTGCTTGTACTCGCGAGTGCAAGGATTGTTTACTTTACGCAAAGTTCTTTTAATGCAGTTGTCTGTTGCTTTGAGTTTACACTATGGGTGGGACTCGCAACTTAATACCAGCGAGATGTTCTGGATAGATATCTCAAGGTGGATGATTAGTAGTAGATGCAGATGGATTTCGGTCTACTTACCTTGGCGTACCGCCCATGCTTTTGAGCCTCAACCTTTCTTGCAACATAGTTAGCATTGGTTTGCGCACATAATTCTGTCAATTGCCCAGCTGTAATTCGTTTACCTCACATAGCTGTTTTATCGTCTTTTGAGAGAGAGACATCACTAGTGAACGTCATGGGACCCCGGTCCATATTACTATCACTGATCACATCCGCTATTTACTTTCTATTTTTACTTACTAGTTGCAGTTATGCCTATCACTATTATCTCTTGCGTTTGATCCTTTGTAAACGACAAGGCCGGAGGGATTGACAACCTCTCTGTACTCGTTGGGAGCAAAGTTATTTGTATCTGTGTGCAGGTCCTGTCAGCCGCTAAATATCTGGCGCCATTAGCAGTTGACACCTTCTTGTTGAACCTTGGAGTCTCAGGGGAATTCGATCCTTGGTATCTTTGCCAAGGGAAAACTACCGCTACACTGCATCTCAAACCTTCCACTTGGGGTAACCAACGAGGGGCGAGAAGCCATCAAGCAAAGTTTTCTGGCGCCGTTGCCGGGGACTCCACTCTTCAAGATAGGGGAGTTGCACGCTATCTTTTACCTTTGCTTTTTAGTCTTGTTAGTTTACCTTTCAGTTTTTGCTTTAGTATCCTTTATCAAAAATCACAAAAATAGTTATCTTGCTTGCTTGCTGCTATGGGTTCCACCGAGAACACCAAGTTGTGTGACTTCACTAGTCATAACAATGATGACTTTATCTGCACGCCTATCACTACACCTGCCACATCAGCACCTTCTTATGAAATTAAACCTGCTTTACTGAACCTAGTTATGAAAGATCAATTCTCCGGTGCTGGAGATGATGCTGCTTTACATTTAAACAACTTTGTTGAAGTCTGTGATATGCATAAGTACCAAGAAATAGATGGTAATATTGTTAAGCTTAAGCTTTTTCCTTTCTCCTTGAGAGGAGGAGCTAAAATTTGGTTTCAATCCTTGCCTAGAAATAGCATAGATTCTTGGGACAAGTGCAAGGATGCTTTTATTGGAAAGTACTATCCACCTGCTAAAATTATCCAACTAAGAAGTAACATAATGAATTTTAAACAATTGGATAATGAACACGTTGCCCAAGCTTGGGAACGCATGAAATCTCTTGTCAAGAACTGCCCTACTCATGGTTTGACTACTTGGATGGTTATCCAAACTTTTTATGCAGGCTTGAACTTTACCTCGCGGAGCTTGTTAGATTCGGCCGCGGGAGGAACCTTTATGTCAACTACACTTGGTGCTGCCACGAAGCTTCTCGATGAGATGATGACCAATTATTCCCAATGGCACACCGAACGCTCTCCAACAGGTAGGAAGGTAAACTCTGTCGAGGAAGTTTCCTCCCTAAATGAAAAAGTTGACTTGATCATGTCTCTACTTTCCAAGCAATCTTCTATTGATCCTCGTGATGTTCCTTTAAATTCTTTGATTGCTCAAGAACAAGTAGATATGAACTTTATCTCTAGAAACAATTTTAATAACAATGCTTATCCTAGCACCAAGAACTCCACTTCTGAACTAGAGAGTATGCTTAAAGATTTCATCACTACCCAAAAAGCCTTCAATAAGAGTGTAGAAGAAAAACTAAACAAACTAGATAATCTCTCTTCGAAGGTAGACAATTTAGCCCATGAGGTAGAGTTGCTTAAAATTAGAACTTCTCCTCTTGAGGAGAGGAAGGTCACTCCTATGAATTCTATTCAAGTGCAAATTAATGAAAACATTGATGGGCCTCGAACCCCTCGTTGGTTACCCCAAGTGGAAGGTGCAAGATGCAGTAAGTAGAAGTGTTTTCCCCTAGCAAAGATGCTAAGGATCGAATCCCCAGAGACTCCTAGGTTCAACAGGTAGGTGTCAACTGCTAACGGCGCAATTAGCAATCAACGTGGACCTGCACACAGATACAAATAACTTTGCTCCCAACGAGTACAGAGAGGTTGTCAATCTCTCCGGCCTTGTAGTTCACAAAGGGTTAAAAGCAATATGATAGTAGTGATAGATATTGTTTTGCAATAGTAAATAAAATAGCGGAAAGTAAATAGTGTATGTGATCAATGATGGTAATATGGACCGGAGTCTCATGATGTTCACTAGTGATGTCTCTCTCCCAAAAGACGATAAAACAGCTATGTGAGGTAACAAATTACAGCTGGGCAATTGACAGGACCACGAACGCAAACCAATGCTGACTACATTGCAAGAAAGGTTGAGGTTCAAAGCATGGGCGGTACGCCAAAGTAAGTAGACCGAAATCCATCAATATCTACTACTAATCATCCACCTTGAGATATCTATCCAGAACATCTCGCTGGTATTAAGTTGCGAGTCCCACCCATAGTGTAAACTCAATGCAAGAGACAACTGCATTAAAAGAACTTTGCGTAAAGTAAACAATCCTTGCACCCGCTGGCACAAGCACCGTTGTTTTCCCCCTTGTGGCAACAGCACATCCCCTAGACTCATGTTTCTGTCACTCAAGCTAGTCATCGAGGGGCATGAACCCACAATCGAGCATAACGTTCCCTCTTGGAGTCACTACCTATTACTCGGCCAAAGCAATAAATAACAACGGAGAACATGCAAGAATTACTTATGAACTAAAATATAAAAGAGGTGAATCAAATATATTACTCAAGATCAATCTGAACATAATCTCATAATCCATCGGATCCCAGCAAACTCAACATAGCAACAGCATAAGGATTACATAGGTGCCTCGATCATGTAGGGCCGCTCACGAGGACTAATTAGTGAAGCACAAGAACGGGAGGAGAACATCACATAGCTACTGGTCATGGACTCATGGTCCAAGGGAGACTACTCACGAGTCATCCGGGAGGCGTCCATGGTGGTGGAGAAGCTCCCGGTGGTGATCCTCCCCTCCGGCAGGGTGCCGGGAAGAGTTCTCCTGGTGCTCCCGATCTTGGAAGCGGCGGCGGCGGCGGAACAGAGATGGGATCGCGAAAATAAGTCATGTTTCAAGGGTTTCGGAGAGTCCTTTAAATATATGCCAAAGTAGGGCACCGGGGGGCTCTCGGGGGGCCGAGGCGCCCCCCGGCGCGGCCCAGGGGGGGCGCGCCCACAGGGCGCCTGGAGCCCCTGTGCCCCCCCC
>LR738710.1:746600790-746618389 GCA_902687465.1 Secale cereale
AGGTTGCCCTTCGGACGCAGTGTTGTTTCCGATACGCTGATTTTTTATATAATTTTTCTGGATTTTTCTGGGCAGTTCTCGAAACGTGAAAACCTGAAATACAAAAACAGCCGAAAACAGAAACTGGCACTGGGGTGCACTGGATTAGTAAGTTAGTCCAAATATGATCAAAAGTGTATGGAAGTGTATGAATATCATAGCAATATCACCCAAAAGTGGCATGGAGCAAGCAGAAATTATTGATACGTTTTGGACGTATCAACATCCCCAAGCTTAATTCCTGCTCGTCCTCGAGTCGGTAAATGATAACAAGAATAATTTCTGTGGTGACATGCTATTAACTATATAAGACTTTCTCATAGTCATATGACAAAAGCTTACTGAGACAATGATTCTAAAGTAATTAAGTTGCCTCAAGAGAAAATCACAAATGACTGAAAGTTTTACAACATGAAACTGAAACATCAAAAAGATTTGCAATGAACATGATGTGCAAATATGATAAAGTGATATCTAGCTTGCCCCCTTTAGTGATGCAAAACATAAGTGCAGGGGCACCTTCAAGGTTTAAGTGATGACTAGATACAATCATTTCAGAATAAACGATATCACAATCATGCAAAAGACAATGCTACTTTGGGACAATGCACATTACACTCAGAATGACAATCATGCTCTCAGTAATTGGTGCTTGAAGTGCTAGAGCTTTTTATTTTGAAACATGGAAGCAATTGTGTCAACGGTAGTAGTACTTCATATGTGTCATGTATAAAACATCTTATAAGTTGCAAGCCTCATGCATCGAATACTAATAGTGCTCGCTCCTTGTCCTAATTAGCTCGGATCCCCATGAGTTATCATTGCATTGCATATGTTTTAACCAAGTGTCACAAAGGGTTACCTCTATGCCACCTGTACAAAGGTCCAAGGAGATAGATCGCATTTGATTTCTCGTTTTTTGATAGATCTCAACTTGAGGACATCCATATCGGGACAACATAGAAAATAGATGATGGACTCCTCTTTAATGCATAAGCATATTCTCATGAGAGATTGAGGATTAAGGTCCAAGCTAAAACTTCCACCATGATGCATGGCTTTGGTTGGCGGCCCAATGTTCTTCTCTAACAATATGCATATTAATTCAACCCACGGTAAATCACCCTTACTTCAGACAAGACGAACATGCATAGCAACTCACATGATATTCAACAAAAGTGTGACAGTTGATGGCGTCCCCAGAAACATGGTTACCGCTCAGCAAGCAACTCATAAGAAATAAGATACATAAGCAACATATTCTATACCACAATAGTTTTTAGGCTACTTTCCCATGAGCTATGTATTGCATGGTTAATTTGCTTAGTGCAGGTGTAGGTTAGCAAAAGACTGGGAGCAACCAACTAAGAGAGCAATGACGATCATAATCATGCAGAGCGACAAAGCAATATTGAATCAGGCATGGTAGTTATATCGCTACTCAGAAACAAAAGATCATCAAGGCTTGACAGACTTTCTTTACAGTCTTGAATATGCGTGAGCATATGCCAAGTCAATCAAAATAAATTCTCAAAGGAAGATATTACTAAACCATACCACATCATAGGCAAACAAACCAAGTTGGTACTCCAATGACACATTGGGAACCCCCCAGCTATTCGAGATTAACCATAAGAAAACCTGAACTACTAAGCACCATCATGCAAGTAACATCTTCATCATAGACACATTAACCCATGCAACGGAAGCAAACTCTCTTAATAAGGTGAGCATGGTAATTAAAGAGAGTTCAAGCAACCAACTAAATAAAAGCTCTTGAAAAGATAAGCATGAATACTAAGAGCAGAGCACGATAGTAGCTATTAAAAGATAAAGAACACACACAGCATAGATAGATATGAAAATTCTATGTAATGTTCTAGGTAGAGGTGGAGCGTGTTTCTCTCCCACATAAAGGAATGCTGAGTTCCGACTCGTTATGAAAAACTAAAAAGAAAACTAAAAGCAAGACGCTCCAAGCATAGCACATAACACATGAAGTGATAAAAATATAGCAGAACGAAAGACGAACTGATAATGTTGATGGAGAAGGGGATGCACGGGGGCATCCCCAAGCTTAGACTCTTGAGTCTCCTTGAATATTTCTTGGGGGTGCACGGGGGCATCCCCAAGCTTGAGCGCTTGACACTCCTGAATCTTTTTATCATCTTCCCTCGCACACTTGAAAACTCCCTTCATACACAACTCATCATAATCTGATTAGCGAGGTTAGTACCCTTAATAAAATAATTATACCTTGCTGGAAATAAGGATATTCTTGAAGTTCTACTGTTTCTCAAGATTGCCAAAAGGTTTTTGCAAAGAAAAAGCAAGTTCTCAATTTGCAAAGTGAAGGTAAGGCAAAACAGGACAGAATCTGTGAAAAACAGAACAGCAGGCAGTAATTGACCTGTTCGGGATACTTCTGCAACTCAAATCAAAAAACTCAGAACTGACGCACGAAAGACAATTATATAGAGAAAGCTGTCGAAAAAATTCAGACCAAAAAGATGATCTGGTGATTTTATACGAATTTTTCTATCCAAGGACAGAATCTGTTTCCTGGACAGCACCTAACAACTTTTGAACTTTCTAGCAATCAGAGGCTATACTTGGCACAAATATGAAAAGAAAAGATACAATGATGATGCTACAGCAGTAAACAACATCAAGACACAACAAAAGCAAAAATTTATTCATGTGGGCTGCCTCCCAAAAGCGCTTTCTTTTATGCCTTTGAGCTAGGCATAATGCATAGAGGAATCAATAATCATCATAATAATCAGAGTTATAAATTGGTTCAAATGATTCCTCAACAAGTTCATTATTGTTCCTTCTAGGAAAGGGGTACACACCTTTTGCCTTCCCGCGTAAGCGGATTTGTCCCTTACCTATATCGATGAAGCCTTTAACTGCTCGGAGGAAGTCCCTTCCAAGCACTATATTTCCTTGGTTTGGCTCCACGATGAAGAAATCAATCATTGCAATCCCTTTAAGAAATTTAACCGGTACGTCTTTTATTTTTCCCTGGATTTCAGAAATATCTCCATTAGTGTGTTCATGATAAGATGGTAATCTATCCATGTTAAATTTTAAAGAATCATGAACAATTTTTGGCATAGTAGAAACCATAGATCCAATATCACAATAAGCAAGGAAGTCTTGATTAGAGATGCTAATCCTAACAAGAGGTTCCCAGTCATTATCTATTTCCAAAATATCTCTCTTATTGGGTTTGGGTTTCTCTACCTTCGTGAAGTCTAGAGCATCCATTCTTTTCTCAATAGTAGCAAGTCTATCTATGATAGTATCAAAGTTATGATCATAAACAAAGTAACTAGATAGACCGTGTATAATCTCAAGAGCTCTAGCTTCATCACATTCTAAGAAATCTCCCTCAGCTATAATGTCAAGGGAGTGTTTACACCATTTAAAAAGACCATGGTTAAAATTCCTAAGCACAATTTTTATAGGTATCCAAGGCATAATTCTCCTATGTGCATCAGAAATTCTATCCCATGCCTTCTTCATATTTTCTCCATCCCTTTGATGGAAATCTAAAACTTCTGATTCCCTCAAAGCTCCAAATCCTAACATGTTTAACTAAACAGATAGGACTACTAACAGGAAGGTAAATAAATTTTTTGTGATTTTTGGTAAAAGGAACTAAAGCAAATATGAAAGGTAAACTAACAAGACTAAAAAGCAAAGGTAAAAGATAGCATGCAACTCCCCAATCCTGAAGAGTGGAGTCCCCGGCAACGGCGCCAGAAAATACTCCTTGATGGGCCTCAAACCCCTCGTTGGTTACCCCAAGTGGAAGGTGTAAGATGCAGTAAGTAGAAGTGTTTTCCCCTAGCAAAGATGCCAAGGATCGAATCCCCAGAGACTCCTAGGTTCAACAGATAGGTGTCAACTGCTAACGGCGCAATTAGCAATCAACGTGGACCTGCACACAGATACAAATAACTTTGCTCCCAACGAGTACAGAGAGGTTGTCAATCTCTCCGGCCTTGTAGTTCACAAAGGGTTAAAAGCAATATGATAGTAGTGATAGATATTGTTTTGCAATAGTAAATAAAATAGCGGAAAGTAAATAGTGTATGTGATCAATGATGGTAATATGGACCGGAGTCTCATGATGTTCACTAGTGATGTCTCTCTCCCAAAAGACGATAAAACAACTATGTGAGGTAACAAATTACAGCTGGGCAATTGACAGGACCACGAACGCAAACCAATGCTGACTACATTGCAAGAAAGGTTGAGGTTCAAAGCATGGGCGGTACGCCAAAGTAAGTAGACCGAAATCCATCAATATCTACTACTAAGCATCCACCTTGAGATATCTATCCAGAACATCTCGCTGGTATTAAGTTGCGAGTCCCACCCATAGTGTAAACTCAATGCAATAGACAACTGCATTAAAAGAACTTTGCGTAAAGTAAACAATCCTTGCACCCGCGAGCACAAGCACCGTTGTTTTCCCCCTTGTGGCAATAGCACATCCCCTAGACTCATGTTTCTGTCACTCAAGCTAGTCATCGAGGGGCATGAACCCACAATCGAGCATAACGTTCCCTCTTGGAGTCACTACCTATTACTCGGCCAAAGCAATAAATAACAATTGAGAACATGCAAGAATTACTTATGAACTAAAATATAAAAGAGGTGAATCAAATATATTACTCAAGATCAATCTGAACATAATCTCATAATCCATCGGATCCCAGCAAACTCAACATAGCAACAGCATAAGGATTACATAGGTGCCTCGATCATGTAGGGTAGCTCACGAGGACTAATTAGTGAAGCACAAGAACGAGAGGAGAACATCACATAGCTACTGGTCATGGACTCATGGTCCAAGGGAGACTACTCACGAGTCATCCGGGAGGCGTCCATGGTGGTGGAGAAGCTCCCGGTGGTGATCCTCCCCTCCGGCAGGGTGCCGGGAAGAGTTCTCCTGGTGCTCTCGATCTTGGAAGCGGCGGCGGCGGCGGAACAGAGATGGGATCGCGAAAAGAAGTCATGTTTCAAGGGTTTCGGAGAGTCCTTTAAATATATGCCAAAGTAGGGCACCGGGGGGCTCTCGGGGGGCCGAGGCGCCCCCCCGGCGCGGCCCAGGGGGGCGCCCACAGGGCGCGTGGAGCCCCTGTGGCCCCCCCAGGTTGCCCTTCGGACGCAGTGTTGTTTCCGATACGCTGATTTTTTATATAATTTTTCTGGATTTTTCTGGGCAGTTCTCGAAACGTGAAAACCTGAAATACAAAAACAGCCGAAAACAGAAACTGGCACTGGGGTGCACTGGATTAGTAAGTTAGTCCAAATATGATCAAAACTGTATGGAAGTGTATGAATATCATAGCAATATCACCCAAAAGTGGCATGGAGCAAGCAGAAATTATAGATACGTTTTGGACGTATCAAACATTAGGATGTTGGCTAAACTTAAAGAGAGATGGGCTAGAGAAAAGGAGGAAGAAGATAGAATTAAGAACCTTCCTACCCACCACACTGTTGCTACTATCCAAGTTGTTGAGGATATCCAAACTCTTAGCACCCAATGCACTCCTGGTCCCATTGGACCTATTAATGGTGATGCTATGACCATAGAAACTACCCAACAAGTGAGCCTAAAGGACACCACTACCACTTTACTTGATAGTAGTGACCTTGATTTTGATAACTGCGCCCTTACCGATGTTATTGATTTCCTTCACAAGATGTCTAGAGATCCCCGCACTAGCACGCTTAACCTTGCCTTCACCGAGCATATCACTAATGCTCTCATCAAAGCTAGGGAGGAGAAACTTAGGGTAGAAGCCTCCATACCTAGAAAGCTAGAAGATGGTTGGGATCCTATGATTAAAATTAAGTTGAATAACTTCTCTTGCTATGCATTATGTGATGTTGGAGCTAGTACCTCTGTTATGCCCAAAAGAATATATGATATGCTTAAATTGAAACCTTTTGATTCTTGTTCTTTTGGTGTTCGTCTTGTTGATTCTTCCATAAAGAAACCCTTGGGGAGGATCGACGATGTTCTTATCATTGTCAATGACAACTACGTTCCCGTTGATTTTACTATTATGGATATTGAATGTGAACCTTCTTGTCCAATTATTTTGGGACGTCCTTTTCTTCGCACCGTTGGTGCCATCATTGACATGAAAGAGGGGAATATAAAATTCCAATTTCCTCTCAAGAAAGGGATGGAACACTTCCCTAGAAAGAAGATTAAGTTACCTTTTGAGTTCGTTATACGGGCTAGCTATTCTGTTACTCTTGATAAGACTTGATCTCTGTGCATTATGCCTAGCTTAAAGGCATAAAAGAAAGCGCTTTTGGGAGGCAGCCCACAATGAATAAAATTTTATTTTGCTTTTGATGTGTCTTGATGTTGTTACTACAGTAGCATCATCATTGTATCTTTACTTTTCAGCTTTGTGCCAAGTGTAGCCTCTGATTGCAAGAAAGTTCAAAAGTTGTGACGTGCTGTCCAGGAAACAAATTCTGTCCTTGGACAGAAAAATTCGTATGAAATCACCAGATCATCTTTTTGGTCTGAATTTTTTCGACAGCGTGCTCTATACAATTGTCTTTCGGGCATCTGTTCTGAGTTTTTTTATTTGAGTTGCAGAAGTGCCCTGAAAAAATCATTTACTACCTGCTGGTCTGTTTTTCACAGATTCTGTCCTGTTTTGCCTTTCCTTCATTTTGCAAACCTTGAGCTTGCTTTTTCTTTGCAAAAACCTTTTGGAAATCTTGAGAAACAGTAGACCTTCAAGAATATCCTTATTTCCAGCAAGGAACAATTATTTTATTACGGGTACTAACCTCGCTAATCAGATTATGATGAGTTATGTATGAAGGGAGTTTTCAAGTGTGCGAGGGAAGATGATAAAAAGATTCAGGAGTGTCAAACGCTCAAGCTTGGGGATGCCCCGTGCACCCCCAAGAAATATTCAAGAAGACTCAAGCGTCTAAGCTTGGGGATGACCCCGTGCATCCCCTTCTCCATCAACAATTATCAGTTCGTCTTTCATTCCACTATATTTTTATCACTTCATGTGTTATGTGCTATGCTTGGAGCGTCTTGCTTTTAGTTTCCTTTTTAGTTTTCTTTAGCTTTGCTTGCTTTTCATAACAAGATGGAACTCAGCCTTCTTTGTGTGGGAGAGAAACACGCTCCACTTCAACCTAGAACATAACATAGAATTTTCATGTCTATCTTTGTTGTGTATGTTCTTTGTCTTTCAATAGTTACTGTCATGCTTAGCTCTTAGTTTTCATGTTTTTTCTTTTTAAAGAGCTTTTGTTTAGTTGGTCGCTGGAACTCTCTTTAGTTATCATGCTTATCTTGTTAAGAGAGTTGGCTTATGTTGCATTGGTTGATATGTCTATGATAAAAATGCTATGTGCATAATGGTGCCTAGTAGTTCATGTTTTCTTATGGTTAGTCTCAAATAGCTGGGGGGTTCTCAATGTGTTATTGGAGTACCAACATGATTTGTTTGCCTATGATGTGGTATGGTTTAGTGATATCTTCCCCCAAGAATTTATTTTGATTGACTTGGCGTATGCTCACGCATATTTAAGACTGTAAAGAAAGTCTATCAAGCCTTGATGATCTTTAATTTCTGAGTAGCGATATATCTTCCATGCCCGATTCAATGTTGCTTTGTCGCTCTGCATGATTATGACCGTCATTGCTCTCTTAGTTGGTCGCTCCCAGTCTTTTGCTAACCTTCGCCTGTACTAAGCGGACTGACTGCTTGTGCATCCAAAATCCTTTAAACCAGTTATGCCATATGAGTCTACCATACCTTCCTATACATGGTATTTACCTGCCATTCCTAATGAATACTTTCATGTACCATCTCGAAATTAATCAAAAAAAGCATTCCTCTTTTGTGCCTCTGTTTTAGTTCATGAGGAAGTAGTAGTTAATTCATGATCTTTTTAAGTTGGACAAGCTTCACCCCGGGATTGCATGTCTAATGTGCAAACCCATAATACGAGAAGGAACTGGCATAGAGTGCGCCTGGCTCATTAAAAAAAATACAACAAACAAACCCTCCTTCACGCTTTGTTCATGAGAAATCAGAAAACTTTGGCATTGATAAACAAACGAGATTAAGAGGATGTGATCGTCCTCATTCGGGAGCCGTTCCTCGAAACTTGTCCAGCTCGAGAAGTAATTGAGCTATCTGCTAGCATTCATTGACGAAACATGCATATCCAAAAAATAATAATTATTACCTCTGTTTTTAAAACCAAGAGCTCTGGTACATGTTTAGTTTTTGTTTCCGACCATGGGTTTTCAACCTTGCCAACAAAAGCGACGGTTCGAGAGTCTCCACCTTCTTTAAAGCACCAACTATTGAGAGCATGATTGTCATTCTGAGTGTAATGTGCATTGTCCCAAAGTAGCATTGTCTTTTGCATGATTATGATATCATTTATTCTGAAATCATTGTATCTAGTCGTCACTTAAACCTTGGAGGTGCCCCTGCATTTATGTTTTGCTTCACTAAAGGGGGCAAGTGAGATACCACTTTATCATATTTGCACACCATGTTCATTACAAATCTTTTGAGTGTTTCAGTATCATATTGTAAAACTTTCAGTTCTTTGTGATTTTCTCATGAGGCAACTTAATTACTACAGATTCATTGTCTCAGTAAGCACTTTTCATGTGACTGTGAAAAGTTCTTATATGGTTAATAGCATGTCACCACAGAAATTATGCTTGTTATCATTTACCTACTCGAGGACGTGCAGGAATTAAGCTTGGGGATGTTGATACGTCCAAAACGTATCTATAATTTTTGCTTGCTCCATGCCTCTTTTGTGTGATATTGCTTTGATATTTATACACTTCCATACACTTTTGATCATATTTGGACTAACCTATTAACTCAGTGCACCCCAGTGCCAGTTTCTGTTTTATGCTGTTTTTGTATTTCAGGTTTTCCCATTACGTAAACTGCCAGAAAAATTCCGGGAAAAATATATAAAAAATCAGCGTTCCGGAAGCTTCCTTGCGGCCAAAGTAGGGCCGGAGGGGGCCACCAGGGCTCCAGGCGCCCTGGGGGCGCGGCCCCCCTCCTGGCCGCGCCGGGGGGGCGCCTTGGCCCCCCAGGTCTCCGCTGATGCCCCCCTTTGGCATATATTTACACCGCGTCCCGAAACCCTTGAGGACGGAACCCTTTTTCGCGATCTCATCTCTGTTCCGCCGCCGCCGCGCTTCCAAGATCGGGAGCACCAGGAGAACTCTTCCCGGCACCCTGCCGGAGGGGAGGATCACCACCGGGAGCCTCTCCACCACCATGGACGCCTCCCGGATGAGTTGTGAGTAGTGTCCCTTGGACCATGGGTCCATGACCAGTAGCTATGTGATGTTCTCCTCCCCTCTTTGTTCTTCACTAATTAGACCTCGTGAGCTGCCCTACATGATCGAGGCACATATGTAATCCTTATGCTGTTGCTATGATGAGTTTGCTGGGATCCGATGGATTATGAGATTATGTTCAGATTGTGTGTGAGTAATATATTTGATTTACCTCTTTTATATTTATGTTCTTGAGTAATTCTTGCATGTTCTCCGTTGCTATTTATTGCTTTGACCGAGTAGTAGGTAGTAACTCCAAGAGGGAACGTTATGCTTGATTGTGGGTTCATGCCCCTCGATGACTAGCTTGAGTGACAGAAACATGAGTCTAGGGGATGTGCTGTTGCCACAAGGGGAAAACAACGGTGCTTGTACTCGTGGGTGCAAGGATTGTTTACTTTACGCAAAGTTCTTTTAATGCAGTTGTCTGTTGCTTTGAGTTTACACTATGGGTGGGACTCGCAACTTAATACCAGCGAGATGTTCTGGATAGATATCTCAAGGTGGATGATTAGTAGTAGATGCATATGGATTTCGGTCTACTTACCTTGGCGTACCGCCCATGCTTTTGAGCCTCAACCTTTCTTGCAACATAGTTAGCATTGGTTTGCGCACATAATCCTATCAATTGCCCAGCTGTAATTCGTTTACCTCACATAGCTGTTTTATCGTCTTTTGGGAGAGAGACATCACTAGTGAACGTCATGGGACCCCGGTCCATATTACCATCACTGATCACATCCGCTATTTACTTTCTGTTTTTACTTACTAGTTGCAGTTATGCCTATCACTATTATCTCTTGCGTTTGATCCTTTGTAAACGACAAGGCCGGAGGTATTGACAACCTCTCTGTACTCGTTGGGAGCAAAGTTATTTGTATCTGTGTGCAGGTCCTGTCAGCCGCTAAATATCTGGCGTCGTTAGCAGTTGACACCTTCTTGTTGAACCTTGGAGTCTCAGGGGAATTCGATCCTTGGTATCTTTGCCAAGGGAAAACTACCGCTACACTGCATCTCAAACCTTCCACTTGGGGTAACCAACGAGGGGCGAGAAGCCATCACCCGTTGATACGCCTAGTCGATGTGAGACTATCTCCCTCATTTTTGTCTTCTCCACAACCACCTCTCTATTCCACCCATAGTGCTATGTCCATCGCTCACGCTCATGTATTGCGTGAAAGTTGTAAGGTTTGAAAGAATAGAGTATGAAAACAAGTGCTTGGCTGTAATCAGGGTTGTGCATGATATGAATATTTTGTGTGATGAAGAGGGAGCATAGCCAGACTATATGATTTTGTAGGGATAACTTTCTTTAGCCATAGTATTTTGAGAAGACATGATTGCTTTGTTAGTATGCTTGAAGTATTATTATTTCTTATGTCAATATAGACTTTTGTCTTGAATCTTTCAGATCTGAACATTCATGCCACAATTAAGAGAATTACATTGAAAAACTATGTTGGTTAGCATTCCACATCAAAAATTGTGTTTTTATCATTTACCTACTCGAGGACGAGCAGGAATTAAGCTTGGGGATGCTTGATACATCTCCAACGTATCTATAATTTTTTATTGTTCCATGCTATTATTTATGATGTTTTGGATATTTAATGGGCTTTGCCATACACTTTTATATTATTTTTGGGACTAACCTACTAATCGAATTAACAAATTTGGGTTGAATACTTTACCCTCGAAAAATGTTGCGATCCTTACACTTGTGGGTTATCATGGAGCCATCTGTGACTCCGTAGAATGGCTTGGTCGGGTGGAGCTGATCGTACGGGACCTGAAGCATCTTGAAGGTCTGGATAGAGAGGACGTTCAGCCCCGCCCCGCCGTCTATGAGGGTCTTGGTCACGAGGACGTTGCTGATGGTCGGGGTGCAGAGCATTGGGAGAGCGCCTGGGGCTGCGGTGCACTTGAGCTGTTCATTGGGGTCGAAGGCGATGACCTGCTTGGTCCACCTGAGGTTGTGCGCGGCGTCAGGCCTGGGAAGCACCGCGTTCACCTCTCGAGCGAACTGCTTGAAGATGCGATGGGAAGCCGGAGCATGGGCTCCTCCCAAGATGCACGCGACCGCACGCGGTTCCTGAAAGCCCCCTACTCCATCTCCCTGGCGGTCGTCATCGTTCCTTCTTGGTGGTGGTGGCAGCGGAGGCAGACCTCCGTTGCCCTGAGGATGACCCTCTCGAGGCTGGTCGCGCCAGGGGGCGTCACGAGGCTGCTCCTGCCAGTGGTCTTCATGAGGCTGCTTACGCCACCCTTGGCGCGAGTTCCTGCCATCCCAGCGTCGTCCACCACGGCCTCCTCCGCGGCCGTAGCCGCGGTTGTCGCGCTCAGGGCGCTGCCCGACGCGCCCGACGCTCGTCGCCCTGAGCTCCTGGCAGTCGTTGGTGTTGTGGTTGTGGACATCGTGGAAGACGCAGTACGGACGGTTGTCTCTGGGGGGGGGGGTCGTTGTAGCCGTAGCCATGCTTCACTTCTGGCTTTGCAGCCAGTACGGTGGGTTCCTTGCACTTTGCTTCTTTGGCCTTGGTCTTCTTGTCGTTCGCCTCCGCTTCAGGCGGCTCCTGGAGGGAGAGGTGTCCTTCCTCCGTCCTGGCGCACTTTGCTGCGAGCTTGAACATCTCGAGGGCCGTGCACAGGTCCTCGTGGATGGCGAGCTCCTCCCTCATCCTGACGTCGTGGACACCGTCGGAGAACGCTGAGATGATGGCCTCGTCCGAGACCCTAGGGATCCGGAGGCGCATGGTGTTGAAACGTTGGATGTACTTTTGCAGGGTCTCTCCCGACTGCTGCTTCACGCGGCGCAGATCCGCGGCCGTCGGGGCTCGGTCGCGGGTGCCCTGGAAGTTGGCGACGAAACGCTCACGAAGCTCCCCCCAGGAGGAGATGGATCCCACGGGGAGGTTCAGGAGCCAGGAGCGTGCGCCATCCTTGAGAGCCATGGGGAACCAGTTCGCCATGACCTGCTCGGAGCCGCTGGACGCCTCGATGCTCAGCTCGTAGAGCTGGAGGAACTCTGTGGGGTCGGTGGTGCCATCGTAGCGTGGAGGCAGATCCGGCTTAAACTTGTCGGGCCAGACGAGGCGTCGTAGCTCGGGAGCTAAGGCGCGACATCCAGCCACGCTCATGATTGCAGGCGCCCCCTGCGCCTACGGTGCTGGTTCTTGGGGCGCTAGCGCCACCACCTCCTGTGGCGCGCGGTCTTGGTGCTGCGGGACAGGGGGCCCACGAGCTCCTGCCTGGGGATGCGGGATCACCTGACAGCTCTCCTCGTCGCGCGCATGGGCCCTGCGGGGCGGCTCACGCCGCGGAGCCTCACGCCTGGCCTCCTGGACGGCGCCGTAGAGTGGAGGTGGAGCAGGGACACCGTGGCCCTCGTTCCCCTCCATGGGCGACGGGGGACGGGAGGAGTGAGTTGGTGCAGGTGCCTCCCCGGCGGCGTTGACGAGCTCGATGATGCGGTGGAGCCACTCGTTGTAGAGGTCGCCCGACGGGCGGTAGCGTAGGAGCTCCCACGTCATCAATAGCGCAGGCTGCTGGTAGACCGGTCTGTGGCGGACCAGCGAGGACGACGCCGCGGCCGATGAGGGTGACGGCGTCGCCGTGCGGCCATCGCGATGCACGGACAGCGGCAGTGACGAGTCCTGCTGCTCGTGGATGGCCGGGTTGGTGGCGGCGTTGGTGACCGGCGAGTTGGGGCGGAGCGGCGCACCGTTGCCCGCGGGCGCCGTCTGAGCGACGTTTGCGGGGCGGCGGGCGGCGCGTGCTCGGCGTGTGTCCACCATGGCAGTGGAGCGAAGTCGACGACGAGAGCGGGACGAGGTCGTCGGAGAGGCGAGATCTCGACACGCCCCCTACCTGGCGCGCCAAATGTCGGATTACGGGCTCCGCAAACCCAAGAAGTTCGAACACAAGGGCGTGAACGAAGATCTCTCCCACTCGCGTCTACCTAGCGCCCCGCCCTCGTCCGGTGAAGAGATTCAAGCGAACAACGAATAAAGCATGCAAGAGTTTACACAGGTTCAGGCCACCTTGCGGTGTAAAACCGTACTCCCTACTTTGGTGGATTGGCCTCGGGAGGGCTTGAATATGGATGAGTACAGTGGTTCCTGAGCTCAGGAGGAGAGCTCAGGAGGGTCAGGAGGCAAGGGTTCTTGCTCCTTTGTGCGAGGGCAGAGTTTCTGGATCTGATCCTCTCTCCCCTCCATAGTGGAGACCCTAGCTACCTATATAGGCGGCCCGGATCCTCTTCCCCCGAAATGTTTAGGCGGGAAGGGATCCCACAACGGCCATTTTGAGCAGGAACATAAGGACGTTCCTACCTTGACAAAAGCAGTCTTCGCCTGCAAAGGGATCCGGCGATGACGCGGTGGTGGGCACGGTGGTGACATCCTCCCTTTCGTCCTTGCGGTCTTCGGTCTTGTTGCACCAATGGGGAAACCTTTGTCCTGCTCCTCGGGAACCTGCGTCTGCGCTGTCTCCCTTGCACCAAAACGGCAATTGCCCTGCTGGCACCCGCTGGCGCGGTGCGTCACTGCTTGCGTCACTGCCTCCTCCTGAGGCAGGCTTGGCCTTGGATTTTCCGCCCCTCCGGAGCAACCTAGTCGAGGCCGCTCCTGAGGAGGTCTTGACGTCGTTCTCCTCGCGAGGTCCAGCCGCCTCGCGAGGGTCTTGAGCAGCTGGTCGATCAGCTGGGCCGTACCAGGGCGTGGCAGGAGCGCGCTGCGGCCCGCAGACAGGCAAGTCTGGGTACTCTGGTTTACAGGACACCAACAAATTTAAACTAATCTATAAAACTACAAACAAAATGCACCAAATTCATCTGCAAAATGTGAAGTTGAAGCAATACATACCTTGCAAGCGTTTTGTCAAATACCTTGTAGGCGCCGAGCGGCAGTGGGCGGTCGGGTGTTGTTCGTCGGAGGAATGGCGTGCTCGAGGGGCGGCGGCGACGAGAGGAGGTGGAGGAAGCAGCGGCGGCGCGCGGGGATAGGCGGGGGAAGCGACGTCATGTCGCCGGAGTAAATGGGAAGGTGCGGACGGCAGGGCCGGCGACTGGATCCGACAGTTTGTGGAAGTGGCGTGCGAGTCGTCGTTGTCCAACGCGCGGGAGCGGCCGCACGAAATAAGCGACGCGCGATGCCGTTTTGCTTCGCGCGCTGAACCAACTACAGTGCGCGTGTTTTTTGCGCGTTCGTTGGAGCTCCCGAAACGGTCGCGCACACGTAAATAAAAATGATTTTTTCAGCACGGCGCAAAAATCACGCGTCTTTTGGAGATGCTCTAACGTGCTGGTGCGCACGGAACAGAGCAAATGGATGCCTTGGAGATAAATTGAGGAGCACTATCGCCGCATAGTGAAGGGCGGAGGCAACTTCACAAATACTTCACTCTTGCACCGTTGGGCCGCGAGTCAAGTAAAAAGCATCCGGCGGATATGTTGTGTTGAGCAAGTAGCACTTCTAGGATGAACTGCCTTGTTGCTTGTGGTACAATTCGTGAACATGTGATTTGAAATTGATTCCGTCCATTGACAATTGAAATGTTTTCTAAATGTACGCATTCAAAACATTAAGGTTTTATTAGTTGTTGAAATGACACCGAAATGAGATTTACATACGCAACGGGACGAGAGAAATAACAAAAGAAAAGTTTTAGGAAATTAGGTTCTGGGGATCAATTAGAATGCAACCTAAAACAAACTCAGGATTTGTTTGGAAGATATGCTTTGAGGCGGCTATTTGGAAATTAAATTTTTGGTTCGATATAAGAACTGTCCTAAGCACACACGGCCAGATCGCTCGCGGTCCTCCACACTACAACTCCGCGAGCGCCCCCACGTTGATGGGGTGGACGTACGTGCCGGGGTCGCTGAAGAGCGCCATCGCGGCCAGACCCGACGCGGCTTTCGTCGGATGGTAGCTGTCCCAGAACATATAGTTGTCGCGGTTGGGGCAGAGCTTGGCGGAGGCGTTGCACTTGCCCGCGCCGCCGCAGCACGCCGTGTCTAGCACCGTCAGATCTGCCGGAAAATCAACGACACGCGCGCTATTAGCATCATGCCGAGAGACGTCACTGTGTGAAGTATAACATGCGAGGGTGTTGCCGACATACCGAAGTCAGCTCCGCCGCCGGGTTTGAAGATCATTTCGGCCATGGTTGCCGAGTCGCAGACGGAGTATTTCATGCCGGCCTTATCACGGCTGAGGTCCTTGAGCATCGAGGCCAGCATGGGGTACAGCTGCCTGGAGAGGTTGTTGGCCGTGCCGAAGCAGCCGAACTCGTCGGTGTCGTCGTGCTTCTTCGCAATGGCCCTCTGCGACGGGCAGCACCCCACCAGCGACGGGCTGACGATGCTGAACTTCCTCGCCCCGGCGGCGTGCAGGTCCTGCAGGTAGCCCCTGTAGTACGCGACCAGGCTCTCCAAGAAGGCGGTGTCGTTGCGGTTAGCGGGCGGGCTGTCGGGGTCGGCGTACTCGAACAGGTCGTTGCTGCCGACGCTGATGAAGAAGAGGGACCTGGAGAGGAGGTCGCCGGAGCCCTTCCCCATCTTCTCCACGGCCGACGTGAACTTGCCGACTTGGTCGGCCATGGAGTGCAGTTGCCCACACTGCGCAAAGAAAGCGGGGCCGGTGGCTTCGTTAATGTATCGAACAATTTGGCTGAAAACAGAGTGAAGTCACTGTGCATGCGCGCGTACAAGTTTTTGGCCGGTTTTATTCTGTAGGCCTGAGCCTCCCGATGCGAAGTTGATGCCGTTTTTCATCTGTGGAACGATGCCCTTCGCCGGGAGGGACTGGAAAGCAGGTGGGCTCTCGTCGAATCCAAAAAGCTGAGCTGGTCGTCGAAACATGTATACACAATACAACAAGTTAGTCACCTCAAGTACTTTGCGAAGAGTGAAAGAACCACAATATAACGCCAAAATTTAGCAGAGGTGCTAATGCTCGGTGGATCAGATATATCTCATAAACAATGCTTTTACTTCTTTTTTTTGCTTGAGCATTTATTTTTTTTAGAAATGGAGGAGGACCTCCGGCCTCTGCATCTGAACGATGCATGCGTCCACTTTATTGATTATTCGCACAAGACCTTACAAAGTAATACAACAGTCAGACTAAAGCCACCGTCTAGGCAATATCAGTTACTACTTCTATCCAGTTGATGAAGGGATGCTGATAGTCTGGGCCTAATACCAAAACAGACCTCGCAGCCAAACCTACCATCTAAGACCTGCGGTTCCAACCAGGACGCCTCCCGGGTATGGGGTACCTACTAGTCCGGCGCACTTCTCAACCAGGACACCTGCCGGGTATGAGGCTGCCGCAGCCACCTGCCACCAATCCATCTTCAGTGTTGTACTGCTGCATCGACCTTGCCCGGTATAGCTACCGTCGACGCCACCACGACGCCAGACAGCGCCACCTTCCTGCGCGAGTCCATCTCCACGCATCAGACGTCGAGTCTTCACGGCGTCATGCCGCCGAGATCCGCCGCCATCAATGTGTAAGCTGAAGCACCGCTCCACCAAAAAGCCTTCCACTGGTCCCTCGGTCCGTGTACACCTCCACAAATGACGCCCCCAAGAGGGAAACGACACCATAGTGCCGCCATCATCTAATCTACTGATCTAGGGTTTCCCCCGGAGGTAGTATAGAGTGGCCTTGAACTTCTCCACGGCGATGCCTTCAAGAAGGGAACGACGCAGACAGCGCCGCCACCGCCGGCCTTGGCAGCTAGCCGAGAGCAGGTTTTCACCCAAATCGGTTCGAAGATCCTCCCTCAAGCATCTCGTGCACAGACTGCCGCCAACTCTGCCGGGGACTGGACGAAAGGGATCCAGGCCGCCGCCGCCTGACCGGCCATGGCACCACCACGGTGCCTACAGCCGGCGCCGTCAGGCCCACCGCGCTCGCCTGTAGATGCACACCGGAACCGCCGGCCCGCCCAAGCCCATCTGGGCAAGATCAGATCAACGATCTCGGCCGCCGCCACAGGGGCGACTCCGCCGCGGGGAGGTTGCGCCTCCGCTGACACCGCCGTCATGCATGCCGTAGGGATCCTGTCGCTCCTTGCTGCCGGATCTGCATCGAACGATGCGCCACCGCCACCAGGAAAAAAACACCACCACCGCGCGAGGGATAAGGCCCCCCC
>LR738710.1:746618467-746740923 GCA_902687465.1 Secale cereale
CCCCCCGCCACCATCATAGGCCAGGCTTCGCCGGTGAGACCTCAGGCACCGGCAGGACGGAGGAGGCAAGGGGAGGGGGCCTAGGGCCGGCGGCTGGGGAACAAATGGTTCAGGGATGAAATATACCCCCTCTCCCCCAGCTTGTCTTAAGCGGTTTGAGGGCCAGTTTTTTTGTCAATTCTCCCAGAATTGACCCTCTCTCCAGCTTCTCCCAGAATTGGCACTTCATTTTTTTAACATTTCCTAGCTAGTTGAGGTCTAATTAGCTCGGAATTATAAAAAAACGAAGTGGCAATTCTGGAAGAAGCCGATGAGAGGGTCAATTCTTCGACGTATTGCACAAGACTTTGTGTCACTGACATGTGGGTGCCTACATGTTAGCGACACAAAGTTAGTGTGCAATATGACGTTAGAGAATCTCCACCGGCTGCGGAGAAAGTTTCTAGGCTCTTATACCTGGACTCGCGAGCCTGAACCGGTTTCATGAGCCTTGTCAACACATCTCCACTGGTCGACTATAAAAGACTAATGTTGCATCGGGCACTGCAGTGGATTCTCAAAATTCCCTTCGCCCGTCAATTTTCTCTTTCTATTTTAGTGTTCATTTGGCCTACTTTTGTCGGCTTTTATAGTTATTCACATAGCCGGTGATAAAATAAGCACAACACAACACATTTCATCAAACCGAGCCGAGCTAAGATTGTGTGGATTAGGGTTCAAACAATTTGAGAACTTTTTATTTGCCAATTTGGCTGAAATTGTTGCAATATCTCCATGGTTTTTGTAACTATAATTATATTTGTGTTCCACAGTAAATAGAAGGAGACTGTTAGTAGAGCAAAGATTTCGGGCCAAGACTCTATAGTAATTGTCGAGGATAGCACTGGAACTATAACTCTACTAGCGTAGGGAGCTGATTACTTTTAGACGTGTATTGGAGTTCTTTTGTGCAAATTAGAAGTGCGTGTTTACATTTTTTACGCAAATTAAAAGGAGTCAGGTGGCTCCTTGAGCGACATCCCTGTTGTTTCAACGAAGACTAGTACTTCGAGAATGTTTAGAGTGGAACATTATCGATGCCGCGACTAGGTATGTAATCATTTTCTTCCGGTCCCTGGCCACCGCCGCAGGTCCAACAACCAGGGTTTAAGGTGTGAGGAAGGAAGGTCAAGGATAGGAGTTGCCCTTGCCTCCTTCAACAATGGGGGCGCTGTTTGGGTCCGTAAGAGCTTCTAGGGTTCAAGGATAGTGGAAAATGTGTGAGGGAAGTGAGCTTGCATGAAAGAGCTAGTGTTGTCAGCATTTTTTGCTTGCGTGCAGGATGACATGGCGAGTCACATTGCGAAAGCAGTCAAGACTATATTTTGAAAACCTAATCCGTTGAGTGGATAATTTACAGGTTGGGCCGTCGGCGTGATAGGTTCAACGCATACGTTGCGTCACCAGAGTGTTTTGGTACATCGTCAATTAATATGAATAGAAAGCTTCATGAAGTCGATTCTTGATGCTCAAAAGTATACAACGGAAGAAATGCTAAAAGAAAAAATGGTGGTGGAAGACACATGGGAAAGACCAAAGCTGTACCGGCAGTCCAAAGTGTTGCATTGGCAGGTGCCGCCGGGTGTCGTTCCTAGTGGAGGACGGCACGGTGGCGGTCGGAATGATTCTACGCAGACATGATGGCTCGGTCATTTTCTCGGCTTATCGGTATTTGTTCAACTATAGTGAGGCTCTAGATACTGAGATTCATGCGCTGATGATTGGTATGGCGCTCGCTCGACAACATACAGAGCTTCCGGCGGCAGTTCAGTCTGATTCTTCGACTGCCTTATCTTGTCTTTCAAATTCTAGTTTAGATCGATCATTGTTTGGTCACTTAGTAGCTGAAATTAAGTCCCTTATTGTTGATGGAATGTTTATTCCGCAGAAACTTTATATGACTCAAAATAGTGTTACAGATTGCCTGACAAGGTATAGTCGCTCTGAGCGAGTTATGGTTGTGTGGCTCGGCAGGGGACCCCATGTATTGAGGATCTCTTGCCAAGAGATTGTAGCCCTACCATAATGAAATAAAACCCTTTTGATCTCGCAATTTTTTTTAATATGAATAGAAGGAAGTACTAATTTTCATATAGGGTAATCCTTAGTTAGTGTTTTCCCTATAACAAAAGGAGCACTTTAACAAATGAACACAAAGCAACTCCAGCCAACGCTACGCGTCGGCCGGCGGATCTTTTTAAAAGATCCGCCGCCTCGCGACCCGTGGGATTAGGTGTATTCGGTGACTGGCGTCATCCTCTATTATTGCAACATAGATGATGTTGCGGAAAATTTCTGCAACACGGGTCATGTTACGGAAATTTTTACAACATAGGTCAAGTTGCCGTTTTTTTCGCAATAGAGGCCCGTTGCAAAATAATTATTTTTGCAACAAAAGCTCTGTTACAGATTTTCCGGCAACAGAGGCCTTGATTCAAAAAAGAAATTGCAACGGATCCGACGAATTAAGCGACTGCGCATCATCCTTTTATCATTGCAACATAGGTCATATTGCGAGAAATTTCTGCAACACGAGTCATGTTGCACAATTTTTTGCAAGATGTTTTTTTTTACTAGAGGTCTTATTGCAATTTATTTTTTTGTAACAAAGATCTCGTTGTAAATTTAATTTTTCTGAAACATAGGTCTTGTTTCGGTTTTTACTGCAACAGAGGCCTTGCTGCGAAAACTCATCGTAGTGGAGATTAAGCAGTGAGCATAGTAGTGGCCGTGTTGACTGAAAGAAAGAAAAAAGAACGCTCCCCGGAGACACGTGTCATACGGACGAGCCGGCGGATGCGCGCGTCCAATCTGCCGGTGGAAGAAGAGTTTTCCGAGTTGGTATGCCCACACGTAATTTCTTTTTACCACGGTTTTCTCCGGTTGCATTAGTAGTATGGTCCCGATTTTTTTACTCCCGATAACTCCAAATCGGACGTACGAAGGTTCCACTGTTCTGTCTGTCTACTATATAGTCTGCTAATCTGCTTCAAGTTTACTGCAAGATTCTTTCCAGACAGAAAAGAAAAGGTTAACTGAAAGGCTTTGGCGCCTAGCGCCTAGATCGTCAGTTCGTCACCCCGTGACTCAAAGGACAGCAGCCGTTCAGTTCAGTTCAGTTCCCTTGGATCGTAGTTTTTTTACGTGTTTACTAATAAGTGCATGCATTGAACGCCTCCAACAAATAGCTAAAATTCGTCGCAAGAAAAGAAGCTAAAATCATGAGCCTCTGCTACTAATAAAGCTAAAGGGAGAAGAAGAGTTTTGACGGCACCTATCTGGTCAGCAAGGTTGAGGCCATTGCTGAAGCGGCCGGTGGGCTCGTGGGAGGGGTAGTCGACGCCGTACTGCGGGTAGTTGGCCCTGCATGCGGGCGTGCAGTCCGGGAGCAGGTTGTTGTTGCCGACATCCACCGTCGAGTCCCCGAACACGAAGATGGCCGGCACGAGCCGCTCCGTGCCGGTGCCGGGGCCTGGGGCGGGGGCGGGCGCGGGTTCGGGAGCCGCGCCAGCGCCAGCGCCGGCGCCTCGCAGCGCGAGCTCGAGCACGCACAGCGCGACGAGCGCGAACGGCCCGCCGTGGCCGGCCATTGGGTCGATGGAGCTCCGCTTACCTCGCGCTTTGCCGCACTTACGGCCTCCCCGCTTCCTCTCGGTCGTGGTCGGTCTATGGTATGAGCGGCCATTAGAACGTGGCATTAGCATGCCTATATATACACTCGTGCGCGCGCCCAAGACGGCGCGAAGAATCACCACGAACTATTATAAGCAAAAAAATGCGGTGCAACAATTGGCCACCTGCGGCAGTATCTTGGAATCCTTCGCCGCAGTAGCGATCCGTATAACAATTGGATATGCTTGTAAACTCCCAAACAAGTGCAGTTTTGCGGTGGCAACCTGCCATTGGCTTCGGGCCACCTTGAGCTAAAACGTGGTACTCCATATGCCAGGGCATTCATGGTAGTGACTGGCGAAGAACTTTGCATCGGCTGCTAGTGCGGACAAGAAATTCAGAGGCTTGGATTTTCAGTCCGCGCGCGGCTGCAAGCCGGTGGCCTGTTGCGGTTCGGAAAAGACGAGCGCGTGGTTACGTACAAGGTGGATCCAGACCGAGACGCGACGTGCCCCTGAGGATGGCGAGCGAGATATATTGAGGTAATGTGAGGAAGCGGATGGAATGTATCAGCGGCGATTCGAAAGAAAAAAAGTATCAGGGCCGAGCATAAGGTGTTTGGATGCAACCTGCATAAGGTGTTATCATCACTTCTAAGTAGTGATGAGTTTACCATACACAATCTAAACATGTAGTGCCAGCTAGTTAAACAAATGACAGTTCATCCTAACTACTATCAAATAACAGTTCAAATTATTAAGAGCCATTGATTAAATAGGGGATAGTTCATCGGTGTTGCTGCTAGCAGATCTTCCTCTTCCTCTTCCTCTTCTTCCGCTTCTGCTTCTGCTGCTTGCTTCTTCTTCCTCCTCCCCTTCTTCAAATCCTGCACTGACCTCTGTTAAGCCACATTGCCGCTGGCCACTCCAACATTTTGTTCTTCCAAGCGTCATTGTCAAATGCCTCCACACCATGGCCGAAGCTAACAACATCGCCAGACTCGACCTCTTCCTCCTCAGGCACGTGTTCATCAAAGCCCCACTGGAGGATCCAGTTATGCAGAATGCAACAAGCAAGAACAAGGTTAACCTTAGTGGAGTATGGGTGGAATGGCTTCTGATCCAGGATCTGAAACCTATTATCCAAAACTTCAAATGCCCTCTCAACATTTACTTTAAGGCTGGAGTGTCTGAGATTAAACAGCTCATGTGCAGTCCTAGGATAGTTCCTACCAGAGAACTCGTTGAGATGGTACCTGGTTTTCCTGAAGGGTGGAAGAATACCTGGTCGACATGCATAGCCAGCATCTCCAAGGTAGAACCTGCCGTCGGGGATGTTGATCCCATCAGGTCGACTAATGCTGCAACTGAGAATGTTAGCATCATGCGCTGACCCCTCCTAACCATCCGGCACATATGTGAACTTCGGATCAAAGTCTGTAGTGCTTCCTCCCCTGTATGTCACAGATTATGACGTATGAACTCGGACAGTGACATCAGTATCATCTATTGCCCCAATGCAATCCTGAAAATGGCATCACAAGCCCGTGTTAGTGCTCAACTTAAACAATACAAGCATATCAAGCCATGAAAAGTGTATGTTGTCAATGCTCACCTTGAAGTATGGATACCATCTTGGACTTCCGCAAATCTTGGGTGGAGCCTGGCCAGATGGTCTCCTAATCATCTCTCCTCTAAGCTCCCCAACAGCAAAAAGCACCTGCTTGAAGTACATAGAGATGGTCTCCATTGATCTCCTGAACGTGTTTTGAATGACCCTGAACCTCTGGTCATGGCCAACAACATGGAGGAACATGGCTATCAAGATGGGTAAAGTGTCTCAACTCTCCTGGTGGAGAGCCCGCATATTATATATTCATAGGATGGGGCTTATCCCATAAATGCATACACTTGATTGTTACAATTATGCATAGCGCGTTGAGAGAAAGAGAGATACACGGAGGTTTACAAGATAGTTACATGCATCAACTTCTAATAAATCGTGTACGTTTAATCTTGATCTTTAACTAGACATCCATAACAGCCGACATAAGATATCCATCACAGCCGCCATAATATATCTTTAACTGAAGAAAATATGCCCTAGAGGCAATAATAAAGTTGTTATTTATATTTCCGTATATCGTGATAAATGTTTATTATTCATGCTAGAATTGTATTAACCGAAAACTTAGTACATGTGTGAATACATAGACAAAACAGAGTGTCCCTAGTATGCCTCTACTTGACTAGGTCGTTGATCAAAGATGGTTATGTTTCCTAACCATAGACATGTGTTGTCATTTGATGAACGGGATCACATCATTAGAGAATGATGTGATGAACAAGACCCATCCGTTAGCTTAGCACTATGATCGTTTAGTTTTATTGCTATTGCTTTCTTCATGACTTATACATGTTCCTCTAACTATGAGATTATGCAACTCCCGGATACCGGAGAAACACCTTGTGTGCTATCAAACGTCACAACGTAACTGGGTGATTATAAAGATGCTCTATAGGTGTCTCCGAAAGTGTTTGTGGTGTTGGCATAGATCGAGAATAGGATTTGTCACTCTGAGTATCGGAAAGGTATCTCTGGGCCCTCTCTGTAATACACATCATAATAAGCCTTGCAAGCAAATGACTAATGAGTTAGTCACGAGATGATGTATTACGGAACGAGTAAAGAGACTTGCCGGTAACGAGATTGAACTAGTTATGATGATACCGACGATCGAATCTCGGGCAAGTAACATACCGATGACAAAGGGAACAACGTATGTTGTGGTGCGGTTTGACCGATAAAGATCTTCGTAGAATATGTAGGAACCAATATGACAATCCAGGTTCCGCTATTGGTTATTGACCGGAGATGAGTCTCGGTCATGTCTACATAGTTCTCGAACCCGTAGGGTCCGCACGCTTAAAGTTAAGTGACGATCAATATTATGAGTTTATGAGCTTTGATGTACCGAAGGTAGTTCAGAGTCCCGGATATGATCACGGACATGACGAGGAGTCTCGAAATGGTCGAGACATAAAGATCGATATATTGGATGACTATGTTTGGACTTCGAAAGTGTTCCGAGTGAGTTTGGACAAATACCGGAGTACCGGGGGGGGGGGGGGTTACCGGAACCCCCCGGGGAGTGTAATGGGCATCATGGGCCTTAGTGGAGAAGATGAGGGGCAGCCAGGGCAGGCCGCACGCCCCCTCCCCCTCTAGTCCAAATTGGGCAAGGAAGGGGGGCGGCGCCCCCCTTTTTCCTTCCCCCTCTCTCCTCCTTCCTTCCCTCCTACTCCTACTCTTGGAAGGGTTGGAGTCCTACTCCCGGTGGGAGTAGGACTCCCGTTGGGGCGCGCCTAGGAGGCCGGCCTCCTCCCCCTCCTCCACTCCTTTATATACGGGGGAGGGGGGCACCCCGTAGACACACAAGTTGATTATTGATCTCTTAGCCGTGTGCGGTGCCCCCCCCCCTCCACCATAATCCACCTCGGTCATATCATAGCGGTGCTTAGGCGAAGCCCTACGTCGGTAACTTCATCATCACCGTCATCATCCCTTCGTGCTGACGGAACTTTCCCGCGAAGCTCTACTGGATCGTGAGTTCGTGGGATGTCATTGAGCTGAACGTGTGCAGATCGCGGAGGTGACGTACGTTCGGTACTAGGATCGGTCGATCATGAAGACGTACGACTACATCAACCGCGTTGTCATAACGCTTCCGCTTACGGTCTATGAGGGTACGTGGACGACACTCTCCCCTCTCGTTGCTATGCATCACCATGATCTTGCGTGTGCGTAGGATTTTTTTTTTGAAATACTTCGTTCCCCAACAGTGGCATCATGAGCCAGGTTTTTGCGTAGATGTTATATGCACGAGTAGAACACAAGTGAGTTGTGGGCGATACTAGTCATACTGCTTACCAGCATGTGATAATTTGATTCGGCGGTATTGTTGGATGAAGCGGCCCGGACCGACATTACGCGTACGCTTACGTGAGACTGGTTCTACCGACGTGCTTCGCACACAGGTGGCTGGCGGGTGTCAGTTTCTCCAACTTTAGTTGAATCGAGTGTGGCTATGGCCGATCCTTGTGAAGGTTAAAACATCACATACTTGAAGAAATATCATTGTGGTTTTGATGAGTAGGTAAGAACGGTTCTTGCTCAGCTCGTAGTAGCCACGTGAAAGTTGCAACAACAAAGTAGAGGACGTCTAACTTGTTTTTGCAGGGCATGTTGTGATGTGATATGGTCAAGATGTGATGAGTTATACACTATTGTATGAGATGATCATGTTTTGTAAATTATCGGCAACCGGCAGGAGCCTTACGGTTGTCTCTTTATTTTGTGAATTGCGAAGGCCACGTAATTGCTTTACTTCATCTCTATGAGTTAGCGATAGTAGTAGTAGCAATAGTTGGCGAGACGACCACGACGCTACGATGAAGATCATGGTGTCAAGGCGGTGACGATGGAGATCATGACGATACTTTGGAGATGGAGATCAAAAGCACAAGATGATGATGGCCATATCATGTCACATATTTTGATTGCATGTGATGTTTATCTTATTATGCTTCTTATTTTGCTTACTACGGCGGTAGCATTATAAGATGATACCTTACAAAATTTCAAGTTACAAGTGTTCTCCCTGAGTATGCACCATTGCGAAAGATCGTCGTGCCGAGACACCACGTGATGATCGGGTGTGATATGCTCTACGTTCAAATACAACGGGTGTAAGACAGTTTTGCACATGCAGAATACTCAGGTTAAACTTGACGATCTTAGCATGTACAGACATGGCCTCGGAACACTGGAGACCGAAAGGTCAAGCGTGAATCATATAGTAGATATGATCAACATAAGATGTTCACCACTGAAAACTACTCCATCTCACGTGATGATCGGACATGGTTTAGTTGATTTGGATCACGTGATCATTTAGATGACTAGAGGGATGTCTATCTAAGTGGGAGTTCTTTGGTAATATGATTAATTGAACTTTAATTTATCATGAACTTAGTCTTGGTAGTATTAGCATATCTATGTTGTAGATCAATAGCTCGCGATATAGCTCCCCGTTTATTTTTATATGTTCCCAGAGAAATATAAGTTGAAAGATGTTAGTAGCAATGATGCGGACTAGGTCCGTGATATGAGGATTATCCTCATTGCTGCAAAGAAGTATTATGTCCTTGACGCACCGCTAGGTGACAGATCTATTGCAGGAGCACATGCAAACGTTATGAACGTTTGGCAAAACTCAATATGATGTCTACTTAATAGTTTAGTGCACCATGCTTTACGGCTTAGAACTCGGACTTCAAAAACGTTTTGAACGCCACGGAGTATATAAGATGTTCCAAGAGTTGTAATTAGTATTTCATACTCATGCCCGTGTCGAGAGGTATGAGACCTCTGACAGTACTTTGCCTACAAGATGGAGGAGAATAGCTCAACCAGTGAGCATGTGCTCAAATTGTCTGGGTACTACAATTGCTTGAATCAAGTGGGAGTTAATCTTCTAGATAAGATAGTAATTGACAAAGTTCTCTAGTCACTATCACCAAGTTAGTAGAACTTCGTGATGAACTATAATATGCAAGGGATGACGAAAGTAATTCCCGAGCTCTTCGCGATGCTAAAATCGGCGAAGGTAGTAATCAAGAAAGAGCATCAAGTGTTGATGGTTAACAAGACCACTTGTTTCAAGTAAAAGGCAAAGGGATAGAAGGGGAAATTCAAGAAGAATGACAAGCAAGTTGTCACTCCCATGAAGAAACCCAAAGCTAAACTCAAGCCTGAAACTAAGTGCTTCTACTGCAAAGGAAATGATCACTGGAAGTGGAACTACCCTAGATACTTGGCGGATAAGAAGGATGGCAAAGTGAACAAAGGTATATTTTATATACAGATTATTGATGTGTACTTTACTAGTGTTCATAGCAACCCCTGGATATTTGATACCAGTTCAGTTGCTAAAATTAGTAACTCGAAACGAGAGTTGCAGAATGAACAGAGACTGGTTAAAGGTGAAGTGACGATGTGTGTTGGAAGTGGTTCCAAGATTAATATGATCATCATCGCACACTCCCTATACTTTCAGGATTAGTGTAGAACCAAAATAAATATTATTTGGCATTTGCGTTGAGCATGAATGTGATTTGATCATGTTTGTTGCAATATGGTTATTCATTTAAAGTCATAGAATAATTGCTATTCTGTTTACATGAATAAAACCTTCGATGGTCATACACCCAATGAAAATAGATTGTTGGATCTCGATCGTAGTAATACACATATTTATAATGTTGAAGCCAAAAGATGCAAAGTTGATAATGATAGTGCAACTTATTTTTGGCACTGCCGTTTAGATCATATTGGTGTAAAGCGTAAGAAGAAACTCCATGCTGATGGGCTTTTAGAATCACTTGATTATGAATCACTTGGTGCTTGCGAACCATGCCTCATGGGCAAGATGACTAAAACTTCGTTCTCCGGAACAATGGAGCGAGCAACTGATTTGTTGGAAATCATACATACTGATGTATGTGGACCGATGAGTGTTCAGGCTCGCGGCGGGTATCGTTATTTTCGGACCTTCACTGATGATTTGAGCAGATATGGTTATATCTACTTGATGAAGCACAAGTCTGAAACATTTGAAAAGTTCAAAGAATTTTAGAGTGGAGTAGAGAATCATCGTAACAAGAAAATTAAGTTTCTACAATCGGATCGCGGAGGCAAATATTTGAGTTACAAGTTTGGTCTTCATTTAAAACAATGTGGAATAGTTTCATAGCTCATGCCACCCGGAACACCATAGCGTAATGGTGTGTCCGAACGTCGTAATTGTACTTTATTAGATATGGTGCGATCTAGGATGTCTCTTATTGATTTACCACTATCCTTTTGGGTTATGCATTAGAGACAGATGCATTCACATTAAATAAAGGGCACCATCTAAATCCGTTGAGACGATGCCTTATGAACTAGTTTGGCAATAAACCAAAGTTGTTGTTAAAGTTTGGGGCTGCAATGCTTATGTGAAAAAGCTTCAACCTGATAAGCTCGAACCCTAGTCAGAGAAATGTGTCTTCATAGGATACCCAAAGGAAATTGTTGGGTACACCTTCTATCACAGATCCGAAGGCAAGATATTCGTTGCTAAGAATGGATCCTTTTTAGAGAAGGAGTTTCTGTCGAAAGAAGTGAGTGGGAGGAAAGTGGAACTTGATGAGGTAATTGTACCTTCTCCCGAATTGGAAAGTAGTACATCACAGAAACTAGTTCCAGTGATTCCTACACCAATCAGTGAGGAAGCTAATGATGATGATCATGAAACTTCTAATCAAGTTACTACCGAACTTCGTAGGTCAACCAGAGTGCGTTCCGCGCCAGAGTGGTACGATAACCCGGTTCTGGAAGTCATGTTACTAGACCATGATGAACCTACGAACTATGAGGAAGCGATGATGAGCCCAGATTCCGCAAAATGGCTTGAGGCCATGGAATCTGAGATGGGATCCATGTATGAGAACAAAGTGTGGACTTTGGTTGACTTGCCCGATGATTGGCAAGCCATTGAAAATAAATGGATCTTTAAGAGGAAGGCAGACATCGATGGTAATGTTACTATCTACAAAGCTCGAGTTGTTGTGAAAGATTTTCGACAAGTTCAAGGAGTTGACTACGATGAGACTTTCTCACCCGTAGCGATGCTTAAGTCTGTCCGAATCATGTTAGCAATTGCCGCATTTTATGATTATGAAATCTGGCAAATGGATGTCAAAACTGCATTCCTTAATGGATATCAAACAGAAGAGTTGTATATGATGCAACGAGAAGGTTTTGTCGACCCTAAAGGAGCTAACAAAGTGTGCAAGCTCCAGCCATCCATCTATGGACTGGTGCAAGCATCTCGGAGTTGGAATATAAGCTTTGATGAGGTGATGAAAACATATGGTTTTATACAGACTTTTGGAGAAGTCTGTATTTACAACAAAGTGAGTGGGAGCACTACAACCTTTCTGATAAGTATATGTGAATGACATATTGTTAGGCGGAAATGATGTAGAATGTTCTCGAAAGCATAAAGGATTGTTTAAAAGAGTTTTTCAATAAAAGACCTCGGTGAAGCTGGTTACATATTGGGCACCAAGATCTATAGAGATAGATTAAGACGCTTGATAAGATTTTCAATGAGTACATACCTTAATAAGATTTTGAAAAAGTTCAAAATGGATCAGTCAAAGCAGGAGTTCTTGCCTGAGTTGTAAGGTATGAAGTTGAGTAAGACTCAAAACCCGACCACGGCAGAAGATAGAGAAAAATGAAAGTCATTCCCTATGCCTCAGCCATAGGTTATATAAAGTATGCCATGATGTGTACCAAACCTGTTGTGTACCTTGCCATGAGTTTGGCAAGGAGGTACAAACGTGATCTAGGAGTAGATCACTGGACAGCGGTCAAAATTATCCTTAGTTACGCCGATGCAAGCTTTGACACTAATCCAGATGACTCTAAGTATCAATCTGGATACGTATTGAAAGTGCGAGCAATTAGCTAGAGTTGCTCCATGTAGAGCATTGTAGACATAGAAATTTGCGAAATACATACGGATCTAAATGTAACAGACCCGCTGACTAAACTTTTCTCACGAAGCAAAACATGATCACACCTTAGTACTCTTTCGGTGTTAATCACATGGCGATGTGAACTAGATTATTGACTCTAGTAAACCCTTTGGGCGTTGGTCACATGGCGATGTGAACTGTGGGTGTTATTTACATAACGATGTGAACTATCGATATTAAATCACATGGCGATGTGAACTAGATTATTGACTCTAGTGCAAGTGGGAGGCTGAAGGAAATATTCCCTAGAGGCAATAATAAAGTTGTTATTTATATTTCCTTATATTATGATAAATGTTTACTATTCATGCTGGAATTGTATTAACCGGAAACTTAGTACATGTGTGAATGCATAGACCAAAACAGAGTGTCCCTCTTATGCCTCTACTTGACTAGCTCATTAATCAAAGATGGTTATGTTTCCTAACCATAGACATGAGTTGTCATTTGATTAACGGAATCACATCATTAGGAGAATGATGTGATGGACAAGACCCATCCGTTAGCTTTGCAATATGATCGTTTAGTTTTTCTGCTATTGCTTTCTTCATGACTTATACATGTTCCTATGACTATGAAATTATGCAACTCCCGAATACCGCAGGAACACCTTGTGTGCTATCTAACATCACAACGTAACTAGGTGATTATAAAGATGCTCTACAGGTGTCTCCGAAGATGTTTGTGGTGTTGGCATAGATCGAGAATAGGATTTGTCACTTCGAGTGTCGGAGAGGTATCTCTGGGCCCTCTCGGTAATACACATCATAATAAGACTTGCAAGCAAACGACTAATGAGTTAGTCACGAGATGATGTATAACGAAACGAGTAAAGAGACTTGTCGGTAACGAGATTGAACTAGGTATGATGATACCGACGATAGAATCTCGGGCAAGTAACATACCGATGACAAAGGGAACAACGTATGTTGTTATGCGGTTTGACCGATAAAGATCTTCGTAGAATATGTAGGAACCAATATGAGCATCCAGGTTCCGCTATTGGTTATTGACCATAGATGTGTCTCGGTCATGTCTACATAGTTCTCGAGCCCGTAGGGTCCGCACGCTTAACGTTCGATGACGATCGGTATTATGAGTTTATGTGTTTTGATGTACCAAAGGTAGTTCAGAGTCCCGGATGTGATCATGGACATGAAGAGGAGTCTCGGAATGTCTGAGACATAAATATTCGTATATATTGGAAGGTTATATTCGGACCGGATAAATATCGGAGTACCGGGAGGTTACCGGAACCCCCCGGGGAGTCTATGGGCCTTATTTGGCCCTAGTGGAGAAAGAGGGCAGCAAAGCATGTGCTGGGGCGCACCCCCCCCCCCTTGGCCTAAGCCGAATTGGTTTAGGGCTTGGGGGGTCGGTCCCCCCTTTCCTTCTCCCTTCTTCCTCTTTCCTCCTTTCTTCTAGTAGGACTAGGAAAGGGTGGAACCTACTCCTACTAGGAGTAGGATTCCTACTCCCACTACAAAATAGACACATCCGTGACATTTTGGGCCGGACGATTTTTTTCTGTCATACTTATGACACTTCTATGATGATAATTGTGACAAAACCCGGTATCATCATATATGTGGTGGGGTCCTACTTCTATGACAAAAATTCTGTCAGAAAATGGGCTTTTCATCCTGGGCGGGCCGGAGACGAAGCTGCATGACATTCTTTGGGCCGTCCATGACGAAAAAAACCGTCGTAGAAGTGAGGGCGAGGAAAATATCGGGGTGTTCCCGGTTATGGTGGGTGGTCGGGGCCGAGCGATGCGCGTTTCTCTCGTACACGCACACGCGTGGGTGCGAGGTGTTGGGCTCTAACGGAACCCGAGCGAGGCATTGGTCTCTAACTAAACCCGAGCGATTGCACTGCAGGCTACGCGTTACTGAACCCGAGCGATCGATCGATGTCTGTTAACTGAACCCGATCGAGCGATTCCTTCGCTACTGCTGCTAACGGAAGCCGATCGATGCTGCCTCTGGATGAACAGTGAGCGTTGCTGGGGGGGTTCGATGAACAGTTCCCGGTGGGGGTGGATGAATAGGACCCCATGGTGTTGCCTCTGGATGAACATGACCCTGATCGATCGAGCCGGTTGGGGCTGGATGAACAGGACCCCATGGAGGGCAGGATGAACATGACCACCCCGTGAGGGCTGGCTGAATAGTAGAAGGTGGAGGGCTGGATGAACAGTAGCCCGTGGAGGGGTGGTTGAACAGGAGCCCGTGGAGAGGGCTGGTTGAACAGTAGCCGGTGGAGTAGCGCGCGGTGGAGGCTGGATGAACAGGAGCCCGTGGGTGAACAATCGCAGGTGGAGGCTGGAGGAGGTCGACGGTGGATGAACAGTAGTCTATGGAGGCTGGAGGGGGTCGACAGTGGAGATGAATAGTATCCCGTGGAGTCCCATTTTGCGGTACGCCACACCCCTCCCGATGAACAGGACCCCCGTTTCAACCTTAGCGCTCCAACACAAGTCCGTTTCCTCCGTTTTGCGGTACGCCACACCCCTCCCGATCAACAGGACCCCCGTTTCGACCGTAGGAGATCCGTTTCCTCCGTTTTGCGGTACGGCACACCCCTCCCGATCAACAGGACCCCCGTTTCGACCGTAGGAGGTTTGTTTCCTCCGTTTTGCGGTACGCCAGACCCCTCCCAATGAACAAGATCCCGTTTTGAACGTGGCCGGTCGAACACAAGGCCGTTTCCTCCGTTCTGCGGTACGCCAGGTCTCATTTCCATCGGCTGTTCCGTCCAAGCCCTCCCGATGAACACGACAACGCATTCCGTTCTGACCCAGCCGGTTGGCTCCCCATGAACACGACGACGACGTTGTTTCTCTGTTCCGACCCAGCCATGTACACGAGCCCTGGCCGTATGTACGCGCGAGTAGGCGTTCGAGACCCCGCCCATATGTACGTACGTGGCCGTATTTACTTTCTTGCACCCTCGCCTCTGTACGTACGTGTACATGCTACGTGCGCGCCTCTGCTACGACACGTACGCGCCTCTACATCGACTAGTATGTACGTACACGCTCGCGACCAGAATGACAACGCTACATACGCTTCGACCAGGTGGGTCCCGACTGTTAGGCACTTCCTTGCATGCGAAGATGTAGTTGGTGGGTCCTAGCAGTCAGGGGGGTGAATCATTTTTCCCCGGATGCACTTCCTTGCGTGCGAAGATGTGGCTGGTGGGTCCCAGCAGTCAAGGGGAAACATTTTTTTGGGAAATACGGTGTCCCGTCCAGTGGGTCCCTGCTGTCAGGTGGAGGAATAATTATTTTGCGCGTAATAAGGAGGCACTTCCTTGCTGCGGCCGTGGACCCAACTGTCAGCCTGTCCACGTACAGTCCACGTCCGATGGAAGACGTTCCTTGACCATGTAGACCATGCCACGCCGAGAGCACCAGGGCGGTGGACGACGGCGAGGCCTAGGAAGGGGACGACGCGGTGTCGGGGAAGACGCGGCAGTGGATGCCCGTGCAGAGAGGAGTATGAGGATTCACTGGTTCGGCAGCGGTGTGAGGCTGCCGTCGTCGCAGGGCCTGGCCAGCGGTGGGAATAGTAGGGGGCGGTGAGGCCTCCGCGGCAGCACAGCCGGCCACGGGAGGCAGGAGCATGCGGCACGACTGACGCTGCTTTGGGCGACTGGAGCAAGAAGACCAGAGGTTAAAGAAGCACTACGGCCGTTGGATGGACATCGTACGGTCACTGGAGCTAGAATCGTTCATATTGACTAAGTTGACAAAGCACTCCGTCCCCGTCAACTTAGTAGGCCCACAAGTCAGCCACCCACCAAAGTTGTTGTTTCTTCAAGTTTGGGGCTACGATGCTTATGTGAAAAAGCTTCAACCTGATAAGCTCGAACCCAAGTCGGAGAAATGTGTCTTCATAGGATACCCAAAGGAAACTGTTGGGTACACCTTCTATCACAGATCTGAAGGCAAGATATTCGTTGCTAAAAATGGATCCTTTCTAGAGAAGGAGTTTCTCTCGAAGGAAGTGAGTGGGAGGAAAGTGGAACTTGATGAGGTAATTGTACCTTCTCCCGAATTGGAAAGTAGTAAGTCATAGAAACTAGTTCCAGTGATTCCTACACCAATCAGCGAGGAAGCTAATGATGATGATCATGAAACTTCAGATCAAGTTACTACTGAACCTCGTAGGTCGACCAACGTGTGTTCCGAGCCAGAGTGGTATGGTAACCCGATTCTGGAAGTCATGTTACTAGACCATGATGAACCTACGAACTATGAGGAAGCGATGATGAGCCTAGATTCCACAAAATGGCTTGAGGCCATGAAATCTGAGATAGGATCCATGTATGAGAACAAAGTGTGGACTTTGGTTGACTTGCCCGATGATCGGCAAGCCATCGAAAATAAATGGATCTTTAAGAGGAAGACTTACGCCAATGGTAATGTTACTATCTACAAAGCTCGACTTGCTGCGAAAGGTTTTCGACAAGTTCAAGGAGTTGACTACGATGAGATTTTCTCACTCGTAGCGATGCTTAAGTCTATCCGAATCATGTTAGTAATTGCCGCATTTTATGATTATGAAAACTGGCAAACGGATGTCAAAACTGCATTCCTTAATTGTGTAGGATCGAAAGTATGTCTAGAGGGGGGGGGTGATTAGACTACTTGACCCAATAAAAATCTAGCCTTTTCCCAATTTTAATTCTTGGCAGATTTTAAAAACTTAGCACAAGTCAAGAAATCAACCTACACATGCAATTCTAAGAGTATAGCAGCGGAAAGTAAGCAATTGATATGAAGGTAAAGGGAGGAGTTTAGAGGGAGCAAACACAAGTGAAGACAACGATGTTTTTTGTCTTGGTTCCGATAGGTGGTGCTATCGTACATCCAAGTTGATGGAGACTTCAACCCACGAAGGGTAACGGTTGCGCGAGTCCACGGAGGGCTCCACCCACGAAGGGTCCACAAAGAAGCAACCTTGTCTATCCCACCATGGCCATCGCCCACGAAGGACTTGCCTCACTAGCGGTAGATCTTCACGAAGTAGGCGATCTCCTTGCCCTTACAAACTCCTGGGTTCAACTCCACAATCTTGTCGGAGGCTCCCAAGTGACACCTAACCAATCTAGGGTACACCACTCTCCAAAAGGTAATAAATGGTGTGTTGATGATGAACTCCTTGCTCAAATGCTTCAAATGATAGTCTCACCAACACTCAAACAACTCCTCACATATTTGAATATGGTGGAGGAAGGATTTGAGTGGAAAGCAACTTGGGGAAGGCTAGAGAACAAGATTCATATGGTAGGAATGGAATATCTTGATCTCAACACTTGAGTAGGTGGTTCTCTCTCAGAACATGAATGATGGAAGTGTAGGTATGTACTGATGGCTCTCTCCACGATTGAAGAGTGGGTGGAGGGGTATATATAGCCTCCACACAAAAATCTAACCATTACACACAATTTACCAAACTCGGTGGGACCGATTTAAAGAACTCGGTCAGACCGATTTAGTTCATAATGTGACCGTTAGGTATTTCAGTGGGACCGATGTGATCAACTCGGTGGGACCGATTTCATTTGGGTTAGGGCATAACGTAATCTCGGTGGGACCGATTACACAAACTCGGTGAGACCGATTTTGGTAATGAGCACACAGAGAGTTGGTCTGTCACACCCTGATTTTCATGCCACATTGCTTAAGCTGATAATCATGCTAAAATATGGTTTAACAAAAACTATTGAGTGTCTTTGATCTTGCTTGATTGGTTTTCTGTTTGCTGTTTGCTAGTGCTCTAAAGATCAAATAAATCCTCCAACTCTTATACTTCATCCCCTTGATCCAAAACCTTTTCCCAATGATCATGCCATGTGTATAGGACAGTATAGTATTTTCTTACAAAAATAGTTTGGCCAAATAGTATTTTCTAAAATTAGTTTTTCCAAAAACCCCTTAATTGAGGTTTGTACTGCAAGTACCTTATTCAGGGTGTGAAAAATCTTTCAAAAAGTATATTTGAATCCTATTAGGTATAGGACTCTCATAAACCACAAAATTATAATTTTAAAAGTTATTTTCCTATTTTATTTAAATGATTTTTCTTTAGGCCAGAAATGGTCTTTAATAGGTTAAAATTATTTAACTATTTCAAAAATATTTTCCAAAATTCAGGGAAACTCATAGGACATATATTGTCCATATATAAGAGTTTCAATACACGGTCATGTTCAAAATATTGGGCAAATCCTTCAAAAACCCCTTTCTGGATATTTCAAGCTTTTGAAATATTTACAAAGGAAATATTCTCCAAAAAATTCCAGGGAAATTCTATCTTGTCAGATATGACATATTTGATGATCTTACAAAGCCTCATGCCTTGAAGATCAAGAAAACATCATCTAATCCCCTCAAAACCATTTCTGTCCATTTTGAAGTTTGAGCAACTTTACATTGCCAAACTTGTCCAAATGCTCTCAAACTTGGTGCACATGCTAGAATGGTCTAATTATGCATCTAGACCAAATGGCACAAGTATTGGAGAAGCATACCTTGATCTAAGTGCCCCAAAACCCTTTCTGACCAGATCCAAATTTGAACAACTCTACATTGCCAACTTTTTACTTGGGGCCTCAAATTTTGTGGGCATGCTCACAAACCCAAATGATGAGACTACACCAAGTGGTGCATCAAGGAGAGATGATTTGCTTAACCTAATCTTGTGAAATCCATTTCTGTTGATTTCTAGGGTTCACCAAAGTTACATTGGCAACTTTGCCCAAATGAGCTCTAATTTGGTGAAAGGGCCTAAATGTATCTGCCATTTGATCCTGTTAAGTCTCATGTCATTTGGAAGTCAATTGCTTGCCCAAAACCACATCAAACACCTTCTGCCATTTTACCAAAACCACTGTTTTGCCCCCTTTCACTATTCCCCTTGACCTCTAATTCTAATCACAGGTGAACCTGATCACCTTCTACCTCCAGTAACTCACCCATGCCTGAAAGTGCAACTAATCCCCGGGTGGTTTTGGTAATTAATAACAACATATATATCATTGAACTAATATTTACTTGAGAATCATTTCAGAGAAGTTCGATGATTTGGGTATGGAAATGTCTGAAGAAGTGGACCCCTCAAAATGCTAAGACAAGCATTGGCAAAAGCTCAAGACTCTATTTTTGGTTTAGTGATCAAAGATCACATTGAGTCCATAGGAAAAGCCAATACTATTAAAAGGGGATGAGGTTGTGTTAATGATCTGGTTGCTCAAGTGCTTGGTGATCTAGCTCCCTCAACTATCAGCACTCTTCACTACTTAACACACTCATAAGTAATCTCGGACAAACCGATTCTGCAAACTCAGTCCCACCGAGATGAACCACCTCAGTTATTCTTCCAAACCCTAATTTCACGGTCCATCCGATTTTGAGTTTCGGTCTCACCGAAAATGGACTGCCAACCTTCTGTAACCAATTGACATCACTTCGGAATATTCGAGTTGTTAATTTCGGTCCCACCGAGATGGCAAGCTCCAACCTTTGACTCACTTCGGACACACCGAGATGGTATTTTCGGTCCCACCGAAAATCCCAACGTTCACTATATTTGAACTTTCGGTCTGACCGAGTTTTTACTTCGGTCTCACCGAGATTGGTCAAATGTGTGTGTAACGGTTGGATTTTGTGTGGAGGCTATATATACCCCTCCACCCCCTCTTCATTCGTGGAGAGAGCCATCAGAAAGTCTACCACTCCTACCATACACTTTCTGAGAAGTGAACCACCTACCCTTGTGCTGAGATCAAGCCATTCCATTCCTACCATATGAAACTTGATTTCTAGCCTTCCCAAGTTGCTTTCCACTCAAACCTTTCTTCCACCACAGCCATATCAGTGAGGAGAGTTGAGTGTTGGGGAGATTATCATTTGAAGCACAAGAGCAAGGAGTTCATCATCATCAACACCATCTATTACCTTTTGGAGGGTGGTGCCTCCTAGATTGGTTAGGTGTCGCTTGGGAGCCCCCGTCTTTGAGATGTGGAGTTGAACCAAGAAGTTTGTAAGGGCAAGGAGATCGCCTACTTCGTGAAGATCTACCCCGAGTAAGGCTAGTCCTCCGTGGGCGTAGGCCATGATGGAATAGACAAGGTTGCTTCTTCGTGGACCCTTCGTGGGTGGAGCCCTCCGTGGACTCGCGCAGCCGTTACCCTCCGTGGGTTGAAGTCTCCATCAACGTGGATGTACGATAGCACCACCTATCGGAACCACGACAAAAATCTTCGTGTCACCAAACTGCGTTTGATCTTCTCCACCTCTCTTTTACATGTGAAATTTACTTTCCGCTGCTATTACTCTAGAATTGCATGTGTAGGGTGATACTTGAATTGATCTTAATTGTGAAACTGCCAAAAACTTTGCTTAATCAAAAGGCAGATTTTTTTATTGTCAAGTAGTCTAATCACCCCCCCTCTAGACATACTTTCGATCCTACAAGTGGTATCAGAGCTTTGGTCTCCATTGTTTTGGTTTCCATTGCATTGGACTCCATAAGCTTGGTTTCACAACCTAGGAGAGTATGGCGTCTAGTGAGGGTAATTATCGTAGAGGTCCTTACTTTGATGGTACAAATTTTGCTAGTTGGAAGCATAAAATGAAAATGCATATTCTTGGTCATAACCCAGCCGCATGGGGCATTATTTGTGTTGGTATGCAAGGTGATTTCTTTGAAGAAGGAAAAGTTCCGGATCGCGAAGCTACACCGGAAGAGTTGCGGATGTTGCAAAACAATGCTCAAGCTTGTGACATTCTCTTCAATGCTTTGTGTCCCGAAGAGTTCAACAAAATCAGCCGTCTTGAGAATGCTAAAGAGATTTGGGATACTTTGGTTGAAATGCACGAAGGTACTGAATCTGTGAAGGAATCAAAGCTAGATATTCTTCAAGGTCAACTTGACAAGTTCAAGATGAAGGATGGTGAAGGAGTCGCTGAAATGTACTCTAGGCTTGCTCTCATCACAAATGAGATTGCCGGCTTAGGAAGCGAAGAAATGACCGACCGATTCATCATTAAGAAGATTCTCAGAGCTTTGAATGGAAAGTATGACACCGTGTGCACTTTGATCCAAATGATGCCAAACTACAAGACCCTCAAGCCAACTGAAGTCATTGGAAGAATTGTTGCTCATGAGATGACACTTAAGGATAAGGAAGAGCTTCACAACAAGTCAAGTGGTGCTTACAAAGCTACAAGTGATGCTCCTACTACCTCAAGTGACAAGTTAATTTCCAATGAAGAGATAAGCCTAATGGTCAAGAACTTCAACAAGTTCTACAAGAATAGAGGCAAAGAAAGAAGCTCAAAGTCTAGTCGTGATCGAAACTGCTACAATTGTGGAAGACCCGGACACTTCTCAAATGAGTGTACGGCTCCCCACAAGAGAAGAGAAGAATCTCCAAGAAGAAGAGCAAGAGATGAGTCACCTCGGAGAGAGAGAAGGAGTAGAGATGATCGTTATGAACGAAGACCCTCTCGGAGAAGCAAGGATTCGGAGAGGAAAGACAAGTCATCAAGAAGCTACACAAGAAGAAGACATCAAGCTCATGTAGGTGAATGGGTCTCAGGCTCCGACTCCGACAATCAATCCGATGGAAGCTATCACTCCGACTCCGACTATAGTCAAGATGAAGGTGTTGCCGGACTTGCACTCGTATCCTCCAACTCCAACTCCTACGACTTATTTGATTCACCAAATGAGGGAATTGGAAGATGCTTCATGGCTAAAGGCCCCAAGGTAACACACCCTGAATTCATTGACTTTGATAGTGATGAGGATGACTTGCTTGGTGAAGATGAGCTCTTGCATGATAAATCTAGTGAGCTTAGTAATGATGAAAATGCTAGTAGTCTTTATAGTCGAGAAGAGTCGAATGACAATGCTATGAAGGAGATTGAGCGTCTAACTAAAGAACTAAACACTCTTAAGTTAGCTCATGAAATAACTCAAGAAGATCATAGAGAGCTCCTAAGATCTCATGAGAAGCTACGCTTCGAGAAGCTCACTCTAGAGCAAGAACATGAGTTTCTAAAAGCGATCAATGACGATCTTCGAAAGAAGAGTTCTTCATATCTTGCCAAACGACTTCTCTTGTCTAATTTCTTGCCACCTATTAAGACTAAGCATGACAAGCATAAGAAAAATTCTTCCTCTAGTAGTAACAATAACAATGTTAAATCCAATATTGTTGCTTCTAGTAGTTCTCTTGATTCCACTAACAATGTTTCAAGCCAAGTTACACTTGAGCAAGAAAATAGCTTATTGAAGGAAATCATAGAGAAAGGTGTCTACAAGAGTCTTGCCGGAAGCAAGAACTTTGAGGAGATTGTTCGCAAACAAGGAAGACATCGGAAGAATCAAGGGATTGGTTTTGAGCGAAAGTTCAACGCCGAAGGTGTTGAGTGGGAAGAAGGTTAATACCCTACTCCACAGTTTGTTTCACAAAAGGAGAAGTATGATCCTACTTCTTCCAATGTGGAACAAGCTCAAGATGACCTTCCACCACAAGACCACAAGCTAAAGGCCAAGGACAAGCTTCAAGAGGAGATTGATGCATTCATTGAAGCACCTCAAGCCATGGTCAAGTGGGTTCCCAAGGACACATCAAGTTCTACTTCGTCAAGCTCAACTACAACACCAAGGATTCCCATCAAGATGATGTGGATCCCAAAGAAGAAGAACTAGAAGGTTCTTGAGGGTGACTCCGCCAACAAACTTCACTCATATTCATTTTGGCAAGAACTTGTGCAAACAACTTCCACATCATGCACTAGTTCATGGAGTCACAAACCCTCTTGTTGGTAAGTCAAGGGACAAGGTAATCATTGCTTTCATGGACATCATCTTTTATGTACTTCACTCTATGTCTATGGATATTCTTGTTTGTTCCTTGTGGGACTAACCCATGTAGGTATTGAAAGTGCCCTAATCCAAAGGATTGCTCCCAACTCTTGATGATCTACATCAACATTGAGCATCCACATCTTCAACATCTACATGAAGTCTTCTACGACAACCCAAGGTTAGTTTGACCCTTTAAAAGGGGTTCTCACATCTAGGGGGAGCTTTGCTCAAAAAAAATTGAGCTAAAGCATCTCCAAATGATGTGAACACATAAATGCTTTATGTAAAAGTGGTAACCCCACTTGTGCTTAAACGATGAGTATGACCTATGATCAAATGTTCTCATTTGGCTCCTAAGTCAATATACTCATATATAGATGACCTAGTCATCGACAAATTGTGTGCCAGTAGCTAGAGTGTTGGTTGTGCATGTTTGACACATATTTCAGTTGCTATCTTATTGTGTGAGCATGTTGAATGCATGATTTCATCCATTCAAGGACATCCATTTGTTGTTTTGATTGTTTTGATTTTTCTGGCCAAATGGATGGACAAGAATGCCTAAGCACCTTTCCCTAGCTATCTATGCTTTCTTGTCTCAAATTCTATTCATGCTCATATCACAACTTTGAACAAGTCTTTTTCGGACAGTCTGAGTGAGGAGCACTCGGAGCCACCGATTCGTCTAAGGCTGACTTCCAAAACCTTCTAAGTCCATTTCGGTCTGACCGGCTTCTCAATCTCGGTCCAACCGAAACGCTTAGACTGATCTAGGTTTCATCTCGGTGAAACCGAGTTCAAAATCTCGGTCTGACCGATATGCGTAACTGCACAGCAGTTATACATCTCGGTGACACCGAGTTTTTCAACTCGGTCCCACCGACAGCACGGGGTTATATATACCTGAGGGCTGCGCGCGATTTAATTCTTCAAACCGTTCGCCCCCGAGACCCCTGCTGCCGTCACCCTGGTCTACGGATCGTCGCCGTCGTCGCCTATGCGCCCTCGCCGCAGGTCTCCGCCGCCGTCAACGGTAATCATCTCCACCGTTGCCGCCGTAGAGGGACACCACCAAGTTAGGGTGTGTCCCGATCCCTTTCGTGCTCCTCATCCGATTCTTGCACGATAGGCTTGCCATGATTCAATCCACGTTTGAGATATTCCCTATACATTAGCTCAGATCCTCTAGTTTCGAGGAAAATTCTTAGGTTTAGGTTTCCACGGAACGCATCTCGGTGAAGCCGATTTTGAAACTCGGAATGACCGATTTGGCCTTTGGCCATTGCACTGCATCATTCGGTTTAACCGAGTTGTGCCAATCGGAATGACCGAAACGTAGTTTCAGTGAAACCCTAAGTTATCGGTAGGACCGAAACCCATTTCGGTCTGACCGAAAGTGGTGTGTAGGTTTCTGTTGAACACTTCGGTTTCACCAAAACTTAAAATCGGTTTGACCGAAATACATTCCGTGAAAACTCAAAACTAAGTTTTGAACTCATTTTTTTGCAAAAACCTCTGCAGTTGTGATAACTCTTCTACTCTGCCTATACCTTATCTTTTCACAGGTTTTCAGCCATGTCAGATGTCAGTGACAGCCAGAATAGGTCTGAGTCACCTTTTGCTGAAATTCCAGAGGCAGATACAAGTCCTGCTAGCAGCTCCAGTGATGATGGTGAGAGGAGCACCCCTAGTGGTCTGCCTCCTGCAGCCACCAGAACCAGGAAGAAGAGAACTTCAGATGATGAGGACTCTGACTTTGTTGCTGAGGAAGTTACCTCCAAGCCAAAGAGGAATGTGGTTGCCAAAGAGCACCAAGGGCAGCAGTCAAGGAAAGGCACAAGCAAAGTAAAGCAGTCAGCAGTTGCAAAGAAGCTCAACTTGGAAGAGCCTGCTCCAAGCATGGTGAAGAAGACTTCCAAAAGGAAGAGGGTAGTATATGCTGAACCTCAAGTTGATGCTGCAGAAGAAGAAGAAGAAGAAGATGCACCCCAGCCTCCTCCTCAGAAAACTAAGTTCATGGGTGATGCTATTCGGGCTCAAGCCTCCTCTAAGCCCAAGAAGCCTGCTCAAGCCAAGGCAGCTCCAGCCAAGCCCAAGAGAACGACCAGAAGCATTCCAGCTTCTGAGAAGAACAAAGGTGAGATGCCACCTTCTGAATCAGATGAAGAGCATGTGTTGCTTAAGCTCCGTCCCAAGTTGCCACTCCACAATGATGCTCATCCTCAAGCTGAGGACATGAAGGCAAGGAAGGACAAAGGTCTCAGGCTATGGAGACAGTCTGATCCATATGCTGTAAGGAGAAGGACTGCTGTGGACCCCAGATTCCACACCAGAGAGCAGCAGGATTTCTATGAGACCGTGCTGATGGATAAGAAGCCCATTGTTGCTGACACCAGATATGTTGACTGGAAGTATATTGACAGTGAAGAGCACCGGGACTTCTTTCCCCATGTGCATGAGAGCTTTACTGCATGTGGAGTTGCTGATTTTGTGGGTCAAGAACTGACAGCTTGGAATGACGAGATGATCATGCAGTTCTACGCCACAGCCCACTTCTATCCTGATGGCAAGATCACCTGGATGACTGAAGGTCAAAGGTTTTCTTCGACTGTTGAAGAATGGGCAGAACTTATGAACGCTCCAGTGCAGAGAGAGGACGACATTGATGTCTATGGGATTCCTAAGAAGAGTCATGATTCCATGAAGAACATGTACAAGGAGATCCCCGCTGCTGATTTGGAAGGATGGAAGCTTGGCTCAGTGTACTATCTCCAGGCAGGTCTGACCACCACTAACACTATTCTGAGGCATACATTGATGCCTAAGTCTGGAGACCACCGCATGATTCGAGGCTATTCTATCAACATGCTGCACATTCTCGATGAGAAGGCACCTTTCAAGGTGATGGACTTGATGGTAGAGACCATTAAGAGGACTGCAGCTGACCAGAAGAGGTCGTGTGGGTTTGCTCCGCAGATACAGATGCTCATCAACGCCAAGTTTGGCACGGGCAAATGCATGTTGGATAGGAAGCACTTGCCACTGCAGCCAGAGCATGAGGACAACATAGTTGTGATGGATGAAGAGGATCCTACCTCAGTTGAAGGACAGGCCAAAATCGAAGCTGCGAAGAAGGCTAAAGCTGACAAAGAGGCAGCAGCAACAGCAGCTAAGCCAAAGAGCTTTGGAGAACAAATTCTTGAAGCTACCCAGAGGATTGAACAACGCCTGGCCAGCATTGAGCAATCTCAGGAGAGCCTAGAGAGGATTGTTGAGGACAAGATCCACGCTCTGGACGTGAAGCTGACTGAGATTCAGGTGTCTGTCAACAAGCTTGAGGCAGACATGGAGGAGACAAGGCAGGAGAGAGCAGAGCTCATGCAGGATGATCTAGTCCAGGACTCTCATCGCCAAACTGCTCAGGTTCCCAGAGGATCCAGATCTGCAGCTATCCCAGTGACTGACTCCAGGGCTACCTCTTCAGCACCAGCTACAGCTCCAGCAGTTGCTCCAGCTCCAGCATCCACTCCTCCAGCGCAGACATCAGCAGAAATCTTCGCCGATGCAGCTATCTCTACACCGACATCTACCCAGACGGGAGCCGCCAGCAGAGCCCGCAGTGACGCTTAGCTCTATACCTTTTCGAACTTTTTGGTAACTTGTTGCCAAAGGGGGAGAAATTGTATAGATCATAGGGCTTCGAGAGAGAGAGTGCTCTTTCGTCTTTCGTTCTTTTGCCGGTTTCTTTGAGATACATTGGTTTCTTTTGGTTCTTGAAACTTTAAGTGTGCTTGCTACTACATTTGATGCTACCTTAATGAGTGCTTAGTCATACTATGCTTTAATGTGTGCTTAATGCTTATCATATGCTATTCCTTATTGTATGGCTATTTACTCTTGTCTTGGTGATTGAGTGCATGTTATTCATTCTTATCATTTTGTGCGCTCCACCAAGATGTATGTGACATGGAAGAGTGACCCATAATCCTAATCGATTGTGCATTTGCATTCAAACGCAAATTTTAAATAATGCACAAATTTAGGGGGAGCTCTTGTTTATCACATACTTCTCAAAGCGACGATATTATTCATTGATTATATCCTCTGTCGAAGCTTTGATCTATATGTTGTCATCAATTACCAAAAAGGGGGAGATTGAAAGTGCAACTAATCCCCGGGTGGTTTTGGTAATTAATAACAACATATATATCATTGAACTAATATTTACTTGAGAATCATTTAAGAGAAGTTCGATGATTTGGGTATGGAAATGTCTGAAGAAGTGGACCCCTCAAAATGCTAAGACAAGCATTGGCAAAAGCTCAAGACTCTATTTTTGGTTTAGTGATCAAAGATCACATTGAGTCCATAGGAAAAGCCAATACTATTAAAAGGGGATGAGGTTGTGTTAATGATCTGGTTGCTCAAGTGCTTGGTGATCTAGCTCCCTCAACTATCAGCACTCTTCACTACTTAACACACTCATAAGTAATCTCGGACAAACCGATTCTGCAAACTCAGTCCCACCGAGATGAACCACCTCAGTTATTCTTCCAAACCCTAATTTCTCGGTCCATCCGATTTTGAGTTTCGGTCTCACCAAAAATGGACTGCCAACCTTCTGTAACCAATTGACATCACTTCGGAATATCCGAGTTGTTAATTTCGGTCCCACCGAGATGGCAAGCTCCAACCTTTGACTCACTTCGGACACACCGAGATGGTATTTTCGGTCCCACCGAAAATCCCAACGTTCACTATATTTGAACTTTCGGTCTGACCGAGTTTTTACTTCGGTCTCACCGAGATTGGTCAAATGTGTGTGTAACGGTTGGATTTTGTGTGGAGGCTATATATACCCCTCCACCCCCTCTTCATTCGTGGAGAGAGCCATCAGAAAGTCTACCACTCCTACCATACACTTTCTGAGAAGTGAACCACCTACCCTTGTGCTGAGATCAAGCCATTCCATTCCTACCATATGAAACTTGATTTCTAGCCTTCCCAAGTTGCTTTCCACTCAAACCTTTCTTCCACCACAGCCATATCAGTGAGGAGAGTTGAGTGTTGGGGAGATTATCATTTGAAGCACAAGAGCAAGGAGTTCATCATCATCAACACCATCTATTACCTTTTGGAGGGTGGTGCCTCCTAGATTGGTTAGGTGTCGCTTGGGAGCCTCCGTCTTTGAGATGTGGAGTTGAACCAAGAAGTTTGTAAGGGCAAGGAGATCGCCTACTTCGTGAAGATCTACCCCGAGTAAGGCTAGTCCTCCGTGGGCGTAGGCCATGATGGAATAGACAAGGTTGCTTCTTCGTGGACCCTTCGTGGGTGGAGCCCTCCGTGGACTCGCGCAGCCGTTACCCTCCGTGGGTTGAAGTCTCCATCAACGTGGATGTACGATAGCACCACCTATCGGAACCACGACAAAAATCTTCGTGTCACCAAACTGCGTTTGATCTTCTCCACCTCTCTTTTACATGTGCAATTTACTTTCCGCTGCTATTACTCTAGAATTGCATGTGTAGGGTGATACTTGAATTGATCTTAATTGTGAAACTGCCAAAAACTTTGCTTAATCAAAAGGCAGATTTTTTTTTATTGTCAAGTAGTCTAATCACCCCCCCTCTAGACATACTTTCGATCCTACAATGCCTCAGCTCAATCACTGGAGGGGGTAAAACCCCAAATTAACTCTCTCTTCTCACCATGGCAGCACCTTTCCACCCTTCTACTTTTTACCCCTCCCTCCTACCTTACCTCCTAAGCTTCATAGAGCAACCCAGTGCCAACCTAGAGCCAGTAGACAAGCTTGGACATGCCCAACTGCCAATGGCATGCCCTGGCATGCCAAAACGGCGCTCTCGAGCACGCTACAGTGCTCTGGCGCACTGTAGCCGCCCCCATCCCGATGCCCCGACAACCTCGGGCCTCCCCAGCATGTCCCCCGAGGTCGCCTCGATGTCTGGGACACGGCACGTCGCCGGCCCCCACCTGACCCTCTCTCCTCTCCCCTCTGCGAGCTCGCCCCGAGCGCGCCGTGGACCGCGCCCACGGTGCACCGACGCGTGCACTATATAGACCCCATTGGGCTCTCTCTCGACTCCTCTCGCTCTCCCACTACTCCAACTACCCCCCAGACACCCTACCTCTCCCTCTCGAGCCCTTTGTCCACCTCCGTGGCCAGAGCCTCGCCGACGGCCGCCGTTCGAATTCGAGCTACCCCAAGCCCCTCTCTCCCTCCTGGCCACTCCAGTGCCATCACACGATCTCTAGGAAGTCCCCCACCTCCGCCAATCTTCCCCGGGATGCCCGTGCGCTCGAAGCCCAAGGTGGCCGAGGCCCTTCTCCGCCATGGTTGAACCCCTGCTCACTCTGGCCCTCCCCGAGGCGTGTGCATAGGCCCGCGCGGTGCGGCGTCGTCTCCCGAGCACGCCGGTGCACCAAGCAGCACCCAAGGCGGTCAGAGTCACCGGCACTAGCGGCAGCAGAGCACCAGACTTGCCGGCCTCCGCGGAAGCAAGGAGGGGGCCCTTCCTCCCTTCGTCCCACCCTACGGGCGCGGCCGAACCCCGCCGCTCCATTCCCTCCCCGCCGGCCGGTGCGGATGGGCGGAGCAGCACCGGCGGTGAGCGAGGCGGGCATCCCCTGCCGGGCGAGGCGAGGTTGAAGACGAGCTGGACGGGACGAACAGCCTGCCAGCGGGACCCGCTTGTAAGTGGCTAAGGCCCCGGGCCCCCCCGGAGTAAGTGGAGACGGCATCCGCTCAAGACGTCTACCGGGGGCGAAGACGTACTCCAGGGAATACGCCATCGACGTCGCCTGGGCAACCCGTGTGGCTGAGCCACTGGGCCGGCCCACTTCTATCTAACGCCCGGTGCGTGGATAAGGGTATAGCCTTGCCTTTTTCTCATTTTCTTTTCCAGATAAATTGTAAAATTTCCGAAATATTCAAATGAACTCCAAATTGGATGATTCAAATTTCTGGTAGTTTCTAAAATCATGATCTACCTGTTGGTGCAGCATGCACATTTTTCCAGAGACTTTTTCTTCCCTAATATTTATCAAATGCCAATTTTCCATTTCTGTGATGAACTTTAGAAAATCACAAAGAGCTCAAATTTGATCCAAATGCAATGGTTCAAATTCCTAGATACTTGTAATATCAAAACTTAGTTTTGGAACATTTTTCCTAATACTTTCCGTACCCCAGAAAATAATAGCCTATTTCTTCATATTTGTCAACTTTGCAAAATCCTAGGAAATTCATTTGAACTCCAAATCCAGTAAAACCAACTCCTAGATGGTTCTAAAATCATGAATTGTTAAATGGGTGCCTTAGCTCATTTTTCAAAAATATATTTCTGTGCACTTCTTTCAAATCCACAAATCCCCTGTCTACCTCATATTGAAATGTTCCAAACCATCCATTGATCCAATACCTATGAAGCCATTGTGGTCATATTTCATATGACCAGAGGTATCCTAGAAAAGTCCAACTCCTATTTTTAGAGCACTTTTATTTTTGCCTTGTTGTGTTGCTTATTATGATTGTTCCCATCGTTAGTTGACGAAATAAATGGAGGACTCGGAGATGGACCAGAAGGTTTGAAGACTCGGAAGGACAAGGCAAGCAGCCCTTTGACCATGTTTGAGAAACCTTTTTATGCATGTCATATAGTACCATAATGTTGTTGCTACGGAATCATGATGAGGTGGAACCACTTTGATGGTTTGCCACTACACTTCCTCGTTGATACTTGCATTGTGCATGACCCTACCTTCTTGTGAGGGTTATGCCGGTGGGAGTAGATAGATGTGTGCTATAGTGGTTGGCTACGCAAAATTGGTCAGGGTTATGCATTGAGAGAAACAAGTGTGGTTTGACATACTTGCAAATAACCCAGTGGGTGCCACTAATGCCCCTGGGAGACGATGAGGAACTAGGGCACTACTCGGTGAAGAAGTAGTGTACCGAGGCTTGATGAAAGTGTTGTTTACAGAGATGGATTAGATTTATGTGTGATTACCGTCCCAACCAAACATGCGCAACCACTCTACCCTTATATGGGAAAGGGCATTATTGATTACCTAGGTCGATACTAGCATGGTGCCCGCATTACTAGTGACAGGGGTGACATGAGGTCATGATGACCCTCAACCGTAAGGGATCTATTGCAGCGTTTTCGATAAGTAAGAGTGTCGAACCCAGCGAGGAGCAGAAGGTATTGATAAGCGATTCTGAGCAAGAAATTACTGCAAGCACTGAAAGATAACTTTTAGGGGTTTTCTCAGTATAAGCAACAGGAATGTAAAGGCAAGTAATGTAAAAGGTACTGAGAGTAACAAGTGGCCCAATCCTTTCTTAGCAAAGGAGAGGCCTAGCAACTGAACTTATAAAGACTAAAGCGTTCTTGAGGACACACGGGAGAGGTAGTCATGTGCTTTCGCCATATTCCGTATCGATACTATGTTATGTGTTGATAAGTGTTGAGTGGGTGGATCTATGCTAGTGCACTCTCTAGACTAAGATGAATGCACTCTTATGATTAAACACCTTGCAAGCATCCGCAAATAGAAGATAGAATTTAAGGCAAAAGCCTAACCATAGCAATACGATCGAGGATCCATTATTCCCTTATGCAAAAGCGTGCGAACTGGGGTTCAGGTTTCTGTCACTCCGGCAACCCACCATAAGCATTCTTTATACACAATGTATTCCCCTAGGTCCTTAATAAGGCGAAGTATTGGGTGTTCGACTCACACAACACCACTAGTAGAATGACAACACAACTTAAGTATCAAACAACACATATTACTTCAACAGCATATGACTACTAACAACAAGACTTTCCCCATGTCCTTAAGAACTAAGGTAAAAACTCACGAGACATAAAAGAGATCATGATCAGCGGGGATAAATATGTGATAAACAATCTGGACATAATGATATTTCTCCAACAAAACTCAATAGCATTCACCACAAAGTAGTAATCAACACCGATGGAGTAGAGAGGATAGATAGTACGAGTTACAACACGAGTTGCGATTGTAAGATGAGAGTTGGATGAAGATGGAGATGGTGCTGGTGTTGGGGATGATGTTGATGATGATCTTGATGATGCCCGTGACGATGGTGATGACGATGGCGACGATCTCCCCTTCCGGGAGGTGATCTCCCCGGTGGAATCTGCCTGCCGGAGATGCCCTTTTCTTCTCTGTAGGTTTCCGCCTCAAAGCGGCGGCATAACTCCGTAAAAAGTCCCGTGCCTAGGGTTTTTGGATCACGAGGAACATATATGCAAAAGGGGGCCACCAGAGGTGGGCCAGGGGCTCCAGGCGCCCCCCCCCCGGCACGGCCAGGGGGGCATGCCCCCAGGCCGCCTGGGCACCCTGTGGCCCCCCTCTGACTCCCCTTTTGCGTGTCTTCGTGATTCGTCTGAAAAATACCTCCCGTCAATTTTCAGGTAATTTGGAGATATTCTTCTTCAGCAACTCAGCATCCACTTTTTCCTGCTGAATCCTGCGTCTGCTGTTCCGGCATCGGAAAGTTGCAAACTGTGTAAAATAGACCAAAACAACATAAGAACATCATCATAACGTGAAATATATCAATGAATAAGGATAAATTATGATACAAAATAGTGATGCATTTTGGACGTATCAACACCCCCAAGCTTAGACCTCGCTTGTCCCCAAGCGAATATGAACTCGGTAAACATGTCCACAAGTTTAGAGAGTGAAGTGTCGATAAATAGGATACGGACAAGAAGCATCATAGTTTCTTCACCAACTCAAATATCCTCATCAGCAATCTTCAACTCATAAGGCCCTTATGAAAGAGTGATAACACTTATATTCGAAAGTAGGGCTAAGGAAACTCATTATATCATGGCAAACATGTCCTTTGGTCAAAGAGCAACAATAGATTTAACTTTTGCTCTTATATTTGATGAGATCAATTGAAGCTTTTTGAAAATAACATGTTAATAGGCAAGAAGTGAAAGTGTTAACACAAAGGAAGATATTTGCCTTTCGGCATGACAAACAACTTACTTATCGAATGATAATGTCAACAAGGATATGATATGACAAATCTTAATGCAGCTTTATATGGATGAATCCTTATCAACATCAAACGTGTGCTCTCTTTGAGAAATAGAAGGAAGTAGGAATAACTGACTCAATTTAAAAATTAAAAGATAGGTCCTGCTCTAGGGTAGTAGGGAAAACTCATGTGCTATCCTCAAATCAAACAGAATGAAAACAAGTTTTTAGAGGTGCATGATTTGTCAACGAATGCTAATAGATAACTCAATTACTTCTTGAACTGCACAAGTTTCGAGGAACGGCTCCCGCACGAGGACGATAACATCCTCTTATTTTCCTTTGTTTATCACTGCCAAAGTTTTCTGATTTCTCATGAACAAAGCGTGAAGGAGGGTTTGTTTGTTATATTATTTTTAAGCCGGACGCACTCAATGCCAGTTCCTTTTCGTATTATGGGTTTGCACATTATACATGCAATCCCGGGGTGAAGCTTGTCCAACTCAAAAAGATCATGAATTAGCTACTACTTCCTCATGAGCTAAAGTAGAGGCACAAAATAAAAGATTTTGAACATTTAAGGATAACACATAAATTATATACTTTAGGGAGTGGTAATGGAGTACCACAAGTAGGTAGGTATGGTGGACTCATATGGAAGGTATTGGCTTAAGGGTATGGATGCACAAGCAGAATCCCGCTTAGTACAGAGTTAGGCTAGCAAAGGTCTTGAGAGAACAGACAATTGACGATGACTAAGATGCAAAGCAATATAAAGCATGAACATTGAAATAAGCATAACACATCAAGTTGTCTTCCTTGTCAGCATAACACTTCTAGCATAATAACATAAAGTTTTGGCTATGTTGATAATTTAAGAAAATCATGCTTGTTGTTATGACCAAAGCTATATTTGCCAAGAGTAAATAAAGTTTCAGAGCCATACCTGACATAAGGTCAATACTCCCCATAAGAATCATCATATATGGTCGATTGCGTGAAGAGAATACCGAGTGCAGCAAAAGGAACCGATAAACTTCTCATAAATATTCCATCATAAACGACTCCACACTCACGGATACAATTCCTCACCGAAGGAGCGATAGACCTCAATGCACACACCTATCTCATATAACAACCTCCCTAGACATGATACGACTCTACTTGACTCTAAAAGACAAAAGGTAAAGATAAAGATACCGGGCACTCCCCCAAGCTTGGAACAAGCCAAGGGAATGCCATTACCCAAGGAGATTTCACCCATGCTTGTTGGCGTTGATCAAGTAGTCCTTGGCAAAACACTTCCATGGAAGGGGTTCTCCAGTCTCATATGAGAAGCTCGTCTCCTGAATCCTGCATTCAGCACCCAAACCCATGCGCAGAAACCTTAGTTCATACTCACAGTTCTGGTTATGTAGATCATTAATTTGCCCTTGGAGTTCTATAATTCTGTCTTCAGACGCGACGATTCTTTCCCACATCTCCTTCATCTCCTTCAGGAAGTAGTTCTTCAGCTCGTTGGTGATGTCAAAGTTAGCTTCGACACCACGCTCGGTCATCTTCTTGTACTCGAAGACTTCCTGCTCCACTTCTTCCAGCCTGGCCTGGATGCTCCCCTCCTTGATAGGTCCCTTCAAATCTTCTTGATGAAGGACACCGTTCTCCATCCGAACAACCTGAGGGTGCTTCTTCACCTCAGCGATGTAAGGGTTGATGACGTTGACGACGAACTTGTCCTTGGGGGAACTTGGAGAGGCCATAGCACCTAAATTCAGCTGAAAGATTTCCTGGCAGAAACAGATCGAAGAGAAAACACGCAAAATCGCAAGATACGTTGCCGGAACAATCCGAGCAAATATATAGGAAAAATTTATGTACAGAAAGGAAGGTAACATACCAAAGCGGGGTCGGAGACGGGCTCCACTTCGACTTGGAATTTTATTAATTTTGCAAAAACTCGTAATACAGAACTTTTATGATGGTTTGCGGTGTTTTCTTACCGTACTACATACCTTTTCTTTATTCTGCTTCTGCTGGCGTCTGAAACAGGGCTGCAACATGTTCTTCGCGGGTTTTTGTGTATATTATATTCACATCAACATCGACAGGGTCTCCTGCTATGTAATGTTTAAGTCTTTGCCCATTCACAACTTGAGGTTTGGTGCCTTCAAAATTATTAATCTTAATTGCACCAGACCGATAAACTTCTTCAATATGAAATGGTCCTTCCCACATGGAAAGTAGTTTACCTGGAGAAAACCTGAAACGGGATCTAAACAACAAAACTTTATCACCAACATTAAATTCACGTTTCAGAATCTTCCTATCATGCCACCTTTTTACCTTTTCTTTGAACATTTTAGCGCTCTCGTAAGCTTCACTCCTCCATTCATCTAGAGACGTCAAGTTCATGAGACGCTTCTCACCAGCTAATTTTGGGTCAGCGTTAAGCTCTCTAACAGCCCAGAAAGCTTTGTGCTCTAACTCTAATGGCAAATGGCAAGCCTTGCCATACACCATCTTATAGGGGGACATGCCCATGGGGTTTTTGTATGCAGTTCTATATGCCCACAAAGCATCTCCTAGTTTATTTGACCAATCCTTCCTATTTATGTTTACTGTTTTCTGCAAGATCAACTTAATCTCTCTATTGGTGAGCTCAACTTGCCCACTAGTTTGAGGATGATAAGGTGAAGCAATTCTATGATTGACATCGTATTTAGCCAAAGCTTTTCTAAAAGCTCCGTGCGTGAAGTGTGATCCTCCATCGGTCATGAGGTACCTTGGTACACCAAACCTAGGAAATATTACATCCTTAAGCATTTTCAAGGATGTCTTGTGATCAGCACTTTCAGTGGGGATTGCTTCAACCCACTTGGTCACATAATCAACAGCTACTAAAATGTGAGTGTACTTGTGCGAAGAAGGAAAAGGACCCATAAAATCAAAACCCCAACAATCAAAAGGTTCAATCACTAGTGAGTAATTCATAGGCATCTCATTCCTTCTACTAATGTTACCAACTCTCTGACATTTATCCCTGGCTAAAACATAATTTCTAGCATCTTTAAAGAGAGTAGGCCAATAAAAACCTGATTGAAGAACCTTATGTGTAGTCCTCTCACCGGCATGATGTCCTCCATAGGGACTATCATGACACCGTCTGAGAATGTCCTTCTGCTCATGTTCCGGAATGCATCTTCTCACTATCCCGTCGGGACCTTCTTTGAAAAGATGTGGGTCATCCCAAAAGTAGTGCCTCAAATCATGAAAGAACTTCTTCCTTTGCTGAAATGTTAAACCTGGAGGCAAATACTTTGCAACAATAAAATTAGCATAATCTGCATACCAAGGATCGGAAAGAGATTGTACTTTTTACAACGGCAAGTTGCTCGTCTGGAAAACTATCGTTAACTGGGATGGGGTCATGCGGTATATCTTCCATTCTTGAAAGATTGTCCGCCACCGGATTGTCTTTCCCCTTCCTATCAACAATCTGCAAATCAAATTCTTGAAGAAGGAGTACCCATCTGATAAGCCTTGGCTTGGCATCCTTCTTTGTCATAAGATACTTAATGGCAGCATGATCAGTATGAATAATAACTTTGGAATCAACAATATACTGCCTAAACTTATCACAAGCAAAAACTACAGCTAAGAATTCCTTCTCAGTAGTAGCATAATTTCTTTGAGCACTATCAAGGGTTTTACTAGCATAATGTATAACATTCAATTTCTTATCAATTCTTTGTCCTAAAACAGCTCCAACAGCAAAATCACTTGCATCACACATAATCTCAAAAGGTAAATTCCACTCAGGTGGTTGTACTATAGGAGCAGTTATTAAAGCTTTCTTAAGGACTTCAAAAGCTTCCTTACAATTTTCATCAAATGCAAAAGGAACATCCTTCTGGAGAAGATTAGTGAGGGGTCTCGAGGTTTTAGAAAAGTCTTTAATAAATCTTCTATAAAAACCTGCATGACCGAGAAAACTGTGAATACCTTTGATGTCCCTTGGATAGGGCATCCTCTCAATAGCTTCGATCTTGGCTTTGTCCACTTCAATTCCCCTTTCGGAAATCTTGTGACCAAGAACAATTTCTTCATTAACCATAAAGTGGCACTTTTCCCAGTTGAGTACCAAATTTGTCTCCTCGCATCTCTGCAAAACTTTATTAAGGTTGTGAAGACAATGGTCAAAAGAAGTTCCATAGACGGAGAAATCATCCATGAAGACTTCCATAATATCCCCGCACAAACCATGAAAGATAGCAGACATACACCTTTGAAAAGTAGTAGGGGCATTACATAAACCAAAAGGCATACGTCTGTAAGCATAAGTACCAAAGGGACAAGTAAAAGTGGTCTTCTCTTGATCAGCAGTGTTAACATGAATTTGAGAGAAGCCAGAATAACCATCGAGATAACAAAAGTGGGTATTTTTGGATAACCTTTCAAGCATTTGGTCGATGAACGGCAACGGGTAGTGATCCTTCCTGGTTGCCTTGTTCAACTTCCTGTAATCAATACACATTCTATATCCAATAATAATTCTCTGAGGTATTAGTTCATTTTTATCATTAGGAACCACAGTTGTACCTCCTTTCTTAGGAACACAATGTACCGGACTTACCCACTTACTATCAGCTATAGGGTAGATAATACCTGCGGCTAGAAGCTTGAGAATCTCAGTTCTCACGACATCCATCATCTTCGGGTTCAACCGTCGTTGATGATCAACAACTGGTTTAGCATCAGGCTCAAGGTTGATAGTATGTTGACAGATAGATGGACTAATCCCCTTAAGGTCATCAAGGGTATAGCCAATTGTGCCTCGGTGTTTACGAAGTACTTCCAATAATTGCTCTTCTTCATATCCCCTTTGCGCTTCGCCTCCACACCTCCTCCGCCGTCTTCCGCATCTGCGGCGCCGCCGGACTCTTCGCTCCCCTCCCCTCGCCGCCTCCGCCATGGCCCCGAAGACCGAGAAGGCGAAGGCGGAGAAGGCCAAGAAGGAAAAATCCGAGCAGGCGGCGAGGCTTGCTCTTCTGCGGAAGAGGAATGTCGTCTTCGCACCCGAGGCTCAGCGCGCGGGAGCTCTGGAACAAGTACTACTTGTTCTGGGCCAAGAAGACCAAGGCGCATCCTCGGACCAGAGTCTATCCCGCCGCCGCCAAGGACAATTACCCCGGCGGGTATTTCTTCTTCGCTGCTTTCTTCCACTGCGGCCTTTGTCCTCCCTTTTCTGAATTTTTCTGCGATATCATGAACACCTACAGCCTCCACCTTCTAGACTTCACCCCCAACGCCATCCTCACGATGGCGGTTTTCGCACATCTGTGCGAAAACTATATTGGGATCTATCCGAATGTAGCACTTTTTAGGCATTTCTTTACGCCTAGAGTAGAGGCCGGCGCTCCCCTCTCCGGAGGAATCTCTTGGGTCTTTCGCCTGAACAAGAAAGAGTCCTACCTGCCTGGGGAGCTCCGCGGCAAGTGGGAGGAGTGGCGCGCGGACTGGTGCTGGGTAGTTGAGGACGAGCCGCAACCTTTCACTGCGCCGCGCACAACAGCCATCGTGTGCGGCAGGGACTGGAGTGAGTTGGACTCGGACGACATCAAGCTCAACGTCGCCCTCGTCAGAATTCTTCGTCTCCGGGTAGCTAAGTTGTCCGTCGGAGAGGTAGGAGCAGATTTCCTCCACCGCCGCATTACCCCTCTACAGGATAGGAAGAGGCCAGCATGGGAGTACGGCAACGCGGCGGACATAATGAGACTGCGCCCAGGGCTAAACTTCAACTTCACATCGCTGGAGCTGAAGGGGATGGTCCGGGAACTCTTTAAGCACGACCCGGCCCACCTAGAGTGGTTCAGAGCTCCCCGGGGAGTGGTGCCCTTATGCAACAGCACGGCCCGGGATTCCCTTCGCGCCATGATGCCCGCATGTGACTCGCATGGCGTCGACCGCACATGGATTCCGCCCAAGACAGACGTCATCATGAGCTTCTTCGACAACCTGGTGGAGGTGGCGAAGAACAAGGATGAGATCAAGGGGCTCACTCGGGACACCACTGACCGGGAGATTGCTTATATAGCTTCCCGGGTAGAAGAGGCTGCCGCAGCCGCAGCGGCAGGGGAGTTTGGCTTCACGGTTGAAGAGGCAGAGGCTGCGGAAGCGTCCTGCCAAGCGGAGGAGGCGGAGATCCGCAGGCTGCTGAAGCTTCCGCCCGACGAGCTCGCCGGGGTCCCTTCTCTGAGGCACGCCGGGATCCCCGGAGTTGTGACCGAGGCCGCGGCAAGGGGCGAGGTTGCCGGAGGAAACAGAGGCGCCGGAAGGAGCGGAGGCGCCGGAGGGAGCACGACCGTAGGGCAAGGCGCCGGGCCCAGCGAGCCGGCCGAAGAGGAGGAGGAGGAGGACGCCGGGGCCGGCGAGGACTCCGATGGATCTCTGGGGCTCTACAACGACGACGTCTCTTCGTCATCGGAGACCTCCCCGCCTCGGGCAAGTTCCAGGCGATCTCCGCTGAAGCGCCTCCGCAAGGCGATGACGGGGCCGAGGGCGCAGGCGCCCCGACAACAACCAGCTCGCCGGGCGGCGCGAGCTACCCGGGGGAGCCAAGCCGCGACGGGAGCGCCCGGCGCGCCAACCGTGCCGGAGGCGCCCCGCACACAGGCTACGGCGGAGGCGCCCCGTACATCAGCGCCAAGCGGAGGAGGGTCTTCACAGAGCGGAGCAGCTGCTCCGCCTGCTCCCCGGGCCTCGGCGTCCACAGGGGCCGGGTCCTCGCAGCCCCCAGCCCCGGGGACCACCAAGCGCCCGAGGGAGCCTTCTCCTCCCGCTCGTCGCGCGGACGCGCCTCAGGTGGCGTTTGACTTCTCCGCCCTGAGCGACGACGACGACGACGAGGAACAGGAGTAAGGACTTGAAGCTTTGTATTTTCTTCAACTTTGTCTTGATTCTTCTTTCGATGATTGTGATTTTTGCTTCTTGCTTTGATTTCAGGACCTTGGCCCAGCGAGCGGCGAAGAAGGCCAAGGTTCCCGTCGTCGAGGTCGAGGACGACTCGCCCGTCGCGGCGACAGGGGACACCCCAGCGACGAGCTTGCCGGACCCGAGCGCTGCTCCGAGGAGCAGCCCCCAGCGCAGCCCCCAGCGTAAGTCTGGGTTTGACCTTTCCACTCGTCGGGCGCGCTTGAGGATCTCGTTTATACTAACACCTTGTTGTTCTTGTTTTTGTCTTGATTGTCTTGTGCAGAGGTGGAGCCGCAGCTACAGGAGCATCCGGAGACCGCTCCCGAGGAGCCGCAGGCTCCGCCGTCCCCGCCAAGGGCAAACTCTCCGGCAAGGGAGAGTGCTCCGCCAAGGGCGGGTACTCCGCCAAGGGCGAGTACCTCGCCAAGGGCGAGCAGCCCGGCGAGGGTGACCACCCCGCCAAGGGAGAGCTCCCCGGCGAGGGAGCCCGCCGTCGACGAAGTCCGTCAAGGTAAGTTTTGTAATCTTGTCTTCTTGGATTCGTCTTCTTTTTTTTTCTGGATATTTGCTTGAACTTCTTCTTCTTTTTCTTCTTCTTCTAGATCCTCCTCCCCCAGAGCAGATGGAGACGGAGGTTGTCGTCGAGGAGGAGGGCGCGCAGGGCGACGGCGGCAACGCCCTTGTCGTTGAAGACACGGCGGGAGCCGCCGAGCCTGCTGCGGAGGAGACTGCTCCGACCGCAGACGCAGCGGCCGGGGAGGGGGACGGCGGCCATACTGCCGGCCCGGAGGCGGCAGGAGCGTCGAGCGCTGCGCCGGCCGCCGACCCCTCCACCGAGAAGGAGCAGTCCGCCTACTACCTTGAGGCCCCCAACGGCGTCTTCATCCAAGTGCCGTGGGGGTCCTCGTCGCGAGCCCCCGAGGAGGGAGAGGCCTTTGATGGAGAGGTCCTCGCCTCCGCGGGGCTGAAGATCGTCGAGGCGCCTGGCGGACGTGACGAGCCCGAGGAGGAGAAGCTGCTTCATCGGCTCCTGGCCCTTTACCGGGCCAGGCAGGCGAAGCTCGAGTCTCGGGAGGCCCTCACTGCCAAGGCCGCCGCTGACATGGAGAAACGCGCGGCAGAGCTCCGCGCCGCCAACCAGGCGGCCCTCCGCGACGTGGCGGAGGAGCGCGAGAGGCTCGCCGGGGAGTACCAGGAGTGGCTCTTGGAGAAGGCCGAGGCCGAGGAGCAGCAGCGACTCGCGGGAGAAGAGTTGTCCCGGCGAGAAGGAGAGCTCACCCAACGGAAGGTCAACCTCGACGCCCACGAGGAAGACCTTACCGCCCGGGAGCAGGCCCTTGGCGGAGAACTGAAAGAGGCGAGGGCTGCCGCCGCCACAGCTGAGACCGCCAAGAAAGACCTCGAGGCCAAAGTGGCGCAGCTGGAGGAGTCCCTTAAGGCGAGCACGGAGAGGGTCACCGCGCTCAACTCTGAGCGCGAGAAGGACGCCCACACCAATTCTGAACTCCAGGTGCGCCTCTCCAAGCAGGGCGACGAGCTGAAGGCCGCCAAGGATTCGATCGAGGATCTGGAGCTGAAGGTTTCCACGTTGAAGGACTCGCTTGATGCCGTCCGGGACCGGGAAACCAAGCTGAAGGAAGAGCTCCGCAAGGAGCGAGGCTTGGTGGAGAGCGCCACCACTGCGGCTGAGAACTTCCGCCGGACCGTCGAGGTATGGACCGATGACTTGGTGGCCTCTGCATCCAACATCGACAAGGAGCTGTTGGCGCTGAAGGTTGAGCATCTTATATACTCTCCGGATCCAAACCTCCCCCACAGCGCCAAGCTCAGCCTCTTCTTCAGAGGGATCGCGCCGGCTCTTGCAAATCTTCAGAAGAAGCTCCCCGCGCAACTGGCCGAGGAGTCATGCCAGCTCTGCGCGGGAACCTTGGAGCGCGTTCTGACGAAGATTGTGTACCGCAATCCTGGTATAAATCTCGTCAACGTTCTCCGAAGCTTGCCGGCCGACGCGGATATGGAGGCGCTGAAGGCGCAGGTCGCCCACATTATCGCCAAAGTGAACAAGATCTCTAGGATTGAGGGCGACCGCGTAGATTAGGCCTCCTCTTCTTCATCTCTTTTGTTGCTGCATAGTGTGCCATGAACTTATTAGTCATCGCGACAAGTTATCCCTTGTAAGATATTTATCTTATTTTTGATCAATTAGTGCAATGTTATCTCCCTTGTCTTGGTCCTTTACTTTGTATGCTTTTCACCCTACGCTTCCAGGGAGCTTGCCGGCAAGGGCCCTTTGCCGCGAGCGCTGAGTGCTGGACTCTGAGCAGCCTGCTGGCCAAGGTCTTACCGGCAAGCAACCTTGCCGCAGCTAGTCGCAACGCACTCAGCTTGTTGAGTGAACTCGAAAACGAAACAAGGGCGCGACACTTGTCGCAGCTCACTTAAGTCGTTGAGCGTACTCGAAAACAAGATAAGGGTGCGGCTAGCCACGGGTAGGTTCCTCCGCGCACAGGTTTTCCATACAAAGTGTGATTGTTCAAGGAAGACAACTAAAATTTAAAAATTTGAACTGCTCAAATTCTAGTAACTTAGCTTTCATATATTGCTTGTTTCTCGGCAAAGGCTTCTTTTTATTGAACAGCACTTGGTTCATCTTCCATCTCCTTCCCCCCCCCCCCCGGCAAACTTGTGCGCGAGGAACATTCCTTCTGCTTAAGAGGCAAGGAAAAAGAAGAGGGAAACAAGTATATGGCCTTTCGGCGTGCTAATGCTTACCGGATACGTATGTTGCACAAGATGCCAAATAACGCATGCAAATAGCGAAGAAAAGCATGGAAAAGGCAAATAGCGCAAAACACAAAAGCTTTACTGATGCACGGGGTCTGCGCCCGGCTTTGTACAAAGGGTTACATGCAACAGCGGCAAGGCTTGTACAAAGGGTGGTTGCCGGAGCGGATCACGGCAACCGCGCCTTATGGGTGAAACTTTCGAAGATGCTCTATGTTCCAGGAATTGCTCACCGGTAAGCCCTCTTCGGTCTCAAGGCGGACAGCGCCAGGCCTTGTTACTTGTCTCACCCGATAAGGGCCTTCCCACTTCGGCGTCAACTTGTTGGAATTCTTGGCGGACTGAACACGCCGAAGAACAAGGTCGCCTTCCTCGAGACTCCTGGCCTTGATCTTGCGGCTATGGTAGCGACGCAAGGCCTGCTGGTATCGAGCAGCTCGTACAGCAGCCTGGAGACGTTCCTCCTCGAGGAGCAATGCATCATCTTGTCGCAGTTGCTCTTGCTCGAGCTCATCATAAGCGAGCACTCGAGGAGATCCGTATACGAGTTCCGTGGGAAGAACTGCCTCTGCCCCATAGACTAGGGCAAAGGGTGTCTGTCCGGTGGCTCGACTTGGTGTCGTCCTGATTGACCAAAGAGCCGCCGGTAGCTCCTCTATCCAGTTTCTTCCGCACTTACGCAGCCTGTCAAAGGTCCTTGTCTTGAGTCCGCGCAGCACTTCAGCATTGGCCCTCTCCGCTTGACCGTTGCTCCTCGGGTGAGCAACAAAAGCGAAACAGACCTTGGCGCCAAGGTCTTGGACGTACTGCATGAAGGTGCGACTAGTAAATTGTGTACCGTTGTCGGTGATGATCCTGTTAGGGATTCCGAAACGGCAAACAATCGACCTGAAGAACCTGACCGCTGACTGTGCTGTCACCTTTCTCACTGGTTCCACTTCTGGCCACTTTGTGAACTTGTCGATTGCGACGTACAAGTACTCAAAGCCCCCGACAGCGCGAGGGAAGGGGCCGAGGATATCGAGCCCCCAGACTGAGAAGGGCCAGGACAAAGGGATCGTCTGGAGAGCTTGAGCTGGCTGATGAATTTGTTTTGCATGGAACTGGCACGCTTCACACTTGGTTACTAGTGCAGTTGCATCTTGGAGGGCTTCTTGCCAAAAGAACCCTTGCCGGAAAGCTTTCCCGGCAAGCGCCCTTGCGCCAATATGGTGGCCGCATATGCCTTTGTGTATTTCTGCCAACAGCTTATGTCCATCTTCCCTGGAAATGCACTTCAACCTGACACCATTGAGTCTTCTTCTGTACAGCTCATTGTCCACGAACTGGTACATACTTGACTGCCTGGTTATTTTCTCTATCTCTTCTGGGTCGTCGAGAAGTTCTCCAGTTTGCAGAAAACGGACGATCTGCTGCGCCCATGCCGGAGCCCGAGGCTCAACGGCAAGAAATAAAGGCATGAGGGCCGCTGTGGGGACCTCAGCTTCTACGGCAAGAACCTCTGGTTCTGCCGGAGCTAATGGTCCCCCGGCAAGCTCGCCGGGGCGAGGCTTGTCGGGAACACTTGCTTCAACTGTACAGATCCGAGGATCTGCAGGAGCAAACTGTTCCTCAGCGTTCTGGTTGTTGATCTTGGGGACCTTGGCGGCGGCCTCGGGGAGATCCGCCGGCAAGTAGTCGCCGGAGACCAACTTTCTCTTCTTGGACTGCCCAATTGATGGTGTAACGGATGGCTGAGTTAGCTTGAGCAAGAAGGTCCCTGGTTCCATAGGTAACTTCATCGCAGCACACTTCGAAAGGCCATCTGCAATTTCATTCTGAGCTCTCGGGACATGCTCCATTTGCAGACCTTCAAAGTGCTCTTCAAGCTTCCTCACTTCATCTACATAAGCTTCCATCAAAGGGCTCTGGTAACTCTTGTTAACTTGTCGGACCACCAACTGAGAATCTCCCCGCACAATCAGCTTCCTGATCCCAAGTTCGGCTGCAATCCTGAGGCCGGCAAGCAAGCCTTCATATTCAGCAGTGTTGTTTGTCGCTTGCTCCCTGGGAAAGTGCATCTAGATAACATACTTGAGGTGTTCTCCAGTGGGCGCGATGAGTACCACGCCAGCACTGGCGCCTTGCAGCGAGAAAGCACCATCAAAGTACATTACCCATTCACTTGTCGCTTCTTGTACGGGTACACTTGTCTCTGGAACTTCCTCATCGGGCGTCGGGGTCCATTCAGCTATGAATTCTGCCAAAGCTCGGCTCTGTATGGTTGAAGTACTTTCAAACTTGAGTCCAAAGCTTGATAATTCCAGTGCCCACTCAACGATCCTGCCTGTTGCTTCTGGATTGTGCAATATCCTCTTCAGCGGAAAGCGAGTGACCACTGTTATCTCATGTGCCTGGAAGTAATGGCGCAGCTTTCTCGAGGCCATGAGGAGGCCGAAAAGCAACTTTTGCACCCCGGAGTATCTTGATATAGCCCCCTGCAAGAGGGAACTCACAAAATACACCGGGCGCTGCACCATCTTCTTCCGCACTTCTTCTTGTTCCTGCGCAGAGTTGTCCTTGTCGGGGCCAGAGCTTGTCGGAGCAGCCCCCTGCTTGTCGCTGGATTCGCTTGCCGGTGGCGCTGACTCCTCGTCGGCCTCCCTCTCCGCTACTAACGCAGCACTAACCACCTGGTTGGTCGCCGCTAAGTACAGCAACAACTTCTCCTGTGGCCTAGGTGTGACAAGTATCGGAGTGGAGGATAGGTACCGTTTCAAGTCTTGCAGCGCTGCCTCCGCTTCCGGAGTCCACTTCATGGGACCTGCCTTTTTCAAGATTTTAAAGAAAGGTAGGGCGCGTTCTGCAGACTTCGAAATGAACCTACTGAGGGCAGCCACACAACCTGCAAGCCTTCTGACATCCTTGACGCGCTTCGGGGCTTCGATCTGCTCGATGGCTTTAATCTTGTCGGGGTTGACTTCAATCCCCCTCTGTGACACAAAGAACCCGAGAAGCTTGCCGGAGGGGACTCCAAAGACGCACTTCTCGGGGTTCAACTTAAGCTGGATCTTGCGCAGATTCTCAAATGTCTCTTCCAAATCTTGGATCAGGGTATCCTTGCTCTTGCTCTTCACCACGATATCATCCATGTAAGCCTCTACATTTCTGTGGATCTGTGGCTCAAAAGCAGTGTGCACTACCCTTGCAAATGTTGATCCTGCATTCTTCAGTCCAAATGGCATGCGTATGAAGCAATAAGTGCCACATGGAGTGATAAATGCAGTCTTCTCTTCATCTTCCTTGGCCATGAAAATCTGATGGTAGCCTGAATACGCATCAAGGAAAGAGAGTAGCTCACATCCGGCAGTGGAGTCAACAATCTGGTCAATGCGCGGCAAGGGAAATGGATCCTTGGGACATGCTTTATTCACATCAGTGAAGTCTATACACAGTCTCCACTTCCCTGTGGCCTTACGCACGACGACTGGGTTTGCTAACCACGTCGGATGGATCATGCCTCTAACTAGGCCTGCTGCTTCTAGCTTCTTGATTTCTTCGGCAATGAATTCTTGGCGCTCCACGGCTTGCTTTCTCACCTTCTGCTTGACGGGCCGCGCATGAGGACAAACCGCAAGCTTGTGCTCAATTACCTTCCTGGGAACACCGGGGATGTCAGATGGTTGCCAGGCAAACACATCGACATTCGCCCGCAGGAAGGCAACGAGCGCGCTTTCCTATTTGCTGTCAAGCGTGGCACTGATGGTGAAGGTACCACCAGTGCCATCCTCGTTGGCGGACACCTTCTTGGTTGCCGGAGGAGCGGCCATTCCCTTCTTGCACTTGCCGGTGGAGCTCGATGGAACGTCCTCGACGGCAGCGCAGCACTCCGAAGAGGTGCGGTTGCCGGAGTGGGCCCCAGAGCACTTGCCGGTCTTGGTCTTCGTCTTCTTCCCCCCGGGAGCTTCAGCGGCAAGTGTATCCTTCTCTGCCGCGGCTGCTGCATCCCGGTAGATCTTGTCGGCGCAGACAAGCGCATCTTTCTTGTCGCCATGGACGGAGATGACGCTTATCAGCCCCGGCATCTTGAGTACGTTGTAGGCCTAGTGGGAAGCTGCCATGAACTTGGCGAGGGCGGGACGGCCGAGTATCCCATTATATGATAATGGGATATCGGCGACATCGAACGTGATGCGCTCAGTTCTGAAGTTGAGCTCCCCGCCAAAGGTCACCGACAAAGTTATCTTCCCCTTGGGCTTGCTCCTCCCCGGGTTGATTCCTTGGAAAGAACCGGTCTCTTCGAGCTCGCCATCTGGGATTTGGAGTTTCTTGATCACAGCAGAGGAGATCAAGTTCAGCCCGGCCCCGCCGTCAACCAACATTTTGGTGACCTTGAGGTTGCGGATGGTGGGTGAGACCAGCATCGGCAAGCACCCGACCGCAGTGGTGCGGTCAGGGTGATCCTCAAGATAAAAAATGATGGGCGTGCTGGACCATTTGAGGAGCCTGCGCGACTCCACGGGCGGCTCTGCTGCATTCACTTCCCGCACCCACTGCTTTAGTTGGTGGTGGGAAGTGTGCAGAGAGGCGCCACCGTCGACGCACAGGACCTCCGTGGCCTTCTGGAACTCCTGCTCGCTGTTATCCTCATCCTCCATGTCATCGTCGTCGTCTTCTTCATCCTTGTCGCGGCCCCGGGGAGGTCGGTCACCTTGCCGCTGCTTGGCCTTGCCGCGGCGTCCTCCCCGGCCATTGAATGGCCGCTTCTTGCTTGGTTCTCCTCCGCCACCTTGGGCCTTCTCCTTGTCGCGCCTCTCGTACTCAGCTTTCTGCTGCTCGACGAGGTACTCGACGCGTTTGCAGTTGGAGAGGTCGTGGCCCTTGGTGCGGTGGATCTTGCAGTATTGCTTGTCGGAGCCGTCCTGCTTGTCGGCTGCCGCTATAGGGGCAGGCTCCTTGCCGGAGCCGCCAGCCTGTGTTTGCTTGGCGGGAGCCTCCTTGCCGGACTTCTCGACGGCAAGCACTTCCTTCTTGTTCTTTCTTCTGTTGTTCCGCCGCCGGCTCTTCTTTGACGGGGCGGCGTCGTCGCTATCGCTTCCCCCTGCGCCAGCATGCTCTCCGGGGAGTCTCCTCCCCTCTTCGGCGCGCGCGCACTTATCAGCTAGAGCATAGAGCTCGCTGACATCCCGTATCTTGGTCATGGCCATCTCTTCACGCATGCGGCGGTTACGTACGTTCTGGTGAAACGTGCTGATAACCGCGGCAGGGTGGACGTCGGGGATGTTGTGCTGCACACGACTGAAGCGTTGGATGTACTTGCGCAGGGGTTCTCCTTCCTTCTGGGCCAAGATGTGGAGATCGCTCTCCTGGCCGTGGGGTTTGTGGCCGCCCGTAAAGGCGCCAACAAACTGGTGGCAAAGATCTGCCCAAGAAGAAATGGAGCCTTCCGACAAGTGCATAAGCCAAGAACGGACGTTTGGCTTAAGCACTAGCGGGAAGTAGTTCGCCAGTATCTTCTCATCGCGCCCCCCGGCAGCCTGCACCGCGATGGTGTAAATGCTGAGGAATTCCGAGGGGTGCGTCTTGCCGTCGTACTTCTCCGGTACGTCGGGCTTGAAGTTCTTCATGCTGGGCCACTGGACGCGCCGCAGCTCGCGGGTAAACGCAGGGCAACCTGCCGCGTACGGCAAGTCGCCTGGTTCACCGGGCACGCGCGTGTCGACAGTGTTCCCAGCTCGCTGATCTGATTGTCGCCGAGCTTCTCGGCGGCGCTCGATCGTCGTTCGAGCGTCTTCTTGTCGCCGATCGTCAAGGACTTGGCGCTGGTCTCGACGAGCCCGCGGATCCGACGACGCCGTGGAGTCGTCGTCGACGTTGATCCGGCGGGGCGGCGTTTTCTGCTTCCGCGGCGGGGAGTGTACGGTGGTTGCACCCCCGGCGGTCTTGTCGCCGTCGGCCTTCGTCTTCTCGACTTGCCGTGGCCGCGAGGTCGCCGGCTGCTGCGGCGTATCATTGTTGGCGAAGGCGATCAGGCTCTGGATGGTTGCCCTCCAGTTTTCGGCCTTGTCTGCCGCTGGAGGGAAGTCGAGGAGCAGTTGGGCCCTTGCGAGCGCTTCTGCTGGAGAGGAGGGGAGCGGGGGCGAGTGGTGCGAGGAGCGGGATATGCTCGGACTCCTAACAGGGTTAGAAGGAGCAGGGTCCCGCCCCGGCGACCGTGCCTTGCTCGTGCCAGGACGATGGCCCGGAGTGTCCCGCGAGCCTCCGGTTTGCCCTTGGCCCAGCAAGCGGATGCCACCTCCTGTGGCATGGCGCTGCTGGGTTGTTGTTTGCTGAGATGGACGTGGCGCGTCCACGGAGACCGAGGCTCGGTCGTCCGTCTTGTCCTTGGATTTGGTGGCGCCGCGAGTTTCCTCGCCGGCGACCACCCTTCCGACGGCGTCTCCCCCGCCCACCGTTGGTTCCGGTGGCGGCGGATGAGACGCAGACGGGCCTGCGACCTCTGAAGCTTTCTTCTTCGGGGCCATGTCGCTGTTGCTGATGAGGTTGCTGATGAAACTGGAGAGGTTGATGAAGAATGCGCCCGCGTGAACGCCGGATCAGGTTCGCACAACCTCGACGCCCGCTACCTGGCGCGCCAAAGATGTCGGGGGAAACTGTCCACCACGAGCACCTATGGGACCGGAGCCCCTTTGTTCGTGAGGTAAGGGAGCGGAGGGAGCACAAAGAGCAGATCGTGGTGAACACGCGGGCAGTTTACCCAGGTTCGGGCCGCGATGAACGCGTAAAACCCTACTCCTGCTTTGCTTGTATTGAGTTGGAGAGCTCGGGAGCTTGAAGAACTAGCTACACCGAGCGAATGAGCGATCTAGGTTCCGAACCCTTTCTACGTTGTGCATGGGCCTCCTTTTATAGCTCAAGGGGTCACCGACAGGTGTCAACATAGGAGAAAGGGTAAAAATGTAATAGTGGTGGTAGTTGTAACAGTGCGGGAACAGTGGACGAACAGTGCATGAACAGTGGTCATCACCTACTTTGACAGTGGGGGACAAGAGCATTTAATGCCCGTCGCCGTCGACCCCAAAAGCGCCCGCCCTTGCGTCTCCATTTGCCACGGCGATAGCTTTATCACCGTGGAGTGCCACCGTGTCCCCCAGGCTGCACAGCCATCTGCCACGCGTCCCTGGAGTGGCCCCAGGGCGACGCGTGGACCGATGAGCTGGAGCGCGGGCACACAGCGCAACCCTCCCCGGCAAGCACCTTGCCGGGGCCTTGACCTTGCCGGTCCCGGAAGCTTGTCGGGCTCTGAAGCTTGTCGCTTCCCGGGCCCTGCCGGGGCGCATGCTGCGCCGAGGCGTGTCTTCTGGTCTTCCTGGCGAGCTCCTCTCGCCAGGGTCTTGTGTTAGTGAGGTAATCTTGCGCCTGGGACGGCCTTCCCGGCAAGCTCCACTTGCCGGGGTCTTGATCTTCTGTCTTGTATACTTTGTTTTTGAATGGTTTTATATGGAGCAGAAAGGTCTCCGGCAAGCACGTGGTAGGCCCTGCCGCGGGAAGCTGCTACTGCCCGTGCACAAGTTGGGGTACTGAGGTACCCCTACCTTAGTACACCGACATTGTTTTACTTTATCACTAAGCGGTAGCGATAGTCATATAAGCAATAGGTGGCAAGACGACAACGATGCTACGATGGAGATCAAGGTGTCGCGCCGGTGACGAAGGTGATCATGACGGTGCTTTGGAGATGGAGATCAAAAGCACAAGATGATGATGGCCATATCATGTCACATATTTTGATTGCATGTGATGTTTATCTTATTATGCTTCTTATTTTGCTTAGAACGACGGTAGCATTATAAGATGATCCCTTACTAAATTTCAAGGTATAAGTGTTCTCCCTTAGTATGCACTGTTGCGAAAGTTCGTCGTGCCGAGACACCACGTGATGATCGGGTGTGATAAGCTCTACGTTCAAATACAATGGTGTAAGCCAACTTTGCACACGCAGAATACTCGGGTTAAACTTGACGAGCCTAGCATATGCAGATATGGCCTCGGAACATTGGAAACCGAAAGGTTGAGCGTGAATCATATAGTAGATATGATCAACATAAGATGTTCACCATTGAAACTACTCCATCTCACGTGATGATCGGACATGATTTAGTTGATTTGGATCACTTGATCATTTAGATGACCGGAGGGATGTCTATCTAAGTGGGAGTTCTTTAAGTAATATGATTAATTGAACTTTAATTTATTATGAACTTAGTCCTCGTAGTATTAGCATATCTATGTTGTAGATCAATAGCTCACGATGTTGCTCCCCGTTTATTTTTTATATGTTCCTAGAGAAAACTGAGTAGAAAGATGTTAGTAGCAATGATGTGGAATTGTTTCGTGATCTGAGGATTATCCTCATTGCTGCACAGAGAATTATGTCCTTAATGCACCGCTAGGTGACAGACCTATTGCAGGAGCAAATGTAGACGTTATGAATGTTTTGACAGAAGCTCGGTATGATGACTACTTGATAGTTTAAGTGCACCATGCTTTACGTCTTAGAACCGGGACTTCAAAAATGTTTTGAACGCCATAGAGCATATAAGATGTTCCAAGAGTTGAAATTAGTATTTCATACTCATGCCCGTGTCGAGAGGTATAAGACTTCTGACAGTACTTTGCCTACAAGATGGAGGAGAATAGCTCAACCAGTGAGCATGTGCTCAAATTGTCTGGGTACTACAATTACTTGAATCAAGTGGGAGTTAATCTTCCAGATAAGATAGTAATTGACAAAGTTCTCTAGTCACTATCACCAAGTTAGTAGAACTTCATGATGAACTATAATATGCAAGGGATGACGAAAGGAATTCCCGATCTCTTCGCGATGCTGAAGTCGGCGAAGGTAGAAATCATCAAAAAGCATCAAGTGTTGATGGTTAACAAGACCACTTGTTTCAAGTCAAGGGAAAAGGGATAGAAGGGGAACTTCAAGAAGAATGACAAGCAAGTTGTCACTCCCATGAAGAAACCCAAAGCTAAAACTCAAGCCTGAAACTAAGTGCTTCTACTGCAAAGGAAATGGTCATTGGAAGTGGAACTGCCCTAGATACTTGGCGGATAAGAAGGATGGCAAAGTGATCAAAGGTATATTTTGATATACAGATTATTGATGTGTACTTTACTAGTGTTCATAGCAACCCCTGGGTATTTGATACCGGTTCAGTTACTAAAATTAGTAACTCGAAACGAGAATTGCAGAATGAACAGAGACTAGTTAAAGGTGAAGTGACGATGTGTGTTGGAAGTGGTTCCAAGATTGATATGATCATCATCGCACACTCCCTATACTTTCGGGATTAGTGTAAAAGCTAAATAAATGTTATTTGGGATTTGTGTTGAGCATGAATATGATTTGATCATATTTGTTGCAATACAATTATTCATTTAAAGAAATAGAATAATTATTATTCTGTTTACATGAATAAAACCTTCGATGGTCATACACCCAATGAAAATAGTTTGTTGGATCTCGATCATGGTGATACACATATTCATAATATTGAAGCCAAAAGATGCAAGGTTAATAATGATAGTGCAACTTATTTGTGGCACTGCCGTTTAGGTCATAATGGTGTAAAGCGTAAGAAGAAACTCCATAGTGATGGACTTTTGGAATCACTTGATTATGAATCACTTGGTGCTTGCGAACCATGCCTCATGGGCAAGATGACTAAAACTCCGTTCTCCGGAACAATGGAGCGAGCAACAGATTTGTTGGAGATCATACATACAGATGTATGTGGACCAATGAGTGTTGAAGCTCGCGGCGGGTATCGTTATTTTCTGACCTTCACTGATGATTTGAGCAGATATGGGTATATCTACTTAATGAAGCACAAGTCTGAAACATTTGAAAAGTTCAAAGAATTTCAGAGTGAAGTGGAGAATCATCGTAACAAGAAAATAAGAGTTTCTGCGATATGATCGTAGAGGTAAAATATTTGAGTTAGCGAGTTTGCCCTTCAGTAAAAACAATGTGAAATAGTTTCACTACTCACACCACTAGGAACACCACAGTGTAATGGTGTGTCCGAACGTCATAATCGTACTTTATTAGATATGGTGCGATCGATGATGTCTCTTACCGATCTACCACTATCGCTTTTGGGGTTATGCATTAGAGACAGCTACATTCATGTTAAATAGGGCACCATCTAAATCCGTGGATATGACACCGCATGAACTGTGGTTTGACGAGAAACCTGAGCTGTCATTTCTTTAAGTTTGGGACTGCGATGCTTATGTGAAAAAGTTTCAACATGATAAGCTCGAACCCAAATCAGAGAAGTAAATCTTCATAGGATACCCAAAAGAAACTGTTGGGTACACCTTCTATCACAGGTCGGAAGGCATGGTCTTTGTTGCTAAGAGTGGATCCTTTCTAGAGAAGGAGTTTCTCTCGAAGGAAGTGAGTGGGAGGAAAGTAGAACTTGATGAGGTAATTGTACCTTCTCCCGAATTGGAAAGTGGAACATCACAGAAACTAGTTCTAGTGATTCCTACACCAACTAGTGAGGAAGCTAATGATGATGATCATGAAACTTCAGATCAAATTTCTGTTGAACTTCGTAGATCAACCAGAGTTCGTTCCGCATCAGAGTGGTACGGCAACCCGGTTCTGGAAGTCATGTTACTGGACCATGATGAACCTACAAACTATGAGGAAGCGATGATGAGCCCAGATTCCGCAAAATGGCTTGAGGCCATGAAATCTGAGATGGGATCCATGTATGAAAACAAAGTGTGGACTTTGGTTGACTTGCCCGATGATCGGCAAGCCATCGAAAATAAATGGATCTTCAAGAGGAAGATTGACGCTGACGGTAATGTTACTGTTTACAAAGCTCGACTTGTTGCGAAAGTTTTTCAACAAGTTCAAGGAGTTGACTACGATGAGACTTTCTCACCCGTAGCGATGCTTAAGTCTGTCCGAATCATGTTAGCAATTGCCGCATTTTATGAAATCTGGCAAATGGATAACAAAACTGCATTCTTTAATGGATTTATTAAAGAATGCTTGTATATGATGCAACCAGAAGGTTTTGTCAATCCTAAAGGTGCTAACAAAATGTGCAAGCTCCAGCGATCCATCTATGGACTGGTGCAAGCATCTCAGAGTTGGAATATACACTTTGATAAGTTGATCAAAGCATATTGATTTATACAGAATTGCGGTGAAGCCTGTATTTACAAGAAGTGAGTGGGAGCACTACAACCTTTCTGATAAGTATATGTGAATGAGATATTGTCGATCGGAAATGATGTAGAATTTTCTGGAAAGCATAAAGGAGTGTTTGAAAGGAGTTTTTCAAAGAAAGACCTTGGTGAAGCTGCTTACATATTGGGCATCAAGATCTATAGAGATAGATCAAGACACTTGATAAGACTTACGATGAGTACATACCTTGATAAGATTTTGAAGTAGTTCAAAATGGATCAGTCAAAGAAGGAGTTCTTGCCTGACTTGTAAGGTGTGAAGTTGAGTAAGACTTCAAGCCAGACCACGGCAGAAAAATTAAGAGAGAATGAAAGTCATTCCCTATGCCTCAGCCATAGGTTCTATAAAGTATGCCATGTTGTGTACCAAGCATGTTGTGTACCTTGCCATGAGTTTGTCAAGGGGGTACAATAGTGATCCAGTAGTAGATCACTGTACATCGGTCAAAATTATCCTTAGTAACTGGATGACTAAGGAAATGTTTCTCGATTATGGAGGTGATAAAGAGTTCATCATAAAGGGTTACACCGATGCAAGCTTTGACACTAAATCCAGATGACTCTAAGTATCAATCTGGATGCATATTGAAAGTGGGAGCAATTAGCTAGAGTAGCTCTATGTAGAGCATTGTAGACATAGAAATTTGCGAAATACATACGTATCTGAATGTGATAGACCCGTTGACTAAACTTCTCTCACAAGCAAAACATGATCACACCTTATTACTCGTGGGTATTAATCACATAGCGATGTGAACTAGATTATTGAGTCTAGTAAACCCTTTGGGTGTTGGTCACATGGCGATGTGAACTATGGGTGTTATTCACATAACGATGTGAACTATCGGTATTAAATCACATGGCGATGTGAGCTAGATTATTGACTCTAGTGCAAGTGGGAGACTGAAGGAAATATGCCCTAGAGGCAATAATAAAGTTGTTATTTATATTTCCTTATATCATGATAAATGTTTATTATTCATGCTAGAATTGTATTAACCGGAAACTTAGTACATGTGTGAATACATAGACAAAACAGAGTGTCCCTAGTATGCCTCTACTAGACTAGCTCATTGATCAAAGATGCTTATGTTTCCTAACCATAAACATGAGTTGTCATTTGATCAACGGGATTACATCATTAGGAGAATGATGTGATGGACAAGACCCATCCGTTAGCTTAGCAATATGATCGTTTAGTTTTACTGCTATTGCTTTCTTCATGACTTATACATGTTCCTATGACTATGAGATTATGCAAGTCCCGAATACCGTAGGAACACCTTGTGTGCTATCAAACGTCACAATGTAACTGGGTGATCATAAAGATGCTCTACAGGTGTCTCCGAAAGTGTTCGTGGTGTTGGCATAGATCAAGACTAGGATTTGTCACTCCGAGTGTCGGAGAGGTATCTCTGGGCCCTCTCGGTAATGCACATCATAATAAGCCTTGCAAGCAAAAGACTAATGAGTTAGTCACGAGATGATGTATTACGGAACGAGTAAAGAGACTTGTAGGTAACGAGATTGAACTAGGTATAGAGATACCGACGATCGAATCTCGGGCAAGTAACATACCAATGACAAAAGGAACAACGTATGTTGTTATGCGGTTTGACCGATAAAGATCTTCGTAGAATATGTAGGAGCCAATATGAGCATCCAGGTTCCGCTATTGGTTATTGACCGGAGATGAGTCTCGGTCATGTCTACATAGTTCTCGAACCCGTAGGGTCCGCACGCTTAACGTTTGATGACGATCGGTATTATGAGTTTATGAGTTTTGATGTACCGAAGGAGTTCGGAGTCCCGGATGAGACCGGGGACATGACGAGGAGTCTCTAAATGGCGAGACGTAAAGATTGATATATTGGACGACTATATTCGGACATCGGAAAGGTTCCGAGTGATTCTGGTATTTTTCGGATTATATGGGCCTTATTGAGCCATACTTGAATAGAGGAGAAAGGCCAAAAGGAAGGAGGCGCGCGCCCCCCCTCTAGTCCGAATTGGACAAGGGGTGCAGCCCCCTTTTCCTTCTCCCTGTCCACCTCTTTCCTTCTCTCCTACTCCGGAAAGGAAAGGGGAATCCTACTAGGACTTGGGAGTCCTAGTAGGACTCCCCACACTTGGCGCGCCCCCTCTAGGGCCGATCTCTCCCTTGCTCCTTTATATACGGGGGCAGGGGGGCACCCTAGGACACACAAGTTGAATTGTTTTAGCCGTGTGTGGTGCCCTCCTTCACCGAAACACACCTCAGTCATACCGTTGCAGTGCTTAGGTGAAGCCCTGCGCCGTTAGATACATCATATCCGTCGTGCTGACGAAACTCTCCCGTGAAGCTCAACTGGATCAAGAGCTCGTGGGACGTCATCAAGCTGAACGTGTGCTGAACGCGGAGGTGCCGTACGTTCGGTGCTTGATCGGTTGGATCGCGAAGAAGTTCGACTACATCAACTGCATCACTTGACGCTTCCGCTCCCGGTCTATGAGGGTACGCAGACACACTCTTCCCCTCGTTGCTATACATCTGGTAGATAGATCTTGCGTGATCGTAGGAAAATTTTAAAATACTACGTTCCCCAACACACGGCCCCTCTTTCCCTCTCCCTCTCCCTCTACTTCCTTTCCCCTCTCCTTCTTGGTGGAATCCTACTAGGAATAGGATTGCAATCCTATTCCTAGTAGGATTGCTTCTCTAGCCGCACCATAGAGGGCCGGCCGGCCTCCTCCCCTTGCTCCTTTATATACGGGGGCAGGGGGGCACCCAAAGACACACAAGTTGAATTGTTTTAGCCGTGTGCGGTGCCCCCCTCCACAGAAACACACCTCGGTCATACCGTTGCAGTGCTTAGGCGAAGCCCTGCGCCGGTAGATACATCATATCCATCACCACGCCGTCGTGCTGACAAAACTCTCCCATGAAGTTCAACTGGATCAAGAGCTCGTGGGACGTCATTAAGCTGAACGTTTGCTGAACGCGGAGGTGACGTATGTTCGGTGCTTGATCGGTTGGATCGCGAAGAAGTTCGACTACATCAACCGCGTCACTTGACGCTTCCGCTCCCGGTCTACGAGGGTACGTAGACACACTCTCCCCTCTCGTTCCTATGCATCTGGTAGATAGATCTTGCGTGATCGTAGGAAATTTTTAAAATACTACGTTCCCCAACAAAGTTCTCCTCGATCTTCGAGGAGATCTATTCGATGTAATCTTTTTGCGGTGTGTTTGTTGAGATCCGATGAATTGTGGGTTTATGATCAACATTATCTACGAACAATATTTGATTCTTTTCTAAAATCTTTTATGTATGATTATAATATCCTTGCAAGTCTCTTCGAATTATAGGTTTGGTTTGGCCTACTAGATCTATAGTTCTTGCAATGGGAGAAGTGCTTGGCTTTGGGTTCAATCTTGCGGTGTCCTTTCCCAGTGACAGCAGGGGCAGTAAGGCACGTATTGTATTGTTGCCATCGAGGATAAGAAGATGGGTTTTATATCATATTGCTTGAGTTTATCCCTCTACATCATGTCTTCTTGCTTAAAGCATTACTCTGTTCTTGTGAACTTAATACTCTAGATGCATGCGGGATAGCGGTCGATGTGTGGAGTAAGAGAAGTAGATGCAGAATCGTTTCGGTCTACTTGTTACGGACGTGATGCCTATATATAATGATCATGCCTAGATATTCTCATAACTATGCCCTTTTCTATCAATTGATCGATAGTAATTTGTTCACCCACCGTAGAATTCTGCTATCATGACAGAAGCCACTAGTGAAACCTATGGCCCTCGGGTCTATTATCAACATATTAATCTTCCATCTACTTTACTTTGCTTTATTTACTTTCTGTTCTTATACAAAAAATATCATACTATCCTATCTATCAGATCTCACTTTCGTAAATGACCGTAAAGGGATTGACAACCCCTTATCGCATTGGCTGCGAAGTTCTTATTTGTTTGTGCAGGTGCGAGGGACTTGCGTGTGGTCTCCTACTGGATTGATACCTTGGTTATCAAAAACTGAGGGAAATACTTACGCTACTGTGCTGCATCACCCTTTCCTCTTTGAGGGAATACAACGCAAGCTCGAGAAGTAGCAAGAAGAATTTCTGGCGCCGTTATCCTTCGCACTACATTATTTGCCTCTCGTTTTCCTCTCCCCCACTTCACCCTTGCCGTTTTATTTGCCCTTCTTCTTCCGTGTGTTTACCGTTCGCTTGCCTCTTGTTTGCTTGTGTGTTGGATTGCTTGCTTGTCACTATGGCTCAAAACAATACCAAATTGTGTGACTTCTCCAATACCAACAATAATGATTTTATTAGCACGCCTATTGCTCCTATTACCGATGATGAATCTTGTGAGATCAATGCTGCCCTGTTGAATCTTGTCATGAAAGATCAATTTTCTGGCCTTCCTAGTGAAGATGCCGCTACTCATCTGAACAACTTTGTTGATTTGTGTGATATGCAAAAGAAGAGGGATACGGATAATTATATTGTTAAATTAAAGCTATTTCCGTTTTCACTTAGAGGTCGTGTTAAAACTTGGTTTTCCTCTTTGCCTAGAGATAGTATTGATTCATGGAATAAGTGCAAAGATGCCTCTATCTCTAAGTATTTTCCTCCCGCTAAGATTATCTCTCTTAGAAACGATATTATGAATTTTAAGCAACTAGATCATGAGCATGTTGCACAAGCTTGGGAGAGAATGAAATTAATGATACGTAATTGCCCTACACATGGTTTGAACTTATGGATGATTATACAAAACTTTTATGCTGGCTTGAATTTTGCTTCTAGAAATCTTTTAGATTCGACCGCGGGGGGCACTTTCATGGAAACTACCTTAGGAGAAGTGTAATGCCCCGGATGTAACACTTTCCCTATATGGCAATATATAAACTTTGGCTTCATCAATTCCATTCCGGGTTCTTCTTTATTTTCGGGTTCTTCGTTCTGTCGCGTGCGTGTGTGCATTTCATCCATGTCATGTTGTCATGTGCATTGCATTGCATTTGTGTTGTCACTTGCATCCGGTCCCACTCGTCTCTTCCGTTGTCCGTTTCGAGTTCCGACGCTCTCACACGTGCCTGTGGCATCCCCGAGTCCTTCTTTCGTGTTTGGCCGTGTAACGTTTCCGGAATGGCGTGAGACTTGTCGTGCGATGTTGTTTTGGTACGTGTAGTCCGCCTGTCAAGTTTCGTCGCGTTTGGAGTTCGTTTGGTACTCCAACGGTTAACCTCGTGGGCTTAAAGTACCTCCTCTTTGAGGCCCAAGACCCCCTCCACAACATCCCACCAACCTAGCACAACCCTTCCCATCATCTCGGCCGTTGAATTGTGATCGCGTGGCCGAAAACCGCTCCTCATTTGGAGTCTCCTAGCTCCTTGTGCCTATAAAAACGTCCTCTCCATTTTCGTCCAAAAAACCCTAGCCTCCTCCTAGCTCCAGCCGCGCCTCGTTTTTCGTGCCGGGCGGACGTGTCCGTCCGCGCCGGACACAACCGCCGCCTCCCACCGCGCCGGCCCACCGCCGCCGCCGATCTGGGCCGAAGCCACCCCGCCGTGCCGCCCCTTCGTTTTCGTCCGGCCCGAGGCCGTCGCCGCCGGGGCTCGTCGCCGCCGCCGGCCGCCCTCCCGCCGGCGCGCCGCCCTTCCACCGGCCGCGCCCCGCCGCCGGAGAGCCTCGCTCCTCCGTCGCCGGCCCTCGCAGATCCGCCGCTAGTGCCGCTTCCCGTGCCGCCCCGTGGCCCTCCTCCGGCGAACCCTCGCCGCCGGGCGCCCGGGGGCCAGCCGCCGGCCGCCGCCCGCCATTCCACGGCATCCCGCCGGCCGGGATCGAGGGCGCCACCCCTCGACCCGACGGGATCGAGCCGCCGATCCAGGATCCCGATCGAGCGGGAGCCCTAACGGGTCCCGATCCACACCCGCGGACCCGCGACCCGCTCCACTCCCGCAGACCCGCTCCGCTGTTGACTCCAGAGAGGTTGACCCTCTGTTTTTTTACTAAGTCTTTTAGTGTTTTTCATTGTCTGATGCACTTTTGCGATGAAGATAACTTTTACTGTGCTTGTCCGATTTGTGCATATAATATGTCAAAATGATCGTGGTGACATGTACTATGTTTTGTTCCATTGTGTCATGAATGTTTGAGTCCATCTAGATGTCTTAATCATCATGACAAGAGTGCTACTTTATATAAACTACTGCTATTAGTTGATTTCATGCCATGTTTGAGATGTGATAACTTGATGCATGTTTATCCAAATGAAGCAAATGATATGTCCAAATGTTCATCATGAGATGCTCTACATGTTGGTTGCTATAGCATGCTTGTTAGAGTTCACGTTGCCATGTTTATCCCTGTTGCAAAAGTGCATATGGCTGTTAGGTTTTGTAACTTGTTACGAGATGCCTAGTTGAGGAGCTCGTTGCTATTGATGTGGTTGTCCCCATGTTGCATGCTTATATGTTTTGGATTCCCCATCATGTGTTCTTTGTTGTGATGCAAGCCACTTGCCATGATATGCTTTGAGGTGACTTAAACATGCTCACAAACATGCCATGATAATATTGCTGTTTTAACACTTAGTGAAATTTCACTAAGTCTGGAATCTGTAATATCCTGACGCTATGTTTGCTTGTTGTCCTAGGCAAATCCATGATAGTTTTGGGGTGGCCATTGATGATTCCTTGTTGTATATGTTGTTGTCTATCCATCCATGCCCTCACATGCTCATTTGGGTGGCTGTAGCATATTTAACTCTTGCTCCCAAGTTGCTATAAAATACTGCTGTCAGGTTTTTATTGTCATGATCAAAATGTTGTAGCTTGTTGCTATTGATCCACGCATCCTATGGAGTTGCTCCAATGGAGTTGTTTTCTGTAGGATATGTCTAATTCATGTCCATGCTTCTTGTCACCATGTTTGAGTGCTGTAGAGTATATATTTCTTGCTCCGAAGTTGCTATGTGGCTGTTAATTTCAGCTTTGCATTGTTTCCTGTTTCGGGTGTATCTTTTAGCCCGTTGCTCCGTTTTGAGCGTGCCCTACATGAAACTTGTGTGATTTTGCATGTAGATTCCTAATATCATCTTGTTAACATGTTTGGAGTATGTTTTGCATGATGTTTGGGTGCATCTTGCACCGTTGCCATGCTTATCTTGTTTTGATCATATCTTCTAGACCGTAGCTCCGTTCTAAACAAACCTTATATGAAACTTGACTAGAATTTCGTGTAGATTGTCATGGTGCATGTTAACTTGCTGTTTAACAACTTTAACTTAAGGTTTGTTCAGATTTGGACTAATTTCAAACTATGCATATGAGGACTTACCGGATTTGTCTTAAGTAGTTTCCGGCCTCATTTAAACATGCTGTTTCTTGTGCTATTTCTCTGTGCTTCCTATGTTGTCATGCTGTGCATCCTAAGTGCATCTGCGGTGCTTCCTTAGTGCATCATCCATGCATCCTGTAGTTTGCGCATTGCATCTTGTTTGATTTCGTGCCTCGTGTGCTCTTGTGTTGAGTAGAGCCGGAAGCCGAGACCAAGTACGAGAACGAGGTTACTACCGAGGTTGAGAACGAGGAGCCCTCTTACGATCCCATCGACGACTCGATAGGCAAGATGACCTGACCCAGATATCATTACTATCTTTGCCTATTGCTAGAAGTCTCGCTCTTTAGCTTATTGCCTCGATGCCCATGTTTGTTTGTCAGCCTCCTATTGTAACCACGAATCTGTTTAACCACCCAACCTATGCAAACCTTTGATTGGCTAAGTAAGCTTCGCTCAGCCCCTCTTATAGCGTTGCTAGTTGCAGGAGAAGATTTGAAGATTCTTGCTTCATGTTGAAGCTTGTTGGGATATCACACTATATTAATTCTTAAATGAAATCATCTATATATTGGTAATGGGTGGAAGGCTGAGCCTCTTGCTCGGTTTTTTGTTCCACTCATGCCGCCCTAGGAACCGTATAAACCGGTGTTATGTTCCTTGATTTTGCGTTCCTCACACGGTTGGGGTTATGGGACCCCCTCGATAAACCGCTTAGCGCTAAGGCTTTTCCAGCAAGTCCCAACATTGGTACTCCATTTGCCTAACAACTAAAACTTGCATAGGGCTTTCAAACCCGAGTTCTTAATCAACAACCCGGGCCAGTGCTCCTCATGAGTGTTGGTCCAAACTGGGGGTTATGCGGGGCCACCACGAGGAAACTCGAGGATTGATTTTACCTGTAGGATCGCCCATCCGGTCGTGGCCTGAGACTAGATATGCGCGGCTATTGTCAGGGTGTCGGCACGCCGGGAGGATTTGCTGGATTAGTCTTACCTTAGTCAGATATCTTGAGCACGGGATTCCGAGAATACTCGGGCCTTCCCACCTTGGAGTTGCGACTCCGCGGATCGTGGGCTTGTAATGGGCCAAGTTGGAACACCCCTGCAGGGTTTTGAACTTTCGAAAGCCGTGCCCGCGGTTATGTGGCAGATGGGAATTTGTTAATATCCGGTTGTAGAAAACTTGACACCATGTTCAGAACACACTACCAGCGTGAGTACCGTGACGGTCATTTTCCGAAAGGGGTTCGGGAAGTGAACACCGTGGGGTTATGATTGACGTGCTTAGTTAGGATCACTTCGTGATCACCTTATCGCTCATGGCACTTCTCTTCTCGCTCTTATTACGTAAGCTAGTGCTAGTGCTGCTGCAGCCTTTTATTCTTTCTTCAGCCTTGTTCCACACCCAAGGCTTAGATAGTTGTGTTACCCGGGAACGGGATTGCTGAGTCCTCTGTGGCTACAGATTCTACACCACACCAGATGTAGGTACCATGGTGAGCTACTCAGGTGATGGCACAGAGCTATACTGGGAGTACGATGAGGAACGTAGCCGTTTCTATGTGCACTATCTCGATGATCAGTAGTGGTTTCTACTAGGGGCGATCCGAACCTGTGGCTTTATGTATGTTTGGTATCTTTCATTTGGATCTTCACCCGTAGTCGGGTTGTGATGTTATTTGGATGATGATTTTCTATGTAATGAATTGTGTGACGTGGCGAGTGTAAGCCAACTATCTCTTTTGCTTTCATCCCTATTTTACATGAGATGTGCAAAGATACCGAACTTGAGATCATTCCAGAATGGGCTTATACCTTTAAGTCGTGCCTCGACACGTAGGAGGTATATTCCCATCCTGGGCATTACAACAAGCTACCAAACTCCTAGATAATATTATGGTTAACTACTCTCAATGGCACACCGAAAGATCTACTAGTAAAAAAGTGCATGCTATTGAAGAGATTAGTGTTTTGAGTGGAAAGATGGATGAACTTATGAAATTAATTGCCACTAAGAGTGCTTCTTCTGATCCTAATGATATGCCTTTATCCATGTTGATTGAAAATAATAATGAATCTTTGTATGTGAATTTTGTTGGTAGGAATAATTTTGGTAACAATGCTTATAGAGTCAACTTTAATCCTAGGCCTTTTCCTAGTAATTCCTCTAATAATTATGGTAATTCCTACAATAAATCTTATGTAAAATTTGGTAAGATGCCCTATGAATTTGAAACTAGTGTTAAAGAGTTTATGAATTCGGAAAAAAATTCAATGCTTTGCTTAAAGAAAAATTGCTTAAGATTGATGAGTTGGCTAGAAACGTGGATATAATTACTCTTGATGTTGATTCTTTGAAACTTAGATCTATTCCACCTAAGCATGATATCAATGAGTCTCTCAAAGCCATGAGAATTTCCATTGATGAGTGCAAAGAAAGAACCGCTAGGATGCGTGCTAAAAAAGATTGCTTTATGAAAGCGTGTTCTTCTAGTTATCATGAAAATAAAGATGAAGATCTGAAAGTTATTGATGTGTCTCCTATTAGATCCTTGTTTTCTAGTTTGAATCTTGATAAAGATGGGACTGGGGATGAGTCTACTTTAGTTAGAAGGCGCCCCAATGATTCGGAGTTTTTAGATTTTAATGCTAAAATTGTTAAAAGTGGATTGAAGAGATTAAAACTTTGCATAGTGATGAACCCACTATTTTGGATTTCAAGGGATTCAATTATGATAATTTCTCTTTAATAGATTGTACTTCCTTTTTGCAATCCGTACTAAATTCTCCGCGTGCTTATAGTCAAAATAAGGCTTTTACCAAACACATAGTTGATGCTTTGATGCAGTCTTATGAAGAAAAACTTGAATTAGAAGTTTCTATCCCTAGACAGCTTTATGATGAGTGGGAACCTACTATTAAAATTAAAATTAAAGATCATGAATGCTTTGCTTTGTGTGATTTGGGTGCAGGTGTTTCTACAATTCCAAAAACTTTGTGTGATTCATTAGGTTTCCATGAGCTTGATGATTGTTCTTTAAATTTGCATCTTGTAGATTCTACCATTAAGAAACCTATGGGAAGGATTAATGATGTTCTTATTATTGAAAATAGGAATTATGTGCCCGTAGATTTCATTGTTCTTGATATAGATTGCAATCCTTCATGTCCCATTATTCTTGGCAGACCTTTCCTTAGAACGATTGGTGCAATTATTGATATGAAGGAAGGAAATATTAGATTCCAATTTCCGTTAAGGAAAGGCATGGAACAATTTCCTAGAAAGAAAATCAAATTACCATATGAATCTATTATGAGAGCCACTTGTGGATTGCCTACCAAAGATGGCAATACCTAGATCTATTCTTGTATCGTGCCTAGCTAAGGGCGTTAAACGATAGCGCTTGTTGGGAGGCAACCCAATTTTATTTTCTTTGTTTTTGCTTCTGTTTAGGAATAAATATTTCATATAGCATTTGTTTAGATGTGGTTTTGTGTTTAGTTAGTGTTTGTGCCAAGTAGAACCTTTGGGAAGACTTGTGTGAAGTTTATATGATCTTGCTGTAAAAAACAGAAACTTTAGCGCTCACGAGATTGGCTGTAATTTTTTACTGGAGAGTGCTATTTAGTTGATTCTTTTTGCAGATATTAATAGACAAATTCCTCACGTTTACCAATTTATTTCAATTTTTTTGGAGTTACAGAAGTATTCGGAAGTTACAGATTACTACAGACTGTTCTGTTTTTGACATATTCTGTTTTTCGTGTGTTGTTTGCTTATTTTGATGAATCTATGAGTAGTATCGGGGGTATGAATCACGGAGAAGTTGGAATATAGTAGGTTTAACACCAATATAAACAAAGAATGAGTTCATTACAGTACCTTTGAGTGGTGGTTTGTTTTCTTATACTAACGGAGCTCACGAGATTTTTGGCTAAGTTTTGTGTTGTGAAGTTTTCAAGTTTTGAGTATGGATTTGATGGACTATGGAACAAAGAGTGGCAAGAGCCTAAGCTTGGGGATTCCCAAGGCACCCCAAGGTAAAATTCAAGGATAACAAAAAGCCTAAGCTTGGGGATGCCCCGGGAAGGCATCCCCTCTTTCGTCTTCATCTATCGGTAACTATACTCGGGACTATATTTTTATTCACCACATGATATGTGTTTTGCTTGGAGCGTCATGTATGATTTGAGTATTTGCTTTTTAGTTTGCCACAATCATCCTTGCTGGACACACCTTTTGAGAGAGATAAATATGATTTAGAGTCTATCAGAATACTCTTTGTGCTTCACTTATATCTTTTGAGCTAGATAGTTTTGCTCTAGTGCTTCACTTATATCTTTTAGAGCACGATGGTGGTCTTATTTTGTAGAAATTGTTGATCTCTCATGTTTCACTTATATTCTTTTGAGAGTCTTTTAGAACAGCATGGTAATGTTCTTCGGTTATAAAACTAGTCCTAATATTATAGGCATCCAAGATAGGTATAGTAAAAACTTTCACATAAAGTGCATTGAATACTATGAGAAGTTTGATACTTGATGATTGTTTTGAGATATGAGGATGGTAATATTAGAGTTATGCTAGTACAGTAGTTGTGAATTTGAGAAATACTTGTGTTAAGGTTTGCAAGTCCCGTAGCATGCACGTATGGTAACCGTTTGTCGGTGTACTAAGGTAGGGGTACCTCAGTACCCCAACTTGTGCACGGGCAGTTGCAGCTTCCCGCGGCAGGGTTTACTGCGTGCTCGCCGGAGACCTTCCTGCTCCCTATTAAACCATTCAAAAACAAAGTATACAAGAAAGAAGACCGAGACCCCGGCAAGAGGAGCTTGCCGGGAAGGCCGTACCAGGCTCAAGACTGCCCCACTAACACAAGACCCTGGCAAGAGGAGCTTGCCAGGAAGATTAGAAGACACGCTTCGGCGCTATATGCGCCCCGGCAAGGGCCCGGGGAGCGGCAAGCTCCCGGGCCCGGCAAGATCAAGGCCCCGGCAAGGTGCTTGCCGGGAAGGCTGCGCTGTGTGCCCGCGCTCCAGCTCATCGGCCCACGCGTCGCCCTGGGGCCTATCCAGGGACGCGTGGCGGATGGCTGTGCAGCCTGGGGTACACGGTGGCACTCCACGGTGATGGATCCATCGCCGTGGCAGACGGAGACGCCAGGGCGGGAGCTTTTGGGGTCGACGGCGACGGGCATTGAATGCCCTTGTCCCCCACTGTCAAAGTAGGTATAGACCACTGTTCTGCACTGTAGCTCCACTATTCCCGCACTGTTACAACTACCACCTCTTTTACGTTTTTACCCCTTTTTCCTACGTTGACACCTGTCGGTGACCCCTTACACTATAAAAGGAGGCCCATGCACAACGTGGAGGGGGTTCGGAACCTAGATCACTCTCGCGCTTGGTGTAGCTGCTTCTTCAAGCTCCCGAGCGCTCAAACTCAATACACAACCAAGCAGGAGTAGGGTTTTACGCGTCTACCGCGGCCCGAACCTGGGTAAAACTGCCCGCGTGCTCGCTACGATCTGCTCTTCGTGCTCCCTCCGCCCTCGTACCGCACAGACAAGGGGCTCCGGTCCCATAGGTGTTCGTGGCGGACAGTTTCCCCCGACATCTTTGGCGCGCCAGGTAGGGGGCGTCGAGGTTGTGCGAACCTGATCCGGCGTTCGCGCGGGCGCATTCTTCATCAACCTCTCCGAATTCGTCAGCTTCATCAGCGACAACTCCATGGCCCCGAAGAAGAAGGCTTCGGAGGTCGGAGGCCCGTCTGCGTCTCACCCGCCGCCACCAGAGCCAACGGTGGGCGGGGGAGATGCCGTCGGAAGGGTGGCCGCCGGTGAGGACACTCACGGCGCCACCAGATCCAAGAACAGGACGGACGACCGAACCTCGGTCTCCGTGGACGCGCCGCGTCCATCTCAGCACACGACGACCCAGCAGCGCCATACCACGGGAGGTGGCATCCGCTTGCTGGGGCAAGGCCAAACCGGAGGCTCGCGGGACGCCCCGGACCCCCGTCCGGGCACAAGCAAAGCGAAGGCGCCGGCGCGGGACCCCGCTCCTTCTAACATTGTTAGAAGTCCGAGCGTATCCCGCTCCTCGCACCGCTCGCCCGCGTTCCCCTCCACTCCAGCAGAAGCGCTCGCAAGGGCGCAATTGCTCCTCGACTTCCCTCCAGCGGCCGACAAGGCCGAAGAATGGAGGGCCACCATCCGGAGCCTGATAGACTTCGCCAACAACGATTCTCCACAGCAGCCGTCGACCTCACGGCCGCGGCAAGCTGAGAAGACGAAGGCTGATGGCGACAAGACTGCCGGGGGTGCGACAAGCGTGCATTCCCCGCCGCAAAAGCAGAAGACGCCGCCCCGCCGGAACAACGCCGACGACGGCTCCACCGCCTCGTCGGACCCGCGGGCCCGTCGGGACCAGCGCCAGGTCCTCGACGACCGGCGAGAAGAAGACGCTCGGACCACAATCGAGCGCCGCCGAGAAGCTCGGCGACAATCAGACAAGAGAGCTGGAAACACTGTCGACGCGCACGCGCCCGGTGAGCCAGGCGACTTGCCGTACGCGGCAGGCTGCCCTGCGTTCACCCGCGAGCTGCGGCGCGTCCAGTGGCCCAGCATGAAGAATTTTAAACCCGACGTACCGGAGAAGTACGACGGCAAGACGCACCCCTCGGAATTCCTCAGCGTCTACACCATCGCAGTGCAAGCTGCCGGGGGGCGCGACGAGAAGATCCTAGCAAACTACTTCCCGCTCGTGCTTAAGCCGAACGTCCGTTCGTGGCTTATGCACTTGCCGGAAGGCTCTATCTCTTCTTGGGCCGACCTTTGCCACCAGTTTGTTGGCGCCTTTACCGGCGGCCACAAACCCCACGGCCAGGAGAGCGATCTCCACATCTTGGCCCAGAAGGAAGGCGAGACCCTGCGCAAGTACATCCAACGCTTCAGCCGTGTGCAGCACAACATCCCTGATGTCCACCCTGCCGCGGTTATCAGCGCGTTCCATCAGAACGTGCGTAACCGCCGCATGCGTGAGGAGATGGCGATGACGAAGATTCGGGACGTCAGCGAGCTCTACGCTCTTGCTGACAAGTGCGCACGCGCGGAAGAGGGGAGGAGACTCCCCGGAGAGGATGCTGGCGCAGGAGGAAGCGACAGCGACGACACCGCCCCGGCAAAGAAGAGCCGGCGGCGGAACAACAGAAGGAAGGGCAAGAAAGAGGTGCTTGCCGTCGAGAAGTCCGGCAAGGAGGCCCCCGCCAAGCAAACGCAGGCTGGCGGCTCCGGCAAGGAGCCTGCCCCTGCAGCGGCGGCCGACAAGCCGGGCAGCTCCGACAAGCAATACTGTAAGATCCACCGCACCAAGGGTCACGATCTCTCCAACTGCAAGCGCGTCGAGTACCTCGTCGAGCAGCAGAAGGCTGAGTACGAGAGGCGCGACAAGGAGAAGGCCCAAGGTGGCGGGGAGGAGACAAGCAAGAAGCGGCCGTTCAACGGCCGGGGAGGGCGCCGCGGCAAAGCCAAGCAGCGGCAAGGAGATCGACCTCCCCGGGGCCGCGACAAGGACGAAGAGGACGACGATGAAGACATGGAGGACGAGGAGAACAGCGAGCAGGAGTTCCAGAAAGCCACGGAGGTCCTGTGCGTCGACGGTGGCGCCTCCCTGCATACCTCCCACCGCCAACTCAAGCAGTGGGTGCGTGAGGTAAATGCAGCGGAGCCGCCCGTGGAGTCGCGCAGGCTCCTCAAATGGTCCAGCACGCCCATCATTTTTGACCTTGAGGATCACCCTGACCGCACCACTGCGGTCGGGTGCTTGCCGATGCTGGTTTCTCCCACCATCCGCAACCTCAAGGTCACCAAAATGTTGGTTGACGGCGGGGCCGGGCTGAACTTGATCTCCTCTGCTGTGATCAAGAAACTCCAGATTCCAGATGGCGAGCTCGAAGAGACCGGTTCATTCCAAGGAATCAACCCGGGAAGGAGCAAGCCCAAGGGAAAAATTACTCTGCCGGTGACCTTTGGCGGGGAGCTCAACTTCAGGACTGAGCGCATCACCTTCGACGTCGCCGATATTCCATTGCCCTACAATGGAATACTTGGCCGTCCTGCCCTCGCCAAGTTCATGGCAGCTTCCCATTATGCCTACAACGTGCTGAAGATGCCGGGGCCGATAAGCGTCATCACTGTCCACGGCGACAAGAAGGATGCGCTTGTCTGCGCCGACAAGATCTACCGGGATGCGGCAGCTGCGGCCGAGAAGGATACTCTTGCCGCTGAAGCTCCCGGGGGGAAGAAGACGAAGACCAAGTCCGGCAAGTGCTCTGGGACCCACTCCGGCAACCGCACCTCCTCGGAGTGCTGCGCTGCCGTCGAGGACGTTCCATCGAGCTCCACCGGCAAGAGTAAGAAAGGAATAGCTGCTCCTCCGGCAACCAAGAAAGTGTCCGCAAAGGAGGACGGCACTGGTGGTACCTTCACCATCAGCGCCACCCTTGACAGCAAATAGGAAAGCGCGCTCGTTGCCTTCCTGCGGGCGAATGTCGATGTGTTTGCCTGGCAACCATCTGACATCCCCGGTGTTCCCAGGAAGGTGATTGAGCACAAGCTTGCTGTCTGTCCTCATGCGCGGCCTATCAAGCAGAAAGTGAGGAAGCAAGCCGTGGAGCGCCAAGAGTTCATCAATGAAGAAATCAAGAAGCTAGAAGCAGCAGGCCTAGTTAGAGGTGTGATCCATCCGACGTGGTTGGCAAATCCAGTCGTCGTGCGCAAGGCCAATGGGAAATGGAGACTGTGTATAGACTTCACCGATGTGAATAAAGCATGTCCCAAAGATCCATTCCCTTTGCCGCGCATTGACCAGATCGTTGATTCCACTGCCGGATGTGAGCTACTCTGTTTTCTTGATGCATACTCAGGCTATCATCAGATTTTCATGGCCAAGGAAGATGAAGAGAAGACTGCATTTATCACTCCATGTGGCACTTATTGCTTTATTCGCATGCCATTTGGATTGAAGAATGCAGGCTCAACCTTTGCAAGGGTAGTATACACTGCTTTTGAGCCACAGATCCACAGGAATGTGGAGGCTTACATGGATGACATCGTGGTGAAGAGCAAGAGCAAGGAAACCCTGATTCAAGATTTGGAAGAAACGTTTCAGAACCTGCGCAGAATACAGCTCAAGTTGAACCCCAAGAAGTGCGTCTTTGGAGTCCCCTCCGGCAAGCTTCTCGGGTTCTTTGTATCGCAGAGGGGGATTGAAGCCAACCCCGACAAGATTAAAGCCATTGAGCAGATAGAGGCCCCAAAGCGCGTCAAGGATGTCAGGAGGCTTGCCGGTTGTGTGGCTGCCCTCAGTAGGTTCATTTCAAAGTCTGCAGAACGCGCCCTACCTTTCTTCAAAATCTTGAAGAAGGCAGGTCCCATGAAGTGGACTCCGGAAGCGGAGGCGGCGCTGCAGGATTTGAAACGGTACCTGTCCTCCACTCCAATACTTGTCGCACCTAGACCACAGGAAAAGTTGTTGCTATACTTAGCGGCAACCAACCAGGTGGTTAGTGCTGCGTTAGTAGCGGAGAGGGAGTCCGATGAGGAGTCAGCACCACCGGCGAGCGAATCCACCGACAAGCAGGGGGCTGCTCCGACAAGCTCTGGCCCCGACAAGGATGACTCTGCGCAGGAGCAAGGAGAGGTGCGGAAGAAGATGGTGCAGCGCCCAGTGTATTTTGTAAGTTCCCTTCTCCAGGGGGCTAGATCAAGATACTCTGGTGTGCAAAAATTGCTTTTCGGCCTACTCATGGCCTCGAGAAAGCTGCGCCATTACTTCCAAGCCCATGAGATAACAGTGGTCACTCGCTTTCCGCTGAAGAGGATATTGCACAACCCAGAAGCAACAGGCAGGATCGTCGAGTGGGCACTGGAGCTGTCGAGCTTTGGACTTAAATTTGAAAGCACTTCAACCATACAGAGTCGAGCTTTGGCAGAATTCATAGCTGAATGGACCCCAACGCCCGAAGAAGAAGTCCAAGAAACAAGTGCACCCGTGCAAGAAGCGACAAGTGAATGGGTAATGTATTTTGACGGTGCCTTCTCGCTGCAAGGCGCCGGTGCTGGCGTGGTACTCATCGCGCCCACCGGAGAGCACCTCAAATATGTTATCCAGATGCACTTTCCCAGGGAGCAAGCGACAAACAACACTGCAGAATATGAAGGCTTGCTTGCCGGCCTCAGGATTGCGGCCGAACTTGGGATCAGAAAGCTGATTGTGCGGGGAGATTCTCAGTTGGTGGTCCGACAAGTTAACAAGAGTTATCAGAGCCCTTTGATGGAAGCCTATGTCGATGAAGTGAGAAAGCTTGAAGAGCACTTTGAAGGTTTGCAGATGGAGCACGTCCCGAGAGCTCAGAATGAAATTGCAGACGGCCTTTCAAAGTGCGCTTCGATGAAGTTACCTGTGGAACCAGGGACCTTCTTGCTCAAGCTGACTCAACCATCCGTTACACCATCAATTGGGCAGTCCAAGAAGAGAAAGTTGGTCTCCGGCGACTACTTGCCGGCGGATCTTCCTGAAACCGCCGCCAAGGTCCCCAAGATCAACAACCAGAACGCTGAGGAACAGTTTGCTCCTGCAAGTCCTCGGGCTTGTACAGTTGAAGCAAACGTTCCCGGCAAGCCTCGCCCCGGCGAGCTTGCCGGGGGACCGTCAGCTCCGGCAGAACCAGAGGTCCTTGCCGTAGAAGCTGAGGTTCCCGCAGCGGCCCTCGAGCCTTTAGTCCTTGCCGTCGAGCCTCGGGCTCCGGCATGGGCGTAGCAAATCGTCCGTTTCCTTCAAACTGGAGAACTTCCCGACGACCCTCAAGAGATAGAGAAGATAACCAGGCAGTCAAGTATGTATCAGTTCGTGGATAATGAGCTGTACAGAAGAAGACTCAATGGTGTCAGACTGAAGTGCATCTCCAGGGAAGATGGACAGAAGCTGTTGGCAGAAATACACGGAGGCATATGCGGCCACCCCATTGGCGCTAGGGCGCTTGCCGGGAAAGCTTTCCGGCAAGGGTTCTTTTGGCAAGAAGCCCTCCAAGATGCAACTGCACTAGTAACCAAATGTGAAGCGTGCCAGTTCCATGCAAAGCAAATTCATCAGCCAGCTCAAGCTCTCCAAACAATTCCTTTGTCCTGGCCCTTCTCGGTCTGGGGGCTCGATATCCTCGGCCCCTTTCCCCGAGCTGTCGGGGGCTTTGAGTACTTGTACGTTGCAATCGACAAGTTCACAAAGTGGCCAGAAGTGGAGCCGGTGAGAAAGGTGACAGCACAGTCAGCGGTCAGGTTCTTCAGGTCGATTGTTTGCCGTTTCGGGATCCCTAACAGGATCATCACCGACAACGGTACGCAATTCACTAGTCGCACCTTCATGCAGTACGTCCAAGACCTTGGCGCCAAGGTCTGTTTCGCTTCTGTTGCTCACCCAAGGAGCAACGGTCAAGCGGAGAGGGCAAATGCTGAAGTGCTGCGCGGACTCAAGACGAGGACCTTTGACAGGCTGCGCAAGTGCGGAAGAAATTGGATAGAGGAGCTACCGGCGGCTCTTTGGTCAATCAGAACGACACCAAGTCGAGCCACCGGACAGACACCTTTTGCTCTAGTCTATGGAGCAGAGGCAGTTCTCCCCACGGAACTCGTATACGGATCTCCTCGAGTGCTCGCTTATGATGAGCTCGAGCAAGAGCAACTGCGGCAAGATGACGCATTGCTCCTCGAGGAGGGACGTCTCCAGGCTGGTGTACGAGCTGCTCGATATCAGCAAGCTTTGCGCCGCTACCATAGCCGCAAAGTCAAGGCCAGGAGTCTCGAGGAAGGCGACCTTGTTCTTCGGCGTGTTCAGTCCGCCAAGAATTCCAACAAGTTGACGCCGAAGTGGGAAGGCCCTTATCGGGTGAGACAAGTTACGAGGCCCGGCGCTGTCCGCCTCGAGACCGAAGAAGGCTTACCGGTGAGCAACTCCTGGAACATAGAGCATCTTCGCAAGTTTCACCCCTAAGGCGCGGTTGCCGTGATCCGCTCCGGCAACCACCTTTTGTACAAGCTTTGCCGCTGTTGCATGTAACCCTTTGTACAAAGCCGGGCCCAGACCCCGTGCATCAGTAAAGTTTTTGTGTTTTTCAACGATTGCCTTTTGCATGCTTCTCTTTGCTATTTGCATGTTTTATTTGGCATTTCGTGCAACACTCAAGTATACGGTAAGCATTAGCACGCCGAAAGGCCACATACTTGTTTCCCTCTCCCTTTTCTTTCCTCTTAAGCAGAAGGAACGTTCCTCGCGCACAAGTTTGCCGGGGGGGAAGGAGATGGAGGAGGAACCAAGTGCTGTTCAAGAAAGAGAAGTCTTACCGGAAAGCAAGCAATATAAGCGAGCAATACATGGAAGATAAGTTGTTAGAATTTGACCAGTTCAAATTTTAAATTTCTGTTGTCTTCCTTGAACAATCACACCTTGTATGGAAAACATGTGCGCGGAGGAACCTACCCGTAGCTTGCCGCACCCTTATCTTGTTTCCGAGTTCGCTCAACGATTTAAGTGAGCTGCGACAAGTGTCGCGCCCTTGCTTCGTTTCCGAGTACGCTCAGCAAGCTAAGTGCGTTGCGACTAGCTGCGGCAAGGTTGCTTGCCGGCGAAGACCTTGGCCAGCAGGCTGCTCAGAGTCCAGCACTCAGCGCTCGCGGCAAAGGCCCCTTGCCGGCAAGCTCCCCGGGAGCGTAGGGTGAAAAACATACAAAGTCAAAGATTGAGACAAGGAAGATAACATTGCACTGATTAATCAAAATAAAGTAAATATCTTACAAAGGATAACTTGTCGCGATGGACTAATGAGTTCATGACATAATGTGCAGCAACAAAAAGATAAAGATAACGGAGCCCTAGTCTACGCAGTCGCCCTCTTTCCTGCCAAGCTTAGCCACCTTGGCGATGATGTGGGCAACCTGCTCCTTCAGGGCCTCCGTGTCTGCATCACCCGGCAAGCTGCGAAAAAACGTTGGTGAGATTGATCCCCGGGTTGCGGTACACGATCTTCGTCAGCACCCGCTCCAGAGTTCCCGCGCAGAGCAGGCGCGACTCCTCGGCCAGCTGCGCGGGGATTCAGTTCCGGAGACCTGCAAGGGCCGGCGCGATCCCTCTGAAGAAGAGGCTGAGCTTGGCGCTGTGCGGGAGGTCCGGATCCGGCGAGTAGATGAGATGTTCAACCTTCAGCGCCAGCAGCTCCTGGTCAATGTTGGACGCAGAAGAAAGCAAGTCTTCGGTCCATACCTCAATGGTCTGGCGGAAGAGCTCGGATGCTTTGTTGACGCTGTCCACCAAGGTCCGCTCCTTGCGGAGCTCCTCCTTCAGCTTGTTCTCCTGAGCCCGGGCAGCGTCGAGCGAATCCTTCAGAGTGGTGACCTTCAGCTCCAAGTCCTCGATGGAGTCCTTGGCGGCCTTCAACTCGTCGCCCCTCTTGGAGAGACTCACCTGAAGCTCGGAGTTTGTGTGGGCGTCCTTCTCGCGCTCCGTGATGAGCGCGGCAACCTTTTCCGCGCTCACCTTCAGCGCCTTCTCCAGCTGAACAACCTTGGCGGCAAGCTCCTTCTTGGCGTCTTCCGCGGCAACCGCGGCGGCTTTCGCCTCCTTCAACTCCCCGCCAAGGGCTGCCTCGCGAGCGGCAAGGTCCTCCTCATGGGAGTCGAGCTCGACCTTCCGCTGCGCGAGCTCTCCCTCTCGCCGGGACATCTCCCCCCCGGCGAGCCGCTGCTGTTCTTCAGCTTCAGCCTTCTCGAGCACCCACTCCTGGTACTCGCCGGCGAGACGCTCGCGCTCCTCCGCCACCTCGCGGAGGGCCGCCTGGTTGGCGGCGCTGAGCTCCGCCGCACGCTTCTTCATTTCCGCGGTGGCCTTGGCGGCAAGGGCCTCCCGGGAGGCGAGCTTCGCCTGCCTGGAGTCTTGGCCTTCTTCGCCGCGCGATGGGCCAGGGTCCTGAAATCAGAGCAATGAACAGAGTCAGCATCAACAAAAAACCAAGACAAAAATCGAGAAGATGTAAGGTCCTGGATCCTTACTCCTGGTCCTCCTCGTCGTCCTCGCTCAGGGCGGAGAAGTCGTACTCCACCGTGGGCGTGTCGGCGCGAGGAGCGGAAGACGAAGACTCCCTCGCGCGCTTGGTGTTCACCGGGGCTGGGGGCTGCGAAGACCCAGCCCCTGTGGTAGCCGGCGCCCGAGGAGCGGGCGGAGCCGCTGCTCCGCTCCGAGAAGACCCCTGCCGGCTCGGCGCCGGCCTGCGAGGCGCCTCCGTCGTGGTCCGCGCGCGGGCCGCCTCCGCTGTGGCTGGTGCGCCGGATGGCCTTGGCGCGGCTTGGCTCCCCAGGGGAGCTGCCCGGCGAGCTGGCTGTTGCCGGGGCGCCTGCGCCCTCTCCCCCGTCGCCGTCTTGCGGAGACGCTTCGGTGGGGACTGCCTTGGGCTTGCCGGGGGCGGGGAGCTCTCCGACGAGGAGAGGTCGTCGGCGTACAGCTCCGTGGATCCGCCGGAGTCCTCGGCCTCCTCCTCCTCCTCCTCTTCCCCGGCCGGCTCACTGGGCCCAGCGTCCTGCGCTGCGGCCCCCTTTCCCTTGGCGCCTCCGCCCCTCGCAGCGCCTCTGCTCCCTCCGGCGGTACCCTCCATTGCCGCGGCCTCGGCCACGATCCCGTGGATCCCGGAGTGCCTCAGCGAGGGGACCCCGGCGAGCGCGTCGGGAGGGAGCTGCAGCAACCTGCGGATCTCCGCCTCCTCCGCCTGGGTGGACGCGTCCGCAACCTCCGCCTCTTCAGGCGTGTATCCAAAAATTCCTGCCGCCGCGGCTGCGGCGGCCTCTTCAGCCCGAGAAGCTATGTAGGCGATCTCCTGGTCGGTGGTGTCCCGCGTGTGCTCCTTGAGGTCGTTCTTGTTCTTCGCCACCTCTGCGAGGTTGTCGTAGAAGTTGAGGACGTCGATAGGCTTGGGAGCGATCCACGTGCGGTCCACGCCGTGCGAGTCACACATGGGCATCATGGCGAGGATGCGATCCCTGACGATGTTGTTGCAGAGCGGCACCACTTCCCGGGGAGGTCTGAACCACTCAGGGTGTGCCGGGTCGTACTTGAAGAGTTCCCGGACCATCCCCTTCAGCTCCAGCGTGGTGAAGTTGAAGTTGAGCCCGGGGCGCAACCTCATTATGTCTGCCGGGCCGCCGTACTCCCAGGCCGGCCTCTTCCGGTCTTGGAGAGGGGCGATGCGCCGGCGGAGGAAATCTGCGCCCACCTCTGCAACTGACAGCTTGGCCATCCGAAGACGAAGAATCCGGACGAGGGCGATGTCGAGTTTGATGTCGTCCGAGTCCAGCTCGCTCCAATCCCTGCCGCGCACGATGGGTGTTGTGCGCGGCGCGGTGAAGGACTGCGTCGCATCTTCAACGATCCAGCACCACTCCGGGCGCCACTCCTCCCACTTGCCGCGGAGCTCCCCCGGCAAGTAGGATCCCTTCTTATTCAGACAGAAAACCCAAGAAATTCCTCCGGAGAGGGGGGCGTCGGCCTCTGCTCTAGGAGTGAAGAAGTGCCTAAAAAGCGCTACGTTTGGGTGTACTCCTATGAAGTTTTCGCACATGTGTGCGAAAACCGCCATGGTGAGGATGGCGTTGGGGGTGAAGTCAAGCAGATGGAGGCCGTATGTGTTCATAATGTCGCAGAAGAAGTTTGAGAAAGGAGGACAGAGACCACAATGAAAGAAAGCAGCAAAGAAGTAGTACCCGCCGGGATATTCGTCCTTGGCGGCGGCCGGATAGGCTCGTGTGCGGGGGTGCGCCTTGGTGTCCTTGGCCCAGAACAAGTAATACTTGTTCCAGAGCTCCCGCACGCCGAGCTTCGGCGGGAAGACGAGGTGCTTCTTCCGGTACGCGGCGAGCTTCGCCGCTTGCTCCGACTTCTCCCTTTTGGCTTTCTCCGCCTTCGCCTTGTCGGTCTTTGGGGCCATGGCGGACGCGGCGGAAGGAGAGGGGCGAAGAGCTCGGCGGCGGCGGAGGTGTGGAGGCAGAGCGCAAGAGAGATCTCTGGAGGAAGGAGACGATGCAATGAAAGCGCAAGGAGGGGAACCGCGCCCGCTCCCTCTGCTTTTATGGGGGAGTGGGGGGCGTTTCGCCCTTTCCATTAAGAGATCGTGGGCACGTCCCATCCCACGACGCCGCGATCGACGCGTGCCGTTACGGTGGGATGCGGCGGATACGGAAGTGGATTCGGCGCGCCGCGGGCCGCGGGTGCCCGTGCACTGTTTTGGGCCTGGTCCAACAGCGCTCGGCACCGTGTGTGGCCCAGGCCCGGGGGCTCCTGTCGGTGTACTAAGGTAGGGGTACCTCAGTACCCCAACTTGTGCACGGGCAGTTGCAGCTTCCCGCGGCAGGGTTTACTGCGTGCTCGCCGGAGACCTTCCTGCTCCCTATTAAACCATTCAAAAACAAAGTATACAAGAAAGAAGACCGAGACCCCGGCAAGAGGAGCTTGCCGGGAAGGCCGTACCAGGCTCAAGACTGCCCCACTAACACAAGACCCTGGCAAGAGGAGCTTGCCATGAAGATTAGAAGACACGCTTCGGCGCTATATGCGCCCCGGCAAGGGCCCGGGGAGCGGCAAGCTCCCGGGCCCGGCAAGATCAAGGCCCCGGCAAGGTGCTTGCCGGGAAGGCTGCGCTGTGTGCCCGCGCTCCAGCTCATCGGCCCACGCGTCGCCCTGGGGCCTATCCAGGGACGCGTGGCGGATGGCTGTGCAGCCTGGGGTACACGGTGGCACTCCACGGTGATGGATCCATCGCCGTGGCAGACGGAGACGCCAGGGCGGGAGCTTTTGGGGTCGACGGCGACGGGCATTGAATGCCCTTGTCCCCCACTGTCAAAGTAGGTATAGACCACTGTTCTGCACTGTAGCTCCATTGTTCCCGCACTGTTACAACTACCACCTCTTTTACGTTTTTACCCCTTTTTCCTACGTTGACACCTGTCGGTGACCCCTTACACTATAAAAGGAGGCCCATGCACAACGTGGAGGGGGTTCGGAACCTAGATCACTTTCGCGCTTGGTGTAGCTGCTTCTTCAAGCTCCCGAGCGCTCAAACTCAATACACAACCAAGCAGGAGTAGGGTTTTACGCGTCTACCGCGGCCCGAACCTGGGTAAAACTGCCCGCGTGCTCGCTACGATCTGCTCTTCGTGCTCCCTCCGCCCTCGTACCGCACAGACAAGGGGCTCCGGTCCCATAGGTGTTCGTGGCGGACAGTTTCCCCCGACACCGTTGTGTGACAAATTTGAAGCATGAGGTATTTCATTGAGTGTCATCCTTTGTGTGGAGGTCGGGATCGCGCCATGGTCAACTCCTACCAACCCTTCCCCTAGGAGCATACGTGTAGTACTTTGTTTTGATGAATTGTAGATTATTGCAATAAGTATGTGAGTTCTTTATGACTAATGTTGAGTCCATGGATTATACGCACTCTCACCCTTCCACCAATGCTAGCCTCTCTTGTACCGCGCAACTTTCGCCGATACCATACACCCACCATATACCTTCCTCAAAACAGCCACCATACCTACCTATCATGGCATTTCTTGCCATTCCGAGATATATTTCCATGCAAATTTCCACCGTTCCGTTTGCTATGACATGCTTCATCATTGTCATATTGCCATGCATGATTATGTAGTTGACATCGTATTTGTGGCTAGGCCACCATGCATAATTTTTCATGCATCTCACTCTTGATTCATTGCACATCCCGGTACACCGCCGGAGGCATTCATATAGAGTCATACTTTGTTCTAGTATCGAGTTGTAAATCAATATAAGTGTGATGATCATCATTATTAGAGCATTGTCCCAAAGAAAGAAAGAAAAGGAAAGGCCAAAGAAAAAAGGCCAAAAAAAAGAAAAAAGGGACAATGCTACTATCTTTTTCCACACTTGTGCTTCAAAGTAGCACCATGATCTTCATGATAGAGAGTCTCTTGTTTAGTCACTTTCATATACTAGTCGGAATTTTCATTATAGAACTTGGCTTGTATATTCCAACGATGGGCTTCCTTAAATGCCCTAGGTCTTCGTGAGCAAGAAAGTTGGATGCACACCCACTTAGTTTCTTTTGTTGAGCTTTCATACATTTATAACTCTAGTGCATCCGTTGCATGGCAATCCCTACTCACTCACATTGATATCTATTGATGGGCATTTCCATAGCCCATTGATACGCCTAGTTGATGTGAGACCATCTTCCTATTTTTGTCTTCTCCACAACCACCACTCTATTTCACATAGTGCTATGTCCATGGCTGACGCTCATATATTGCGGGAAAGTTGAAAGAGTTTGAAAAAATTTAAGTATGAAACAAGTGCTTGGCTGGAACCGGGGTTGTACATGATTGGAATATTTTGTGTGACAAAGATGGAGCATAGCCTAACTATATGATTTTGTAGGGATGAACTTTCTTTGGCCATGTTATTTTGAGAAAACATGATTGCTTTGTTAGTATGCTTGAAGTATTATTATTCTTATGTCAATATGAACTTTTATCTTGAATCTTTTGGATCTGAACATTCATGCCACAACAAAGAGAATTACATTGAGAATTATGTTGGTCAGCATTCCACATCAAAAATTCTGTTTTTATCATTTACCTACTCGAGGACGAGCAGGAATTAAGCTTGGGGATGCTTGATATGTCTCCAACGTATCTATAATTTTTTATTGTTCCATGCTATTATATATTCAGTTTTGGATGTTTAATGGGCTTTATTATACACTTTTATATTATTTTTGGGACTAACCTACTAACCCAAGCCCCAATGCAAATTGTTGTTTTTGCCTATTTGAGTGTTTCGCAGAAAAGGGATATCAAACGGAGTCCAAACGGAATGAAACCTTCGGGGGAGTTATTTTTGGAACTGTATCTTCACAAAAGACTTGGAGTACACGCGAGGGAACGAGAGAGGTGGCCACGAGGGTCCAGGGCACCCCCCACCCTCATGGCCCCCCTCTGGCTCCCCTGATGTCCTCCTTCCTCCTATATATATCCACGTACCCTGAAAACATCGAGGCAACAGAGAAAACCCTAATTCCACCGCCGCAACCTTCTGTTCCCGTGAGATCCCATCTTGGGGCCTGTTCCGGAGCTCTGCCGGAGGGGGGATCTACCACGGAGTGCTTCTACATCAACACCATAGCCTCACCAATGAGTTGTGAGTAGTTTACCACAGACCTTCGGGTCCATAGTTATTAGCTAGATGGCTTCTTCTCTCTTTTTGGATCTCAATACAAAGTTCTCCTCGATCTTCGAGGAGATCTATTCGATGTAATCTTTTTGTGGTGTTTTTGTCGAGATCCGATGAATTGTGGGTTTATGATCAAGATTATCTATGAACAATATTTGATTCTTTTCTGAAATCTTTATGTATGATTATAATATCCTTGCAAGTCTCTTCGAATTATTGGTTTGGTTTGGCCTACTAGATCTATAGTTCTTGCAATGGGAGAAGTGCTTGGCTTTGTGTTCAATCTTGCGGTGTCCTTTCCCAGTGACAGCAGGGGCATCAAGGCACGTATTGTATTGTTGCCATCGAGGATAAAAATATGGGGTTTATATCATATTGCTTGAGTTTATCCCTCTACATCATGTCATCTTACTTAAAGCATTACACTGTTCTTATGAACCTAATACTCTAGATGCATGCTGGATAGCGGTCGATGTGTGAAGTAATAGTAGTAGATGTAGAATCATTTCGGTCTACTTGTTACGGGCGTGATGCCTATATATAATGATCATGCCTAGATATTCTCATAACTATGCGCTTTTCTATCAATTGCTCGACAGTAACTTGTTCACCCACCGTAGAATTCTTCTATCATGAGAGAAGCCACTAGTGAAACCTATGCCCCCGGGTCTAATCTCAACATATTAATCTTCCATCTACTTTACTTTGCTTTATTTACTTTCTGTTCTTATACCAAAAATACCAAAAATATCATACTATCCTATCTATCAAATCTCACTTTCGTAAGTGATCGTAAAGGGATTGGCAACGCCTTATCGCGTTGGATGTGAAGTTCTTATTTGTTTGTGCAGGTGTGAGGGACTTGCGCGTGGTCTCCTACTGGATTGATACCTCGGTTCTCAAAAACTGAGGGAAATACTTACGCTACTATGCGGCATCACCCTTTCCTCTTCGAAGGAATACAACGCAAGCTCGAGAAGTAGCAGGGACCCACTTGACCAAGGCCTTAGGAGCTTCTTCAAATGCATCTATCTCTTCTTGAAGCTTATCATTGCCCTTTTGCTTGTGGTCTTGTGGTGGAAGATCATCTTGTGCTTGTGTCCCTTGAAAATAAGTAGGATCATACTTCTCTCGTTGAGGAACAAACTTCGTCTTGGGGTATTGATCTTCCTCCCACTCAACTCCATTGGCATTGAACTTTCTTTCAAAACCAACACCTTGATTCTTCCAGTGTCTTCCTTGCTTGCATACAATCTCCTCAAATTTCTTACTCCCGGCAAGACTCTTGTAAACACCTTTCTCTATACTTCCCTTCAATAAGCTATTTTCTTGCTCAAGTGTAACTTGGCCAAGAAAGTCATTAGTGGAATCAAGAGAAATACTAGAAGCAACATCATTGGATTTAGCATGATTATTGTTACTACTAGAGGAAGAATCTTTCTTGTTCTTGTTGCTAGATTTTACTTGTGGCATGTAGGTAGACAAGAGTAAATGCTCGACAATGTAAGAAAAACTTTTCTTGCGATGATCATCATTGATTGCCTTTAAGAACTCATGCTCTTGCTCAAGGTTGAGCTTTTCATAGCGTAACTTCTCATGAGTCTTTAAAAGTTCTCAATGATCTTGCAAGGTGGTTTCATGAGCTAACTTAAGAGTGTTTAGTTCTTTAGTTAGATGCTCGATCTTCTCCTTATCATTGTCATTCATTTTATCTTGATTAGCATGATTAATAGCAATTTCATCATAGTTTTCATCAAAAGTTTCATCACTATTGCTAGCAACAAGTAAATCATCATTTCCTATCAAGTCATCTTCATCACTATTGAAATCAAGATACTCGAGGTGTGATACCTTAGGGCCTTTAGCCATGAAGCATCTTCCAATTCCTTCATTTGGTGAGTCAAATATGTCGTAGGAGTTGGTTGACACAAGAGAAATTCCGGCAACACCTTCATCTTGAGTACCTTCGGAGTCGGAGTAGTAGCTTCTCTCGGAGTGGTTGTCGGAGTCGGAACCGGATGCCCATTCACCAACATGAGCTTGGTGTCTTCGTCTTGCATAGCTCCTTGATGATTTGTCCTTCCTGTCTGAATCTTTGCTTCTCCGAGAAGGTCTTCGTTCATAACGATCATCTCTACTCCTTCTCTCTCTTGGTGGTGAATCTTCTCTTCTACTTCTACTTTCAGGTGAGTCTTCTCTTCTCTTGTGGGGAGCCGTACACTCGTTGGAGTAGTGTCCGGGTCTTCCACAATTGTAGCAATTCCGATCACGACTTGAAGATTTCTTGTCATTGTAGGACCTTGACTTGGAACTTCTCTCTTTGCTTCTACTCTTGTAGAACTTGTTGAAGTTCTTCACCATTAAGCTCAATTCTTCATTGAAGTCTTGTTTCTCACTTGATGATGTAGGAGCGTCACATGAGGCTTTGTAAGCACCACTAGACTTGTTGTGAAGCTCTTCTTTATCTTTGAGTGACATCTCATGAGCAACGATTCTTCCAATGACTTCCGTTGGCTTGAGATCTTTGTAATTTGGCATCATTTGGATCAATGTACATACGGTATCGTATTTTCCATCCAAGGCTCTTAGGATCTTTTTGATGATGAATATGTCAATCATCTCTTCACTTCCAAAGCCGTCAATCTCATTTGTGATGAGAGCAAGTCTAGAGTAGATTTCAGCGACACCTTCACCATCCTTCATCTTGAACTTGTCAAGTTGACTTTGGAGCCCATCCAACTTGGATTCCATGACGGAGTCGGTACCTTCGTGCATATCAATCAAAGTATCCCAAATTTCCTTTGCATTCTCAAGATGGATGGTTTTGTTGAATTCTTCGGGGAACAATCCGTTGAAGAGGATATCACAAGCTTGAGCATTGTATTGCAGCATCTTCAACTCTTCCGCGGTAGCTTCACGGTTCGGTCCCTTCCCATCGAAGAATTCACCTTGCAAACCAACACACACAATAGCCCAAACGCCGAGGTTATGTCCATGAATATGCATTTTCATCTTATGCTTCCAACTAGCAAAATTAGTACCATCAAAATAAGGACCTCTACGGTGGTAACTTCCCTCGCTAGACACCATACTCTCCTAGGTTTTGAAACCAAGTCTATGATCACCAATGCTATGGAAATCACAGAAAATGGAGACCAAGGCTCTGACACCACTTGTAGGATCGAAAGTATGTCTAGAGGGGGGGTGATTAGACTACTTGACCCAATAAAAATCTAGCCCTTTCCCAAATTTAATTCTTGGCAGATTTTAGCAACTTAGCACAAGTCAAGCAATCAATCTACACATGCAATTCTAAGGGTATAGCAGCGGAAAGTAAACAATTGCATATGAAGGTAAAGGGAGGAGTTTAGAAGGAGCAAACGCAAGTGAAGACAACGATGTTTTTTGTCTTGGTTCCGATAGGTGGTGCTATCATACATCCAAATTGATGGAGACTTCAACCCACGAAGGGTAACGGCTGCGCGAGTCCACGGAGGGCTCCACCCACGAAGGGTCCACAAAGAAGCAACCTTGTCTATCCCAACATGGCCATCGCCCATGAAGGACTTGCCTCACTAGCGGTAGATCTTCACGAAGTAGGTCATTTCCTTGCCCTTACAAACTCCTTGGTTCAACTCCACAATCTTGTCGGAGGCTCCCAAGTGACACCTAACCAATCTAGGAGACACCACTCTCCAAAAGGTAATAAATGGTGTGTTGATGATGAACTCCTTGCTCAAATGCTTCAAATGATAGTCTCCCCAACACTCAAACAGCTCCTCACAGATTTGGATATGGTGGAGGAAGGATTTGAGTGGAAAGCAACTTGGGGAAGGCTAGAGAACAAGATTCATATGGTAGGAATTGAATATCTTAATCTCAACACTTGAGTAGGTGGTTCTCTCTCAGAACATGAATGATGGAAGTGTAGGTATGTTCTGATGGCTCTCTCCATGAGTGAAGAGTGGGTGGAGGGGTATATATAGCCTCCACACAAAATCTAACCGTTACACACAATTTACCAAACTCGGTGGGACCTATTCAAAGAACTCGGTCAGACCGATTTAGTTCATAATGTGACCGTTAGGTATTTCGGTGGGACCAATGTGATCAACTCGGTGGGATCGATTTCATTTGGGTTAGGGCATAACGTAATCTCGGTGGGACCGATTACACAAACTCGATGAGACCGATTTTGGTAATGAGCACACAGAGAGTTGGTCAGGCAAACTCGGTGGGACCGATTCGCTCATTTCGGTGAGACCGAAATGTTACGAAGAGGCAACAGAGAGTTTGCATTACAGACTCGGTGGGACCGATCGCTCATCTCGGTGAAACCGAAATGTTATGAAGGGAAACAGAGAGTTTGCAATCCCATCTCGGTGAGATTGAGATCCCTTTCGGTAGACCGAAATGATTAGGGTTTCTGGCAGTGGCTATGTCAAATGAACTCGGTGGCGCTGGATAGATGTTTTTGGTGGGGCCGAGTTTGACTTTTGGTTTGGGACATATGTGGATGTGGGAAAGTGGTTGAGGGTTTGGAGCATATCACTAAAGTTTTGAGCAAGCAACCCATTAAGCAACAACTCATCCCCTTTTAATAGTATTGGCTTTCCTATGGACTCAATGTGATCTTGGATCACTAGAATGTAAAAAATGTAGAGTCATGAGCTTTCAGCTTGAGCCAATCCTTTTGTCCTTAGCATTTTGAGGGGTCCACAATCCTAATCCATGCCATGCCAAATATTGAACTTTCTTGCAATATTATCTTGATATAGCATTAGTTCAATGAGCTATATGTTGTTAGTAATTACCAAAACCACCCTGGGATAGTTGCACTTTCAAATTGATATCTTAAAGAAGAGTTGTATATGATGCAACGAGAAGGTTTTTTATCCTAAAGGAGCTAACAAAATGTGCAAGCTCCAGCGATCCATATATGGACTGGTGCAAGCATCTCGGAGTTGGAATATACGCTTTGACAAGTTGATCCAAGCATATAGTTTTATACAGACTTGAAGTGAAGCCTGTATTTACAAGAAAGTGAGTGGGAGCACTACAGCCTTTCTGATAAGTATATGTGAATGACATATTGTCGATCGAAAATGATGTAGAATTTTCTGGAAAGCATAAAGGAGTGCTTGAAAGGTGTTTTTCAAAGAAAGACCTCGGTGAAGCTGCTTACATATTGAGCATCGAGATCTAGAGAGATAGATCAAGACGCTTGATAAGTTTTTTCAATTAGTACATAGCTTGACAAGTTTTTGAAGTAGTTCAAAATAGAATAGTCAAATAAAGAGTTCTTGTGTGTGTTGCAAGGTATGAAGTTCAGTAAGACTCAAAACTCGACCACGGGAGAAAATAGAGAAAGAATGAAAGTCATTCCCTATGCCTCAGCCATAGGTTCTATAAAGTATGCCATGTTGTGTACCAAACATGTTGTGTACCTTGCCAAGAGTTTGGCAAGGAGGTACAATAGTGATCCAGAAGTCGATCCCTGGACATCGGTCAAAATTATCCTTAGTTATTGGATGACTACGGAAATGTTTCTCGATTATAGAGGTGATAAAGAGTTCGTCGTAAAGAGTTACACTGATGCAAGCTTTGACACTAATCCAGATGACTCTAAGTATCAATCTGGATAGCTATTGAAAGTGGGAGCAATTAGCTAGAGTAGCTCCATGCACAGCATTGTAGACATAGAAATTTGTGAAATACATACGGATCTGAATGTAACAGACCCGTTGACTAAACTTCTCTCATGAAGCAAAACATGATCACACTTTAGTACTCTTTGTGTCGGTGTTAAAAAGTAGGGGTGCTCTTTCTTTACCCCTTACTTGTGCACGGGCAGTCAGAGCCACACCTATGGCCGAACATAACAGGGCAGAAGGAGGAAGCCAGGAACGCAGAGTTACCAGAACAGATGCCAAGACAGACAGCATGAGAAGACCAAGCAAAGAGACGGGCTCCCCCAGCAAGGAATCTTGCCGGGGCGGCCTGCGTACCACCCGGCAAGGGGTCTTGCTGGGGCGATCCACTCAAACGCCACTATCACAGCCACCCTTGAAGCCTATGGGCTCCAATGATACCAACAACATTAGAGCCAAGGCTCGAGAAGCGCCCACGTGATGGCATGCAGATCTTTGTGAAGACAAAGATCTATGACTCCCAAGGTAAGATCCAGAAGACATGGCGATCGCGAGGTTCCTTGTCGAGGACGCCCGCGAAGCCCCGGCAAGGCTCCTTGCCGAAGACACCCCGAAGCCTCGGCAAGCCTCTTGTCGCAGGGCACTCACGGAGGCCGCGGCAAGACCCTTGCCGGGAACAGAAGCAAGTCTGCGACAAGCTCTTGCTGCCCTGTCATCGCCCCAGCTCGACGGCCGACCCGCTGGCCCAGGCACGCACGCACGTGGTGATACGTGGTTCCTGGGCTAGCTAGCCAATCACCTATGTGGTGGCGTGCATATCTTCGTGAAGACCCTAGAGCAACGCCACCTCAGCTGCGTGCCTCGCTGGCCTGGACGCGTGTCGCGACCAGACAGAGCGGCCACGGACGGGACGGGCTTCTTTCATGTCCCCGATAAAGTAAATAGACACCTAAGCAGCATTTAATGCGCCTTGTCCCGTAATGGTGTGGGATAAGCCTATACACTGTACACATTTCCACCTCATGTGTGCTACTGTGGTAGCCCCTTTAGACTATAAAAGGAGGCCCGTGGGGTACTGGAGGAGGATTCGGATCCTGAAAAGCTGGATAGGCACCGTAGCTAGCTCAAGAGCTCAAGAACACTCAAATATACATCAAAGCAGGACTAGGGTATTACGCATCCTCACGGCCCGAACCTGGGTAAACGATCGCTGTGCTGACTCTTAGACCTGCTCTTTGCACAACTTCGCGTACGCCAACCGCAGAAGGGATTCTAGTGATCCCATAGGTGTTGTTTCGTATCGACATCTTTGGCGCGCCAGGTAGGGGGCGCAGTTGTGAAAATCTGGTCTAGTAGTTAGGGTAGCGATTCCTCATCGCCATGGCTCCTAAGAAGAAGACGACCGCGGCGGTCGGCTCGTTTGCAGCCGAACGGCCCATGCCGGCACAGGCTGGCGACGGGGTGGTCGCGGATGGGAGCCGAGGCGCGATCCGCGAACACCCGCGCCGTTCCAGCAGCCGAAGCTTGGCAAGCGGCGTCGTTCGTGCGCAAGACGGCGAGCCACACGCCACCAAATCCAAGGGTGGAGCCCCCTCCCCCGCAGGCGGCGCGGGGCCCTCCAAGAGCGGCGTCGTACCCCGCACGGGCGACGCGGCGACTTCCAAGACACCCACGGCAGCGCCCACGGCACATTCCTTCCAGGTCGTGCGCGATGAGCATCATCGCCGCATGGAGGACCCGGGGCGCCGCCGCGGGAAGAGCCCCGCGCATCAGTCACGAGATGAAGAAGATCGGCATGCTCGCCGAGGCGCTGGTGAGGATGGCGCGCAGCGACGGGACCGTGATAGAGCACCTTCTAACATGGTTAGAAGTCGTAGCGCGTCTCGATCCGCGCAGCTCTCCCCGCCACCCACGCCAACAGAAGCCTTAACACGCACAGTTGCTCCTCGACTTCCCTCCTGGTGCGGAGATGCTCGACAAATGGAGAGCTACCGTTCGTAGCCTTGTCACCATCGCCAACAAGGACGAACCTCGGCCGGCAGGGCCTTCGGGTCGATGCTCTCCTAAGCCACCACACGTCAGTGGTGGAAGGACTGGAGGCGCCGTGGCCACGGTGCATTCTCCTCCTCCTCGCGAGCTATCATGCGTGCCGGCCCGTCGGGACGACGCTTGCGACGACGAATCCATAGCGTCATCCGACCCACGGACCTACCGTGATCAGCGCCAAGTTCTTCGAGAGCGTGCCCATGAGGAAGCTCGAACCACCATCGAGCACTGACGCGACGCGCTCCACCAGTCGGATAAACAAGCGAGGTCTGCTGTAGATAACCCAGCACCGGGAGGATCTGGGGGCTTACCTTATGAGGTAGGCTGCCCAGCCTTTACTCGTAAGCTGCGACATTTCCAGTGGCCCACCCACAACACCTTCAAGCCCAACGCCAGCGAGAAATACAATGGCAAGACTCATCCATCGGAGTTCCTCAGCATCTACACCATCGCGATGCAAGCTGCTAGGGCGCGTGATGACAAGGTGCTCGCCAATTATTTCCCGTTGGTGCTTAAACCCAATGTTATGTCATGGTTGACGCACTTGCCAGCGGATTCCATTTCTTCCTGGTCGGATTTGTGCCATGAGTTTGTTGGCGCTTTTACGGGAGGCCACCAGGCTCATGGCCAAGCAAGCGATTTGCATGTTATCCCCCAAAAGGAAGGTGAAAGCATGCGCAAGTACATACAGAGGTTCAGCCGAGTGCAGTATAACATCCCAGACGTTCATCCTGGCGCCATCATCAGCGCGTTCCACCAGAACATGCGCAGCCGCAAGATGCGGGAGGAGCTGGCGATGAATAAAGTCAAGGATGTGGCCGAACTTTACATTCTAGCCGACAGATGCGCCCGGGCTGAAGAGGGAAGGAAGTACCCCGACGAACACGCCGGTGTGGAAACCGGTTCCTCAGATGAAGACGTCGTTGCCCCAATGAAAAAGAGTCGATGCCATAACAGAAAATGCAAGGGCAAGGCTGTGCTTGCCATTGAGGTATCCGACGACGCCGGCGCCACCAAGAAAATCAAGGCAGACGACCCCGGCAAGGAAATCACCGGATGTGTCGCCTGTTGGGCCTTGGCGGTCGCTGACAAGCCGGGAAGATCTGACAAGCGATACTGCAAGATCCATCGTACCAAAGGCCATGACCTCCAGAACTGCCGACAAGTCGAGCAACTCGTGGAGATGCAAAAGGCCGAGTACGAGAGGTGAGACAAGGAGAAAGGCCAAGATGGCGCTGGAGGATCTGGCAAGAAACGTGGCAGCCAACCTGGCCGCCGCGGCAAAGATGACCAACAAGAACGGCCAGCCCGGGGCCGTGACAAGAAGCGAGAAGATGATGATCGTGAGGAGGACGATGAGTCCGGCAAGCAAGAGTTCCAGAAGGCCACGGAGGCCATGTGCATCGATGGCGGTGCCTCTTTGCACTCCTCCCACCGCCAACTTAAATAGTGGGTGCGTGAGATCACAGCCGTGGAGGCGTCGTTCGATGCCCAGAAGACGCTGAGGTGGTCTAGAACTTCTATCATCTTTGACGCCGAGGATCACCCTGACCGCACGATTGCGGTCGGGTGTTTGCCGCTGATAGTCTCACCAACGATACGCAACCTCAAGGTGACAAAGATCCTGGTTGATGGCGGGGACGGCCTGAACTTAATCTCGCCCATCGTGGTCAGAAGGCTGCAAATCCCTGATGGGGACCTCGAGGAGACAGGCTCGTTTCAAGGAGTTAACCCAAGGAGAAGCCCGCCCAAGGGTAAAATCACGCTACCTTGACGTTCGGGGGTGAGCTAAACTACAGGACGGAGATGATTGCTTTTGATGTAGCCGAGATCACCTTGCCTTACAACGGGATCCTCGGCCGCCCAGCATTGGCCAAGTTCATGGCGGCGTCGCACTACACCTACAACATGCTAAAGATGCATGGGACGTTGTCCATCATTACCGTCCCCTCCGACAAGAAGGATGCGCTGCTCTGCGCTGACCAACTTTACCGGGAGGCAGTTGCTGCGACTGCCGCTAAGGCGCTTGCTCCTGCCACTGAAGCTCCGGGAGGAAATAAGACCGGGAAGACATCTCGCGCCTACTCCGGCAAGCGCTCCTCTTCGAAGTGTAGCGTTCTCGTCGAGAACATGCCAGAGAGGTCCACCGGCAAGAGCAAGAAATCCAGAGCTGCTCCACCAGAAACCAAGCGGGTGTCCGTCGAGGAGGACGACACGAGAGGGGCTTTCACCATAAGCTCCGCCCTCGACAGCAAATAGGAAGACGCACTCGTCAGCTTCCTGTGTGTGAATGTTGACGTGTTTGCATGGCAAGCGTCTGACATCCCCGGCTTTCCCAGGGAGGTGATTGAGCACCATCTTGCTATCTGGCCTCATGCGCGACCCGTCAAGCAGAAGGTTGGGAAGCAAGCTCTGGAGCGGCAAGAGTTCATCAGAGAGGAGACTAGGAAGTTAGAGGCAGCCAGCCTAGTGAGAGGAGTACTCCATCCAATGTGGTTGGCCAATCCGGTGGTAGTGCATAAGGCAAATGGGAAGTGGAGGCTGTGTATAGACTACACAGACATTAATAAGGCTTGTCCAAAAGACTCTTTCCCATTACCATGCATTGACCAGATTGTGGACTCCATAGCTGGGTGTGACTTGTTATCATTCATCGATGCTTACTCAGGCTACCACCAGATCTTCATGACGAGAGAAGATGAAGAAAAGACAGCATTCATCACCCCATGTGGTACGTATTGCTTTATGTAATGCCTTTCGGATTGAAGAGTGCTGGCTCAACATTTGTGAGGGTGATCCAGATTGGTTTTGAGCCTCAGCTACATAGAAATATGGAAGCTTATATGGATGATATAGTGGTCAAAACCAAGGACAAAGCAACGCTCATGCAAGACTTAGAAGAGACATTCACGAATCTGCACAAGATCAACCTTAAGCTGAACCCTGAAAAGTGTGTCTTCGGCGTCTCGTCCGGCAAGCTTCTCGGTTTCTTCGTGTCACAACGTGGAATTGAAGCAAATCCTGACAAGATCAAGGCCATCAAGCAGATTGAAGCGCCCATGCGAATCTAGGATGTGCTTCGGCTTGCTGGGTGCGTTGCCGCCATGGACAGGTTCATCTCCAAATTTGCCGAGTACGCCCTCGCCTTTTTCAAAATATTGAAAAAGCCGGGCCCGATGGAGTGGACCCCAGAAGCCGAAGTGGCGCTGCAAGAATTGTAGAAATACCTCTCCTCTACACAGGTACTGGTCGCTCCTAAACCACAAGAACCGTTGCTGCTGTATCTAGCGGCAACGAACCAAGTGGTCACTGATGCGCTAGTGGCCCAGAGGGAGGTCAATACAGAAGCGATAGCAGCGACATCACCTGGTGCCACTGGAGCCGAAGAGACGCGACCGAATGGAGTGATGCGGAAGAAGAAGATGATGCAGCACCTGGTTTACTTTGTCAGCTCCCTATTACAGGGGGCTAGGTCATGGTACTCTGGCATGCAGAAATTGCTCTTCGGCCTCCTTATGGCCTTGAGGAAGCTGCGTCATTACTTCCAAGCACATGAATCATCGTCATCACCCGCCTCCCGTTGCAACGAATATTGCATAACCCAGATGCGATTGGGAGGATTGTGGAGTGGGCCCTGGAGCTGTCAAGCTTCGGTTTGAAATTTGAAAGCACTTCAACGATTCAGAGTAGAGTCTTGGCAGAGTTTATTGCAAAATGGACCTCAACGCCCGACGAGGACATCCAGGAGAGTACTCTCCCCGGCAAGGGTGAGAGTCGCGACTGGATTATGTACTTTGACGGGGCTTTCTCTCTGCAAGGCGCCGGTTCTGGTGTGCTGCTCGTTGCACCCACCGGAGAGCACCTCAAGTATGTGATCCAGATGCACTTCCCCAAGGAGGTATCAACAAACAACACTGCCGAGTACGAGGGACTGCTCGCCGGTCTCAGGATCGCAGCGGACCTAGGGATCAAGAAGCTGATCGTCAGAGGAGATTCGTAGCTCGTCGTCAGGCAAGTAAACAAAGATTACCAGAGCCCGTTGATGGAAGCCTACGTGGATGAAGTAAGGAAATTGGAGGAGCGTTTCGATGGTATACAAGCTGAACACGTCCCCCGAGCGGAGAACGACATCGCCGACTACCTGTCGAAATGCGCCGCCCTCAAACTACTTGTGGAACCAGGTACCTTTGTGCTCCGATTATTTCACCCATCTGTTGAACCATCGACTGAGCCGAGCAAGCGAAGGAAATCAAGCCCCGGAAAGTACTTTCTTGCTGAACCCACGGGGGTGGCCGGCAAAAGTGTTACTGGAGACGCAAAGCCTACCGTGGGGCAACAGACTCCGGCGGGGCGTCAAGCCCTAGCCGTAGAGGCAATCGCTCCCATAGCACAAGAAATGCCTTTGGTCCTTGCCGTCGAGCCCCAGGCTCCGGCATGGGCGCAGCATACCGTCTGATTCCTCCATACCGGGGAACTTCCTGGAGAGCAGGAAGAAGCGGAGAAAGTAGCCCGTCGGTCCGCCATGTACCAATTCATCGACGACGTCCTGTACAGGAAAAATCCGAACGACGTGAAATTGAAGTGTATCACCTGGGAGGAAGGACTGGAGCTGTTGGCAGAGATACATGGAGGCGTATGTGGCTCCCACATAGGGTCAAGAGCCCTTGCCGGCAAGGCATTCCGGCAGGGTTTCTTCTGGCCCACTACCCTTGAGGATGCAACGACACTAGTAACCAAGTGTGAAGCGTGTCAGTTCCATTTGAAGAAACTTCATCAACAAGCTCAAGCTCTCCAAACAATCCCTCTCTCCTGGCCATTCTCGGTATGGGGGCTCGACATATTGGGCCTTTTCCCCGTGCTGTCGGGGGCTTTGAGTACTTGTACGTAGCAATCGACAAGTTCACAAAGTGGCCAGAGGTGGAGGCAGTGAGGAAGGTGACAGCACAGTCAGCCGTCAAGTTCTTCAAGGGCCTGGTCTGCCGTTTTGGTGTGCCAAACAGAATTATCATCGACAACGCAGTTCACAAGCAAGACCTTCATGCAATATATGCAAGACCTCGGCGGCAAAGTCAATTTTGCTTCTGTTGCACATCCACGAAGCAATGGCCAGGCAGAAAGGGCAAATGCTGAAGTACTGCGGGGCTTCTAGACAAGGACTTTTGACAGGCTACACAAGTGCGGAAAGTGCTGGATCGATGAATTGCCGGCGGTTCTTTGGTCGATCAGGACGACACCAAATCGAGCCACCGGCCAAACACCCTTCTCCCTTGTTTATGGGGCGGAGGCAGTTCTCCCCATAGAACTCACATACGGGTCACCCCGAGTGCTCGCTTATGATGAGCTTGAGCAAGAGCAACTGCGGCAAGATGACGCAACGCTCCTCCAGGAAGACCGTCTTCGAGCGGCTGTACAAGCAGCACGCTACCAGCAAGCCTTGCGCCGCTATCGTAGCCGCAAGGTTCATGCCTGAAGCTTTGAGGAAGGCGACCTTTTTCTTCGGCACGTTCAGTCGGCCAAGAATTCCAACAAGTTGACGCCGAAGTGGGAAGGCCCTTATCGGGTAATACGAGTGACCAGGCCTGGCGCAGTCCGCCTCGAGACCGAAGATGGGATCCCAGTGAGTAACTCCTGGAACATCGAACATCTTCGCAAGTTTTACCCGTAAGGCAGGGTTGCCGGGCCTCCCGGCAAGCCACCCTTTTGTACAAGCCTTGCCGGCAAGGAATGTAACCCTTTGTAAAAAGCCAGGCGCAGACCCTGAGCATAAATAAATGAATCACTGGCGCCCTAAGTTTTAGCATGCATGCTAGGTTGAGTCTCTTTCTCTGTTAGGGTTGATAGTGCTTAAACGGCGGCTAAACCCTAGCATAGAGGTCGAGTTTGCGTCTCTGTTTCCTTTCAGTCCTCTTGATTCACAGGATCCATGGACGTCCTTGATGAACCATTTGAAAGGAAGGGGGCGGGCCTACGCTCCGACCCCGGTAAGGCTAAGGTTGCCAGGGGCTGCACGACCAAGGGTAAAACCACGGTAAGATAAGGTTGCCGGGAGCTACGAGACGTGATGTCTACTACGCAACCTTCTCCTTTTAGACGTTGTTGGGCCTCCAAGTGCAGAGGTTTGTAGGACAGTAGCAAATTTCCCTCAAGTGGATGACCTAAGGTTTATCAATCCGTGGGAGGTGTAGGATGAAGATGGTCTCTCTCAAGCAACCCTTCAACCAAATAACAAAGAGTCTCTTGTGTCCCCAACACACCCAATACAATTCTAAATTGTATAGGTGCACTAGTTCGGCAAAGAGATGGTGATACAAGTTCAATATGGATGGTAGATATTGGTTTTTGTAAGAGTAAAATATAAAAACAGCAAGGTAGCAAGTGGTAAACATGAGCATAAACGATATTGCAATGATAGTAGAGAAGGCCTAGGGTTCATACTTTCACTAGTGGAAGTTCTCTCAACAAGGATAACATAATTGGATCATATTACTAGCCCTCAACATGCAACAAAGAGTCACTCCAAAGTCACTAATAGCGGAGAACAAACAAAGAGATTATGGTAGGGTACGAAACCACCTCAAAGCTATTCTTTCTGATCGATCTATTCAAGAGTCCGTAGTAACGTTCAATCTATCATAGAGTTCGTACTAGAATAACACCTTAAGACACAAATAAACCAAAACCCTAATGTCACCTAGATACTCCATTGTCACCTCAAGTATCCGTGGGCATGATTATACGATATGCATCACACAATCTCAGAATCATCTATTCAACCAACACATAGAACTTCAAAGAGTGCCCCAAAGTTTCTACCGGAAAGTCAAGACAAAAACGTGTGCCAACCCCTATGCATAGGTTCCCAAGGTCACGGAACGCGCAAGTTGATCACCAAAACATACATCAAGTGGATCACATGATATCCCATTGTCACCACAGATAAACACGTGCAAGACATACATCAAGTGTTCTCAAATCCTTAAAGACTCAATCAGATAAGATAACTTCGAAGGGAAAACTCAATCCATTACAAGAGAGTAGAGGGGGAGAAGCATTATAAGATCCAACTAAAATAGCAAAGCTCGCGTTACATCAAGATCGTGCCATCTCAAGAACACGAGAGAGAGATCAAACACATAGCTACTGGTACATACCCTCAGCCCCGAGGGTGGACTACTCCCTCCTCGTCATGGAGAGCGCCGGGATGATGAAGATAGCCACCGGAGAGGGATTGCCCCCTCCGGTAGGGTGCCAGAACGGCTGTAGATTGGCTTTCGGTAGCTACAGAGGCTTTCGGCGGCGGAACTCCCGATCCAGGTTAATTTCCGAAGGTTTCAGTATTTATAGGATTTTTTGGCATAGGTCCCTAGTCAAGGGGCCCTCCGGGCTGTCCTCGAGATAGGAGGGCGCGCCCCCCTGCCCAGGGCGGGCCCTCCACCCTCGAGGACAGCCCGTGGCTCTCCTGGCCCAACTCTTTTGCTTCGGGGGCTTCTTTTGGTCCAGAAAAAATCATGAAAAATTGGCTCGTCAATTGGACTCTGTTTGATATTCTTTTCTATAAAACCCTAAAATAGGAGAAAAACATAAACTGGCACTGGGCTCTGGGTTAATAGGTTAGTCCCAAAAATCATATAAAAGTGTATAATAAAGCCCATAAGACATCCTAGAAGGATAATATAATAGCATGGAACAATCAAAAATTATAGATACGTTGGAGACGTATCAGCATCCCCAAACTTAATTCCTGCTCGTCCTCGAGTAGGTAAATGATAAAGAAAGAATTTTTGATGTGGAATGCTAACCAATATAGTTTTTCAATGTAATTATCTTAATTGTGGCATGAATGTTCAGATATGAAAGATTCAAGATAAAAGTCTATATTGACATAAGAAATAATAATACTTCAAGCATACTAGCAAAGCAATCATGTCTTCTCAAAATACTATGGCTAAAGAAAGTTATCCCTACAAAACCATATAGTGTTGGATATGCTCCCTCGTTATCACACTAAATATTCATATCATGCACAACCCCGATTTCAGCCAAGCATTTGTTTTCATACTCTATCTTTTCAAACCTTTCAACTTTCATGGAATACATGAGCGTGAGCCATGGACATAGCACTATGGATGGAATAGAAGTGGTTGTCGAGAAGACAAAAAGGAGGGAGAAAGTCTCACATCAACTAGGCGTATCAACGGGCTATGGAGATGCCCATCAATAGATATCAATGTGAGTGAGTAGGGATTGCCATGCAACGGATGCACTAGAGCTAAATATGAATGAAAGCTCAACAAAAGAAACTAGTGGGTGTGCATCCAACTTGCTCGCTCACGAAGACCTAGGGCATTTCAGGAAGCCCATCGTTGGAATATACAAGCCAAGTTCTATAATTTAAATTCCCACTAGTATATGAAAGTGACTAAATATGAGACTCTCTATCATGAAGAACATGGTGCTACTTTGAAGCACAAGTGTGGAAAAAGATAGTAGCAATTGTCCCTTTTTTCTTTTTCTTTTTTTGGGCCTTTCTTTTTTCTTTGGCCTTTCTTTCTTTCTTCTTTGGCCTTTTTTTGCGGAGGGGCTTTATAGATTCAGCCTTTTCTCCCATGGGACAATGCTTTAATAATGATGATCATCACACTTTAATTACAACACGAAATTACAACTCGATACTACAACAACAAAATATGACTCTATATGAATGCCTCCAGCGGTGTACCGGTATGTGCAATGAAACAAGAGTGACATGTATGAAAAGATTATGCATGGTGGCCTTGCCACAAATACGATGTCAACTACATGATCATGCATGGCAATATGACAATATGATGCGTGTCATATAAACGGAACGGTGGAAAGTTGCATGGCAATATATCTCGGAATGGCTATGGAAATGCCATGATAGGTAGGTATGGTGGCTGTTTTGAGGAACAATATGGTGGCTGTTTTGAGGAAGGATATATAGTGGGTTTATGGCACCGGCGAAAGTTGCGCGATACAAGAGAGGCTAGCAATGGTGGAAGGGTGAGAGTGCGTATAATCCATGGACTCAACATTAGTCATAAGAACTCATATCCTTATTGCAAAAATTTACGAGTCATCAAAACAAAGCAATCAACGCATGCTCCTAAGGGGGAGGTTGGTAGGAGTTAACCATCGCGCGCCCCCGACCTCCACACAAAGGTTGACACTCTACAAATACCTCATGCTCTAACTTAGTCACACAACGGTTCACCATAAGTGCATGCTATGGGAATCACTAACCTTAACACAAGTATTTCTGAATTTCATAATAACTCCACTAGCATGACTCTAATATCACTATCCTCATGTCTCAAAACAATTATCAAGCATCCAACATCTCTTTCTATTCAATGCAGTTGGTGTGATTTTTTTACTACATTGACATTGGATGTTTATCATGTGAAGACTAGTTTCTTTAGCCTAAACACTTTACCATGCTGTTTTAATAGACTCTCAAATAGATATAAGTGAAGCATGAGAGTTCAAAAATTTCTACAAAATATTACCACCACCATGCTCTAAAAGATATAAGTGAAGCACTAGAGCAAAAACTATTCAACTCAAAAGATATAAGTGAAGCACATAGAGTGTTCTAATAATTTCTAGGCCATATTTAACTCTCTCAAATAGGTGTGTCCAGAAAGGATGATTGTGGAAAATAACAAGCAAAGACTCAAATTATACAAGACGCTCCAAGCAAAACACATATCATGTTGCGAATAAAAATATAGCTCCAAGTATAGTTACCGACGGATGAAGACGAAAGAGGGGATGCCTTCCCGGGGCATCCCCAAGCTTAGGCTTTTGATTATCTTGAATTTACTTGGGGTGCCATGGGCATCCCCAAGCTTAGGCCTTTGCTACTCCTTGTTCCATAGTCCATCAAAGCAATACTCAAAACTTGAAAACTTCACAACACAAAACTTAGACAAAAATTCTCGTGAGCTCCGTTAGTATAAGAAAGAAAACCACTACTCAAGGGTACAGCAATGAATTTATTCTTTTTTTATATTGGTGTTAAACCTACTGTACTCCAACTTCTCTATGGTTCATATCCTCCAATACTACTCATAGATGCATTGGAATAAGCAAACAACACACGAAAAATATAATCTGTCAAAGACAGAACAGTCTGTAGTAATTTGCAGGGTTCTCCTACTTCTGGAACTCCAAAAATTTCAAACTAAATTGGTAAATTTGCGCAATTTGTCTGCCAATCAGCAGAAATAAGAATCAACTAAAAATCACGCTCCAGTAAAATCCCACGACTACTTTAGCAAGTGCTAACGATTCTGTTTTTCACAACAAGATCATATAAACTTCACACAAGACTTACCAAAGGTTCTACTTGGCACAAACACTAAACAAAACATGAAACCGCATCTAAAAAGAGGCTAGATGAAATATTTATTCCCTAACAGCAACAAAAACAAAAAACATAAAGTTGGGTTGCCTCCCAACAAGCGCTATCGTTTTACGCCCCTAGCTAGGCACGATGATTTCAATGATGCTCACATAAAAGATAAGAATTGAAAATAACGGGAGCATCATGAAGCATATGAATAGCACATTTAAGTCTAACCCACTTCCTATGCATAGGGATTTTTTGAGCAAACAACTTATGGGAACAATAATCAACTAGCATAGGAAGGGAAAACAAACATAACTTCAAAACTTTAAGCACATAGAGAGGAAACTTGATATTATTGCAATATGTAGAAGCATATGATCCTCTCTCATAATAATTTTCAGTAGCATCATGAATGAATTCAACAATATAACCAGCACATAAAGCATTCTTTTCATGATCTACTTGCATAGAGATTTTACTACTCCCATCATAAGCAAAATTCTTCTCATTCATAGTAGTGGGAGGAGCAAACTCAACAAAATAACTATCATGTGAAGCATAATCCAATTGAAAACTAAAATCATGATGAAAAGTATCATGTTTATCATTATTCTTAATAGCATACTTTGTTCTCATAATCAATTGGAACCTCTTCCGAAATAGTGGATTCATCACTAAATAAAGTCATGACCTCTCCAAATCCACTTTCATCAATATAATCATCATAAATAGGAGGCGTGCTTTCATCATAATAAATTTGCTCATCCAAACTTGGGGAATAAACATATCATCTTCATTAAACATAGCTTCCCCAAGCTTGTGGCTTTGCATATCATTAGCATCATGGGTATACAAAGAATTCATACTAACAACATTGCAATCATGCTCATCAAGCACATATTTTATGCGAAGCATTCTATGTAATTCTTCTTCTAGCACTTGAGCACAATTTTCCTTCCCATCATTTTCATGAAAGATATTAAAAAGATGAAGCATATGAGGTAACCTTAATTCCATTTTTTGTAGTTTTCTTTTATAAACGAAACTAGTGATAAAACAAGAAACTAAAAGATTTGATTGCAAGATCTAAAGATATACCTTCAAGCGCTAACCTCCCTGGCAACGGCGCCAGAAAAGAGCTTGATGTCTACTACGCAACCTTCTCCTTGTAGACATTGTTGGGCCTCCAAGTGCAGACGTTTGTAGGAGAGTAGCAAATTTCCCTCAAGTGGATGACCTAAGGTTTATCAATCCGCGGGAGGTGTAGGATGAAGATGGTATCTCTCAAGCAACCCTGCAACCAAATAACAAAAAGTCGCTTGTGTCCCCAACACACCCAATACAATGGTAAATTGTATAGGTGCACTAGTTGGGCGAAGAGATGGTGATACAAGTGCAATATGGATGGTAGATATTGGATTTTGTGGAAGGAAAATATAAAAAAAACAAGGTAGCAAGTGGTAAACGTGAGCATAAACGGTATTGCAATGATAGTAGAGAAGGCCTAGGGTTCATACTTTCACTAGTGGAAGTTCTCTCAACAAGGATAACATAATTGGATCATATTACTAGCCCTCAACATGCAACAAAGAGTCACTCCAAAGTCACTAATAGCGGAGAACAAACGAAGAGATTATGGTAGGGTACGAAACCACATCAAAGCTATTCTTTCTGATCGATCTATTCAAGAGTCCGTAGTAACGTTCAATTATCATAGAGTTCGTACTAGAATAACACCTTAAGACACAAATCAACCAAAACCCTAATGTCACCTAGATACTCCATTGTCACCTCAAGTATCCGTGGGCATGATTATACGATATGCATCACACAATCTCAGAAACATCTATTCAACCAACACATAGAACTTCAAAGAGTGCCCCAAAGTTTCTACCGGAAAGTCAAGACGAAAACGTGTTCCAACCCCTATGCATAGGTTCCCAAGGTCACGGAACCCGCAAGTTGATCACCAAAACATACATCAAGTGGATCACATGATATCCCATTATCACCACAGATAAACACGTGCAAGACATACATCAAGTGTTCTCAAATCCTTAAAGACTCAATCCGATAAGATAACTTCAAAGGGAAAACTCAATCCATTACAAGAGAGTGGAGGGGGAGAAGCATTATAAGATCCAAAAATAGCAAAGCTCTCGATACATCAAGATCGTGCCATCTCAAGAACACGAGAGAGAGAGAGAGAGAGAGAGAGAGATCAAACACATAGCTACTGGTAGATACCCTCAGCCCCGAGGGTGGACTACTCCCTCCTCGTCATGGAGAGCGCCGGGATGATGAAGATAGCCACCGGAGAGGGATTGCCCCCTCCGGTAGGGTGCCAGAACGGCTATAGATTGGTTTTCGGTGGCTAGAGAGGCTTTCGGCGGCGGAACTCCCGATCTAGGTTAATTTCCGAAGGTTTCAGTATTTATAGGATTTTTTGGCGTAGGTCCCAAGTCAGGGGGGCCTCGAGGCTGTCCTCGAGATAGGAGGGCGCGCCCCCTGCCCAGGGCGGGCCCTCCACCCTCGAGGGCAGCCCGTGGCTCTCTTGGCCCAACCCTTTTGCTTCGGGGGCTTCTTTTGGTCCAGAAAAAATCAAAAAAAATTGGCTCGTCAATTGGACTCCGTTTGATATTCCTTTTCTGTAAAACCCTAAAACAGGAGAAAAACAGAAACTGGCACTGGGCTCTGGGTCAATAGGTTAGTCCCAAAAATCATATAAAGTGTATAATAAAGCTCATAAGACATCCTAGAAGGATAATATAATAGCATGGAACAATCAAAAATTATAGATACGTTGGAGACGTATCAAGACGCGGATAAGTCTTTCGCCCCCCCCCCCCACCCGCTCCTTTCTTCCTTATGGAACTTGAACGTACGAGGCTTCGTTCTCTCCTATGCCATCGTGCTCCCTTCTTTCCTTGTGTCCAACAAGCTTTGTCTTGCACCGGGGCTGGGTAGTAGCATGGTGGGAAGGGAGCGAGCGAAGGGCCTGACCCTACCATATTACTATTCCCACCAAGGGCATGAATACAATTATGGGGCAGGGAAGGAACGGCAAGGCTTGTTGCCGGGGCACGTTGCTTATCTTAAGATAACAAGGATCCGTTCCTTGGTGTGGCTCTTGCCCGCGCAGAAGCAAACCCGACAAACACCCTTCTCTTCTTAAATATGTTGTAAACAAGTACAATTCATACGGAATGCATACATAAGCAAGGGGTTACATGATTTAAATCTTACAAAGGCCCATAGGCTTAAAAACTAAAAAGAGATAAGATGCCCATGATCCCTTTCTTGTCCCTCTCCTCAGGAAACGGAACAAGATGGCGAAGGGCGAAAGAAGCGCCTAGGCGAAGCGCAAGCAGCAGAAATCACCAAGAGAACATCCCGGCGGCCGTCCCAAAGGAGGCTGACAATGATGGCGTCGGGAGAAGAGCCAAAAGATGGAGCAGCGGGCCGGCGATGTGCAGGTTGACGCCCGCGTATTCCGACATGACGACCACCGCCCACCTTCTTCGCCTTCTCCGGCCTCCCAACGCCAGCCGCCCAAGGAGGCGACCCCGAGAAGTTCGAGGGGTTGGCGGTGCAGATGATGGTGCTGCCAGCATCGCCTAGGGACGGCGTATCCGCCGCCTAGTCGGACCCGTCATCCTCCTGCCCGCCGCCCTCGTCGTTGTTGCCGCTTTCCTCCCCATCGCTCTCGCTCGAGGAGGAGTTTCCATCGTCGGTTGAGCTCTCCACACAGCACCCTAGCCTGTGTCCCGAGCGCCCGAAGACTTTAACGGAGAGCAGATCGCCCTCCGCTAGCCTGAAGCAGAGGACGTGCCCCTTCACCAAGCAGTGGGCGCGCGTGAAGGTCTTCCACCCCCGGCGGAGAAGCATCACGTGAGGGGTGGGAAACCTGGTGTCCACCCACATGGCGCCATGGCAACATCTCTCCATAAGAAGCCTTAGCCTTGGTGGTTGATTGACCTCCAACGCCCTCACAAACGCTCTAGGAAGGCGGAGGCGACTGCGCGGCGGCTCGCGCGGCTGTACGATGAACTCCAACGCCGTGTCCTTGACATGGCCGTGTGGGGAGGCAGGAGGAGATGACGAAGGAGATGAAGACGGTGACAATGACGACGCGGGTGTCCCCCGACCTCGTCTGCCTCTGCCCCGACTGCCTCACCGGCCGCGGCTCCGGCTGGCGCTTCTGCCTCCAGCATTCCCCCCATCTGAGGCATCCGGCTCCTCTTTGACCACCGCCGCCCTCTGATGGGAAAACGACCTGGTCGCTTCCGCGGAGGAATGGCCACGACTGCGCCCTCTCGGCATACCTTGGGGAGGGAAGGAATCAAACAGGAAGAAGATGGGTGGAGAGGTGGGAAGTGCCGCTCCTCTCATCCCCTCTTTATAGAAGGGCAACCACCCGAATCAACCAGTCCAAACGCCCAAGGAATGAGGGAACAGGACCGACCCACTGCTCCAATCAGCGGCGTCCCCCCCTCAGCATTAATGCCCACGCCCTCCGCATCTGCCGCTTGCCCTCCCTGATGCATGAGGGATACGTGGCGAGTGGATCGGGAGTTGGGTGACGTGTGGTATGGCCGTTTCGCACCCCCGTGATCGTGGGGCGACCCGAGTCCACTTAGTAAATGGGCCGCGCCCCCCATGACTTCCTCTATTCTTTATGAGGAGGGCGCGAACCGCCTCTTTACTATTTTTGTACCACAAGATGGCGCAAGCACGCTGCGGTCATCCCACGCACGACCCCCCACGTTAGTGCAGATCTTGGGGAACCGCAACCATCGAAGGAGTTACTGTGGTAAAGGAAATCCAACTTCACTGCCCGCACACCGTTCTGGGCCTAGCCCAACAACGCGTTGTGCTTATGAATGGCCCAGGCCCGGGGGCTCCTGTCGATGTACAAAAGTAGGGGCGCTCTTTCTTTACCCCTTACTTGTGCACGAGAAGTCAGAGCCACGCCTATGGACAAACATAATCGGGAAGAAGGAGGAAGCCAGGAATGCAAAGTTACCAAAACAGATGCCAAGACAAACAGCATGAGAAGACCAAGCAAAGAGACAGGCTCCCCCGGCAAGGACTCTTGCCGGGGCAGCCTGCGCACCACCCGGCAAGGGCTCTTGCCGTGGCGTTCCACTCAGACGCCACCGTCACAGCCACCCTTGAAGCCTATGGGATCCAATGATACCAACAACATTAGAGCCAAGGCTCGGGAAGCGCCCACGTGATGGCATGCAGATCTTTGTGAAGACAAAGATCAATGACTCCCAAGGTAAGATCCAGAAGACATGGCGATCGTGAGGTTCCTTACCGAGGATGCCCGCGAGGCCCCGGGAAGGCTCCTTGCCGAAGACACCCCAAAGCCCCGGTAAGCCTCTTGCCGCAGGGCACTCACGGAGTCCCCGGCAAGACCCTTGCCGGGAATAGAAGCAAGTCTGCGGCAAGCTCTTGCCGCCCCGTCGCCTCCCCAGCTCGGCGGCCGACCCGCTGGCCCAGGCAGGCACCCACGTGGCGATACGTGGTTCCTGGGCCAGCTAGCCAAGCACCTACGTGGTGGCATGCAGATCTTCGTGAAGACCCTACCGCGACGCCACCTCAGCTGCCTACCTCGCTGGCCTGGACGCATGTCGCGACCAGACAAAGCGGCCACGGATGGGACGGGCTTCTTTCCCGTCCCCGATAAAGTAAATAGACACCTAAGCAGCGCATTGAATGCGCCTTGTCCCGTAATGGCGTGGGATAAGCATATACACTATACACCTTTCCACCTCCTGTGTGCCACTGTGGCAGCCCCTTTAGACTATAAAAGGAGGCCCGCGGCGTACTGGAGGAGGATTCGGATCCTGAAAAGCTGGATAGGCACCGTAGCTAGCTCAAGAGCTCAAGAACACTCAAATATACATCAAAGCAGGACTAGGTTATTACGCATCCTCGCGGCTCGAACCTGGGTAAACGATCGTTGTGCTGACTCTTAGACCTGCTCTTTGCACAACTTCGCGCCCGCCAACCGTAGAAGGGATTCCAGTGATCCCATAGGTGTCGTCTCGTACCGACACTTTGGGTGTCAAATCACATGGCGATATAAACTAGATTATTGACTAGTAAACCCTTTGGGTGTTGGTCACATGGCGATGTGAACTATGGGTGTTATTCACAGAGCGATGTGAATTGTCAGTATTAAATCACATGGCGATGTGAACTAGATTATTGACTCTAGTACAAGTGGGACAATGAAGGAAATATTCCCTAGAGGCAATAATAAAGTTGTTATTTACATGCTAGAATTGTATTAACCGGAAACTTAGTACATGTGTGAATACATAGACAAAACAGAGTGTCCCTAGTATGCCTCTACTTGACTAGGTCGTCTATCAAAGATGGTTATGTTTCCTAACCATAGCCATTTGTTGTCATTTGATGAAAAGGATCACATCATTAGAGAATGATGTGATGGACAAGAACCATCCGTTAGCTTAGCACTATGATCGTTTAGTTTTATTGCTATTGCTTTCTTCTTGACTTATACATGTTCCTCTAACTATGAGATTATGCAACTCCCGAATACTGGAGGAACACCTTGTGTGCTATCAAACGTCACAACGTAACTGGGTGATTATAAATATGCTCTATAGGTGTCTCCGAAAGTGTTTGTGTTGTTGGCATAGATCGAGAATAGGATTTGTCACTCCGAGTATCGGAGAGGTATCTCTGGGCCCTCTCGGTAATACACATCATAATAAATTATTGCAAGCAAATGACTAATGAGTTAGTCACAAGATGATGTATTATAGAACGAGTAAAGATACTTGCTGGTAACGAGATTGAACTAGGTATGATGATACCGACAATCGAATCTCGGGCAAGTAACATACCGATGACAAAGGGAACAACGTATGTTGTTGTGCGGTTTGACCGATAAAGATCTTCATAGAATATGTAGGAACTGAAGGAAATATGCCCTAGAGGCAATAATAAAGATGTTATTTGTATTTCCTTATATCATGATAAATGTCTTTTATTCATGCTAGAATTGTATTAACTGGAAACTTAGTACATGTGTGAATACATAGACAAAACAGAGTGTCCCTAGTATGCCTCTACTAGACTAGCTCATTGATCAAAGATGGTTATGTTTCCTAACCATAGACATGAGTTGTCATTTGATCAATGGGATCACATCATTAGGAGAATGATGTGATGGACAAGACCCATCCGTTAGCATAGCACTTTGATCGTTTAGTTTTACTGCTATTGCTTTCTTCATGACTTATACATGTTCCTATGACTATGAGATTATGCAACTCCCGAATACCGTAGGAACACCTTGTGTGCTATCAAACGTCACAACGTAACTGGGTGATCATAAAGATGCTCTACAGGTGTCTCTGAAAGTATTCGTGGTGTTGGCATAGATCAAGATTAGGATTTGTCACTCCGAGTGTCGGAGAGGTATCTCTGGGCCCTCTCGGTAATGCACATCATAATAAGCCTTGCAAGCAAATGACTAATGAGTTAGTCACGAGATGATGTATTACGGAATGAGTAAAGAGACTTGCCGGTAACGAGATTGAACTAAGGTATTGAGATACCGACGATCGAATCTCGGGCAAGTAACATACCGATGACAAAAGGAACAACGTATGTTGTTATGCGGTTCGACCGATAAAGATCTTCGTAGAACATGTAGGAGCCAATATGGGCATCCAGGTTCCGCTATTGGTTATTGACCAGAGAAATGTCTCGGTCATGTCTACATAGTTCTCGAACCCGTAGGGTCCGCACGCTTAACGTTTCGTTGACGATATAGTATTTAATGAGTTATGTATGTTGATGACCGAATGTTGTTCGGAGTCCCGGATGTGATCACGGACATGACGAGGAACTCTGGAATGGTCCGGAGATAAAGATTAATATATGGGATAATAGTGTTTGACCTCCGGAAGGGTTCCGGAATTCACCGGAAGGGGTTCCGGATGTTTCCCGAAGTGTTTGGGTACGAGAACACGTTATTTGGGCCAAAAGGGAAAGCACACAAGGTTTTTGGAAAGCGCAAAAGGAAGTTTTGCGGAGTCCAGGGGCCAGACGCCAGGGTCCCTGGCGTCTGGGTCCAGACGCCGGGAACCCTGGCGTCTGGCCCTGGAGTCTGAGAAGGACTCTTGCCTTTCGGGTGAAACCGACTTTGTGAAGGCTTTTACTCCAAGTTTCGACCCCAAGGCTCAACATATAAATAGAGGGGTAGGGCTAGCACCCAAGACACATCAAGATACACCAAGCCGTGTGCCGGCTACCCCGACCCTCTAGTTTATCCTCCGTCTAGTTTCTGTAGTGCTTGGCGAAGCCCTGCAGAGATTGTTCTTCATCAACAACCGTCACCACGCCGTCGTGCTGCCGGAACTCATCTACTACTTCGCCCGTCTTGCTGGATCAAGAAGGCGAGGACGTCATCGAGCTGAACGTGTGCTGAACGCGGAGGTGCCGTACGTTCGGTACTAGATCGGGACGGATCGTGAAGGTGCACGACTACATCAACCGCGTTGATAAACGCTTCCACTTTCGGTCTACGAGGGTACGTAGACACACTCTCCCCTCTCGTTGCTATGCATCTAGTAGATAGATCTTGCGTGATCGTAGGAAAATTTTGAAATTACTACGTTCCCCAACAGTGGCATCATGAGCCAGGTCTATGCGTAGATGATATGCACGAGTAGAACACAATGAGATTGTGGACGATACTAGTCATACTGCTTACCAGCATGTCATACTTTGCTTCGGCGGTATTGTGAGATGAAGCGGCCCGGACCGACATTACGCGTACGCTTACGCGAGACTGGTTTCACCGTTACGAGCACTCGTTGCTTAAAGGTGACTGGCGGGTGTCTGTCTCTCTCACTTTAGCTGAATCAAGTGTGGCTACGCCCGGTCCTTGTGAAGGTTAAAACAGCACATACTTGACGAAACATCGTTGTGGTTTTGTATGCGTAGGTAAGAACGGTTCTTGCTAAAACCCGTAGCAGCCACGTAAAACTTGCAACAAACAAAGTAGAGGACGTCTAACTTGTTTTTGCAGGGCATGTTGTGATGTGATATGGTCAAGACATGATGAGTTATACGGTTTTGTATGAGATGATCATGTTTTGTAAAGTTATCGGCAACTGGCAGGAGCCATATGGTTGTCGCTTTATTGTATGAAATGCAATCGCCATGTAATTGCTTTACTTTATCACTAAGCGGTAGCGATAGTCGTAGAAGCAATAGTTGGCGAGACGACAGCGATGCTACGATGAAGATCAAGGTGTCAAGCCGGTGACGAAGGTGATCATGACGGTGCTTTGGAGATGGAGATCAAAAGCACAAGATGATGATGGCCATATCATGTCACATATTTTGATTGCATGTGATGTTTATCTTATTATGCTTCTTATTTTGCTTAGAACGACGGTAGCATTATAAGATGATCCCTTACTAAATTTCAAGGTATAAGTGTTCTCCCTGAGTATGCACCGTTGCGAAAGTTCGTCGTGCCGAGACACCACGTGATGATCGGGTGTGATAAGCTCTACGTTCAAATACAACGGGTGTAAGCCAGTTTTGCACACGCAGAATACTCGGGTTAAACTTGACGAGCCTAGCATATGCAGATATGGCCTCGGAACACTGGAGACCGAAAGGTCGAGCGTGAATCATATAGTAGATATGATCAACATAAGATGTTCACCATTGAAACTACTCCATCTCACGTGATGATCGGACATGGTTTAGTTGATTTGGATCACGTGATCATTTAGATGACCGGAGGGATGTCTATCTAAGTGGGAGTTCTTTAATAATATGATTAAATTGAACTTTAATTTATCATGAAGTTAGTCCTGGTAGTATTAGCATATCTATGTTGTAGATCAATAGCTCGCGATGTTGCTCCCCGTTTATTTTTCATATGTTCCTAGAGAAAACCAAGTTGAAAGATGTTAGTAGCAATGATGCAGAATTGTTCCGTGATCTGAGGATTATCCTCATTGCTGCACAGAAGAATTATGTCCTTGATGCACCGCTAGGTGACAGACCTATTGCAGGAGCAGATGTAGACGTTATGAACGTTTTGACAAAAGCTCGATATGATGACTACTTGATAGTTTAGTGCACCATGCTTTACGGCTTATAACCGGGACTTCAAAAACGTTTCGAAACGCCACAGAGCATATGAGATGTTCCAAGAGTTGAAATTAGTATTTCATACTCATGCCCGTGTCAAGAGGTATAAGACCTCTGACAGTACTTTGCCTACAAGATGGAGGAGAATAGCTCAATCAGTGAGCATGTGCTCAGATTGTCTGGGTAGTACAATTGCTTGAATCAAGTGGGAGTTAATCTTCCAGATAAGATAGTAATTGACAAAGTTCTCTAGACACTATCACCAAGTTAGTAGAACTTCGTGATGAACTATAATATGCAAGGGATGACGAAAGTAATTCCCGAGCTCTTCACGATGCTGAAATCGGCGAAGGTAGAAATCAAGAAAGAGCATCAAGTGTTGATGGTTAACCAGACCACTTGTTTCAAGTAAAGGGCAAAGCGATAGAAGGGGAACTTCAAGAAGAATGACAAGCAAGTTGTCACTCCGTGAAGAAACCCAAAGCTAAACTCAAGCCTGAAACAAGTGCCTCTACTGCAAAGGAAATGGTCACTAGAAGTGGAACTGCCCTAGATATTTGGCGGATAAGAAGGATGGCAAAGTGAACAAAAGGTATATTTGATATACAGATTATTGATGTGTATTTTACTAGTGTTCATAGCAACCCCTCGGTATTTGATATTGGTTCAGTTGCTAAAGAGTAGTAACTCGAAATGGGAGTTGCATAATGAACAGAAACTAGTTAAAGGATGAAGTGACGATGTGTATTGGAAGTAGTTCCAAGATTGATATGATCATCATCGCACACTCCCTATACTTTCGGGATTAGTGTTGAACCTAAATAAGTGTTATTTGGTGTTGAGCATGAATATGATTTGATCATGTTTATTGCAATACGGTTATTCATGTAAGTTAGAGAATAATTGTTGTTCTGTTTACATGAATAAAACCTTCTATGGTCATACACCCAATGAAAATGGTTTGTTGGATCTCGATCGTGGTAATACACATATTCATAATATTGAAGCCAAAAGATGCAAGGTTAATAATGATAGTGCAACTTATTTGTGGCACTGCCGTTTAGGTCATATTGGTGTAAAGCGCATGAAGAAACTCCATAGTGATGGACTTTTGGAATCACTTGATTATGAATCACTTGGTGCTTGCGAACCATGCCTCATGGGCAAGATGACTAAAACTCCGTTCTCCGGAACTGTGGAGCAAGCAACAGATTTGTTGGAAATCATACATGATGATGTATGCAGACCAATGAGTGTTGAAGCTCGCGGCAGGTATCGTTATTTTCTGTCCTTCACTGATGATTTGAGCAGATATGGGTATATCTACTTAATGAAGCACAAGTCTGAAACATTTGAAAAGTTCAAAGAATTTCAGAGTGAAGTGGAGAATCATCGTAACAGAAAATAAGAGTTTCTACGATATGATCGTAGAGGTAAAATATTTGAGTTAGCGAGTTTGGCCTTCAGTAAAAACAATGTGAAATAGTTTCACTACTCACGCCACCTGGAACACCATAGTGTAATGGTGTGTCCGAACGTCATAACCGTACTTTATTAGATATGGTTCGATCGATGATGTGTCTTACCGATCTACCACTATCGCTTTTGGGGTTATGCATTAGAGACAGCTACATTCACGTTAAATAGGGCACCATCTAAAACCGTGGAGATGACACCGTATGAACTGTGGTTTGAGAAACCTAAGTTGTCATTTCTTTAAGTTTGGGACTGCGATGCTTATGTTAAAAAGTTTCAACATGATAAGCTCGAACCCAAATCGGAAAAGTAAATCTTCATAGGATACCCAAAAGGAAACTGTTGGGTACACCTTCTATCACAGATCCGAAGGCAAGATATTCGTTGCTAAGAATGGATCCTTTCTAGAGAAGGAGTTTCTCTCGAAAGAAGTGAGTGGGAGGAAAGTAGAACTTGATGAGGTAATTGTACCTTCTCTTGAATTGGAAAGTAGTACATCACAGAAACTGGTTCTAGTGATTCCTACACCAATTAGTGAGGAAGCTAATGATGATGATCATGAAACTTCAGATCAAGTTTCTGCTGAATTTCGTAGATCAACCAGAGTTTGTTCCGCACCAGAGTGGTACGGCAACCCGGTTCTGGAAGTCATGTTACCGGAACATGATGAACCTACGAACTATGAGGAAGCGATGATGAGCCCAGATTCCGCAAAATGGCTTGAGGCCATGAAATCTGAGATGGGATCCATGTATGAGAACAAAGTGTGGACTTTGGTTGACTAGCCCGATGATCGGCAAGCCATCGAAAAATAAATGGATCTTCAAGAGGAAGACTGACACTGACGGTAATGTTACTGTTTACAAAGCTCGACTTGTTGCGAAAGGGTTTCGACAAGTTCAAGGAGTTGACTACGATGAGACTTTCTCACCCGTAGCGATGCTTAAGTCTGTCCGAATCATGTTAGCAATTGCCGCATTTTATGAAATCTGGCAAATGGATAACAAAACTACATTCTTTAATAAATTTATTAAAGAAGACTTGTATATGATGCAATCAGAAGGTTTTGTCAATCCTAAAGGTGCTAACAAAATGTGCAAGTTCCAGCGATCCATCTATGGACTAGTGCAAGCATCTCGGAGTTGGAATATACGCTTTGATAAGTTGATCAAAGCATATAGATTTATACAGACTTGCGGTGAAGCCTGTATTTACAAGAAGTGAGTGGGAGCACTACAACCTTTCTGATAAGTATATGTGAATGACATATTGTCGATCAGAAATGATGTAGAATTTTCTGGAAAGCATGAAGGAGTGTTTGAAAGGAGTTTTTTCAAAGAAAGACCTTGGTGAAGCTGCTTACATATTGGGCATCAAGATCTATAGAGATAGATCAAGACGCTTGATAAGACTTTCGATGAGTACATACCTTGATAAGATTTTGAAGTAGTTCAAAATGGATCAGTCAAAGAAGGAGTTCTTCCCTGACTTGTAAGGTGTGAAGTTGAGTAAGACTCAAAGCGAGACCACGGCAGAAAAATATAGAGAGAATGAAAGTCATTCCCTATGCCTCAGCCATAGGTTCTATAAAGTATGCCATGCTGTGTAGCAAACATGTTGTGTACCTTGCCATGAGTTTGTCAAGGGGGTACAATAGTGATCCAGGAGTAGATCACTGTACAGCGGTCAAAATTATCCTTAGTAACTGGATGACTAAGGAAATGTTTCTCGATTATGGAGGTGATAAAGAGTTCGTCGTAAAGGGTTACACCGATGCAAGCTTTGACACTAAATCCAGATGACTCTAAGTATCAATCTGGATGCGTACTGAAAGTGGGAGCAATTAGCTAGAGTAGCTCTATGCGGAGCATTGTAGACATAGAAATTTGCGAAATACATACGGATCTGAATGTGACAGACCCGTTGACTAAACTTTTCTCACGAAGCAAAACATGATCACACCTTAGTACTCTTTGGGTGTTAATCACATAGCGATGTGAACTAGATTATTGACTCTAGTAAAACCTTTGGGTGTTGGTCACATGGCGATGTGAACTATGGGTGTTAATCACATGACGATGTGAACTATCGGTGTTAAATCACATGGCGATGTGAACTAGATTATTGACTCTAGTGCAAGTGGGAGACTGAAGGAAATATGCCCTAGAGGCAATAATAAAGATGTTATTTGTATTTCCTTATATCATGATAAATGTCTTTTATTCATGCTAGAATTGTATTAACTGGAAACTTAATACATGTGTGAATACATAGACAAAACAGAGTGTCCCTAGTATGCCTCTACTAGACTAGCTCATTGATCAAAGATGGTTATGTTTCCTAACCATAGACATGAGTTGTCATTTGATCAATGGGATCACATCATTAGGAGAATGATGTGATGGACAAGACCCATCCGTTAGCATAGCACTTTGATCGTTTAGTTTTACTGCTATTGCTTTCTTCATGACTTATACATGTTCCTATGACTATGAGATTATGCAACTCCCGAATACCGTAGGAACACCTTGTGTGCTATCAAACGTCACAACGTAACTGGGTGATCATAAAGATGCTCTACAGGTGTCTCTGAAAGTATTCGTGGTGTTGGCATAGATCAAGATTAGGATTTGTCACTCCGAGTGTCGGAGAGGTATCTCTGGGCCCTCTCGGTAATGCACATCATAATAAGCCTTGCAAGCAAATGACTAATGAGTTAGTCACGAGATGATGTATTACGGAACGAGTAAAGAGACTTGCCGGTAACGAGATTGAACTAGGTATTGAGATACCGACGATCAAATCTCGGGCAAGTAACATACCGATGACAAAGGGAACAACGTATGTTGTTATGCGGTTCGACCGATAAAGATCTTCGTAGAATATGTAGGAGCCAATATGGGCATCCAGGTTCCGCTATTGGTTATTGACCGGAGAGATGTCTCGGTCATGTCTACATAGTTCTCGAACCCGTAGGGTCCGCACGCTTAAACGTTCGTTGACGATATAGTATTTAATGAGTTATGTATGTTGGTGACCGAATGTTATTCGGAGTCCCGGATGTGATCACGGACATGACGAGGAACTCCGGAATGGTCCGGAGATAAAGATTAATATATGAGATAATAGTGTTTGACCTCCGGAAGGGTTCCGGAATTCACCGGAAGGGGTTCCGGATGTTTCCCGAAGTGTTTGGGTACAAGAACACTTTATTTGGGCCAAAAGGGAAAGCACACAAGGTTTTTGGAAGGCGCAAAAGGAAGTTTTGCGGAGTCCAGGGGCCAGACGCCAGGGTCCCTGGCGTCTGGGTCCAGACGCCGGGAACACTGGCGTCTGGCCCTGGAGTCCGAGAAGGACTCTTGCCTTACGGGTGAAACCGACTTTGTGAAGGCTTTTACTCCAAGTTTCGACCCCTAGGCTCAACATATAAATAGAGGGGTAGGGCTAGCACCCAAGACACATCAAGATACACCAAGCCGTGTGCCGGCTACCCCGACCCTCTAGTTTATCCTCCGTCTAGTTTCTGTAGTGCTTGGCGAAGCCCTGCAGAGATTGTTCTTCATCAACAACCGTCACCACGCCGTCGTGCTGCCGGAACTCATCTACTACTTCGCCCGTCTTGCTGGATCAAGAAGGCGAGGACGTCATCGAGCTGAACGTGTGCTGAACGCGGAGGTGCCGTACGTTCGGTACTAGATCGGGACGGATCGTGAAGGTGCACGACTACATCAACCGCGTTGATAAACGCTTCCGCTTTCGGTCTACGAGGGTACGTAGACACACTCTCCCCTCTCGTTGCTATGCATCTAGTAGATAGATCTTGCGTGATCGTAGGAAAATTTTGAAATTACTACGTTCCCCAACAGGAACCAATATGAGCATTCAGGTTCCGCTATTGGTTATTGACCGGAGATGAGTCTCGATCATGTCTACATAGTTCTCGAACCCGTAGGGTCCGCACGCTTAACGTTCGATGACGATTGGTATTATGAGCTTATGTATTTTGATGTACCGAAGGTAGTTAGGAGTCCCGGATATGATCACGGACATGACGAGGAGTCTCGAAATGGTCGAGACATAAAGATTGATATATTGGATGACTATGTTTGGACTTCGGAAGTGTTTCGAGTAAGTTTGGACAAATACCGATGTACCGGGGGGTTACCGGAACCCCCCGGGGAGTGTAATGGGCATCATGGGCCTTAGTGGAGAAGAGGAGGGGCAGCCAGGGCACGCCACACGCCCCCTCCCACTCTAATCCGAATTGGACAAGGAAGGGGGGCGCCCCCCCCCCTTTTCCTTCCCCCTCTCTCCTCCTTCCTTCCCTCCAGCTCCTACTCTTGGAAGGGTTGGAGTCCTACTCCCGGCGGGAGTAGGACTCCCCTTGGGGCGCGCCTAGGTGGCCGGCCTCCTCCCCCTCCTCCACTCCTTTATATACGGGGGAGGGGGCACCCCATAGACACACAAGTTGATCATTGATCTCTTAGCCGTGTGCGGTGCTCCGCTCCACCATAATCCACCTCGGTCATATCGTAGCGGTGCTTAGGTGAAGCCCTGCGTCGGTAACTTCATCATCACCATCATCACGCTGTTGTGCTGACGGAACTCTCCCGCGAAGCTCTACTGGATCGTGAGTTCATGGGACGTCACCGAGCTGAACGTGTGCAGATCGCGGAGGTGTCGTACGTTCGGTACTAGGATCGGTCGATCATGAAGACGTACAACTACATCAACCGCGTTGTCATAACGCTTCCGCTTACGGTCTACGAGGGTACGTGGACGACACTCTCCCCTCTCGTTGCTATGCATGACCATGATCTTGCGTGTGCGTAGATTTTTTTTTAAATACTACGTTCCCCAACATTAACACCCTCCCTTAATCTGAACTTCCCAAGTTAAATTACTCTTGAATTCCTCAAACGGTCGTGAGGCCAAGGCTTTTGTAAAACCATCTGCAACTTGATCCTTTGAATGAACGAACTGAATCTGCAACTCCTTATTAGCAACTCTTTCCCTCACAAAATGATAGTCAATCTCTATGTGTTTGGTTCTTGCATGAAAGATAGGATTAGCAGATAGGTATGTAGCACCAAGATTACCACAGCAAAGACATGGGGTTGGTGTGTGACATATGCCAAGTTCCTTTAGCATGGACATTACCCATATAATCTATGCTGTTGCATTTGCCAATGATTTGTATTCTGCCTCAGTACTTGACCTGGAAACTGTGGCTTGTTTCTTTGCACACCATGAAATCAAATCAGGTCCAAAGAAGACTGCAAAAGCACCTGTTGATCTTCTATCATCTATGCAACCTGCCTAGTCAAAATCAGAAAATGCACTAAGAAGTGTGGATGATGACTTGCTAAAGGTTAGGCCAATACTCAAAGTATTTTTCACACATCTTAGTATACGTTTGGCAGTAGTCCAATGAGTTGTAGTTGGTGCATGCAGAAACTGACAAACCTTATTGACAGCAAAGGAAATATCAAGTCTGGTGAGAGTCAAATACTGTAGTGCACCCACCAAACTTTTGTACTTAGTACCATCCTCTTGACTCAGGCGTTCTCCTTCAGCAAGAGAGAGTTTTTCTGAAATGGACAATGGTGTTGGTGATGGTTTACAGCCCTCCAATCCAGCTCTATTCAAAATATCAGTTGCATATTTTTCTTGGGAAAGATGAAGACCACCTTCCTTGTTTTTCTTGACTTCAATACCAAGGAAGTAATGCGGGTCACCTAGATCATTGAGGGTAAATTCTGAATTCAAATCCTTTAACAATGCAGTTAGTGCCTCATTTGATGAGCTTGTGACATTGATATCATCAACGTATATAAGCACAAATATGGATGTTTTGAACTTGTTGTAAATAAATAGTGATGTGTCAGATTTAGAAGGAACAAAACCAAGTGTTTGCAACTTTGAACTCAGACGTGAGTACCATGCTCTAGGGGCTTGCTTCAACCCATAAAGAGATTTATCAAGCATGCACACATGAAAAGGTTTATTCTTATCTTCAAACCCAGGAGGTTGTTTCATGTACGCTTCCTCTTCCAGAACACCATGAAGAAACATATTCTGCACATCTAGCTGTCTCAGACTCCAGCCTCTGGATACGGCAATAGACAAAACAAGACGGATACTGACAGCCTTAACAACAAGACTGAATGTATCCTCATAATCTATGGCATACCTGTGTTTGAATCCTTTAGCAACAAGTCTGGCCTTGTAACGATCTATTGTACCATCTGACTTTCTCATTATCCTGAACACCCATTTGAAGTCAATTAATTTTTTACCTCGATGTGAAGGAACTAGGTGCCATGTCTTATTTTTCTGAAGTGCTTGGAACTCTTCCTCCATAGCTTTTCTCCACTTGGGATCCACACTTGCTTCTTAAAAAGTACTAGGTTCCCCTGTTTAACACGCCAAGCCAAATTTAACTTTATAATTTACAGGTTGAATTACCCCTGTTCAAACTCTTGTACGTGGCGGTGTAGTATGTTATACGTCTCCAACGTATCTATAATTTTTTATTGTTCCATGCTATTATATTATCCATGTAGGATGTTTTATGGGCTTTTATATACACTTTTATATGATTTTGGGGACTAACCTATTAACCTAGAGCCCAATGCTAGTTTCTGTTTTTTCCTTGTTTTCAAGTTTTACAGAAAATGAATATCAAACGGAGTCCAATTGACGTGCAGATTTTTGATGATTTTTTTTCCTGGACCAAAAGAAGCCCCCGAAGTAAAAGAGTTGCGCCAGGAGAGCCACGGGCTGCCCACGAGGGTGGGGGGCGCGCCCACCCCAAGTGGTGGCGCTCCCTATCTCGTGGACAGCCTGGAGACCCCCCCCCTGGCGTGAGACCTACACCAAAAAATCCTATAAATACTGAAACCTCCGGAAAGTAACCTAGATCGGGTGTTCCGCCGCCGAAAGCCTCTGTTGCCACCAAAAACCAATCTAGACCCTGTTCCGGCACCCTGTCGGAGGGGGAATCCTTCTCCGGTGGCCATCTTCATCATCCTGGCGCTCTCCATGACGAGGAGGGAGTAGTCCACCGTCGGGGCTGAGGGTATGTACCAGTAGCTATGTGTTTGATCTCTCTCTCTCTCTCTCTCTCTCTCTCTCTCGTGTTCTTGAGATGGCACGATGTTGATGTATCGCGAGCTTTGCTATTATAGTTGTATCTTATGATGCTTCTCCCCCTCTATCTTCTTGTGATGAATTGAGTTTTCCCTTTGAAGTTATCTTATCGGATTGAGTCTTTAAGGATTTGAGAACAGTTGATGTATGTCTTCCATGTGCTTATATGTGGTGACAATGGGATATCACGTGATCCACTTGATGTATGTTTTGGTGATCAACTTGCGGGTTCCGTGACCTTGGGAATCTATGCATAGGGGTTGACACACGTTTTCGTCTTGACTCTTTGGTAGAAACTTTGGGGCACTCTTTGAAGTTCTATGTGTTGGTTGAATAGATGTTTCTGAGATAGTGTGATGCATATCTTATAATCATACCCACAGATACTTGAGGTGACAATGGAGTATCTAGGTGACATTAGGGTTTTGGTTGATTTGTATCTTAAGGTGTTATTCTAGTACGAACTCTATGATAGATCGAACGGAAAGAATAGCTTCGTGTTATTTTACTACGACTCTTGAATAGATCGATCAGAAAGAATAACTTTGAGGTGGTTTCATACCCAACCATAATCTCTTCGTTTGTTCTCCGCTATTAGTTACTTTGGAGTGACTCTTTGTTGCATGTTGAGGGCTAGTAATATGATCCAGCTATGTTATCCTTGTTGAGAGAACTTCCACTAGTGAAAGTATGAACCCTAGGACTTGTTTCCTATCATTGCAACATCGTTTATGCTCACTTTTACCACTTGCTACCTTGCTGTTTTCATATTTTCAGTTCACGAAAACCTATATCTACCATCCATATTGCACTTGTATCACCATATCTTCGCCGAACTAGTGCACCTATACAATTTACAATTGTATTGGGTGTGTTGGGGACACAAGAGACTCTTCATTATTTGGTTGTAGGGTTGCTTGAGAGAGACCATCTTCATCCTACACCTCCCACGGATTGATAAACCTTAGGTCATCCACTTGAGGGAAATTTTCTACTGTCCTACAAACCTCTACACTTGGAGGCCCAACAACGTCTACAAGAAGAAGGTTGTGTAGTAGACATCAAGCTCTTTTCTGGCGCCGTTGCCGGGAGGTGAGTGCTTGAAGGTATATCTTTAGATCTTGCAATCGAATCTTTTAGTTTCTTGTTTTTATCACTAGTTTAGTTTATAAAAGAAAACTACAAAAAAATGGAATTTAGGTTACCTCATATGCTTCATCTTTTTAATATCTTTCGTGAAAATGATGGGAAGGAAAATTGTGCTCAAGTACTAGAAGAAGAATTACATAGAATGCTTGGCACTAAAAACTTTAATGATGAGCATGATTGCAATGTTGTTAGTGTGAATCCTTTGAATATACATGGTACTAATGATGATTGCACTAGTCATGATGAAAATATCTCATATAAGCATGTTGATTTTTGTGGAGTGCATAGAGTTTGCAAGTACATACCAAATAGAGAAGATGGATTTTGCAAGAGGCATAAGTATTTAGAAACTAAATGGTTGCTAGAGAGGCTAGATGATTGTGCTGAAAATTTAAAATTTCTTTTCCATCCTTGTGAACTTTGCAATGAACGTAATCACTTAAATCCACAATGTGAATTGTTTCATGATCGAATCGTGTCCAAAAATTGTGATGACTTGATCTCCGTTGCACATCATAATGAACTTAGTTTGCTTGTGGGTTATGAAGAAATAAAACGTTTAACTAAGGATCTTCCAGAATTTGTCCTTGATAAAGTTCTTGATTTTGATCTGGCGGAAATTTATATGTATTGTGGTGTGAATTGCATTGAAAATCCTTATATTGCCAATTACATAAAGTCAAGAAAACAAATAGGAGATGAAGAGAATACTAATGAAAGGGAAGAGATTTCCCAATATATTCCTATTCTTTCTTATGATGAATCAGGTAACGAGGAGGAGCCTTCTATTCAACCAATCTCATTAATAAGGAGCTCCAAAAAGAAGATTAAACCCATACCTAATGTGAAGAAGAAAATGAAAAGACGGAGAAGCAAAGATAAAAAGGTATCCCTCCAAAATGATGTTGCTCCTATTACTCATTGTGATGATGATAATTGCTATACTATCGATGCTATCCATACTATTAATGATGAGAGTGATTATGATTATGATATGAAAAGGCCCAAGCTTGGGTATGCTATGTTTGATGAGAATGATATATTTGAGAATTTATTTTCTGCAATTAATGTTTGTCCCAAGCTTGGGGAGGCTACGTTTGATGAAGATGATATATTTAGCCTCCCAAGTTTTGATGAGCAAATCTATTACGATGATAGCATGCCTCCAATTTATGATGATTATTGTGATGACACTTATGCTACAAAAAGTAGTGATGATTATATTTATAAAACTTGTAATGATTATGATTACCCTTTTTCTGAACATTACTCTTTTAATGTGGAAACAATCTATAGTATTCAAGTCTCTTATGATACTCCCACTATTCCGAATGAGAAGAATTTTGCTTATGTGGAGAGTAATAAAATTTATATGCTTGGGGATCATGACAAGAATGCTTTATGTGATAGTTATATTGTGGGATTCATTCATGTTGCTACTGAAAATTATTATGAGAGAGGATCATATGCTTGTAGGAATTGCAATAATATCAGGTTTCCTCTCTATGTGCTTGAAGTTTTGAAGCTATGATTGTTTTGCTTTCCTATGCTAGATGATTATTGTTCCCACAAGTTGTTTGCTCACAAAATCCCTATGCATAGGAAGTGGGTTTGACTTAAATGTGCTAGTCATATTCTCCATGATGCTCTCTTTATATTTCAATTCTTATCTTTTATGCGAGCATCATTGAAATCATCATGCCTAGCTAGGGGCGTTAAACGATAGCGTTTGTTGGGAGGCAACCCAACTTTATCTTTGTTCTTTGCTTTTTGCTTCTGTTTAGGAATAAATATTGCATATAGCTTCTACTTAGATGTGGTTTTGTGTTTTAATTAGTGTTTGTGCCAAGTAGAACCTTTGGGAAGACTTGTGAAGTTTATGTGATCATGCTGTAAAAAACAGAAACTTTAGCGCTCATGAGAATAACTACCATTTCTACAGAAGAGTGATTTTTAGTTTATTCTTTTTGCAGATGATTAATAGACAAATTCCTCACATCCACCAATTTATTTCAGAATTTTTAGAGTTACAGAAGTATTCGAAAGTTACAGATTGCTACAGACTGTTCTGTTTTTGACATATTCTGTTTTCTATGTGTTGTTTGCTTATTTTGATGAATCTATGAGTAGTATCGGAGGGTATGAACCATAGAAAAGTTGAAATACTGTAGATATTACACCAATATGAATTTAGAATGAGTTCACAACAGTACCTATGTGACACCCCGAGACCGTTGCGTCACGTGTTAGCCAGTTATTCGTCGCAGTTGCAATGTCATCTGCTTGCGTGTTGCACTTTGCCTTGTCATCTTGTGCATTGCATCATCATGTTTTCAAAACTTGCATCCGTCCGAGTCCGCCCGTCCTTTCCGTTCTCCATTCTGAGCCCAGACACACTCACACGCGCCCGCGACACCTCCGAATATTTATTTTATAAGTGACCGGAAAATGTTCTCGGAATGGGATGAAACTTGGCGTGTGGTCTTATTATACTGTAGACAGTCCGCCTGCCAAATTTCATCGCATTCAGAGCTCGTTTGATAGCCCAACCGTTAAATATTGCGGCACTAGTCGCCGGTTAATTCGTCGGACGTTTTCGGTCTCCGAAAATCCCCGCGGGCCTCTTCTCTTCTCTCCCCACAACCCCTCCTACACAGCCCACTAAACCAGCCATCAGCCCACCTACCTAACCCTACGCTCTGGACCGTCCGATGGCAATCGAACAGCTCCGAAACGGCCCCCAAAACCCTCTAACCTAGCCCCCTGCCTATTTAAGGGCCTCCCCCATGCCAAAAATGGCCTAAACCTAGCCTAACCCTAGCTTCCTAGCCTTCTCCCTCGGATCCGGTGCCTCCACCTCCCCCCTCCACTTGGCTCCGCCGCCAGCCGCCGCTCTCACCTCTCCCTGAGTGCCATGCGCCCCCTAGCCCCTCTCCTCCGCCGTAGGCCCGCCAGGCCCGCTCGGGGCCCGCCCGAGCCGCAAACCGGGCCCGAGCGCAGCAGCCGCCCGCCCACAGCGTGCCCAGCTCTCGAGCCAGGGACCTCGAGCCCCTTCGACCCACGCCGCTGCCGAGTTGCACCTCCCGCTCCGGACCACGCCGCCGTTCGCCAGGTCGCCGCCCGTCCTCCCGATCTGCACGCCTCCGCGCACACGCAGAACCCTCGCCCCGCGCCGCGCCTCCGGCCACTGATCTCCACCGCGCCGCCTTGTTTGCTCGCTGCTGCCGAACCCGAGGAGCTCGCCGGGGCCGCAGGTTGCCGGCTTTCTCCGCCCTTGCCGCCAATGGCTCCCCCGCCGGATTCGGTCGATCCCACTGCCGTGGCGCCTCGCCCCGCCCTTCCACCGACGATCTGCGCCGCCAGACTCGTCCCGGAGGTCGGGGACGATTCCCTCGCCCGTGCGTCACTGCCAGGAGGGCCCGGCCGCCCTCATCGACGGACATGTCCGGCCGGGACCGGACATGTCCGACCTCCTTCCCCTCGCCTGTGACTCTGCCATGTGGGCCCCAGCGGCGGACACATCCGTTTGCTCCCGGACATGTCCACGCCCCCC
>LR738710.1:746760614-746802818 GCA_902687465.1 Secale cereale
CCCCCCCCCGATGATGAAGGAGAGAAGCTCCTTGTCCTTGATGGGTTTGCCAGCCGCAGCAAGCTCATCAGAGAGGGCTCGTATCTGACCGAAGTAAGTAGTTGCACTCTGTGAGCCTTTTTGGGTGTTTGAGAGGGCGATGCGGCAACTGTTGGCATGGGAGAGGGATTGGGTAGCGAACATGTTAGCGAGTGCTGACTAGATCGTGTGGGATTTTTCTAGGGATGCAGCCTGAACAAGAACTTCCTTAGAGAGGTTCCGGAGGAGATAGGCCACGATCTGTTGGTCCTGGACGAGCCAGGGGTTGTAGGCGGGGTTGGGAACGATCTCTTCTTTCCCATCAGAGTTCTTTGTCATGATGGTCTTTGTGGGTTCGGCTGTGGGTTGATCAATGTACCCATATAGCCCAGCCCCCATGATTTGATTTCAAATTCTTGATTAAGATTTTTATATACATGTTTTTTATTATTGTTTTATTACATGGTAAATATTTTTTGTATACACATTTAAAATTTCTCAAATCCTTGATTAATATTGTCAAATACTTGTTCGACATTATTTTTTCGAATGCTTGATTAACATTTATATATATATGGTAAAAACAAATCATCATTTTTTTAATACACGTTCAACATTTTTCAAATACTTGTTTAACATTTTAAATGTTTTTTGTGGAGTATTTTTTGTAATATATATATATATATATATAATATTAAAGTATAAACAAAAGTACAAATATAAAGCAATAAATGAAAACATAAAACATAAAAAATCCCAGAAAAAAGAGGTTGTGGTCTCCCGTGCGCGTGGGCATGGCCATCTCGTTTGCCCCTTCAGTGAGTCAGAAGCTAGACTCGCTGAAGGCGAGATATAAGGGCGCCCACTTGCCACTTATTCCAAGTCTTCCGGGTCCTCGTCTGTAATGGGCCCATAGGCTGGTACGTCGTTGGCCCAGGGCTTAAACTGACCTAGGGGCTATGGGCCCACCTCCGGTACGATGAGGCACCCCTGGGCCGTAACATCGACAACCTTGGTAATAAATGTTATATATATCGAGAAATTGTTCTGTCATGAGTTTATCCCCTAACCAAACATCTTTCCAGAGTAGTGTTTTGGCTCGATGACCAATCAATCTGCCGCTAAGGCTAATGAAGGTTTCTCTGAACCTCACTCAGAGTCAGACCATGCAAGTGCTTCTTTGTAAGCATCTCCTACTAAATACCATTAGAGTTTTCCAACTTCCAAAGCCATTTCATCAATAGGAATTTGGCCATAACCTCTAGATTCATGATCCCTAAGCAATTACAACTCTTAGGCATGCAAAGAACATGCGAATTCACTAAATGTGTTTTTCTTCTTCTCTTGAATTCATCTTCTTAAGCACACTTTTTGGTACTTTCTGATCAGACAAGAATTAACTAGAGTGACCTTGTCCCCAATGCATAAAAGGTTACCAGTCCATCCAACATATTTTTCTCAACAAGAAAATTCCTCTGATGTAACCCATTGTGCATTTCTGAGTCTTTTAGCATCCGTAGGGATCCCCAGATATTTCAAAGGAAGAAGCCCAACCTCATAGGTGAAATTTTATTATACTCTCACACTCTCAAATTGGCATCCCCCAAGCAATAAATCTCACTTTTTGTGAAAATTGATTTTCAACCCAGATAATTGTTCAAACACATAGAGCAAAGTTTTAATTAGCCGGCGCCTATAGAATTCATGTATAATTGTCTAAAAATTGTTCTGAAATAGCCAGCTATAGCCTTTCTACAATTGATTTGGAGGACTGCCAATAGATGGTATAGCCCGCACAGAGCACAAAATTCAAATTCCTAACTTTCTATACGTAATCTTTCTTATAAAGAAGATGATATCATTAGCATACTACAAAAATGGATAGACCACCATCAAGAGATAAAGGACATCTTTGTCTTGCACCTTTAAAAGTAGGAACTAGAATCAAAATGTGCACAAAGGTGAAATTATCACACACACACACATGCACGCACGCACATACCTTTTTTTCGAGCTAACCGTGTACAATAATTTGCAGATGTTTCGCCCAAACAAACCGTGTATAATCCATTTACTATTAGCACTCACTTATTTGAAGCGGCTTGTCTGCGATAAGGGGTGTCTGTGTGCGTTCACGGGGCCATGATGGTTTAGAAAAATACTAGCACCAGAGATGTGCGGCGCACACCGCGCCTGTTGCAAGCCTTATTTATATTTTTGAAAAGAACTTCAATTTGTGTTTTTATTGCATGCTTGTCCTTTTTCATGTTTAGTCAGTTGGATTTGTTTTGTTTTGTTTGGGCTTTATAGAAAGAAAAGAGGTGTAGGTTCATTTTAGCAAGGTTCATTTGTGCAATAGGTTTATTATAACATATTTACATCCTTTGTAGTTACTACTTTTGTCCTTGCGTGTAGAAATGCTTGTCTTATTTTTTGTATAGAGCGGCAAAGACTGTTGTCGGTGCCATCCATTTCGTGATTTTTTATGGAACGGAAGTGTTTAAGGATCATGTGATTGAAGTTTCGCATAAACCATGATTTATTTATGGCAAAGACTGTTGTCGGTGCCATCCATTTCGTGATTTTTTATGGAACGGAAGTGTTTAAGGATCATGTGATTGAAGTTTCGCACAAACCAGGATTTATTTATGGCAAAGAGTTAAATAGTATAGATGCGGCGTAGAAAAATTATTCTAAGTACAATGCAACAAATTGAAAACCTTTTTTTAGTTTGCTGCCGGTGGGTAAACAATTAGTCTTTTGCCTTTTTTAATCCTTGTGGAATTTCTTGAGGATGTGAGGCCTAGTGACACTCAATAAGGGAAGAAGAATCAGTGTTATGTTGTTTCTTAATTATATTGTAAAATATTATCTGATTGTCTATGCCTTGTTTTCTTATGATTGAAGCATTTCATTTTTCTACAAAGCAGAATTTGCTCATGGTGGGGTTGCAAGCAGATTTTTCTGTGGTGCATCAGTTGCTAGTAAGGAGGAGGAATAAGACTGTTTCGTTGGGGGTGGGTGCACACGCTGCCTAATGACATTGAAGCTAGCTGGTCTATGTTCGCCATATGCTCCATGGCTTGCACTTGGAAATAACAATAATTGTTGTCCGGTGATTTGCTAATTGGTGTCACTGTGACTATGAATTTTTTGCGGTTAGATATGATATTTTGTGTGGTATGTTGTTTATTGGTCCATTTTTATTCATATTTACTATTCTAGTGTATTGTTTGAGGTTATGTTATTGGTTTATTTGGGTTTCTGTTCCGTTTTATTGTTTTTTCTTTTCCAGCTTATCTCTACTCCTAATGTCTCAGTTGGTAGTCTCCGCGGTTAATTTTCGTCCCACCTACCATGATTTTTTTCGTCCCTCCTTCCATCTTCGCTGGGTTTTTTCGTAGATTTTTTTCGTCCCCTCCCCCCACTTCATCGGTTTATTTTCGCGTCACCCTCTCATACAACGAAAGAAATCTGAACAGATCAGAACTTTCCATAATGGCGCAAGTTATTTAGTAATGTAGAATCAATCACGAACAATCTCTAAAGGTCAAATCTAAATTAATTAACCTTACCTTAAATCACTCAATCACATTAATTAGTAAATAAATAATCTCTACTCCTAATGGTGCAGTTGGTAGTCTCCGTTCCGGGTTTCTTTCGTCCTCCTCCACCTCCCAGGTAGCGATACCGTTGCACCTAACACATGTAACCGGACCAAGACCACATAGCGAGGCCCCTCGAACAAAAAAAAGCAAACAAAAAATGTAACAATGTCCCTCGGACAAAAAAACAGATGAACCGGGAGCGTGTCCCCCCTCGCATCCCCACCCACCCGTGCCCCTTCCCCTCCATCTCTTCCTCCCAAGTCCCGATCCTGGGCTAGGGTTCCATACGCCACCGCCTCCGGGCGGACAACATACGCCGATGTCGAGGTCCGAGAGGGGAGGGCCGCCGGACCGTCTTCCTCCTCCACCGACCTCCGAGGCGCCCTACTCGTGGGAAGACGTCACCGCCTTGCGAGACCCCAGGGCAGGGTAGGGTGAGGTCACGTTGCGGGCAGCGAGGAGCGGCGCATCGGCGTCGGCGCATGTGTAGTCAATTAGCGAGAAAGGAAGGGAGTGGCGACGATGTCTTCGTGCGAGGACAAGTACTCTGCTGCCGCCGGGCCGCCACGACCACGAACGTGGAGCTGTTGAAGCGGTTTTAGCCATTGGTCGTGTCGTCGTTCTTCACAATACTGAGAAGGCCGTGCCGGAGATCCTCCACTTCAAACCTGACCTCGTCTCCCATATCTTATGGCCATTGGTCTTGTCGTCGTTCTTCACAATACTGAATGTTTCTGATTCTTCACAACCCGTGTGGTGAAACTAGGAGGAGACGTTCGATGACTTCACGGATAACGGCATCGACGATCTGGTGGTCTCGCTGTACCAGATGGAGCTCGACCGTAGGCTCTTCCTGCTCTGCTCCTACCTATGCCTCCGCCTGCAAAAGGTCAGACTGAATTCAGTCCCTATAGTCTGTACCGCACGGTGGTTCAGTTACTGACCAAAATGTTACATTAGACAATTACTTGACCTCATCATGCTGTTGTATGTAGATTTAGAAGTACATGGCGCACATCTTCAATTCTGACGACCTCTTGAGATGGTTGACGCAGCAAGAGAAGTGATGCACCAAGAGGTAACTCTCTAATCAATTGGACTGTCTATTTGTTGTTTCTGCTTGCTTTTTTGGCTGAAATGACACTCCCTTGTCGGGTTTGATCTTTGGAGGCTGCAAGGAGATCATGGAGAACCATCTCGAGCAGCCGATGATGTCGACGCTTCCCTAAGGTTATGATTCGGTAACGAGGCAATCCTCATCGAGCACGGAGTATGACGTGGGTATTCCACTTGATCTTGAAATTAACATCACTTCTTTGTCACGGGCGTTGCCTCCACCGCTCGCTCGGCCTACCTCCTGCGCCACCTGTCAGGCTCGTCCTCCCGCTGTACCTCTCCTCGACCATCTGGCCCGCCTCCGCACATGCATACCACGCACCCCAATGGCACCCGTGCCTTCGAGTGCGTCCTGTTACTACCTCACCCCCCCTCCTTCAGATGATAGGTTCATAGCATCATCTGCTACGGCATTGTCGCTCTCCGCAATGCTCCTTGTGGTGGCTTTCTAGGTACCTCGGCATTCGTGGGGGTGTTCGCAGCGTCGGGCTTGATCAACGAGTTGACGGAGTCCTTCAGCGTGACGTACCTGCTGTAGAAGTTGGCGTTCAAGGACACAGGGCACTGGAGCCACTTGTAGATCGTGCATGAGGTGGAGGCCACGGGGGCGTCCAGGTAGCAGTTGGTGCACAACTACAACATGCTCTCCAGGCATACATACCGCAGGCCGTGCGTTGAACATTCTTCTTTGATGATAAGTAACAGTCTTCTTCCTCCAATTGCTGAAACAGGCTTTGTGATTTGCTCCTCTGATTCTCTTTTGACATGCTGATTAATTCCTCATAATTTTCTAGAGTACATCCATTCTTACGTATAAATTAGTACGCTTCATCCTTGATCTATACATATGATCTATTTATTCGGTTCTCATGTGTTGTCATAATGTCTCATAACCTTGTAGTTTCTTCAGACTGGTTCTTAATTGATGTTGGCCCTGTTGAAGTTTTTGTATGAAGCATCGATTCAGTTGTAGTGATATGTGTGTGGTGCTTGGTCACCTGATGGGCCTCGAACCCCTCGTTGGTTACCCCAAGTGGAAGGTGTAAGGTGCAGTAAGTAGAAGTGTTTTCCCCTAGCAAAGATGCCAAGGATCGATTCCCCAGAGACTCCTAGGTTCAACAAGTAGGTGTCAATTGCTACGGCGCCAGATTAGTAGCAATCAACATGGACCTGCACACAGATACAAATAACTTTGCTCCCAACGAGTACAGAGAGGTTGTCAATCTCTCCGGCCTTGTAGTTCACAAAGGGTTAAAAGCAATGATAGTAGTGATAGATAGTTTTTGCGATAGTAGGTAAATAACGGAAAGTAAATAGTGGATGTGATCAATGATGGTAATATGCACCGGAGTCTCATGATGTTCACTAGTGATGTCTCTCTCCCAAAAGATGATAAAACAGCTATGTGAGGTAAACAAATTACAGCTGGGCAATTGACAGGACCACGAACGCAAACCAATGCTGACTACATTGCAAGAAAGGTTGAGGTTCAAAGCATGGGCGGTACGCCAAAGTAAGTAGACCGAAATCCATCAATATCTACTACTAATCATCCACCTTGAGATATCTATCCAGAACATCTCGCTGGTATTAAGTTGCGAGTCCCACCCATAGTGTAAACTCAATGCAACAGACAACTGCATTAAAAGAAGTTTGCGTAAAGTAAACAATCCTTGCACCCGCGGGCACAAGCACCGTTGTTTTCCCCCTTGTGGCAACATCACATCCCCTAGACTCATGTTTCTGTCACTCAAGCTAGTCATCGAGGGGCATGAACCCACAATCGAGCATAACGTTCCCTCTTGGAGTCACTACCTACTACTCGGCCAAAGCAATAAGTAACAACGGAGAACATGCAAGAATTACTTATGAACTAAAATATAAAAGAGGTGAATCAAATATATTACTCAAGATCAATCTGAACATAATCTCATAATCCATCGGATCCCAGCAAACTCAACATAGCAACAGCATAAGGGTTACATAGGTGCCTCGATCATGTAGGGCAGCTCACGAGGACTAATTAGTGAAGCACAAGAACGGGAGGAGAACATCACATAGCTACTGGTCATGGACTCATGGTCCAAGGGAGACTACTCACGAGTCATCCGGGAGGCGTCCATGGTGGTGGAGAAGCTCCCGGTGGTGATCCTCCCCTCCGGCAGGGTGCCGGGAAGAGTTCTCCTGGTGCTCCCGATCTTGGAAGTGGCGGCGGCGGCGGAACAGAGATGGGATCGCGAAAAGAGTTCCTGTTCTGAGGGTTTCGGAGGTCCCTCTAAATATATGCCAAAGGGGGGCACCGGACGGGCTTCGGGGGGCGCGCCCACAGGGCGCCTGGAGCCCCTGTGGCCCCCCAGGCTGCCCTTCGGACGCAGTGTTGTTTCCGGATCGCTGATTTTTTATATAATTTTTTTGGATTTTTCTGGGCAGTTCTCGAAACGTGAAAACCTGAAATACAAAAACAGCCGAAAACAGAAACTGGCACTGGGGTGCACTGGATTACTAAGTTAGTCCAAATATGATCAAAAGTGTATGGAAGTGTATGAATATCACAGCAATATCACCCAAAAGTGGCATGGAGCAAGCAGAAATTATAGATACGTTTTGGACGTATCAACATCCCCAAGCTTAATTCCTGCTCGTCCTCGAGTAGGTAAATGATAACAAGAATAATTTCTGTGGTGACATGCTATTAACCATATAGGACTTTCTCATAGTCATATGACAAAAGCTTACTGAGACAATGATTCTAAAGTAATTAAGTTGCCTCAAGAGAAAATCACAAATGACTGAAAGTTTTACAACATGAAACTGAAACATCAAAAAGATTTACAATGAACATGATGTGCAAATATGATAAAGTGATATCTAGCTTGCCCCCTTTAGTGATGCAAAACATAAATGCAAGGGCACCTTCAAGGTTTAAGTGATGACTAGATACAATCATTTCAGAATAAACGATATCACAATCATGCAAAAGACAATGCTACTTTGGGACAATGCACATTACACTCAGAATGACAATCATGCTCTTAGTAGTTGGTGCTTTAACATAAAGGTAAAAGAATGGTTATGTGCTAGAGCTTTTTATTTTGAAAACATGGAAGCAATTGTGTCAACAGTAGTAGTACTTCATATGTGTCATGCATAAAACATCCTATAAGTTGCAAGCCTCATGCACCGAATACCAATAGTGCTCGCTCCTTGTCCTAATTAGCTCGGATCCCCATGGGTTATCATTGCATTACATATGTTTTAACCAAGTGTCACAAAGGGGTACCTCTATGCCACCTGTACAAAGGTCCAAGGAGATAGATCGCGTTTGATTTCTCATTTTTGATAGATCTCAACTTGAGGACATCCATACCGGGACAACATAGAAAATAGATGATAGACTCCTCTTTAATGCATAGGCATATTCTCATGAGAGATTGAGGATTAAGGTCCAAGCTAAAACTTCCACCATGATGCATGGCTTTGGTTGGCGGCCCAATGTTCTTCTCTAACAATATGCATAGTTATTCAACCCACGGTAAATCACCCTTACTTCAGACAAGACGAACATGCATAGCAACTCACATGATATTCAACAAAAGTGTGACAGTTGATGGCATCCCCAGAAACATGGTTACCGCTCAGCAAGCAACTCATAAGAAATAAGATACATAGGCAACATATTCTTTACCACAATAGTTTTTAGGCTACTTTCCCATGAGCTATGTATTGCATGGTTACTTTGCTTAGTACAGGTGGAGGTTAGCAAAAAGACTGGGAGCGACCAACTAAGAGAGCAATGACGGTCATAATCATGCAGAGCGACAAAGCAATATTGAATCATGCATGGTAGTTATATCGCTACTCAGAAATAAAAGATCATCAAGGCTTGACAGACTTTCTTTACAGTCTTGAATATGCGTGAGCATACGCCAAGTCAATCAAAATAAATTCTCGAAGGAAGATATTACTAAACCGTACCACATCATAGACAGACAAACCAAGTTGGTACTCCAATAACACATTGGGAACCCCCCAGCTATTTGAGATTAACCATAAGAAAACCTGAACTACTAAGCACCATCATGCAAGTAGCATCTTTATCATAGACACATTAACCAATGCAACGGAAGCAAACTCTCTTAACAAGATGAGCATGGTAATTAAAGAGAGTTCAAGCAACCAACTAAATAAAAGCTCTTGAAAAGATAAGCATGAATACTAAGAGCAGAGCACGATAGTAGCTATTAAAAGACAAAGAACACACACAGCATAGATAGACATGAAAATTATATGTTATGTTCTAGGTAGAAGTGGAGCGTGTTTCTCTCCCACATAAAGGAATGCTGGGTTCCGACTCGTTATGAAAAACTAAAAAGAAAACTAAAAGCAAGACGCTCCAAGCATATCACATAACACATGAAGTGATAAAAATATAGCGAAACGAAAGACGAACTGATAATGTCGATGGAGAAGGGGATGCACGGGGGCATCCCCAAGCTTAGACGCTTGAGTCTCCTTGAATATTTCTTGGGGGTGCACGGGGGCATCCCCAAGCTTGAGCGCTTGACACTCCTGAATCTTTTTATCATCTTCCCTCGCACACTTGAAAACTCCCTTCATACATAACTCATCATAATCTGATTAGCGAGGTTAGTACCCTTAATAAAATAATTATACCTTGCTGGAAATAAAGATATTCTTGAAGTTCTACTGTTTCTCAAGATTGCCAAAAGGTTTTTGCAAAGAAAAAACAAGTTATTAATTTGCAAAGTGAAGGTAAGGCAAAACAGGACAGAATCTGTGAAAAACAGAACAGCAGGCAGTAATTGATCTGTTCGGGATACTTCTGCAACTCAAATAAAAAAACTCAGTACTGATGCACGAAAGACAATTATATAGAGAACGCTGTCAAAAAAATTCAGACCAAAAAGATGATCTGGTGATTTTATACGAATTTTTCTATCCAAGGACAGAATCTGTTTCCTGGACAGCACCTCACAACTTTTGAACTTTCTAGCAATCGGAGGCTGTACTTGGCACAAATATGAAAAGCAAAGATACAATGATGATGCTACAGCAGTAAACAACATCAAGACACAACAAAAGCAAAAATTTATTCATGTGGGCTGCCTCCCAAAAGAGCTTTCTTTTATGCCTTTAAGCTAGGCATAATGCATAGATCAAGTTGTATCAATTGAACCATCATCAAGATCATCAAAAAGCTCTTCAATAATACAACTAGTCTTAAGAGGACTCTCAAATAAAGGCCTCATAGAGATACTTCTAGGTAGAAGACCAAAAGGATAAAAGTCAAGGGAAGATTCATTTATAAATTCATCAACGATAGGTGTTTCTTCCAAAGTCTTTACGGTTTCAACCCCTTTGGTAATAGGTGGATTGCTTTTAGAACGGGGAGCCTTTGGAACGTGAACGAACTTAGGCTCCCTCTTTGCCGGAGTTTCTACCTTTTTGGTTTTGATCGAGGAGAAAGTAGTTCCTAAGGTATCAAATATTTCCTCAATCTTGTCCATCCTAGAAGAGTCAGAATCATGGAATTTGACGGTCTCCAAAATTTTAAAAAAATTATGCATGGAGCTATCAAGTCTATTCAAATTCCCTTGGATCTTACAATCCAACTCATTCATCTTATTAATGCTTGGCATCTCTAGCTCTATCTTTTCAAGTTTTTTCATAATGTGAGCTAGGGTGATGTCCTCTCGAATGCTAACAACAGGGGGACTCCCAACAAGATTTTCAATAATACTAAGAGACTCCCAAACTGGGGCCTCTAGGAAATTCCCATTGATAGCAGTATCTAGAATAAACCTATTCCAAGAAGTAATTCCAACATAAAAATTTCTAAGCAAGATAGTAGTAGGTTGCTTCTTGGTGGCTCTTTTTTGTGAATCATTAATTCTATACCAAGCAACTTTCAAACTTTCCCCACCTCTTTGTTTAAAGGTGAGAACTTCTGCCTCGTCAAAGACAAAAGGACCCGACATAATGATAACTAAAGAACAAGATAACTATTTTTGTGATTTTCGATAAAAAGGTACTAAAGCAAAAATGAAAGGTAAACTAACAAGACTAAAAAGCAAAGGTAAAATATAGCATGCAACTCCCCTATCCTGAAGAGTGGAGTCCCCGGCAACGGCGCCAGAAAATACTCCTTGATGGGCCTCGAACCCCTCGTTGGTTACCCCAAGTGGAAGGTGTAAGATGCAGTAAGTAGAAGTGTTTTCCCTTAGCAAAGATGCCAAGGATCGATTCCCCAGAGACTCCTAGGTTCAACAAGTAGGTGTCAATTGCTACGGCGCCAGATTAGTAGCAATCAACGTGGACCTGCACACAAATACAAATAACTTTGCTCCCAACAAGTACAGAGAGGTTGTCAATCTCTCCGGCCTTGTAGTTCACAAAGGGTTAAAAGCAATGATAGTAGTGATAGATAGTTTTTGCGATAGTAGGTAAATAACGGAAAGTAAATAGTGGATGTGATCAATGATGGTAATATGGACCGGAGTCTCATGATGTTCACTAGTGATGTCTCTCTCCCAAAAGACGATAAAACAGCTATGTGAGGTAAACAAATTACAGCTGGGCAATTGACAGGACCACGAACGCAAACCAATGCTGACTACATTGCAAGAAAGGTTGAGGTTCAAAGCATGGGCGGTACGCCAAAGTAAGTAGACCAAAATCCATCAATATCTACTACTAATCATCCACCTTGAGATATCTATCCAGAACATCTCGCTGGTATTAAGTTGCGAGTCCCACCCATAGTGTAAACTCAATGCAACAGACAACTGCATTAAAAGAACTTTGCGTAAAGTAAACAATCCTTGCACCCGCGGGCACAAGCACCGTTGTTTTCCCCCTTGTGGCAAGAACACATCCCCTAGACTCATGTTTCTGTCACTCAAGCTAGTCATCGAGGGGCATGAACCCACAATCGAGCATAACGTTCCCTCTTGGAGTCACTACCTACTACTCGGCCAAAGCAATAAGTAACAACGGAGAACATGCAAGAATTACTTATGAACTAAAATATAAAAGAGGTGAATCAAATATATTACTCAAGATCAATCTGAACATAATCTCATAATCCATCGGATCCCAGCAAACTCAACATAGCAACAGCATAAGGATTACATAGGTGCCTCGATCATGTAGGGCAGCTCACGAGGACTAATTAGTGAAGCACAAGAACGGGAGGAGAACATCACATAGCTACTGGTCATGGACTCATGGTCCAAGGGAGACTACTCACGAGTCATCCGGGAGGCGTCCATGGTGGTGGAGAAGCTCCCGGTGGTGATCCTCCCCTCCGGCAGGGTGCCGGGAAGAGTTCTCCTGGTGCTCCCGATCTTGGAAGCGGCGGCGGCGGTGGAACAGAGATGGGATCGCGAAAAGAGTTCATGTTCTGAGGGTTTTGGAGGTCCCTCTAAATATATGCCAAAGGGGGGCACCGGACGGGCTTCGGGGGGCCCAGGCGCCCCCCCGGCGCGGCCCAGGGGGGGCGCGCCCACAGGGCGCCTGGAGCCCCTGTGCCCCCCCCCCCAGGCTGCCCTTCGGACGCAGTGTTGTTTCTGGATCGCTGATTTTTTATATTATTTTTCTGGATTTTTCTGGGCAGTTCTCGAAAACGTGAAAACCTGAAATACAAAAACAGCCGAAAACAGAAACTGGCACTGGGGTGCACTGGATTAGTAAGTTAGTCCAAATATGATCAAAAGTGTATGGAAGTGTATGAATATCATAGCAATATCATCCAAAAGTGGCATGGAGCAAGCAGAAATTATAGATACGTTTTGGATGTATCATCACCGAATCAACATTCTTGAAGAGATAGCTTGCTCTTGTCCTTTACTTTTTCTTTTTTTCTTTTTCCTTGACAATGACTTTGAGAAATAGGAAATATGAATTCATATTAAAAATGTAAGAAAATAATCTGAAGGTGATTAAGGTTTATTTTTAGCAAAACATTTGTACCTAGGAATACTGTCTGCCTAGCGAATTTTGACACTCTCTTTCTCCTAACACGTTTCAGGGCCTCCATTTTCTCGAGTATGCCGCAGGCTATGTCGTGCTCTGTTCGATCACGCCTCGTACACGCCCCTCATGGTCGCACATGCTGCTACCTTCCTTGACGGCCTCTTCGTCACAAGTGTGTGCCGCGGCGGCTGTCGTCTCCATGCCACCCATCAGTAGCGGTGGCAACTCGACTCTTATCTTATGCACCCAGACCCATCCGCTTCTCTGATTTGATTTTGTGGATTGCACTGATCTATCTTAGTACATGTCTATTTGTAGAGAAATTATTTATAATTCAGTCTTAAGGGAAGACTGATCGAGTACTAGAGGTACATTTCTAAACATCGTGCTTTTGTCATCTGTTGGGCACTTCACTGAACAAATTCTGATCCTCTAGTTTTATGAATTGTGAATTCTGATTTATTTTAAGCCGAACATTCTGTCACTGTGTGATTTATTACATACATCTCTCTGGTTCTTCCCCAAAAATTAATGTCCTTATCTGCATTTTTCGGCATCTTCACATACCCTTCTGTGTCATTTATTACATACATATATACATGGTTTTTCCATCTTGCTAGAAGCTCATTGGTCAAGAATGCCACAAAAAAATTAGGTGGTGCAATGCATTTCTAGGAATTAACAACCCCATAACTTGTGACAATAAACCAATTGCGGCATCGAAACTTGATGTAATTTACTACTAGGAAATCTTACAATTGGGCAGCACAATAACAGAAAGGAGAGAGTTGCTAATTCACTTCTAATGAATGTGCTATGGGACCCCTAGCTTGATTATTCATTTGGGGGGGGTCTAACCGTCAAGCCGTATGTCGGCGCCTTCGATGCAGAATTGATTATACTGTCTATTCTACTACAAGTAGGGAACGATGGCTCTGGATATCGATATCCTTAGGTGTTAATGTAGTGCCAGGCCATATAGTATATGACTGAGTTCTTTCACCTCCTAATCCTGGGAGTAATTCAATTCAATACTTAGGAATTTTCTTTCTACATATAATTGACTAACAACAAGTAAGAGAACTATTAGGTGCATCCACACTCCTGCTTGATCTATGTCCGAGCTCCCTCCTTTGCATAGCTAAATCTGTTGGTGACTTACCGGACTGAATGGAATCGCTAAGTTGATGTTCCATGGAATTTCTAACCACCTCTCAAAGGTTTAAAGTTTGATCTCTTTGTTATTGATCTAAGAGAGAAATGGGTTCTGCAGCTCTGATGTGATAGTATTTGTAACAAACAGTGACAAAATCTATATCGTGCAGAGACAATTACTATGATGGTTGGAAACAATGTGGTCTTTAGTGCCTCTATTTAAAGTGTACATGCTGTAATGTAGCAAAATTAGAGAAACATCTTGAGTACCATGCCCATGTACAGTGTTACTTGCATTTCATATCCCTTAGATGAGAATAATCGAATGTATGCATATATGTATATCTTTAGTAGTCATTTGATACTTTTTTTTCTCCATGTGGAGAGTCCAATTTGTGATATTCATCAATGGAACCAAAACATCTTCACTTTTGCTTCCTATTTCAAACTGATAGTGCTTCATTTATGGCCTACAACATTATTTGTTCCAATAAAAACAGAACTACATTTTTTCCCTGAGGGGGCAATCTTATAGTGAAAACATATATTCTTATATGCATTCGGCATCAATATGTTTCTTATGAGGAAGATTTTCGTTCAGGTAATCTTATATCCTACACGGGTGTTGCAGGTACGTGTTTCTCTCTAGCTATTTTGTGCCTCAGATTTGTTACCCTTGAAATATGAAATATTAATGTATATTCTTCTGATTTGTATCTTATAAGGTGTATGCTCCAAACCTGGGTCGTGCAGGTAGCAGCTGCCTTTTTCATTTGTTATCTTTCTGTTCTCGGAAGCAATTAAATTTCACATCACGCACCTGAGATAAACATATAATCTACATAGAGCACAAGGAAAATATGATGGGAATCACTTTTTTAATGTACAAATCATTTTTTATGTATGGTGATCAGAGTAATTTTATTCGTATATGGTGATTTGTTGTAATGTACAAATCATTCTCATATATTCCAAAAAAAAGGCGTTCACCCTGCTTTATATATAAAGCACCACAACCAAACTGATGCATGGTGATAAGGAGATCCTCTTACAAAGTTGACCAAAGAAGAATACATGAGTGACCACACCTTAGCACAAAGCAACCTAGACTACCGACAAGGACAGAGATTCGGCGTCAAGGGAAATCGCCAGACCTTGTTTCACCGCTCACACCAAGTTACCACCGAAGAGGACCCCTATACTTCCCGCTCCGTATCATGGAGCCGAGCCTGCGTGCAGAAAACAAGGGCCGTGAGCAGAACCAACGAGGACCCGTGTAAAAGAATAGGAGGCAGGTGAATCCGCCCATGCCAAAGCCGAGGGAGCTCCTAGCCAAGATCTGAAAACGTATGCCGATGACAACACAACGCGCCAGACAAACCGAGGCTCCATGATGATGCCCTCAAGAGGGGAATAACGCAACACGTGACCATCGCTGAGACCGAGGAGACAGTCAAGGGTTTTCACCCGGAGCCCTTGCTCGGTAAGAGGGCCACGACGATGCCCCGGGTTGGACGCGACATCGACATACACCATCATCACTGGTGCTGGAGCACAAGGCTTTTGGCTGACTACTCTCACCCATGTCGCACTGAGTAGTCTTGAGCACCCGTCCACCCCGAGGGAAGGCATTTCACCGCCAAACAAGACCTCTAGAGAAGGATCTAGGAATTGCCACTAATGAGGCACCGTCAACACTAGGATCAACCAACGCTACATACTCTGCCACACACACGACTAGAAGATGCCTCCATCATCGCCGCCTAGGCACCTGCTAAGAAAATCAAACAAGGCGGACCGCTGCCCCGGCATCCAAGAACCCAAACTCCTGCACCACCATCGGTCTTGAAAGATGTTCGACCCTAGGAGAGAGCCACAGCGGCACCATCAGAGAACATGAACGACACAAACCCATGGTCTCGGTCAGATATGATCAGAACCAGGTGCGCCGACAACCAACCCCACCCCCCTAGACGAGCAGCATCGGCGAAGGAGCCTCATCCCTGGAGCATATAGTGGATGATAACCCCTTGGTTGTAGCCTCTCTCGGTAAACGACCGTGACCTCCTGTGGGATCTGGGCAGAGACGAGCTCGAGGGATAGTGGCTCTGCACCACGGGCGGGACGAAGCAGATGCTAGCCTACCTCGCCGCAGAAAAAGAACTCCAGGCCGGGGGCCACCTGAGCTGGACGAAGGAGAGCATGGACCCGTGCGGTAGAGCAACTGTGGAGCTAGGGTTCGGGAGGAGTAGAGGGAAGACAGAGGGAGGAAAAGGATAACTAGAGTGGCCCCGCCGCCGCCAACCCATGCCGGGGTTATGCCCAGCAGGGCCTATCGGTGGCGGTGAGGGAAGGGGGAAGGAGAAGGCAGTAGGTGGCAGCGAGATTTGCTGTCCGCCCGTGTCGCCCTAGGGGACGACGGAGGGGCAGGTTCTTAGTGTTTCTGTGGGGCCCTGGTTTCTGCTATCACTTGCAGTTATTTCTTTGATAGTTTTAGGAAGTAGTTCACACCTGGATTTTCGGGAATAATAACACCAGTGAGTTAAAAAAAAATTTGGGGGGGGGGGGAGTGAGTTAATATTGTTACTCAAATGGTTTGTGCCTCATTTGGTTTTGTGAGGGCTTAGTCTTGCTTTTAAAAATTGCAGTACACACATCAATTTTTTTCAATTGTTCTGGGGTAATATAATAAATGCGTCGTGTTTTAGAACCGTGTTTCACATGGAAGTATTGATATTGTTTTGAACGCAGAAAATAATTGCTCAGTATGGTTCGAGTACTTGTCGTTATATGGAATTTATATTTTTGCATCTCAAGAGTTACGACATGTGTAGTCCTAAGTACAATATGGTCAGCAAGTTGGGAGGAATTAACAGGACAAGTGGAGTGCCAGCCTTGTCGGCGTGTTGAACTGGGCTTTTTTAATTTTCACAGTTCTATCGCCTATATGTATGGGTTGATTCAAAATGCCAGGGTGGTCTATGGCCCATCCTATCCACCCTATAGCTCTGCCCCTAGCTGAGACGACATTGTTCTCGGTGATTTTAGCTCCGTAAATAGCATCATAATGTGTTTTAAAACCCATGGCAACGCACGGACGTCCTACTAGTTTGAGTTTGATGATCCTGTTTATTCGGATTTACTATTCCAGTTTTACAGATTAGGTATTGTTTTTGGTTTATATTGGATTCGGTTTTGGTTCACATTTTTGGGTTTATTGTTATGATATTGTTCACCACGAGGGGAGGGGGTTGTTCATAGATAAGCACCGGTCAAACCTAATTATTGTTTACACATAATCACTGCTCGTACATAATCATTGTTCATATCTGATTACTGTTCACATGTTCATATGACACTTAATCATGGGTCTTTTCTGAGTACTGTTCATTCGTGCCTGTATGTACCAACACTGTTCACACGGTTTGTTGTTCTGGGTTGCAATTCATGTACTGTTCAAGTTTATCGTTTGAGTGAGTTAATGTTTTTGGTTTATTCAAGTATTTTTCTGTTCCAGTGGTTTTACCGTTTTGGTTTACTCAGGATTATTGTTTCAGTTTATTTGAGCTATTATTTCGGTTATCAGTTCTATGTTTTTTCGGTTAGCAGTTCTACGTTTATTTGGATACTATATGTCAGTTTTGCAAATACATTGTTCCGATTTACTGTTTTGTGCCTCGGCAGCATCATCATCGGAAAGGAGCGGGAGACGACCGAGGCGACTCTACATCGGTAAGCCGGTGGAAAGAAATGATACGTAAAAAAGTGCTAAATCTTAACCCTCCATATAAGGAGGCGAGGGTAGTAGGGGGGAGGATGACGTGTAAAAAAATCTCAACTTTTCTAAAGTACGTGTCTAGTTTTTTCCTCCAAAACACTGTTCATAAGGGGACGTTGTTCACATTTAATATTCACCGCTGGACATGTAAACTAAGTTAAAAAAATCAGGAAATGAGAAAGCTTCCGCTTTAGTATATGTAATGATTGATCCAAAGACTTGTAAAAGAAGACCGAAAAATTAATGTTTTATAAGAACAAGATTCCATCAAACTGTATGCCAAAAGCCAAAAATAGCCCAGATAAAGAGACATCACATATCTTTCTTGTTTATACCGAGGCCACTTAGGCCTGAAATGTTTTAACTCCACCAGTAAATTTGTAAGCCCAGACTAAGCCCTAATCAGTAACCAGCCAAACTAAGTCTTCGACAGTTCGACTTGCACACCATTCTATACTCTCATACAATTGGAGCATTCCCTGCCAGCGGCTGCTCAGTACTTCGAAAATGGCAGACGACTGCTGTTGGTAGCGCGGCCGCAGAGGAGCGCGTTGGTCGGCACGGGGAGCTCGTCGCGGAAGGAGTGCGTCGGCGTGTACACCCGGAGGTAGAACTGCTGGCCCAGGTACCTGCGCACCCAATCCTCCGACCTCAGGTTCCACATTCCCACGTTGTCCAGCGCGATGAAGATCGCGCTCCATGACCTCGGATACACCTTCGCAAAGCAGCAACAAAAGTAAGTGAATAAAACACATTGACAGTATTTGATACTAGTACTAATAAGCATGAAAAGAAAGAAATCTTACCTGCACCGTGCACCTCGCGACTGCGTCGACCAGGTTGTAGCCTTTCCTGCTCTCCTCGCTCCACGCTCCCTTGTCCATCCTACAAAGGACCAACGAGTAGAATGATCATATCATACACCAATGGAGCAGAGTATGTGCATATGCATCACTGACGATGAATGTGCTCGTACCCGACGACGAAGACGCTGTAGCCATCGAGGTGCCAGCTCTGGACGCTGTCCTCGCTGTTCTCGAACACGACCTCGACGAAGGTGCGGTGGTCGGAGTCCATGACGGCCGTCGCCTTCTTTAGGGCAGCGTCGGCGCCGCTCCGGTTCTGCGCCCCGCTGTGGGTGGCCGCGGGCGCGTCCGGAATGCCGCCCATCCGGAACACGCCGCTGATGTTGTAGTAGTCGGCCAGTTTGAGGGGCGTGTCGGCGTCCAAGTAGGACACGCCGTTCACGCCGTACCTCAGCTTGCCGCCGACCTGCCCCGCCGAGTTGGCCAGCCGGATGGTGCGGCTCACGTTGATCGACCCGTAGTGGTACGACCCCTGCGGGTTCGGCCGCGGCCCGCTCGCCGTCAGGTTCGTCCTGCACGTGGTCACCACAGCAAGGCTCAGACCCAAACACGCCGATTATCACTAGAACGGACGGTCGAGACGACGTGATCCGTACCTGATGGACCGAGCCTGGTTCAGCGAAAAGTCAACGTCACTCTGGTTCACGGCACGCAGCGGCCCGTAGACGGAGCCGGTCGAGCCGGCGTAGCGCAGCACGGCGGTGGAGTTGAGGGTGTGGTTGGTGAACCGCGACGAGACGGCGATGTGGTAGCCCCTGGCCGGGCGGTCGGCGGTGAAGAGCACGGAGAGCGACTGGCCGGCGTGGACGTCGAGGGAGGTGTAGGTGTTCTGCACCGTGTGGGTGCCCTCCACCTCCACGAGCGTCACATTATGGTCCTGGATCATGAAGTTGAGCGTGCTCCGCAGGCCGACGTTGGAGATGCGCATCCTGTACGTCTTCCCCTGCTCCACCGTGAAGTTGGCGCGCCTCGGGCCCTTGCCGTTGATGAGGATGGCGTCGGGGGCCGGCAGCTGCTTCCCGTCGTCCAGCATGGCTTGGAGAGCCTGACAAGCAAAGGCAAACCGATCAGTTACACGCACCAAAACTGAAAATGAGCCGACACAGCAGTGCATTTCGTACAAGCCAAATTTTCCTTGCTTGGTGATATATATATATATATATATATATATATGTACCTTGTGGGTGGCGTTGTACCAGTCGCCGATGAGCACGGTGAACTCGCCGGCCGGCGTGGGGAACGGGACGGGGATCCGGGGGCGGCTGTTGATGCGGATGGCGCCGAAGCCGCCGGCGGCCTTGTGGAAGGCGAGCGACGGGAAGTAGAAGAAGCTGCCGATCTGGTCCTTGGTCTGCATGTGGTACGTGTAGTTGTGGCCCGGAGGGATCGGGCAGTTGGTGCCGGACACGCCGTCCTGCCACGAGTTCTTCCTTTGCTGGATCCCGTTCCTGCTCATGAGTAACGGCGTTACGTTACTGTTACACTTGCACAAATGATGGATAAAAGTGCGCGACTAAATTAATGCCGCAGGTAACTCATTTGTAGTAGCCGAGATATCCGGAAAGGTGATGCGCATCGCATGTGACACGCTATCTATCTTGAACCAAACTTCATCAGAATTACCCACCACTGTTGTGGTTTGCAATGAAGGAATTTGGTATTCATCTATATTTGGCCGTTTCAAGATCAGATGCGTGGCGAAGCTTAAGCCAGACGGCGCTGCACGACTCAGGTGCTACTACACGCAAACAAACTTCCCTTTCTTACGCTTTTTTCTTTTTGATCTAGACGATACCATATATTAATGCAGATTAATTAATGTTGCAAGGCGTTACGAGAGTTTTAATAAGTAAGCTATAAACTGATCAAAACCAAAAAAAATCGATCAACAGGGGCCACGCACCCAGCTAAACAGATCAAAACCAGAGACAAGTCTATGACCAACGCAGATCAAAAGGACTTGAGTAAGCTATACAAAGAACTTGCCATGAGAGCAGGAAGGGCTCCGGCAACCGGTTGCGCACATTGATGATCAGATTGTCATTCGTCTGGCAGTCGATCTCCGGTCCCGGAAACTGCCCGTTGATCAGAATACCCTACAGAGGAAAGTAAAATCGCCAGATGCAGCGCGTGTCAAATGCAAGATTAAACCAGCCAAGCTTGGCTCTACACTAGTACGCACCTGCTGCGGGACTCCGCCGAGCGGATTGATGTCGCCGTAGGTGACCTCCCAGTCGAAGAACCTGTAGGGAGCCTCCGCCTGCGCGGCGAGGACGAGGGAGAAGACGCACGCGAGGGCTGCCACTACAGCCGCCGCCGCCATCTCGGCCTCCGAGGGGCGGAAGACGAGACGAGATGGGATGGCGCAGAGAGGAGAGGTATAGATGGCTCCGCGGGAGAAGAGATGGAGAAGGCCGGGTGGGCATTTATAGACGGCCGGCCCCTCCCGCGCCGTATAGATGGAAATCTGTTGGGATCGTATCTCGAAGTATTTTTCAATCTGTTACGACGTGCAGATTTGTTAGATTTTTTTTAGAAGGCAACACCATGCGGCGGTGCGGCCACGCCAGGCGGGCCAATTCCGGGCTTGGATTTTCGGCGCATCTGGAACTGGGCCTAGGCCTGTGGACTGTGTATCTGCGGCCACACGGCGTTACGCCTTTTTTTATCCACTGAAGAAGCCAGAGCCCGGGCAAAAAAAAAAGGGCAGAGTCCGGGATAAAAAAAACCAGAGTCCGTCCTCTGCCACGTGGGCCCTCCCCACCGTAACTGCAACCCGGCTCGGGCTCCTCCGTCCTCCCGCCACCGGTAACCATCGCCACCGCCTCCCTCCCTCCCCCTCCTCCTCACGCGGGTGCGGCGGCGAGGATGCCGTGCTGCGGGGAAAGCGATCCTCCCCATGAGGCCGTCAGGGTCCTATCCCAACCCCAGCGCCACGGCTCGCACGGTTCGTCCATTGGTTCGATTTGGTTGCGGTGGGGGTTCCGGCCGGGGTCTGAATGACTGACGGGGGGCTGGGGATTTGGGCGCAGGGAGGAAGCCCTGGAGGTGTGTCAGGTTAATCGTGATGCTGCTGCATGCGCTCTTCATCGGCGCCGTCTTCCTGCTCGATCCGGCCCTCCGGAGCCAAATCCGCCAGGATCAGTGGTATGACCGCCCCCCTCTCCCCTCCTATCTTTCTCAATTGGCTTCGCTGTTTCCGTTTGTTTTGATTATATGTTAGATATATAAGATTTTCGGAGTCGATTTTCTACTAGCTCGTCTGACGATTATTGCTCCCAGCTACCATTCCATCGTGTAATTGTTTTGTGTCATCCCGTAGCCTGCTTTATTTTTTAAGGGAAATCACTTTTGCTGTGTATGTTCATGGGTGGGGCGTGCCTGATATGTTAGAACAATATTACTGCTCAGTGTTTTTTTAACCTTCCCAAGGTTTTTTTTAAAACACAGTGGTAATATTCTTCTAACATATCAGACACCCATGTACACACATAGCAAAAGTGATTTCCCTTCAAAATTTTAGGCAGCTTATTAACAGTTTATGGATACTGGAAATTCATTAAGTCATATATCTGTTCTCTGTTTTTCAGTAGCATGTTGTTATCTACTCCCTCCAATACATACTAATTTTTGCTGATTTAGTACAAAAATCAACAACAATTAATATGGATCAGAGGGAGCAGAAGATACGTTACTGGTCATCTGTCTTTAGTCTTCCTATACTGTCCACTTTTGATGCCAGGTACATGAGTTTATATGGAGCGCTGGTGTTGTTTACCTTGGCGCAATACCTGTATACAGCTAATTCATCACCAGGGTAATTCATGCTTCCCGATGTTATTGAGCCCTAGAGGAAGGAGTATGTATAGGAACATCGATGCCTTTTAAACTGCACCTCATTTGGTCCTTTTGCTGTTAGGTATGTGTCCGATATGTTGAAAGCTGGATCAGAGATGCATGCAACCTTCATTAATATAGCGACAATCTCAAAGTAATGTCGTAAGTTCTTTTGTTTTTCCTTGGTTGGATATGTGTATATTTGAAGGGCTGGAGCCTGCCAGTTGCGCAGACTTACTTTGTGCTAAATTTAAAATGTTTTTTTATGATTAAGAAAAGACAGGTCTGTTCAAGAAATGGAAGCTTAAATTATTTCATGAGCCGCAGCAAAATAGAGCAACACAATCAACAATCTCCTACACCTTCGTCGCTTTTGCAAATGATGGATCTGTATCCTCCTGGATCATCCAGCAGGTGCCCTTGTCTGGATTTGGAATTAAGTTTTTCCCCCTCTTCCGAGGTGTAGTTTTCAATATATATATATATATATATATATATATATATTGCCATCTATTTTCGTTCTGTGATATGGTTGTATGCTTCCATTTTGTTTAGGGATTTGACCTGCTCTTACTGCCATCTCATTCAGGTAATCTTTGTTTATTATTCTAAAGTTACAGTCTATTGTAATGTTCTCTATATATAGTCAAGGCAATGATAAAATAACTGGTGGTAACCAGCCAGCAGTATAACGGTCTTGGAATCTTGATGTTAGTGCTTATGGCAGAACAAATAAAATTCTCTGGAAAAAATGTATAGAAATGAAAGATCAGTTGACTTACTGTCATTGGTATATGTATCATTTCAAGCATGGACTATTTGTATTTTTTCACTGGTAAACTTGATTTAAAGATCAGTAGAAAGCAACTAGGCAGATCTTGTGTCATGTCCAATATGCTTGATTACTAGATTGTTTTGACATGTGCTTACTGCTCTTGTTTGCATACCTATGAAGCTATGCCCTAGAGGGGTTAAGGTATGTTCGTGACCAATATGTACCAAACCAATATAATGGGCATGACAGAAAAAATGGTCATTGTTTGGATGGTTGCCGATTTTTTGGCATGCCAATGACCCTTTGTCGCATTGTACTTCATTTTCCATGCCAACAGTGGCCATTATACCAAAAATAATGCTTGGCAATTTTTTGGTAGGGCAAGTTTGGTTCAAACAAAACACAACTTTAATGTATGACTGCACCCAGTTATGGCCTAGAGGACAGTAATGTGTCAATAATGTTACTCTCCTTTCTCATTGTACTCCGTGAGTCACATATTACAAACCAGAAGAAGATTTTCAGTCACTTTCTGCTTCATTACCATTTACCAAATCTGACAATCTATTTGGCAAAATAGTAGATTGTTTTTATATTGCATAAATACTAGTGCAGCCCTATTGACTCTGCTCAGCATAATATTAAGATTGTGATATGTGTGTTTGTTATTCTCAAATATCTATGTCACATTAATTTGCAATACCCATGAAACATCCTTAACTAGCACACGTTTCTGTTATGCGGGTCGCCAAACTCATCTTTTGGTGTTGACTACCTTCCACAGCCACCACGCACCAAGCATTGTCATGATTGTGATAAGTGTGTTCTCCAATTTGATCATCACTGTACATGGCTTGGAACATGTATTGGCATAAGGAATCATTGCCGTTTTTGGTGAGATTTTTATTTACACATTCTGCAGTTTATCTTTCTAACACATTAAAATCTCGAATTCACAATATATATTACATTTTGTAGTTTAGTGTATTGCTATCATGTGCAAATGCCTCAACATCCTTACCTTCTCCAGTTTTTGTACTCCGTGGTCTTTATCGTTTAACAATAAATCCAAAAGGCCCTGTACAGAAGTTATGTTGGAATGGAGGACTAGTCTTTTACTTAATAATGAGGTGATGCCCTCATACTTTCTCGAGTCTCTACCTTCTCTATATCAACTGTTAACAAGGAGTTGCTTGGTTTCATTTGGAACTGTGTGCTGACGAGCATTCCCACCCTTTCCCTTAGTATTGATCTAGTGGAATTGGCAGGCTTTTACTTCTTTTTGCCATACAGTCCATCATGCTTTACACAGATAGTCATATCTACCAAAATCCCGATACCAGTGCTTAACATGATGTCATGTATCTTGTGAATGTGCTTTGGACATATCTGGGGTCATACTAATTCTTAACTCCTAACTTAAAAGCACACCAGTAGGTTTACAGAGTACCTTGTTGGCATTGTAGTGCTTCTGTTGCTCCTGTACTTCTTCTAATATCAAAGAAAAAATAATGAGAAGGAGAACTAATGATTATTGGACTTAAGAAGTCTACCTGATATAAGTAGAATTGCAGATCTCAAAGAAAAAATAACGAGAAGAAGACTAGTGATTATTGGACTTACAAAGTCTCCCCCATGTTAGTAGAATTGCAGCTCTCCTCCATTCCTTTATTTCCGTTAGCAGATATGTCCTCTTAATATGCATCAAATTTTAAAAATATTGCTCTTAAATGCTTCTGATGATATATTGGAATATAAAGATGTGACATTATGTTCTGTTTTATGACTCATCAAAATTCTATCCAGATTATGCCATTGCCTAATTGATATTTTCTAGGTGGTACATATTTGGACAAGCAATTTTAGCTGCCTGGACTGTTGCTCTCTACATCCAGTTCTTACATGTGGATATGAATGGGTCCTGGTATGTACTTTTACCTTTTTAGATCTAGTTTCGCTGCTCATAAGACTTTGGTGTCTTTGGTTTTCAATTTTGTTCGCAAGACATTTTATTTGTTTTTTAATCGACAGGTTGAAGGGTTTGATTGGCTTGACACTGTTGCTGCCGTTGATATTAATCCTCATAGTTTTGCTGATCTTACTCATGTTGCATACGTAAGTTTTTTTTTATATTCACAGTAGTCTGAGTTTTATCAGAATTTGCAATCTGCTATGCAGAATAAAAAGAAAAACAATGACGGTAGCTATTGACATCAGGTTATCTTCACTTTTTTTCTTTCGGTAAATATATGAATGGCAGATATACGTTGCCAACTTAAGCTACGGCTCTAAAAATTACACCAAAATAGCTGTAGGGCTGAATATCTTACATGTTGTGAAGTCGCACATTAACAGTGACCTCTTCACTGGTGATTATTGTATTCACAAGCTTGTGTATATCTACAGTTACCTTGCTCTTACAAACCAAACCACATATGAAATTGCCAGACGGAAGCGAATATCTTACCTAAGGTATAAAATGGCCGAGGACTAGCATTTTTCTTATTATTTTGCTTCTCACTAGAGCACCATGATGAATCGTTCAAATGCCACTTACAGGGGAGTTCCTAGAAAGGTGCATCCTTTCAGCAAAGGTATCTGCAGGAACCTCTATGACCTCTGCCTCTCTAGACAGAAGGGCTATGTTCTTGAAGCAATACCCCCACTTGACGAACTTGAAGCCCGGTCTAGACCCTACACCTGCCGAGATGTAATCTGCTGCCGGTGCTGTTAGTGCGCGCTATATGTGAAAATACATTAGCTTAGTTTAATGCATATATAATAACATGATAGAGATACTTGTGGATCATTGATGATGTACAGTATATATAGGCACCTTTTTTTTTGTCTCCTATAGAATGCATCCGGATCAAACGATGCCACCAGATTGATCTGAGTATGCATGTAGATTTTTCAGTTTATTCCTTGTACTAGGTTGTAGCTTCATAAAAAAAATAGTTTGAACTTCGTCTTCGTCGCACATTCGCTCTTATGTTGAAATGCACAGCTGAAAACTCATTTGTTCTGTATCTGATGATTGTTTGTCATTACTACTGTATATACTCAGTATACACATATCAGCTGATCTGAAGGGTTTTAGACACTTGAAAACAGCGAAGCTACAAGCATATGTAACAGCTTATCTGTAGTACTATGTTGAAACGTAGATTCAGCTTTGCTTCTAACATTTCAGGTTTCAGTAGAAGACACCGTATATTTCTCATCAGAAACAAAAGGAAAAACAAGAAAGCATTACATCGCATTGATACGTCTTCCGTTGGTAGGCACCAATCTCGCTGCTTCCATCTTTGAATTCATTCACTGGAACTCGGCGGGCTTGAAGAACTGCACATGCAGGCCCGTGGCGACGAGCCCCCACAGGTTCCCGACTATGAGGACGAAGCTGAGCCCCATGCCGATGCTCCCCAGCGCCCAGTTGAGGCCCCACATGGGCGTGCCCCTCCCGGGCTTCATGATGGCGAGCCACATGAAGCACGGGTAGGCCAGGGTGACCGGCAGCGAGATGCCGCCGAGGAGGCCGGCGAGCTCCGACAGGAAGGGCAGCGCGACGGCGATGAGCAGGTTGATGGCGCCGAACAAGGCGCGGAAGCCCGCGCGCAGCCACCACGGGCACGGCCGGTTCTTCTTGTGCACGTACCCGGCCTCCATGTTGTCGAACACCGGCATGGCGTAGATCTGGAACGTGGTCAGGCAGTTGACGATCACCAGCAGCGTCGCCAGCCCCACCACCAGCCGGGACACGTCGCGGCTGTGGAACTTGTACAGCGCGCTCAGGATCCCGTTCGGGGGTATCTGGTTGCCGTAGGCCCAGAAGCCGCCGATGGCGACCGGGTAGAGGCAGAGCGCGACGACGAGGTAGGCGAACTTGACGCCCTTCCACATGGGCACGTGAGAGGGGTGCTTCAGCGTCGACGGCATTGTGCCCTGCAAAGCCAACACGCTCACTCTCAGCGACTTTTCTTCATTATCGTTCTTGGTGCAGCACAACAGCGGCGATAACGTACTGACATCCACTAGTAGTTGGGATGGGAGGAGAATATCTTTCGGGGACACTTACCTGAATCTCCAGCACAAGATTGTGCCCCCTGAAAGCGAACGCGATGATGCCCAGGCCATTCAGGACGGCGATCGTCCTGTCCACGGCGCTGCTGGCCTTGACCGGGTCGTAGGACACGCCGGCCACCCTGCCCTTGGCCACGGAAATGACCCAGATCATGGTGCAGTACCCGACGGCCGCCGTCGCCCCGACCAGGGAGACGCCGGCGATGGAGTTGAGGTTGGGGAGCTGGGACAGCACCACGGCAACGCAGATGAACACCACGTACCACTCCACCATGGTCGGCGGCCGCGCCAGGCACGCCGGCCCGCAGGCGATGCTGAAGAGGATCTTCATGCTGCCGCCGCCCACGATGATGAGCGCCGTGCACGTCCCCGCCGACAGGTACATCGTCGGGAGCAGGGCCAGGATCTTCCCCCACCTCTCACCTGGTCAAGGCAAGCCATGCATGATGAGCGTGGAAGAGCGCGGAAGATACGTCGTTTGCCACATGATGTTGCCGTGTGAAAGAAGCGAGCGGGCTGGCCGGGAACTGAGGAAGGTTGTGTAGGTATAGGGACGTACCGAAAACGGTGGTGGCGAGGTGCATGTACCGGCTGTACCGTATGCCGCCGGCGACGGGCTCGTGGAGGTTCACCAGCAGCCGTAGCGTGTAGAGCTGCCACACGAATGCCACGGTCAGGCAGACGATCGCCCACGTCCTGCAACAACCGAATTCACGGGCCAGACAAATTAAGTACCATGCACTACATGTTCATTGCTCGATCGAATAAGTAGATCAGCAGCTAGAAGGTACCATCCGAGGGAGGCGAAGGCGGCGGGGAGCACGAGCGCCTGGAAGCCGACGCCGGAGCTGAGGTTGTGGAAGGCGGCGTAGTAGGCGTTACCGCTCCTGGAGGCGGTGATGGGGAGCCAGGCGTCGTGCGGGTCGGCGAGCTTAGTGATGTGGCCGACCTCCTCCAGGTAACCCCTCACGCTCGCCACCGCCTTCTTCACGGGGCTGGCGAGCGGCGACGCCATCGCGCGCAGCGGCGACCTGCTGGGCGCCGGAGAGGGTATCTGCGACGGTGGGGCGGACACCGGCCGCGGCGTCGGCGGCGCCGACTGCACCTCGCTCGTCATGGCCGCTCCGCTCCCTCCGGTGCAGTATGTGCTGGCTAGCTGTACCTGCACGTGCCTGCCCGTGCTGCCTACCGCGACGACCTTGTGCCGTTGTGCGAGGTGAGAAGGGAGCTCGGCTGGCTGCTGATTTCCGTCGAGGCTCAACGGGACGGGCGATATATAGGTGGAGTCGTCTCACGCCTGTGCGCGCGGTTGGTGAAGGCTGGGTTTGTTGAGCCGTGCAGCTTTAGGTGTGGACGCCGCGAAACATGGGCAGGTGGCCTAGCTCGACGACCGTGCGTGTGAGACAGCCATACATGCAGCTCGGCGAGCGACACGATGATACGGTCTCGAGTGCATGGCCGGTCATAATTTAATGTTGGCACTGCCCCTGGCCGTCGACCGGACTGGAGCGTATGGCAGCGTGCATGCCGGCCGGTGCCGTGTCAACGGTCGGTCTTTCGGTCGGAGCGTACGTCTGGCCTTCGTTTGTGAGTGGTTAGATATACTCTACATCATACATGCGTGTTGAAGTGATGATGTGTTCTACAGTTCTAGCAGTGGCAGGACGCTTATGCAGACGTATCCTATGTCTGGCGTTTTGGGTGCAACAAGCCAGTGGAGTGATTATGCTGAGGTACTGGATGGCTGTAGACTGTAGCGGCCGGACCTGGCGTTATAGATGGCGGCTACCGTGACCCGGACGCAAAGCTATCTGCCAAATCTTCGTTATGCTACGTCGTCCGTTATAGCGGAAAATAGCGGCCATGTTCCACGTATAAAATCTAGTTGTAGTAGTAGTACCTTATAGAAGCAACTCGATCGGCATATTTTTCGTTCTACATTTTCAATTTTTGTTTGCGAGAAAACTTCCAATCTATTCATCTTCAATCATGGCAGTACAATGAACCCAAGAAATAATAAAAATTACATCCAGATCCATAGACCACCTAGCGACGACTACAAGCACTGAAGCGAGCCGAAGGCGCGTCGCCGTCATCGCCACTCCCTCGCCGGAGCCGGGCACAACTTGTTGTAGTAGACAGTCGGGAAGTCGTCGTGCTAAGGCCCCATAGGACCAGCGCTCCAGAACAGCAACCGCCGCCGACGAAGAATAACGTAGATCGAAAGGATCCAACCCGAAGACACACAAATATAGACGAAAAATAACCAAATCCAAACAAATCCACCGATGATAGATCCGCCGGAGACACACCTCCACACACCCACCAATGATGCTAGACGCACCACCGGAACGAGGGCTAGGCGGGGAGACCTTTATTCCATCTTCAGAGAGCCGCCGCCGTCTCGTCTTTCTGAACAGAACACAAACCCTAACAAAACTTGAAGGAACGACTAACAACGAAGCCCTCCCGCCGGCCTTTGCCAAGACCCACCGCGCCCCCATGGCCCTAGGACCACTAGAGACGAGGCTGATCTATGGCGGCGCCGGCGAGAGGCACAAACCTAGATTTGTTTTGGAGGAGGAGGAAGCGGCGGCGAGAGGCACAAACCTACATTTTCACTTTTGATGAAGTAAAGGTTTCTAGGGAACCAGTTTCCGAAATGTTTTTTCGTCACAATGTATCAACCTAGAGTTCACGATAATGAAATGTAATTCCATGCAAGAGTTTAAAACAATGTACTGCCATGACAATATTTAATTAGAATCAAGTATCAAGTCCTCTTTTTCTTTCCCTCCCGCATAGGTGTCTACGACAAAGTTCTTCTCCCCTCAAAACTCCACCAACCGTATCTGCCTCCCCTCTGATTGCCGCTTCGACGGATGGTGGCTTGGAGGCAAATCACGATGGCTCAGCTTCGGCTAGTAGTTTAGATTATGGTTTTTAGTCCTCACAAGGACGGCATTCGGGTGGATGGTGGCACTTCATCTTGAAGGTTGTCTTCCGGACTTCAATCTTCTAAAATTTGTCCATCAAGACAAATTTGACGATCAATTGAGCCTAAATCAGGTCTTTGAGTTTTATCTCTAACCGATCGATTCGTCGGTGATCCTTTTTGGTTTTTTGATATAAGATCGGTTTGCGTCATCCGCGTCTGTCAACTACAACGAGCGTCTACTTCGTCATCTTCGTGTGGATGGTGCCTCGAGCTTGTCGCACGAGCGTGCTGGTATGGCGGTCACCATTGTCTGCGTCAACAACTGTTGGGCAGGGATTTCTCCTCTGCCAAGTCCAGAAATCCTTGAAGAACACCAGAGCACCCCTTACCTGAGTTGGGAGAGCAAGTCACCTGTTTGGCCCACTTGTGATAAGAGGATAGGCATGTACCGCTGCCGATAGGAAAAGACGCATCGAAGAGTGCGGACCATGGCCATCGGCACACCAGCCCATGACCTCGTTGCTTGGATTCATGAAGAACACCATTAGGGAGGCCCTGCTGCCGCCGGTCGCCTGTAGTTCATCCACGCAAGACCTGGAAGCCACACTGGATCCAGTAAGGGCTTGGATTCCAGCCACGGGAGCCTAGCCTATGGACCATCCACCGAACGGTGCCACCAGGGATACATGGCTGCATTGCCACGAGATCTTGAATTTGTCGCGTGCTACTTGCGAGCTACGTTGGGATTTTCCCCGAAGAGGAAGGGTGGAGTAGTACAATAGAGATAAGTATTTCTCTCAATGAGAACCAAGGTTTATCGAACTAATAGGAGAATCACGCAAAACCCCGTGAACATCACATGCACACACAAAATCAAATACTTGCACCCAACACGGGCAAGAGGGTTGTCAATCCCCTTGAACTCGTTACTTGCAAGGACCAAATCTTGTATAGGTCGATATATAAATTGGATAGCAAAATAGAAGTAAATAAATTGCAGCAAGGTATTTTTTGTTTTAATAATATGATTAAAGTAGACCTGGGGCCATAGTAGTCACTAGAGGCTTCTGAAAGAAGATGCGGTTCCCCCATGTTTGGTTTTGGTAATTGATGACAATCTTTATGGACTAATGGTTGCCTTTAGTTATATTTGAAGGCCATAGGGATTTCTTGAAGTCCATGTGTTGGTTTCAAGGAGTTTATGTGTTGACCAGGGTGCTATTCAAGGAATTATCTAAAGATTGGTCATGTGAGATGTTGATCAAGACTAAGTCAAAGAGTGAATCAAGTTGATTGACACACAAATCGTAGAAGATGTGCCGAGAGGGATCAAGTGATCCCATGGTATGGTAAGCATTGTCCATTACGCTTTGTGCACTAACCCATGGTCTACATGGAGTTCTTTGAGGGGTTAGGTTGAGGTGTGCAAGTTCAAGTGGATCATCACGAAAAGATCATGTCCTTGATGCTTGTCATCCATTGTGGTGACAATGGACTTGTGAAGATGTGCCGAAGAGTGGATCACCCATAGTGGAGTGTGGGGGAGCAGTCAACTAGTCTTCACCGAGCCAACGCAATCAAGAAAGGTGGTCCAACTTGAGGAAGTCAAGATCGTCATCATCTAGCTCAAGTGGACTATGTGCAAGGCAAAGGTTTGCCCTTGATAGGTATTCTATTTTACCGGTCTCATGGTGGTGGTTGGGAGGCCGGGTTATAAGACCGATTGTCGTAATATCAAGGGGAGCTCTCAAGTGAGTAGCTTGATCGTATCGTTCGTAGAGAGCTCAAACCATTGCATCCTTGCATCATCTTTATTGGTTCTTGTTTGGTTTTGATCCTTGTGAGATTTGGATCTTTTGATCATCTTCATAACAAGCTCGAGTTCATTGAAAACATAGTTCACATCCATTTTCTATGATGTTTTGGATGTTGGAGGTTATGCCAGTTCTTCTCTATTGGAGGTTTCACTCTTCTATATCTTGGGCATACATTCCCTGCCTCTTCTTACTATAACAGAGTTCACAAGAAAGTCGATGTTGGATGCTACTCGTCGTCATCTATCCAACAAGCTTGAGTTTGCTCAATTCGGAGTTCATATGCAGAAGTTATGACAGTTCTGATTTTTCTTGTTGCATCTGCTTTGCTTGGGGCTTTCTTGTTACACTTGCGGTAGTACCGTGGTCGGCAGCGGTAGTACCGCCCGTAGCGACAGGCGGCAGTACCGCTCCAGTACCATTCTACTACCTTGTGGGGACCCGACTCATAAGTCGTGATCATCGAATGCACGTGTACAGTGATCCCAAAGATCAATGCTCACTGAACACACAGAAGCTGAATAACAAGAGTCTTACATCCATACATACCGTATTACACAGATTGTGACCATTATGGTCAAGTCTTGAGTATATCATTGCAGCGGAAATCTTCAATAATAACTTGGACCCATGCCATCTGCCTTAACCCTACAGGCATTCTGACTGGGAAGCGTCCTAGCTCGCATGTTCGTCACCAAGAAATCTTCATCATATCATGTTCTTTCATGCCTGGCCAATAAAATAACCAGTGGCAAGCCAATGAGTACTTTGAATGTACTCGCAAGCAACCCAAGTGTGATGACAGGATAATTATGCAAGGCTCTACTGCTAAATTGGCATTTTTGCGTAAAGCTAGTTTTTCTCATGCAAGCATGATCAATATTTATCAAGGATATGAATGTGTCTGCAACAAGTATCAGGAGGTTACAGACATCAATATCGAGAAAGAGTTATAAACAACCCATGCTCGAGCTCATAATGACTTCCTCAAGAATCACATCACCAATATCACCGAATTGTGTTGATTTCCTCAGACACACACACCAGGTTTCGCAAACATTGGACGTAGCCCAAGAGCGGTTACCCAACTGTCCTTGACCGTGGACACGGCTATTCGAATAGTTTTACACTCTGCAGAGATTGCACACTTTACCCACAAGATCCGGAGAACTTCCGTGTCATCCACGATCCGCGGTACCTCAAGTACCCGGGGTAAGCACCCGATCACTATCTTTCCCTAGACGACACTAACATGGAGTCCACTCAATTGGTAGCAACCCCCGTGCCCAACATTTCACATCATAAGATTGTGGAGCCTCGCTCCCATATTCATCACATACCACTGGCACGGAGTACCAACGGTGTGTCCGGTGCCCTGCGAAAACAGTCATGGCCGCCTATCCAAGCATGACCCCATCCCGAGAGTGACCTCGTGTCACCCCCGTCACTAGTAATGCGGGCACCATGCTAGTATCGACCTAGGTAATCAATAATGCCCTTTCCCATATAAGGGTAGAGTGGTTGAGCATGTAAAGTTGGAATAACGGTCGCAACTTAAACCAATACGTTTTGAAAACAACACACACACGTGCCTCGGTACACCACTTCGTCATCAAGTGGTTACCCAACTCATCATCTCCCTCGGACATAAGTGGCACCCGACGGGGTTTTCGAAAAGTCTTTGGAAAGTACTCTGCCTCTGTCACCATGCATATTCCCGTCCCATTTGCGTAGCCACTACTATAGCATCCTGTCAACTCCCACCCGCATAACCCTCTTAGGAAGGTAGGGTCATGTTTGATGCAAGTTTGAAATAGGAAAGTAACAAAGGCAACAACCAAAATGGTCACCACCTCAGCATGATTTCGATGCATCGATAATAGGGTGTTATATGACATGCATAAAAAGGTTTCTCAAACATGGTCAAAGGGCTGCTTGCCTTGTTCCTCGGAGTCTTCAAAGCTTATGGTCCATCTCCAAGTACTCTGTCTATTTCGTCAACTAACGACGGAAACAAATCACAATAAGCAACACAACAAGGCAAAAATAAAAGTGCTCTAAAAATAGGAGTTGGACTTTTCTAGGATACCTCAGGTCATATGAAAAATGACCAAGGTGGGTTCATAGGCATTGGATCAATGCATAGTTTGGAACATTTCAATATGAAGGATATAAGGGATTTAATGGATCTGTAAGTTGTCTACAGAATGCCTTTTTATAAAAATGAGTAAAAGTACCCATTAAATCAGGCATGATTTTTGAAACATTTAGAAATTGGTTTCACTAGATTTGGAGTCCAAATGAATATACTATGGATTTTTGAAGTGGACTTATGTGGGTAAATGACATTTTCATTAGATCCAGTGGAAACTAGGCACAGTAAAAATGTTCACAATGGCTCATTAAATAGATCTTGATTTATGGAGCCAGCAGAAATTTGAATCATCAAGTTTGGACACTATTTGAATATTTGGGAGATTTTACAAGTGTCGGTGTACTAAAGTAGGGGTACCTTAGTATCCCGAACTCGTGCACGGGCAGTTGCAGCGTCCCGTGGCAAGGCTTGCCTAGCGGCCGCCAAGATCCTCCGAGGTCCCCTTGGGACCATTCAAGAACAAAGTATTTGAGTCAAAGAGACAAGACCCCGGCAAGAGAAGCTTGCCGGGAAGGCCACTCAAGGCATAGAATCACTCAAGACACGAGACCCCGGCGAGAGGAGCGGGTCGGGAAGGCCAAACCAAGGCACCTCAAGAGAACTTGCCGCGACGCGCCACGCGTCCCGGCCAGGACCTGGTGAGCGACAAGCTCCCAAGAAGCGACAAGATAGCGACCGCGGCAAGGCGCTTGCCGCGGCAAGCTTCCACCCAGTACCCACGCTCCAGCGCATCCACCCACGTGTCGCCCTGGGACCCTTCCAGGCGCACGTGGCGGAAGGCTGTGCAGCCAGGGGAACACGGTGGCAAGCGGCGATGACATGGCCACCGTCGTGGCGGACGGTGGCGCCCTGACGGTCACTTTTTGCACTGTTTGGGGCGCCGGCGATGGGCATTCAATGCCCTTGTCCCCTGCCGTCAGAGTTAGGTATAGAGCACTATGCATACACTGTTCCAACTACCACTCCTTTTACATTTTTACCCCCATCTATGTTGCCACCTGTCGGTGACCCCTTTGACCTATAAAAGGAGGCCCATGCGCAACGTAGAAGGGGTTCCGAACATCGATCACTCTCACACTCGGTCTGGCCAGCGGTTAGAGCATACTGTAGCTCTCCCCACTCCCGAGCAAGAACGTAATACAAACCAAAGCAGGAGTAGGGTTTTACTCATCCGTGCGGCCCGAACCTGGGTAAACTGCTCGTGTGCTCGCCTCGATCCGCTCTTTGTGCATCCTCCGCCCCCTGCCGTACCGAGAAGGGGCTCCGGTCCCATAGGTGTTCGTGGGCGACCAGTTTCCCCGACATCTTTGGCGCGCCAGGTAGGGGGAGTGCGTCGAGGTTGTGTGAACCCGATCCGGCGTCACACGAGCTAGATCTTCGCCAACTTCATCGACTTCATCAACATGCCGCCGAAGAAGAAGGCTTCGGAGGCAGCAGGCCCGTCCGCGTCGATCCCGCCACCGCCGGAGCCAACGGCTGGTGGGGTAGACGCCGGCGGAAGGACGGACGTCGGCGAGGAAACTCACGGCGCCGCCAAGTCCAAAGACAAGATGGACGACCGGGCGCACTCCAAGGCCTTGCCGTCCGTACATGCACCGCGCCCATCTCAGGAGGCGCGGGACCGGCAGCGACGTGGTACTCAAGGTACCCTACGCTTGCTGGGCCAAGGTCAAGCTGGCGGATCTAGGGACGCTCAAGGCCAGCATGCACATCAACACGCCGGCACGAGCAAGGCGCGGTCACCGGGACGGGAAACTGCTCCTTCTAACGTAGTTAGAAGTCCGAGCATATCCCGCTCCTCGCACCGGTCGCCGCCGCTACCCGCTACCCGCTACCCGCCACTCCAGCAGAAGCTCTAGCTCGAGCTCAACTGCTCCTTGACTTCCCTCCAGCGGCAGACAAGGCCGACGACTGGAGGGCCACCATCCAGAGCCACATCGCCTTCGCCAACGGCGACACTCCGCAGCAGCTGACCACGTCGCGGCCGCGGCAAGTTAGCCAGGCGCGGGCTGATGGCGACAAGACTGTCGGGGTGCAACCACCGTGCACTCCCCGCCCCGAAGGCCAAAATCGCCGACTCGCCGGATCAACATCGACGACGACTCCACCGCGTTGTCGGATCACGAGCTCGTCGCGATCAGCGCCAAGTTCTCGACGATCGACAACAAGAAGACGCTCGAACCCTCATCGAGCGTCGAAGGGAAGCGCGGCGTCAATCAGACGAGCGGGCTGGGCCCGCTGTTGACATGCACGCGCCCGGAGAACCAGGCGACTTGCCGTACGCGGTAGGTTTCCCTGCGTTCACTCGTGAGCTGCGGTAAGTCCAGTGGACCAGCATGAAGAACTTCAAGCCCGACGTACCCGAGAAGTACGACGGCAAAACACATCCGTCGGAGTTCCTCAGCATCTACACCATCGCGGTGCAGGCTGCTGGGGGACGAGACGAGAAGATACTCGCCAATTACTTCCCGCTCGTGCTCAAGCCAAACGTCAGATCTTGGCTCATGCACTTGCCAAACAACTCCATTTCTTCCTGGGCTGACCTGTGCCATCAGTTTGTCGGCGCCTTTATAGCCGGCCACAAGCCTCACGGCCAGGAGAGTGACCTTCACATACTCGCCCATAAGGAAGGAGAACCCCTCCGCAAGTATATCCAAAGGTTCAGCCGTGTGCAACACAACATCCCAGACGTCCACCCTGCCGCGGTTATCAGCGCGTTCCACCAGAACGTGCGTAACCGCAGGATGAGGGAGGAGATGGCGATGTGCAAGATCCGAGACGTCAGTGAGCTTTATGCCCTGGCCGACAAGTGCGCACGCGCTGAGGAGGGGAGGAAGCTCCCCGGAGAGGATACAGGAGCAGGGGGGTCAGACAGTGAGGATGCCGCCCCGGCAAAGAAAAGCCGACGGCGGAACAACAGGAAGAAGAAGAACAAGGAAGTGCTAGTCGTTGAGCAGTCCGGCAAGGAGGCTGGCGCCAAGAAAGCCCAGGCTGGTAGCTCCGGCAAGGAGACTACCGCGTGCACCAACTGCCAGGCTGTGGCAGCCACCGACAAGCAGGACGGCACCGACAAGCAATATTGCAAGATCCACCGCACCAAGGGCCACGACCTCCAGAACTGCAAGAGGGTTGAACAACTCGCCGAGCAGCAGAAGGCTGAGTACGAGCGACGCGACAAGGAGAAGGCCCAGGGAGGTGGTGGAGAGTCCGGCAAGAAGCGGCCATTCAACGGCCGGGGAGGACGCCGCGGCAAGGCCAAGCAGCGGCAAGGAGACAGACCTCCCCGGGGCCGCGACAAGGATGAAGACGAAGACGAAGACGAAGACATGGATGATGGAGAGAACAGCGAGCAGGAGTTTCAAAAAGCTACAGCAGTTTTGTGCATTGACGGTGGTGCTTCTCTACATACTTCACACCGCCAACTTAAGCAATGGGTGCGTGAAGTCAATGCGGCAGAACCACCCGTCGAGTCACGCAAACTTCTGAAGTGGTCCGGCACGCCTATCATCTTGGATATTGAGGACCACCTTGATCGCACAACTGCGGTCGGGTGCTTGCCGATGTTGGTTTCACCAACCATCCGCAACCTCAAGGTCACCAAGATGTTAGTTGACGGCGGGGCCGGCTTGAATTTGATCTCCTCCACTATGATCCAGAAACTCCAGATCCCCGACAGCGAGCTCGAAGAAACCGGCACATTCCAAGGGATCAACCCAGGAAGGAGCAAGCCGAAGGGGAAGATCACGCTGCCAGTGACATTTGGCGGAGAGCTGAACTTCAGGGCTGAGAGGATCACTTTCGACGTTGCCGATATTTCATTGCCTTACAATGGAATACTTGGCCGTCCAGCGCTCGCCAAGTTCATGGCAGGCTCTCACTACGCCTACAACATGCTCAAGATGCCAGGCCCGATAAGCGTCATCTCTGTCCCTGGCGACAAGAAGGATGCCCTTATCTGTGCCGACAAGATTTACCGGGATGCAGCAGCCGCAACAGATAGCGAGACACTTGCCGCTGAAGCTCCCGGAGGGAAGAAGAAGATGAAGTCCGGCAAGAGCTCTGGGGCCTACTCCGGCAAACGCACCTCTTCGGAGTGCTGGGCTGCCGTCGAGGACGCACCATCAAGCTCCACCGGCAAGTGTAAGAAGACGATGGCAGCTCCGCCAACAACCAAGAAGGTGTCCGCCAACGAGGACGGCACTGGTGGTACTTTCACCATCAGTGCCACGCTCGACCCCAAATAGGAAAGCGCGCTCGTTACTTTCCCGCGGGCGAATGTCGACGTGTTTGCATGGAAACCGTCCGACATCCCCGGTGTTCCCAGGAAAGTGACTGAGCACAAGCTTGCCGTTTGTCCTCACGCGCGGCCCGTCAAGCAGAAGGTTAGAAAACAAGCAGTAGAGCACCAAGAGTTCATAGCAGAAGAAATCAAGAAGTTGGAAGCAGCAGGCCTGGTCAGAGGTGTGCTCCATCCCACGTGGTTAGCCAATCCTGTTGTCGTGCGTAAGGCAAACGGGAAGTGGAGGCTTTGTATTGACTTCACCGATGTGAATAAAGCTTGTCCCAAAGATCCATTTCCCTTGCCGCGCATTGACCAGATTGTTGACTCCACGGCTGGATGTGAGTTGCTTTGATTTCTTGATGCATACTCAGGATACCATCAAATCTTCATGGCAGAAGAAGATGAGGAGAAGACAACATTCATTACTCCATGTGGCACTTATTGCTTCATACGCATGCCTTTTGGTTTGAAGAATGCTGGTTCAACATTTGCAAGGGTGGTCCATACAGCTTTTGAGCCACAGATCCACAGGAACGTAGAAGCGTACATGGATGACATAGTGGTCAAGAGCAAGGACATGGCTACCCTAGTACAAGATCTAGATGAAACCTTTGCGAATCTGCGCAAGATCCAGCTCAAACTTAATCCCGAGAAGTGCGTGTTTGGAGTCCCTTCCGGCAAGCTTCTTGGGTTCTTCGTGTCTCAAAGGGGGATTGAAGCCAATCCCGACAAGATCAAGGCCATTGAGCAGATCGAAGCACCGAAGCGCGTCAAGGATGTACGAAGACTTGCCGGCTGCGTGACTGCTCTCAGCAGGTTTATCTCTAAGTCTGCAGAACGCGCCCTGCCGTTTTTCAAAATTTTGAAAAAGGTAGGTCCAATGAAATGGACTCCGGAAGCGGAGGCAGCGCTGCAAGACTTGAAGAGGTACCTGTCCTCCACTCCAATACTTGTCGCACCTAAGCCACAAGAAAAGTTGCTGCTGTACCTAGCGGCAACCAATCAAGTGGTTAGTGTTGCGTTAGTAGCGGAGAGGGAGGCAGATGATGAGCTAGCGGCCGCGGCAAGCACATCCAGCGACAAGCAGGGGGCTTCCCCGACAAGCTCTGGTCCCGACAAGGACGGATCCACGCAGATGCAAGAGGAGATACAGAAGAAGATGGTGCAGCGCCCAGTTTATTTTGTCAGCTCCCTCTTGCAGGGGGCTAGGTCAAGGTACTCCGGGGTGCAGAAGTTGCTTTCCGGCCTTCTCATGGCCTCGAGAAAGCTGCGCCATTACTTCCAGGCACATGAGATAACGGTGGTCACTCGCTTTTCGCTGAAAAGGATATTGCAAAATCCAGAAGTGACGGGCAGGATTGTCGAGTGGGCGCTAGAACTGTCAAGCTTTGGCCTCAAGTTTGAAAGCACTTCAACTATCCAGAGCAGAGCATTGGCAGAGTTTATAGCAGAATGGACGCCAACGCCAGACGAGGAGATTCCAGAGAGGAGCATCCCCGTCAAAGAAGCAAGCGAAGAATGGATAATGTACTTTGATGGTGCCTTCTCGCTGCAAGGTGCCGGTGCTGGCGTGCTGCTTGTCGCGCCAACCGGTGAGCACCTCAAGTATGTGGTCCAGATGCACTTTCCCAAGGAGCAAGCGACAAACAATACTGCAGAGTATGAGGGTTTGCTTGCCGGTCTCAGGATCGCGGCAGACCTTGCGATCAAGAAGCTTATTGTAAGGGGTGACTCGCAGCTTGTCGTCCGCCAAGTAAACAAGAACTACCAGAGTCCGTTGATGGAAGCGTACGTTGATGAAGTGAGAAAGCTTGAAGAGCACTTTGACGGCCTACAGATGGAGCACGTTCCAAGAGCTCAGAACGACGTCGCAGATGGCCTGTCGAAGTGCGCCGCGCTAAAGTTACCTGTGGAACCAGGAATCTTTGTGCTCAAGCTGACTCAACCATCCGTAACACCATCAACTGGACAGAGCAAGAAGAGGAAGTTGATCTCCGGCGACTACTTTCCGGCAGAGCTTCCAGAAGCCGCCGCCAAGAAGGTCCCCAAGATCAACACCAAGAGTGCTGAGTAGCAATCCGCTCCGGCAAGTCCCTGGACTTGTTTCGTTGAAGTGGAAGCTCCCGGCAAGTTTTGCTCCGGCAAGCTTGCCGGGGATCGTCATGCTCCGACTGAGACGCAAGTCCTCGTCGTAGAAGTAGACGTTCCCGCAGCAGCAGATGTGCCTTTAGTCCTTGTTGTCGAGCCAAAAGCTCCAGCATGGGCACAGCAGATTGTCCGTTTCCTCCAGACAGGAGAACTTCCCGAAGAGCAAGAAGAGGCGGAAAAAGTAGCCCGACAGTCAAGTATGTACCAGTTTGTTGACAACACACTGTGCAGAAGGAGACTCAACGGTGTGAAATTGAAGTGTATTCCCCGGGAAGATGGACAGAAGCCGTTGGCAGAGATACATGGAGGCATATGTGGTCACCACATTGGCGCAAGAGCACTTGTCGGCAAAGCATTCCGGCAAGGTTTCTTTTGGCCGACATTCCTCCAAGATGCAACTGCACAAGTAACCAAGTGTGAAGCGTGCCAGTTCCATTCCAAGCAGATACATCAGCCAGCTCAAGCTCTCCAGACGATCCCTTTGTCCTGGCCATTTTCGGTCTGGGGGCTCGACATCCTCGGCCCCTTTCCCCGCGCAGCCGGGGGCTTTGAGTTCTTGTACGTCGCCATCGACAAGTTCACAAAGTGGCCGGAAGTAGAACCAGTGAGAAATGTGACCGCACAGTCAGCAGTCAAGTTCTTCAGGTCGATTGTTTGCCGTTTCGGGATCCCTAACAGGATCATCATCGACAACGGTACACAATTCACCAGTCGCACCTTCATGCAATACGTCCAAGATCTTGGCGCCAAGGTCTGCTTCGCTTCTGTTGCTCACCCGAGAAGCAACGGTCAAGCGGAGAGGGAAAACACTGAAGTGCTGCGCGGACTCAAGACCAGAACTTTAGACAGGCTGCGCAAGTGCGGAAGAAACTGGATCGAGGAGCTGCCAGTGGTTCTTTGGTCGATCAGGACGACGCCAAATCGAGCCACTGGACAGACACCCTTTGCTCTAGTCTATGGAGCAGAGGCAGTTCTCCCCACGGAACTCGTATACGGGTCGCCTCGAGTGATCGCTTATGATGAGCTCGAGCAAGAGCAGCTGCGACAAGGTGACGCGCTACTCCTTGAGGAAGACCGTCTTCAGGCCGCTGTGCGAGCTCCTCGCTATCAGCAAGCTTTGCCCCGCTACCATAACCGCAAAGTTAACGCCAGAAGTCTCGAGGAAGGCGACCTTGTTCTTCGGCGCGTTCAGTCCGCCAAGAATTCCAACAAGTTGACGCCGAAGTGGGAAGGCCCTTATCGGGTGAAACGAGTCACTAGGCCCGGCGCTGTCTGCCTTGAGACCGAAGATGGCTTGCCGGTGAGCAACTCCTGGAACATCGAGCATCTTCGTAAGTTTTACCCATAAGGCGCGGTTGCCGTGATCCGCTCCGGCAACCACCTTTTGTACAAGTCTTGCCGCTGTTGCATGTAATCCTTTGTACAAAGCCGGGCGCAGACCCCGTGCATCAGTAAAGTTTATGTGCCCCGCACTTGTCATTTTCATGCTTTTTTGCCGTTTGCATGTATTATCTGACACATTGTGCAGCACCTACCCCCGGTAAGCCGTAACGAGCCGCAAGGCTCCATATCTGTGTTTTCTCTTCTTTCTTTTTTTCTCAAGGAAAAGAAGGTTCCCTCGCGCACAAGTTTGCCG
>LR738710.1:746802936-746871616 GCA_902687465.1 Secale cereale
GGGGGGGGGAGGAGAAGATAGTGGTATGGACCAAGTGCCGTTCAAGGAAGTCTCGCCTTGTCGGAAAGCAGACAACACAAAAGCTAAGTTGCCAAAGTTTGAGCAGTCAAATTTTTAATTTTTTAAGTTATCCTCCTTGAACGGCCGCGCTTTGTATGGAAAACCTGTGCGCGGAGGAACCAACTCGTGGCCAGTTACGCCCTTATTTTGTTTCGAGTTTGCTCAACAGCTTAAGTGTGCTGCGACTAGTGTCGCGCCCTTACTTTGTTTCCGAGCCTGCTCAACAGCTTAAGTGTGCTGCAACTGCTTGCGACGAGGTTTCTTGCCGGCGACGGCACCGCGAGCAGGCTGCTGAAGTCCCGCACCCAGCGCTCGCGGCAAGGGTACCTACGCCGGCAAGTTCCCTGAAAGCGTAGGGTAAAAACATACAAAGCAAGGGAGTCAAGTAAAGGAAATAACATTGCATTCAGTACCTAAGATAAAGTTATATTACAAAGTGACTTGTCGCAGTTCTAATAGACTATTGTTCATAACATGGTTGGCAGCGACAAGGAAAGAAGAAAGTAAACAGCCTAGTCTGCGCGGTCGCCCTCGACTCTCTTGATCCCGCCCACCTTGTCCACGATGGGTGCGACAAGGGCCTTGAGCGCCTCCTGGTCGGCGTCGGGCGGCAGGGTCCGGAGGACATTGGTGAGGTTGAGCCCTGGGTTCCAGAAAGCCACCTTCATCAACACCTTTTGGAGAGCACCCGCGCAGAGCCTGCGCGATTCGTCAGCCAGCTGCTTCGGGATCTTCTCCCGGAGTTGCTGGAGGGCCGTCGCCACGCCCTTGAAGAACAGAGTGAGCTTGGCGCTGGCGTGGAGGTTCTCGTCGGTGGAGTACCCGAGATACTCCGCCCCCAGCTGCGCCAACTCCGTGTCGATGTCCACGGCGGCGTTGACAAGACCTTCGGTCCATAGCTCGACGGTCCGCCTAAAGTTGTTCTGGGAAATGGCGGCACTGTCCAGCAACACCTTCTCGGCCCTGAGCTCCTCCTTCAGGGCCGTCTCCCGCTCCCTAACGCCGTCCAGCGTCGTGGTAAGAGTGGACAGCTTTAGCTCCAGATCGGCGATGGAGTCCTTGGCGACGGCGAGCTCCTTGCCCTTCTCGGAGAGGCGGACCTGCAGCTCGGAGTGGCTGTGTGCGCCCTTCTCCCTCTCGAGCTTAAGGGCGGCAACCTCCTCGCCGCTCGTCTTCAAGTTGGCCTCCAGCTGCGCCACCCTCGTCTCCAACTCTCTCTTGGCGGTCTCGGCAGCTGCGGCGGCATCCTTTGCCTCCTGCAAAGCTCCGCCAAGCGATCGCTCGCGCGCGGCAAGCTCGTCCTCGTGGCTGTCGAGGTCGACCTTCCGCTGCGTCAGCTCACCTTCTCGCCTGGATAGCTCCTCGGCGGCAAGCCGTTGCTGCTCCTCCACTTCTGCCTTCTCCAAGATGAAGGCCTGATGCGCCTCGGCAAGCTGCTCCCGCTCCTCCGCCAAGGATCGGAGAGCTGCTTGGTTGATGGCTCGGAGCTCTTCTGCGCGCTTCTCCAAGTCAGCACCCGCCTTGGCGGCCAGAGCCTCTCGGGACTCCAGCTTGGCCTACCGGGCGCGGTACAAAGACAGAAGCTTGCGCAGCAGCCGCTCCTCCTCGGGCTCACTGCTGCTGCTCGGCGCGTCGACGAACTTCAGTCCGGCGGAGGCAAGGACCTCCCCGTCGAAGACCTCTCCCTCGACTGGCGCCCTGGACATGGACGCCCACGGGAGCTGGATGAAGATGTCGTCGCCGGCCTTCAGATAGGCGCTTGGCTCGGGCTCGTCGGAGCTGGGGGCTGCGGCGGCGGTGATGGGCCTCGAACCCCTCGTTGGTTACCCCAAGTGGAAGGTGTAAGATGCAGTAAGTAGAAGTGTTTTCCCCTAGCAAAGATGCCAAGGATCGAATCCCCAGAGACTCCTAGGTTCAACAGGTAGGTGTCAACTGCTAACGGCGCAATTAGCAATCAACGTGGACCTGCACACAGATACAAATAACTTTGCTCCCAACGAGTACAGAGAGGTTGTCAATCTCTCCGGCCTTGCAGTTCACAAAGGGTTAAAAGCAATATGATAGTAGTGATAGATAGTGTTTTGCAATAGTAAATAAAATAGCGGAAAGTAAATAGTGTATGTGATCAATGATGGTAATATGGACCGGAGTCACATGATGTTCACTAGTGATGTCTCTCTCCCAAAAGACGATAAAACAGCTATGCGAGGTAACAAATTACAGCTGGGCAATTGACAGGACCACGAACGCAAACCAATGCTGACTACATTGCAAGAAAGGTTGAGGTTCAAAGCATGGGCGGTACGCCAAAGTAAGTAGACTGAAATCCATCAATATGTACTACTAATCATCCACCTTGAGATATCTATCCAGAACATCTCGCTGGTATTAAGTTGCGAGTCCCACCCATAGTGTAAACTCAATGCAACAGACAACTGCATTAAAAGAACTTTGCATAAAGTAAACAATCCTTGCACCCGCGGGCACAAGCACCGTTGTTTTCCCCCTTGTGGCAAAAGCACATCCCCTAGACTCATGTTTCTGTCACTCAAGCTAGTCATCGAGGGGCATGAACCCACAATCGAGCATAACGTTCCCTCTTGGAGTCACTACCTACTACTTGGCCAAAGCAATAAATAACAACGGAGAACATGCAATAATTACTTATGAACTAAAATATAAAAGAGGTGAATAAAATATATTACTCAAGATCAATCTAAACATAATCTCATAATCCATCGGATCTCAGCAAACTCAACATAGCAACAGCATAAGGATTACATAGGTGCCTCGATCATGTAGGGCAGCTCACGAGGACTAATTAGTGAAGCACAAGAACGGGAGGAGAACATCACATAGCTACTGGTCATGGACTCATGGTCCAAGGGAGACTACTCACGAGTCATCCGGGAGGCGTCCATGGTGGTGGAGAAGCTCCCGGCGGTGATCCTCCCCTCCGGCAGGGTGCCGGGAAGAGTTCTCCTGGTGCTCCCGATCTTGGAAGCGGCGGCGGAGGTGGAACAGAGATGGGATCGCGAAAAGAAGTCCTGTTTCGAGGGTTTCGGAGAGTCCTTTAAATATATGCCAAAGTAGGGCACCGGGGGGCTCTCGGGGGGCCGAGGCGCCCCCCCGGCGCGGCCCAGGGGGGGCGCCCACAGGGCACCTGGAGCCCCTGTGGCCCCCCCAGGCTGCCCTTCGGAGGCAGTGTCGTTCCCGGATCGCTGATTTTGTATATATTTTTTCTGGATTTTTCTGGGCAGTTCTCGAAACGTGAAAACCTGAAATACAAAAACAGCCGAAAACAGAAACTGGCACTGGGGTGCACTGGATTAGTAAGTTAGTCCAAATATGATCAAAAGTGTATGGAAGTGTATGAATATCATAGCAATATCACCCAAAAGTGGCATGGAGCAAGCAGAAATTATAGATACGTTTTGGACGTATCAACATCCCCAAGCTTAATTCCTGCTCGCCCTCGAGTAGGTAAATGATAACAAGAATAATTTCTGTGGTGACATGCTATTAACCATATAGGACTTTCTCATAGTCATATGACAAAAGCTAACGGAGACAATGATTCTAAAGTAGTTAAGTTGTCTCAAGAGAAAATCACAAATGACTGAAAGTTTTACAACATGAAACTGAAACATCAAAAAGATTTGCAATGAACATGATGTGCAAATATGATAAAGTGATATCTAGCTTACCCCCTTTAGTGATGCAAAACATAAGTGCAGGGGCACCTTCAAGGTTTAAGTGATGACTAGATACAATCATTTCAGAATAAACGATATCACAATCATGCAAAAGACAATGCTACTTTGGGACAATGCACATTACACTCAGAATGACAATCATGCTCTCAGTAGTTGGTGCTTGAAGTGCTAGAGCTTTTTATTTTGAAATATGGAAGCAATTGTGTCAACAGTAGTAGTACTTCATATGTGTCATGTATAAAACATCTTATAAGTTGCAAGCCTCATGCATCGAATACCAATAGTGCCCGCTCCTTGTCCTAATTAGCTCGGATCCCCATGGGTTATCATTGTATTGCATATGTTTTAACCAAGTGTCACAAAGGGGTACCTCTATGCCACCTGTACAAAGGTCCAAGGAGATAGATCGCGTTTGATTTCTCGTTTTTGATAGATCTCAACTTGAGGACATCCATACCGGGACAACATAGAAAATAGATGATGGACTCCTCTTTAATGCATAAGCATATTCTCATGAGAGATTGAGGATTAAGGTCCAAGCTAAAACTTCCACCATGATGCATGGCTTTGGTTTGCGGCCCAATGTTCTTCTCTAACAATATGCATATTAATTCAACCCACGGTAAATCACCCTTACTTCAGACAAGACGAACATGCATAGCAACTCACATGATATTCAACAAAAGTGTGACAGTTGATGGCGTCCCCAGAAACATGGTTACCGCTCAGCAAGCAACTCATAAGAAATAAAATACATAAGCAACATATTCTTTACTACAATAGTTTTTAGGCTACTTTCCCATGAGCTATGTATTGCATGGATAATTTTCTTAGTGCAGGTGTTGGTTAGCAAAAGACTGGGAGCAACCAACTAAGAGAGCAATGACGGTCATAATCATGCAGAGCGACAAAGCAATATTGAATCAGGCATGGTAGTTATATCGCTACTTAGAAACAAAAGATCATCAAGGCTTGACAGACTTTCTTTACAGTCTTGAATATGCTTGAGCATACGCCAAGTCAATCAAAATAAATTCTCGAAGGAAGATATTACTAAACCATACCACATCATAGGAAAACAAACCAAGTTGGTACTCCAATGACACATTGGGAACCCCCCAGCTATCTGAGATTAACCAAAAGAAAACCTGAACTACTAAGCACCATCATGAAAGTAGCATCTTTATCATAGACACATTAACCCATGCAACGGAAGCAAACTCTCTTAATAAGGTGAGCATGGTAATTAAAGAGAGTTCAAGCAACCAACTAAATAAAAGCTCTTGAAAAGATAAGCATGAATACTAAGAGCAGAGCACGATAGTAGCTATTAAAAGACAAAGAACACACACAATATAGATAGACATGAAAATCCTATGTAATGTTCTAGGTAGAAGTGGAGCGTGTTTCTCTCCCACATAAAGGAATGCTGAGTTCCGACTCGTTATGAATAACTAAAAAGAAAACTAAAAGCAAGACGCTCCAAGCATAGCACATAACACATGAAGTGATAAAAATATAGCGGAACGAAAGACGAACTGATAATGTTGATGGAGAAGGGGATGCACGGGGGGCATCCCCAAGCTTAGACGCTTGAGTCTCCTTGAATATTTCTTGGGGGTGCACGGGGGCATCCCCAAGCTTGAGCGTTTGACACTCCTGAATCATTTTATCATCTTCCCTCGCACACTTGAAAACTCCCTTCATACATAACTCATCATAATCTGATTAGCGAGGTTAGTACCCTTAATAAAATAATTATACCTTGCTGGAAATAAGGATATTCTTGAAGTTCTACTGTTTCTCAAGATTGCCAAAAGGTTTTCGCAAAGAAAAAACAAGTTCTCAATTTGCAAAGTGAAGGTAAGGCAAAACAGGACAGAATCTGTGAAAAACAGAACAGCAGACAGTAATTGACCTGTTCGGGATACTTCTGCAACTCAAATCAAAAAACTCAGAACTGACGCACGAAAGACAATTATATAGAGAACGCTGTCGAAAAAATTCAGACCAAAAAGATGATCTGGTGATTTTATACGAATTTTTTATCCAAGGACAGAATCTGTTTCCTGGACAGCACCTCACAACTTTTGAACTTTCTAGCAATCAGAGGCTATACTTGGCACAAATATGAAAAGCAAAGATACAATGATGATGCTACAGCAGTAAACAACATCAAGACACAACAAAAGCAAAAATTTTATTCATGTGGGCTGCCTCCCAAAAGTGCTTTCTTTTATGCCTTTAAGCTAGGCATAATGCATAGATCAAGTTTTACCAAGAGTAAAAGAATAACTAGCCCGTACAACGGACTCAAAAGGTAACTTGACCTTCTTACGAGGGAAGTGTTCCATCCCTTTCTTGAGAGGAAACTGAAATTTTATATTACCCTCTTTCATGTCAATGACAGCACCAACGGTGCGCAAAAAGGGACGTCCCAAAATAATTGGACATGAAGGATCACATTCAATATGCATAATAGTAAAATCAACGGGCACATAATTATCATTGACAACAATAAGAACATCGTCGATCCTCCCCAAAGGTTTCTTTATGGAAGAATCAACAAGAGAATTACCAAAAGAACAAGAATCAAAAGGTTTCAATTTAAGCATATCATATATCCTTTTGGGCATAACAAAGGTACTAGCACCAACATCACATAATGCATAACAAGAGAAGTCATTCAAATAAATTTTTATCATAGGATCCCAACCATCTTCTAGCTTTCTAGGTATGGAGGCTTCTACTCTAAGTTTCTCCTCCCTAGCTTTGATGAGAGCATTGGTGATATGCTCTGTGAAGGCAAGGTTAAGCGTGCTAGTGCGGGGATCTCTAGACATTTTGTGAAGAAAATCAATAACTTCTGTAAGAGTGCAATTATCAAAATCAAGGTCACGAGCATCAAGTAAGGTAGTAGTGGTGTCCTTAAAGTTCACCTGAAGGTAGTAGTGGTGTCCTTAAAGTTCACCTGTTTGGTAGTTTCTATAGCATCACCATTAATAGGTCCATTGGGACCAGGAGTACATTGGGTGCTAAGAGTGTGAACATCCTCAATAACTTGGATAGTAGCAACAGTATGGTGGGTAGGAAGGCTCTTAATTCTTTCCTCTTCCTCCCTTTCTCTAGCCCATCTTTCTTTAAGCTTAGCCATCATCCTAATATTTTCATTGATTTGCACTTGAGTAGCATTAATAGGGATGACTTCCTTCTCCTTAAGAGAAGAAGTTTCAATTTTTAGCAATTTTAACTCATTGGCTAAGTGGTCTACCTTAAAAGAAAGATCATCTAGTTCATGTAGTTTCTCTTCTACATTCTTATTAAAGGCTTTTTGGGTAGTGATGAAATCTCTAAGCATGTTCTCTAGTTCAGTATTGGAGTTCTTGGTACTAGGATAAGCATTGTTGTTCCCATAAGAGTTAGAGGGGAACGGTCTAGAATTGTTACCAAAGTTACTCCTATAAGCATTGTTGTTGAAATTGTTTCTAGAGATAAAGTTAACATCTACTTGTTCTTGAGCAATCAAAGAATTTAAAGGAACATCACGAGGATCAACAGTAGATTGCTTCGAAAGTAGAGACATAATCAAGTCAACTTTTTCATTGAGGGAGGAAATCTCCTCGACAGAGTTTACCTTCCTACCTGTTGGAGCGCGTTCGGTGTGCCATTGGGAATAGTTGGTCATCATCTCATCAAGAAGCTTTGTGGCAGCACCAAGTGTAGTTAACATATTAGTTCCTCCCGCGGCCGAATCTAACAAGTTCCGCGAGGTAAAGTTCAAGCCTGCATAAAAAGTTTGGATAACCATCCAAGTAGTCAAACCGTGAGTAGGGCAGTTCTTGATAAGAGACTTCATACGTTCCCAAGCTTGGGCAACGTGTTCATTATCCAATTGTTTAAAATTCATGATGTTACTTCTAAGTTGGATAATTTTAGCAGGTGGATAGTATTTTCCGATAAAAGCATCTTTGCACTTGTCCCATGAATCTATGCTATTTCTAGGCAAAGACTGAAACAAAATTTTAGCTCCTCCTCTCAAAGAGAAAGGAAAAAGCTTAAGCTTAACAATATTACCATCTATTTCTTGGTACTTTTGCATATCACAAAGTTCTACAAAGTTGTTCAAGTGTAAAGCAGCATCATCTCCAGCACCGGAGAATTGTTCTCTCATGACTAAGTTTAGTAAAGCAGGTTTAATTTCATATGAAGGTGCTGAAGTGGCAGGTGTAGTGATAGGTGTGCTGATAAAGTCATCGTTGTTGTGACTAGTGAAGTCACACAACTTGGTGTTCTCGGTGGAACCCATAGTAGCAAGCAAGCAAGATAACTATTTTTGTGATTTTCGATAAAAAGGAACTAAAGCAAATAATGAAAGGTAAACTAACAAGACTAAAAAGCAAAGGTAAAAGATAGCATGCAACTCCCCTATCCTGAAGAGTGGAGTCCTCGGCAACGGCGCTAGAAAATACTCCTTGATGGGCCTCGAACCCCTCGTTGGTTACCCCAAGTGGAAGGTGTAAGATGCAGTAAGTAGAAGTGTTTTCCCCTAGCAAAGATGCCAAGGATCGAATCCCCAGAGACTCCTAGGTTCAACAGGTAGGTGTCAACTGCTTACGGCGCAATTAGCAATCAACGTGGACCTGCACACAGATATAAATAACTTTGCTCCCAACGAGTACAGAGAGGTTGTCAATCTCTCCGGCCTTGCAGTTCACAAAGGGTTAAAAGCAATATGATAGTAGTGATAGATAGTGTTTTGCAATAGTAAATAAAATAGCGGAAAGTAAATAGTGTATGTGATCAATGGTGGTAATATGGACCGGAGTCACATGATGTTCACTAGTGATGTCTCTCTCCCAAAAGACGATAAAACAGCTATGCGAGGTAACAAATTACAGCTGGGCAATTGACAGGACCACGAACGCAAACCAATACTGACTACATTGCAAGAAAGGTAGAGGTTCAAAGCATGGGCGGTACGCCAAAGTAAGTAGACCGAAATCCATCAATATCTACTACTAATCATCCACCTTGAGATATCTATCCAGAACATCTCGCTGGTATTAAGTTGCGAGTCCCACCCATAGTGTAAACTCAATGCAGCAGACAACTGCATTAAAAGAACTTTGCGTAAAGTAAACAATCCTTGCACCCGCGGGCACAAGCACCGTTGTTTTCCCCCTTGTGGCAACAGCACATCCCCTAGACTCATGTTTTTGTCACTCAAGCTAGTCATCGAGGGGCATGAACCCACAATCGAGCATAACGTTCCCTCTTGGAGTCACTACCTACTACTTGGCCAAAGCAATAAATAACAACGGAGAACATGCAAGAATTACTTATGAACTAAAATATAAAAGAGGTGAATCAAATATATTACTCAAGATCAATCTGAACATAATCACATAATCCATCGGATCCCAGCAAACTCAACATAGCAACAGCATAAGGATTACATAGGTGCCTCGATCATGTAGGGGCTCACGAGGACTAATTAGTGAAGCACAAGAACGGGAGGAGAACATCACATAGCTACTGGTCATGGACTCATGGTCCAAGGGAGACTACTCACGAGTCATCCGGGAGGCGTCCATGGTGGTGGAGAAGCTCCCGGCGGTGATCCTCCCCTCCGGCAGGGTGCCGGGAAGAGTTCTCCTGGTGCTCCCGATCTTGGAAGCGGTGGCGGCGGCGGAACAGAGATGGGATCGCGAAAAGAAGTCCTGTTTCGAGGGTTTCGGAGAGTCCTTTAAATATATGCCAAAGTAGGGCACCGGGGGGCTCTCGGGGGGCCGAGGCGCCCCCCCGGTGCGGCCCAGGGGGGGGGCGCCCACAGGGCGCCTGGATCCCCTGTGGCCCCCCAGGCTGCCCTTCGGAGGCAGTGTCGTTCTCGGATCGCTGATTTTTTATCTATTTTTTCTGGATTTTTCTGGGCAGTTCTCGAAACGTGAAAACCTGAAATACAAAAACAGTCGAAAACAGAAACTGGCACTGGGGTGCACTGGATTAGTAAGTTAGTCCAAATATGATCAAAAGTGTATGGAAGTGTATGAATATCATAGCAATATCACCCAAAAGTGGCATGGAGCAAGCAGAAATTATAGATACGTTTTGGACGTATCAGGCGGCAGAGGGCTCGGCGGTCGACGTAGCGCCTGGCGCTCCTGCGGCCCCAGTGCCGTCAGTGCGATCGCCAGCCTCTTCGCCAGCTGCCGCGGCGGCAGCCTTGGCGGCCTCTGCGCCAGCGGGATCGTCCGCGCCAACCGTTTCTTCAGCAACGGCGGCGTCATCGGCGACGACCTCCGTCTCCATTGGCTTGGGCACGGACGGGTCTGACGGAGGAAAAGAAAAGACAAACAGTCAAACAAATATCCAAAAAGAAGAAATTCAGAAGAAGAAAAGCCAAGGGAAGCATGGAGCAAAGGGGTTACCTGCACGGGCCGGCTCCTCGGTGAGGTTCCTTGCCGGGGAGCTCTCCCTCGGCGGTGTAGTTGTAGCTCCCGCTGGCGGGGGGCCGCTGGCGCTGGCCCTTGGAGGAGTGCTGGCCCTTGGCGGAGTGTTCTCCCTTGTCGGGGAGCTCCCCCTTGGCGGTGTGGTCGAGGCGTGTGGCACGTCGGGGGCGGTCTCCTGGCGCTCCTGATGCTGCTGCTCTGCTCCTGCACAAGTCAACAAACAAGATATCAGCAAGGATGGAAGACCCACGCGCACTCGGCAAGCGGAAAGTGAACCACACTTACGCTGGGGGCTGCGCTGGGGGCTGCTCCAAAGAACAGTTGCCGGGTCCGGCAAGCTCGTCTCAGGCACGCCCCCTGCTGTCGCGACGGGCTCGTCCTTGATGACGATCACCGGGACCTTGGCCCTCTTCGCCGCCCTTTGAGCCAGAGTTCTGAAAAGAGAACAGGTTCAGAGTTAGGTGAAAGAGATGCAAGACAAAAGCAACAGAGAATCAAAGGGAAACAAGAGTTGCGAAGACTTACTCTCCTTCCTCTTCGTCGGAGCTGAGCGCAGAGAAATCGAAGTCTGGATCGCGCGTCCCGGCGCAAGGAGGCGGGGGAGTAGGCTCCCTTGGCCGCTTGGCGGGAGCAGGGGCGGTGGTCTGAGAAGACCCCACTCCGGTTGCCACCGAAGCGCGAGGGGCGGCAGGAGCAGAGGCGCCAGTCCAGGAAGACCCCCCTCCAGCCGCTGCAGAAGTGCGAGGAGCTCCCGTGGCGGCCTTGCTTGCCGCGGTGGCACGTGCCGCACGGCGCCGTGGATGTTGGCCCGCCTGCCGCTCCGTCACGTCTGCGGCCTTGCGAAGACGCCTCCTTGTCGGAGCTGGAGGACTTGCTGGTGGCGGCGAGCTACCCGAGGATGAGGAGGAGGAGCCGATCTCCAGCGAGCCGCTCGAGTCCTCGGCAGGCTCGCTCGACCCGGCACCCTGCTCGGCGGGCTCGCTCGACTCTGCACCCTGCTCGGTGGGCTCGCTTGCCCCGGCGATCTGCCCGGCAAGCTTCCCTGCTTTGCGGAGCTCTTCCTCCTCGGCAAGACTTGTCGCCTCCGCTGCCTCCGCCTCCTCCACAGTGTACCCGAACTCGCCCGCGGCCCTGGCTGCCACCGCCTCTTCCAGTCTGGTGGCAATATACGCCATCTCTTGGTCAGTGGTGTCGCGGGTGAGGCCTTTCTTCTCATCGGAGTCGATTGGCTGTTCCACCAAGTTGTCGAAGAACGTCTGCACCGCTTCGTCGGAAGGCTCTTGCCAAGTGGGGACGATCCCGTGGGAATCGCACAGCGGCATCACTGCACGGATGGCGCTGAGCGCAGAGCTATTGCACAGCGGGACGACACCTTGCGGCAACGTGAACCATTCGGGGTGGGCAGAGTCATACTTGAACAACGCCTAGAGCATCGCGTTGAGCTCCAGGACAGTAAAATTCCAATTGAGGCCCGGGCGCAGCCTCATGATATCTGCCGCATTCTCGAACTCCCAAGCAGCCCTCTTCCTCTCCTGCAAGGGGGCGACGCGGCGGCGGAGAAAGTCTGCTCCAACTGCGCCTACAGTGAGCCTGGCGTGCCTGAGGCGAAGGATCCGAGTAGTAGCAATCTTCAATCTGCTATCCTCCGGGGCCAAATCGCTCTAGTCGTTGCCGCGTACTACTGGGGCCTGGCGCCAGGAAGTGAATGGCTGCGGGTCATCCTCTACGATCCAACACCAGTTGGCTCTCCACTCATCCCACTTGCCGCGGAGCTCCCCCTCCAGATAGGCTTCCTTCTTGTGCGTCCTCGGGATCCAGGAGACACCGCCGGACAAAGGCGACCCTGCCTCGACTCGAGGCGTGAAGTAATGGCGGAAAAGAGCTACATTGGGGTAGACTCCGACAAAGTTTTCGCACAGATGTGCGAAAATGGCCATGGTCAAGACGGCATTGGGGGTGAAGTCAAGGAGATGGAGCCTGAGGTGTTCATGACGTCACAGAAGAACTCAGAATAGGGCGGGCAGAGCCTGCAGTAGAAGAACAGGGCAAAGAAGGCGTAGCCGGTCGGGAACATATCGCAGGCTACGGCGGGGAGTACCTTGGTGCGCGGATGCGCCTTCGTCTCCCTCGACCAGAAGAGGTAGAAGGTATCCCTCAGCTCCTCCGCGTCAAGCTTTGGCGGGAAGACCGCCATCTTCTTCCGCATTGCTGCTAGCCGCAGCGCCTCGGCGGACTTCGCGGCCTTCCCCTTCTCGCCTTTCGGAGCCATGGCGGGGACGGTGGGGGAGGTCGACGACGCTGGTGATGCTGGTGGCGGCGGAGGGGGCGGAGCGCTGCTCTCTTTCGACCTTCGGGGAGGAGGGGAGCGGCGGGGGTTTCTGAGGGACGAAGAAGCAACGGGCAAATGGAAGGAACTGCCCCTGTTTCCCCTGCTTTTAAGGGGGGGGGGAGGGGGACGTTCCGCATTTCCCATTAAAGAATTAGGCCACGATCTCGCCCACGACGCCGCATTAAACGCGTGTCGTTAAGGGAGGGCGCGGTGGATACGGAGTGGGATACGGCGTGCCGCAGGCCGCGCGTGTCCGTGCAATGTTTTGGGCCTGGCCCAACAGCGCTCGGCACCGTGTCTAGCCCAGGCCCGGGGCTATTGTCGGTGTACTAAAGTAGGGGTACCTTAGTATCCCGAACTCGTGCACGGGCAGTTGCAGCGTCCCGCGGCAAGGCTTGCCTAGCGGCCGCCAAGATCCTCCGAGGTCCCCTTGGGACCATTCAAGAACAAAGTATTTGAGTCAAAGAGACAAGACCCCGGCAAGAGGAGCTTGCCGGGAAGGCCACTCAAGGCATAGAATCACTCAAGACACGAGACCCCGGCGAGAGGAGCTTGCCGGGAAGGCCAAACCAAGGCACCTCAAGAGAACTTGCCGCGACGCGCCACGCGTCCCGGCCAGGACCTGGTGAGCGACAAGCTCCCAAGAAGCGACAAGATAGCGACCGCGGCAAGGCGCTTGCCGCGGCAAGCTTCCACCCAGTACCCACACTCCAGCGCATCCACCCACGTGTCGCCCTGGGACCCTTCCAGGCGCACGTGGTGGAAGGCCGTGTAGCCAGGGGAACATGGTGGCAAGTGGCGATGACATGGCCACCGTCGTGGCGGACGGTGGCGCCCTGACGGTCACTTTTTGCACTGTTTGGGGCGACGGCGACGGGCATTCAATGCTCTTGTCCCCTGCCGTCAGAGTTAGGTATAGAGCACTATGCATACACTGTTCCAACTACCACTCCTTTTACATTTTTACCCCCATCTGTGTTGCCACCTGTCGGTGACCCCTTTGACCTATAAAAGGAGGCCCATGCGCAACGTAGAAGGGGTTCCGAACATCGATCACTCTCATGCTCGGTCTGGCCAGCGGTTAGAGCATACTGTAGCTCTCCCCGCTCCCGAGCAAGAACGTAATACAAACCAAAGCAGGAGTAGGGTTTTACGCATCCGTGCGGCCCGAACCTGGGTAAACTGCTCGTGTGCTCGCCTCGATCCGCTCTTTGTGCATCCTCCGCCCCCTGCCGTACCGAGAAGGGGCTCCGGTCCCATAGGTGTTCGTGGGCGACCAGTTTCCCCGACAACAAGTTTACAGAAAAAGAAAAAGAAAAGAATTTACCAAAAACGGGCTGGATCTGGGGCAGCAGCAGCGTGCACAGTGCGAGACTTAGTGGCAGGGCGCCACTGGGCCGGCCCAGCGGCTCGGCCGCACACGCGCAGGGGCCACGTCGGAGGCGGCTTCTAGGAGATGCATCTTCGCGCGGGAAGGCGGTCAATGCCGTAGCCGTCTCCACTTAAACGCCTGGGCCCGCTGGCCGGGTCGCTGACATGTGGGGGCCCCCCGCAGGGTCATCTTCCTCTTCCCGCTCCCGCGATAGAGGGGAGAGGAGGCCCTGGCCGCGCGAGGCCGACGCTTGCCCCCGGCGGCACAGGCCACCTCCGGCCAAGCTGCGGCCACCGGAGGTTCCACCGGAGAGCGGTGCATCAGGGGAGCGCCTCAGGGTCGGCCGGAGGCGTCTGCAGCGTGCCCGGCTCTGGCCGCGGCGGACGGGCATTCGGCCGAGGTTGGGCACTGGGAGGCAAGCACGGGGAGAAAATTGGGCGTGGGGCGGGTTGGCGGTGGTTCTGGTGATGCTCTGGAGCTAATTGGTGGAGAGGATGGGCTCGGGTTGGCACGAATTTGAGCGGAGTCCAACGGCTCAGCTCCGGCCATGGAGGTGCATTGAGGGCGCGAGGAGAGGTGTGGGTTGGTCCAGGGGGTCGCTGGGAAGGAGAGAGAGCAAAGGGGCTCCAAAGGGAGGCCTGGGGCTTCCCTATATAGCGGGGCGGCAGTGCACCGCGGACGACATCCACGGGCACGCCCTAGGCGATGGCAGAGGCCAAATCGGCGCTCTGGACCATGTCTAGGGTGTTCGTGAGGGTCATCCAGGTCGAGGGGAAAGGAAAGGGGGAGCGGGGCGTGCCAGAGGCTCCGCGCGTGTGAGCTCACTCACTAGAGCTCTCGGGCGGCCGGTGCGCGGGCGAGGGGAGATAGCAGGAGGGAGAAAGAGAAGGGGGACGACATTGTGCCATGTTGTGGGCGTCGAGGCGACCTCGACGGACACGCTCGCTCTGCCCAATGCTGCCTGGGTGCCTCGGGAGGGCCGAGCTACAGTGCCCTGGCGCACTATAGCGTGCTCCAGAGCGTGTCTTTGGCCGGCATGGCCATGTCCCCTGCGCCCTGGCTGTGTCCTCCCGTATCTAATAAATCTAGGGGTAGTAAACTATAGGGAAGAGGCATTGGATACTCTGGATGAGCTCTTGTGAGAGGAGAGGGGTGAGAGGGAGAGGGAACAGTGTAGCCCAGAGAGGTAAAATGAGGGTTTTCACCCCTCAATTATTGAGCTCTGGCCATGGGAGAGTTACTGGAGTTAGAAGGGGTCTAGGAGATGCTGTGGTAAAAAGCCTAGCTCAAGGAGAACAAGGAAAGAGGTGAAAATATCTGTTTTGGAGAATCACCAGAAGGTGTTTGATGGTGTTTTGGGCAAGCAAATGATTTCCAATTGACATGAGACTTACCATGATCAAATGGCATATAGAAATAGGATATTCCACCAAGTTTGAGCTCATTTGAAGAAACTTGCCAGTGTAACTTTGGTAAACCCTAGAAACCAACAGAAATGGCTTTTCCAAGATTTAGCCATGCAAATCATCCCTCCTTGATGCACCACTTGGTGTAGTGTCATCATTTGGGGTTGTGATCATGTCCACAACAGTTGAGGTCACAAGTAAAAAGTTGGTAATGTAGAGTTGTTGAAATTTGGATCTGGTCAGAAAGGGTTTTGGGGCACTTTGATCAAGTTATCCTTCTCCAATACTTGTGCCATTTGGTCTAGATGCATAATTAGACCATTTTAGCATGTGCACCAAGTTTGAGAGCATTTGGACAAGTTTGGCTATGTAAAGTTGCTCAAACATCACAATGGACAGAAATGGTTTTGAGGGGATTTGATGATATTTTCTTGATCTTCAAGGCATGAGGCTTTGTAAGATCATCAAATATGTCATATTTGACATAATAGAATTTCCCTGGAATTTTTAGAGAATATTTCCTTTGTAAATATTTCAAAAGCTTGAAATATCCAGAAATGGTTTTTGAAGGATTTGTCCAATATTTTGAACATGACCATGTGTTGAAACTCTTATATATGGACAATATATGTCCTATGAGTTTCCCTGAATTTTGAAAAAATATTTTTGAAATAGTTAAATAATTTTAACCTATTAAAGACCATTTCTGGCCTAAAGAAAAAGCCTTTAAATAAAATATAAAAATAACTTTTAAAATTATAATTTTGTGGTTTAAGGGAGTCCTATACTTAATAGGAGTCAAATGTACTTTTGGAAAGATTTGTCACACCCTCAATAAGGTACTTGCAGTACAAACCTCAATTCAGGGGGTTTTGGAAAACTAATTTTAGAAAATACTATTTGGCCAAATTATTTTTATAAAAAAATACTATACTGTTCTATACACATGGCATGATCATTGGAAAAAGGTTTTGGATCAAGGAGATGAAGTATAAGAGTTGGATGATTTATTTGATTTTTAGAGCACTTGCAAACAGTAAACAGAAAACCAATCAAGCAAGGTCAAAAACACTCAAAAGTTTTTGTCAAACCACATTTTTGCATTATTATTAGCTTAAGTGTTGTGGCATGAAAATCAGGGTGTGACATACCTCCTCGATTTGGGTCTTGCATTTCTCGTGTCGGGTTTCAGTGCTAGTCTAGCGTTTGTCCCGCTAGCATACTACCGCTGACCCCACATAGACCCGATCGAGGAGCAGCAGTAGCAGCGGCAGTAGGGCAGTTGTACCGCTTTGCCCATAAAGCGGTAGTTCTGCGGCTACCACCGCTGCCACTACCTGTTGTGGCTTCCTTCCCTCTGCCTCTCCCCTATGTGCACTGACCCCAGCAGTAGTACCGCTGCTGTTAGCGGTAGTACCGCTCTCTTGAGCAGTAGTACCGCCCGTGTGCGGGCTGAGCACATAACAGTTGGGTTTCCCCCCTCCTATAAAAGGGATTATTCTTCCCCATTGAACCTTATCCTTTAAGCTCGTGTTCTTCCCCGACCTTCTTTGAGCTTCCTATCTCTCAATCCCTCCATGGATTCTTGCTAGTTTTTTTTTTGGGGGGGGGGGGAGGAGATCTAGATCCACGTTTCCACCAATCACTTTCTCCTCTATGTGTGGGGAACCCTTTGGATCTATATCTTGGAGTTCTTCATGTTCTTCTTTGTTCTTCCTCTCATTTTACTCCCTACCTCAATCATTGTGGTGTAAAGCTTCGGGCAAGCGTCGGCGTCTGCAATTAAGTTGTGGAGATCACCCTGAGCAATTTGACGAGTTCCGATGACCGTCCCCAAGGGTTGCCAAAGTTTACATGTTCGGTGACCGCCCCCAAGGGTTGCCATTTGTATGGGTTCGGTGACCGCCCTTGAGGGCCCCTTAGTGAAATCACGACATCTTGGATTGTGCGAGGGTGTGAGGAGATTACGATGGCCCTAGTGGCTTGTTGGGGGAGCATTGTGCCTCCACATCACTCCAAACGAAGATTAGCATCCGCAAGGGTGTGAACTTCGAGATACATCATCGTCTCCCCGTGCTTCGGTTATCTCTTACCCGAGCCCATTACTTATGCACTTTACTTTGTGATAGTCATATTATTTATTGATATTATATATCTTGCTATCACCTAGTTGTTTATCTTGCTTAGGATAAATTATTGGTGCACATAGGTGAGCCTAGTTATTGTAGGTATTGTGCTTTACAAATAAACCGCTGGGTTTATTCCGCATTTGTTCAAGCCTAAATTGTAGTTATTTTAAAGCGCCTATTCACTCCCCTCCTCTAGGCGACATCCTCGATCTTTCAGCTTCGCTCTCGAACACATAACATACGGTGGGTAAATAAATTATTGTTGGGTAATTGATAGAAAAGCACATAGTTATGATGTATTTATGGTAATGATCCTGTATATAAGCATCACATCCGTGACAAGTAGACCGACTCCCGCCTGCATCTACTACTATTACTCCAACCATCGACCGCTATCCAACATGCATCTATGGTATTAAGTACATGACAAGAAGAGTAACGCCTTAAGCAAGATGACATGATGTAGACAAAGTAAACCCAATCAATATGAATAAACCTCGTCGTTTTACCCTTAATAGTAACAATACAATATGTGCCTCGCTACCCCTTCTGTCACTGGGTGAGGACACCGCAATATTGAACCCATTACAAAGCACATCTCCCATTGATGATAAATCAATCTAGTTGGCCAAACCAAACGGATATATCGGAGAGAAATAAAAGGCTATAACAATCATGCATAAAGTTTAGAAAAGATTCAATTACATTCAATGAATAATCTGATCATAAACCCACAATTCATCGGATTCCAACAAACACACAGCAAAAAATATTACATCGAATAGAACTCCAAGAATATCGAGGAGAACATGGTATTGAAGATCAAAGCGAGAGAAGAATCCATCTAGCTACTAGCTAGGGACCCATAGGTATGTAGTGAACTACTAACGCATCATCGGAAGGCAACAAGGTTGATGTAGAAGCCCTCCGCGATCGATCCCCCCTCCGGTAAAGTATCAGAAAAGGCCTCCGGTTGGGATCACGGAAGAACATAAGCTTGTAGCACGGAAAAAGTGTTCCGGGTGCCTCTTTGTTGGTTTGGGAATATTTATGAATTTATAGGCTTGTAATTTGGTCAACCGGAGTTGCATGGGGCCCACGAGCTCAGGGGGCGCGCCTAATTCTACCTCTTGAGCTTGCGTTGGTTTTTCCCTTGAAGAGGAAAGGGTGATGTAGCAAAGTAGAGTAAGTATTTTCCTTAGTTTGAGAACCAAGGTATCAATCCAGTAGGAGATTATGCACAAATTGACAAATACCTGGACAAACAATCAAACAACTTGCACCCAACGCTATAAAGGGGTTGTCAATCCCTTCACGGTTATTTGCAAAAGTGGGATCTAATAGAGATAGATGAACTAGTAAAGTAAATATTTTGGGATTCTTGGTTTATAGATTGAAAAGTAAAAGATTGCAAAATAGTAGATCGGAAACTTATAATATGCAAAATAGACTCGGGGGCCATAGGTTTCACTAGAGGCTTCTCTCATGATAGCAAATATTACGATGGGTTAACAAATTACTGTCAAACAATTGATAGAAGAGCGAATAATTATGACGACATCTATGGAAATTATCATGAATATAGGCATCACGTCCGTATCAAGTAGACCGACTCATGCGTGCATCTACTACTAATACTCCACAAATCGACCGAAATGATTCTGCACCTAGAGTATTAAGTTCATAAGAACAGAGTGACACATTAAGCAAGATGACATGATGTAGCGGAATTAACTCAAGCAATATGATGAAAAACCCATCTTGTTATCCTCGATGGCAACAATACAATACGTGTCATGTCCCTTTCTATCACTGGGATTGAGCACCGCAAGATTGAACCCAAAGCAAAGCACTTCTCCCATTGCAAGAAAAACCAATCTAGTTGGCCAAACCAAACCGATAGTCCGAAGAGAATTACTAAGATATTAAATCATGGATATAAGAATTCAGAAGAAACTCAATATTATTCATAGATAATCTGATCATAAACCCACAATTCATCGGATCTTGACAAACACACCACAAAAGAAGATTACATCGGATAGATCTCCAAGAACATCGAGGAGAACATGGTATTGTGGATCAAAGAGAGAGAAGAAGCCATCCAGCTACTAGCTATGGACCCATAAGTCTGTGGTAAACTACTCACACTTCATCGAAAGGGCAATAGGGTTGATGTAGATGCCCTCCGTGGTTGATTCCCCCTCCGGCAGAGTACCAGAAAAGGCCTCAAGATGGGATCTCGCCAGAACAGAAGGTTACGGCGGTGGAAAAGTTGTTTCGATGGATGTTCTAGGGTTTCTGGAATATTTGGGAATTTATTGGGGAAAGAAGTAGGCCAGGGGGGTCTCGAGGGGCCCACAAGGTAGTGGGTGCGCCCTCCACCCTTGTGGCCGTCTCAAGGCTCCCCTGGTGTGTACTCCAAGTCCTTCTGGTGTCTTCTGGTCCAAGAAAAATCCTCGTAAAGTTTCGTTCTATTTGGACTCCGTTTGATATTCCTTTTCTGCAAAACTCAAAAACAAGGAAAAAAATAGAAACTGGCACTGGGCTCTAGGTTAATAGGTTAGTCCCAAAAATCATATAAATGCATATAAAACATCCAAGATAGATAGTATATTAGCATGAATAATCAAAAATTATAGATATGTTGGAGACGTATCAAGCATCCCCAAGCTTAATTTCTGCTCGTCCTCGAGTAGGTGAATGATAAAAACAGAATTTTTGATGTGGAATGCTACCCAGCATATTTATCAATGTAATATTCTTTATTGTGGCATGAATTTTCAGATCCATAAGACTCAAAATAAAAATTTATCAATATCAAAACAATAATACTTCAAGCATAATAAAAGCAATCTACGAAGCTTCAAAAATAACATGGCTAAAGAAAGTTATCCCTACAATGTCATATAGTCATTTATGCTCCCTCTTCTTAAGACAAAGTATAAATCATGCCCATCCCGATGTCAATCAAGCAATTGCTTTCATACACTACTTTTTCAAACCTTTTCAACTCTTCACACAATATATGAGCGTGAGCTATGGACGTAGCACTATGGGTGAAATAGAAGGTGGTAATAGACAAAAGTAGGGAGAAAGTCTCACATCGACTAGGCAAATCAACGAACTATGGAGATGTCCATCAATTGATATCAATGTGAGTGAGTAGGGATTGCCATGTAACGAATGCACTAGAGCTATAAGTGTATGAAAGCTCAAAAAGACAACTAGTGGGTGTGCATCAACTTGCTTGCTCATGAAGACCTAGGGCATTTGAGGATGCCCATTGTTAGAATTTATAAGCCAAGTTCTATAATGAAAAGTTCCCACTAGTGATATATGAAAGTGACAACATAGGATACTCTCTATCATGAAGAACATGGTGCTACTTTGAAGCACAAGTGTGGAAACGGATAGTAACATTGTCCCTTCTCTCTTTTTCTCTCATTTTTTTGTAGCCTCCTCTTTTTTTTGGAGACCTTTTTCTATTTTTTGGAGACTCTTTTGGCCTCTTTATTTATAACCTCACATGGGACAAAGTTCTAATAATGATGATCATCACACTTTTATTTACCTACAACTCGATGTTACAACTCGATACTAGAACAATATATGACTCTATATGAATGCCTCCGGTGGTGTACCGGGATGTGCAATGACCAAGAGTGACATGTATGAAAAATACGAATGGTGGCTTTGCCACAAATACTATGTCAACTACATGATCATTCAAAGCAATATGACAATGATGAAACCTATCATAATAAACAGAACGATGGAGTTACATGGCAATATATCTCAGAATGGCTATGGAATGGCCATAATAGGTAGGTATGATGGTTGTTTTGAGGAAGGTATAAGGAGGGTTTTATGCACCGGCGAAAGTTGCACGACACTCGAGTGGCTAGGAAGGTGGAAGGTTGAGAGTGCGTATAATCAATGGACTCAATATTAGTCATAAATAACTCACATACTTATTGCGAAAAATTTATTAGCTCTCGAAGCAAAGTACTACGACGCATGCCCCTAGGGGGGAGGTTTGTAGGAGTTAACCATCACGCACCCCCGACCTTCACGCAAATACAAACATAGAAAATACAAAGTGCTCCAATTTGGCTACATAGTTAGGAGACCATACGTGCATGCTACGGGAATCACAAACCTTAACACAATTATTTCTTTAACCTCACAAACTACCACTAGCATGACTCTTATATTACCATCTGAACATCTCAAAACAATTACAAGGAGTCAAACTTCACATAGTATTCAATGCTCTATATATGAAAGTTCTTATTATATCTCCTTTGGATGTCTATCATATTAGGACTAAATTCATAACCCAAGCAAATTGCCATGCTATTCTTTAAGACTCTCAAAATAATATAAGTCAAGCAAGAGAGTTCAATAATTTTTATAAAATAAAACCATCACCGTGCTCTAAAAAGACATAAGTGAAGCACTAGAGCAAAATTGCCTAGCTCGAAAGATATAAGTGAAGCACATAGAGTATTCTAATAAATCACGATTGAAGCATGTCCTTCTCAAAAGGTGTGTACAGCAAGGATGATTGTGACAAACTAAAAAGCAAAGACTCATATCATACAAGACGCTCCAAGGAAAACACATATCATGTAGTGAATAAAAATATAGCCTCAAGTAAAGTTATCGATAGATGAAGACGAAAGAGAGGATGCCTTCCCGGGGCATCCCCAAGCTTAGGCTCTTGGCCGTCCTTGAATTCTACCTTGGGTTGCCTTGGGCATCCCCAAGCTTAGGCTTTTGCCACTCATTATTCCATAGTCCATCAAATCCTTACCCCAAAACTTGAAAACTTCACAACACAAAACTCAACAGAAATCTCGTGTGCTCCGTTAGTAAAACAAAGCAAATAACCACTCAAGGTACTGTTGTGATCTTATTCTAATTTTATATTGGTGTAATATCTACTGTATTCCAACTTCTCCCTGGTTCATACCCCTCGATACTAGCCATAGTGCATCAAAATAAGCAAATAACACGTAGAAAACAGAATCTGTCCAAAACAGAACAGTCAGTAGTAATCTGAAAACTTCGCATACTTCTGTAACTCTAAAAATTCTGAAAAATTAGGAAGATGTGAGGAATTTTTATACCATTTAAAAAAAATCAGAAGGTTTCCAAGTTCCAGTGAATTATTGATTTTTCTGCACTGGGCGCAAAAGTTTCTGTTTTTCAGCAAAATCAAGTCAACGATCACCGTAAGCCATCCCAAAGGTCTTACTTGGCTCAAACACTAACTAAAACACCAAAACACAATTACTACAGAAGTAATAATGTGTATTTATGGCAAAACAGAAGCAAAAAGTAAAAAGCAAAAATAAAATTGGGTTGCCTCCCAACAAGCGCTATTGTTTAACGCCCTTAGCTAGGCATTGAAATTTCAATGATGCTCACATGAAAGACAAAAATTGAAGCACAAAGGGAGCATCATAAAACACATGACAAACACATATAAGTCTAACATTCTTCCTATGCATAGGCAATTTATAATAAAACAAATCAAGACAAGCAATATCTAGCATATGCAAGGAAGAAGAAAGAGACGATAGCAATCTCAACATGAAGAGAGTTAACTTAGTAACATGAAAATTTCTACAACCATATCTTCCTCTCTCATAATAATTACATGTAGGATCATAAGAAAATTCAACAATATAGCTATCACATAACATATTCTCAACACGATCCACATGCATGCGAAGTTGACACTCTTCCAAAATAGTGGTATTAACATTAACTGAAGTCATGACCTCTCCAAACCCACCTTTATAAAAAAAATCATAAGATTTAACACTCTCCAAATATGTGGGATCTAAAGTTGACACTCTTCCAAACCCACATTCAATACTATTGCAAACATTGTTATCAATCTCACATTCATCATGGGGCTTAAGTAAAATTTTAAGATTGTACGAAGAATCACCCCAATCATGATCATTGCAACAAGTAGTGGACACAGAAAAACTAGCATCACCAAGCTTAGGGTTTTGCATATCATTAACACAATTGACATTAATATAATTTATAATAACATCATTGCAATCATGTGTTTCATTTAAAGAGCTATCGTGAATCACTTCATAAATTTCTTAAAGATAATCTAGTGCACTAAACTCACTAGCAATTGGTTCATCATAGTTGGATCTCTTAAAAAGATTAGTCAGTGGATGAGGATCCATAGATAGATTTTCAGCAAGCAAAAATGCAAGCAAATAGAAGGCACATGGCAACACGAGCAAACATAATATCGGACGAGAAAAAGGCATATAAAAAGAAAGCAAATATTTTTGTGTTTTTTCTGAAAACGTTTTAGAAGTGGGATAGAGGAAAATGAGAGGCAAATGGCAAATAATGTAAATGCAAGAGATGACGGTTTAATGAAGGGTACTTGGTATATCTTGACTTGGCGTAGATCTCCCCGGCAACGGCACTAGAAAATCTTCCTGCTACCTCTTGAGCTTGCGTTGGTTTTTTCCTAGAAGAGGAAAGGGTGATGCAGCAAAGTTGTCGGTGTACTAAGGTAGGGGTACCTCAGTACCCCAACTTGTGCACGGACAGTTGCAGCCTCCCGCGGCTGGGTTTACCGCGTGCTCGCCGGAGACCTTCCTGCTCCTTATCAAACCATTCAAAAACAAAGTATACAAGAAAGAGGACCGAGACCCCGGCAAGAGGAGCTTGCCGGGAAGGCCGTACCAGGCTCAAGACTGCCCCACTAGCACAAGGCCCTGGCAAGAGGAGCTTGCCAGGAAGACTAGAAGACACGCCTCGGCGCTATATGCGCCCCGGCGAGGGCCCGGGGAGCGGCAAGCTCCCGGGCCCGGCAAGACCAGGACCCCGGCAAGGCGCTTGCCGGGAGGGTTGCGCTGTGTGCCCGCGCTCCAGCTCATCGGCCCACGCGTCGCCCTGGGGCCTATCCAGGGACGCGTGGCAGATGGCTGTGCAGCTTGGGGGACACGGTGGCCCTCCACGGTGGTGGATCCATCGCCGTGGCAGACGGAGACGCAAGGGCGGGAACTTTTGGGGTCGACGGCGACGGGCATTAAATGCCCTTGTCCCCCACTGTCAAAGTAGGTACAGACCACTGTTCTGCACTGTAGCTCCACTGTTCCCGCACTGTTACAACTACCACCTCTTTTACGTTTTTACCCCTTTCTCCTACGTTGACACCTGTCGGTGACCCCTTGCACTATAAAAGGAGGCCCATGCACAACGTGGAGGGGGTTCGGAACCTAGACCACTCACACGCTCGGTGTAGCTGCTTCTTCAAGCTCCCGAGCTCTCCAACTTAATACACAACCAAGCAGGAGTAGGGTTTTACGCGTCTACCGCGGCCCGAACCTGGGTAAAACTGCCCGCGTGCTCGCTACGATCTGCTCTTCGTGCTCCCTCCGCCCTCGTACAATACAGACAAGGGGCTCCGGTCCCATAGGTGTTCGTGGCGGACAGTTTCCCCCGACATCTTTGGCGCGCCAGGTAGGGGGCGTCGAGGTTGTGCGAACCTGATCCGGCGTTCGCGCGGGCGCATTCGTCATCAACCTCTCCGAATTCGTCAACTTCATCAGCGACAGCTCCATGGCCCCGAAGAAGAAGGCTTCGGAGGTCGGAGGCCCGTCTGCGTCTCATCCGCCGCCACCAGAGCCAACGGTGGGCGGGGGAGACGCCGTCGGAAGGGTGGTCGCCGGCGAGGACACTCACGGCGCAACCAGATCCAAGAACAGGACGGACGACCGAACCTCGGTCTCCGTGGACGCGCCACGTCCATCCCAGCACACGACAACCCAGCAGCGCCATACCACAGGAGGTGGTATCCGCTTGTTGGGCCAAGGCCAAACCAGAGGCTCGCGGGACGCTCCGGACCCCCGTCCGGGCACAAGCAAAGCGAAGGCGCCGGCGCGGGACCCCGCTCCTTCTAACGTCGTTAGAAGTCCGAGCGTATCCCGCTCCTCGCACCGCTCGCCCGCGTTCCCCTCCACTCCAGCAGAAGCGCTCGCAAGGGCGCAACTGCTCCTCGATTTCCCTCCAGCGGCAGACAAGGCCGAAGACTGGAGGGCCACCATCCAGAGCCTGATAGCCTTCGCCAACAACGATTCTCCACAGCAGCCGTCGGCCTCGCGGCCGCGGCAAGCTGAGAAGACGAAGGCCGACGGCGACAAGACCGCCGGGGGTGCGACAAGCGCGCACTCCCCGCAGCGAAAGCAGAAGACGCCGCCCCGCCGGAACAACGCCGACGACGGCTCCACAGCCTCGTCGGACCCGCGGGCCCGTCGGGACCAGCGCCAGGTCCTCGACGACCGGCAACAAGAAGACGCTCGGACAAGAATCGAGCGCCGCCGAGAAGCTCGGCGGCAATCAGACCAGAGAGCTGGGGATGCTGTCGACGCGCGCGCGCCCGGTGAACCAGGAGACTTGCCGTACGCGGCAGGTTGCCCTGCGTTCACTCGCGAGCTGCGACGCGTCCAGTGGCCCAGCATGAAGAATTTTAAGCCCGACGTACCGGAGAAGTACGACGGCAAGACGCACCCCTCGGAATTCCTCAGCGTCTACACCATCGCGGTGCAAGCTGCCGGGGGGCGCGACGAGAAGATCTTGGCGAACTACTTCCCGCTCGTGCTAAAGCCGAACGTCCGTTCGTGGCTTATGCACTTGTCGGAAGGTTCCATCTCTTCTTGGGCCGACCTTTGCCACCAGTTTGTTGGCGCCTTCACCGGCGGCCACAAACCCCACGGCCAGGAGAGCGATCTCCACATCCTGGCCCAGAAGGAAGGCGAAACCCTGCGCAAGTACATCCAACGCTTCAGCCGTGTGCAGCACAACATCCCTGATGTCCACCCTGCCGCGGTTATCAGCGCGTTCCACCAGAACGTGCGTAACCGCCGCATGCGTGAAGAAATGGCGATGACCAAGATTCGGGATGTCAGCGAGCTCTATGCTCTGGCTGACAAGTGCGCACGCGCCGAAGAGGGGAGGAGACTCCCCGGGGAGGATGCTGGCGCAGGAGGAAGCGACAGCGACGACGCCGCCCCGGCAAAGAAGAGCCGGCGGCGGAATAACAGAAGGAAGGGCAAGAAAGAGGTGCTTGCCGTCGAGAAGTCCGGCAAGGAGGCTCCCGCCAAGCAAACACAGGCTGGCGGCTCCGGCAAGGAGCCTGCCCCTGTAGCGGCAGCCGACAAGCCGGGTAGCTCCGACAAGCAATACTATAAGATCCACCGCACCAAGGGTCACGACCTCTCCAACTGCAAGCGCGTCGAGTACCTCGTCGAGCAGCAGAAAGCTGAGTACGAGAGGCGCGACAAGGAGAAGGCCCAAGGTGGTGGGGAGGAGCCAAGCAAGAAGCGGCCGTTCAACGGCCGGGGAGGACGCCGCGGCAAGGCCAAACAGCGGCAAGGAGATCGACCTCCCCGGGGCCGCGACAAGGACGAATAAGACGACGACGAAGACATGGAGGATGAGGATAACAGCGAGCAGGAGTTCCAGAAGGCCACGGAGGTCCTGTGCGTCGACGGTGGCGCCTCTCTGCACACCTCCCACCGCCAACTCAAGCAGTGGGTGCGTGAGGTGAATGCAGCAGAGCCGCCCGTGGAGTCGCGCAGGCTCCTCAAATGGTCCAGCACGCCCATCGTTTTTGATCTTGAGGATCACCCTGACCGTACCACTGCGGTCGGGTGCTTGCCGATGCTGGTCTCACCCACCATCCGCAACCTCAAGGTCACCAAAATGTTGGTTGACGGCGGGGCCGGGCTGAACTTGATCTCCTCTGCTGTGATCAAGAAACTCTAGATTCCAGATGGCGAGCTCGAAGAAACCGGTTCTTTCCAAGGAATCAACCCGGGGAGGAGCAAGCCCAAGGGAAAAATCACTCTGTCGGTGACCTTTGGCGGGGAGCTCAACTTCAGAACTGAGCGCATCACTTTCGACGTCGCCGATATTCCATTGCCCTACAATGGAATACTTGGCCGTCCTGCCCTCGCCAAGTTCATGGCAGCTTCCCATTATGCTTACAACGTACTCAAGATGCCGGGGCCGATAAGCGTCATCACTGTCCACTGCGACAAGAAGGATGCGCTTGTCTGCGCCGACAAGATCTACCGGGATGCGGCAGCTACAGCCGAGAAGGATACTCTTGTCGCTGAAGCTCCCGGGGGGAAGAAGACGAAGACCAAGTCCGGCAAGTGCTCTGGGACCCACTCCGGCAACCGCACCTCCTCGGAGTGCTGCGCTGCCGTCGAGGACGTTCCATCGAGCTCCACCGGCAAGAGTAAGAAAGGAATGGCCGCTCCTCCGGCAACCAAGAAAGTGTCCGCCAAGGAGGACGGCACTGGTGGTACCTTCACAATCAGTGCCACGCTCGACAGCAAATAGGAAAGCGCGCTCGTTGCCTTCCTGCGGGCGAATGTCGATGTGTTTGCCTGGCAACCATCTGACATCCCCGGTGTTCCCAGGAAGGTAATTGAGCACAAGCTTGCTGTTTGTCCTCATGCGCGGCCCATCAAGCAGAAAGTGAGGAAGCAAGCCGTGGAGCGCCAAGAATTCATCAACGAGGAAATCAAGAAGCTAGAGGCAGCAGGCCTAGTTAGAGGTGTGATCCATCCGACGTGGTTGGCAAATCCAGTCGTCGTGCGCAAGGCCAATGGGAAATGGAGACTGTGTATAGACTTCACCGATGTGAATAAAGCATGTCCCAAGGATCCATTCCCTTTGCCGCGCATTGACCAGATCGTTGACTCCACTGCCGGATGTGAGCTACTCTGTTTTCTTGATGCATACTCAGGCTATCATCAGATTTTCATGGCCAAGGAAGATGAAGAGAAGACCGCATTTATCACTCCATGTGGCACTTATTGCTTCATACGCATGCCATTTGGATTGAAGAATGCAGGATCAACCTTTGCAAGGGTAGTATACACTGCTTTTGAGCCACAGATCCACAGAAATGTGGAGGCTTACATGGATGACATCGTGGTGAAGAGCAAGAGCAAGGAAACCTTGATCCAAGATTTGGAGGAGACGTTTCATAACCTGCGCAGAATACAGCTCAAGTTGAACCCCGAGAAGTGCGTCTTTGGAGTCCCCTCCGGCAAGCTTCTCGGGTTCTTTGTGTCGCAGAGGGGGATTGAAGCCAACCCCGACAAGATTAAAGCCATTGAGCAGATAGAGGCCCCAAAGCGCGTCAAGGATGTCAGGAGGCTTGCAGGTTGTGTGGCTGCCCTCAGTAGGTTCATTTCAAAGTCTGCAGAACGCGCCCTACCTTTCTTCAAAATCTTGAAGAAGGCAGGTCCCATGAAGTGGACTCCGGAAGCGGAGGCGGCGCTGCAAGATTTGAAACGGTACCTGTCCTCCACTCCAGTACTTGTCGCACCTAAACCACAGGAAAAGTTGTTGCTATACCTAGCGGCAACCAACCAGGTGGTTAGTGCTGCGTTGGTAGCGGAGAGGGAGTCCGACGAGGGGTCGGCACCACCGGCAAGCGAATCCAGCGACAAGCAGGGGGCTGCTCCGGCAAGCTCTGGCCCCGACAAGGATAACTCTGCGCAGGAACAGGATGAGGTGCGGAAGAAGATGGTGCAGCGCCCAGTGTATTTTGTGAGTTCCCTTCTCCAGGGGGCTAGATCAAGGTACTCTGGCGTGCAAAAGTTGCTTTTCGGCCTCCTCATGGCCTCGAGAAAGCTGCGCCATTACTTCCAAGCCCATGAGATAACAGTGGTCACCCGCTTTCCGCTGAAGAGGATATTGCACAACCCAGAAGCAACAGGCAGGATCGTTGAGTGGGCACTGGAGCTGTCAAGCTTTGGACTCAAGTTTGAAAGTACTTCAACTATACAGAGCCGAGCTTTGGCAGAATTCATAGCTGAGTGGACCCCAACGCCCGATGAAGAAGTTCAAGAAACAAGCACACCCGTACAAGAAGCGACAAGTGAATGGGTAATGTATTTTGACGGTGCCTTCTCGCTGCAAGGCGCCGGTGCTGGCGTGGTACTCATCGCGCCCACCGGAGAGCACCTCAGATATGTTATCCAGATGCACTTTCCCAGGGAGCAAGCGACGAACAACACCGCAGAGTATGAGGGCTTGCTTGCCGGCCTCAGGATTGCGGCCGAACTTGGGATCAGGAAGCTGATTGTGCGGGGAGATTCTCAGTTGGTGGTCTGACAAGTTAACAAGAGCTATCAGAGCCCTTTGATGGAAGCTTATGTCGATGAAGTGAGGAAGCTTGAGGAGCACTTTGAAGGTCTGCAGATGGAGCACGTCCCGAGAGCTCAAAATGAAATTGCAGATGGCCTTTCAAAGTGTGCTTCGATGAAGTTACCTGTGGAACCAGGGACCTTCTTGCTCAAGTTGACTCAACCATCCGTTACACCATCAATTGGGCAGTCCAAGAAGAGAAAGTTGGTCTCCGGCGACTACTTGCCGGCGGATCTTCCTAAAACCGCCGCCAAGGTCCCCAAGATCAACAACAACGCTGAGGAACAGTTTGCTCCTGCAGATCCTCGGGTCTGTACAGTTGAAGCAAGCGTTCCCGACAAGCCTCGCCCCGGCGAGCTTGCCGGGGGACCATCAGCTCCGGCAGGACCAGAGGTCCTCGCCGTAGAAGCTGAGGTTCCCGCAGCGGCCCTCGAGCCTTTAGTCCTTGCCGTTGAGCCTCGGGCTCCGGCATGGGCACAGCAGATCGTCCGTTTTCTGCAAACTGGAGAATTTCCCGACGACCCAGCAGAGATAGAGAAGATAACCAGGCAGTCAAGTATGTACCAGTTCGTGGATAACGAGCTGTACAGAAGAAGACTCAATGGTGTCAGATTGAAGTGCATCTCCAGGGAAGATGGACAGAAGCTGTTGGCGGAAATACACGGAGGCATATGCGGCCACCACATTGGCGCAAGGGCGCTTGCCGGGAAAGCTTTCCGGCAAGGGTTCTTTTGGCAAGAAGCCCTCCAAGATGCAACTGCACTAGTAACCAAGTGTGAAGCGTGCCAGTTCCATGCAAAGCAGATTCATCAGCCAGCTCAAGCTCTCCAAACAATCCCTTTGTCCTGGCCCTTCTCGGTCTGGGGGCTCGATATCCTCGGCCCCTTCCCCCGAGCCGTCGGGGGCTTTGAGTACTTGTACGTTGCAATCGACAAGTTCACAAAGTGGCCAGAAGTGGAGCCGGTGAGGAAGGTGACAGCACAGTCAGCAGTCAGGTTCTTCAGGTCGATTGTTTGCCGTTTCGGGATCCCTAACAGGATCATCACCGACAACGGTACACAATTTACTAGTCGCACCTTCATGCAGTACGTCCAAGACCTTGGCGCCAAGGTCTGTTTCGCTTCTGTTGCTCACCCGAGGAGCAACGGTCAAGCGGAGAGGGCCAATGCTGAAGTGCTGCGCGGACTCAAGACAAGGACCTTTGACAGGCTGCGCAAGTGCGGAAGAAATTGGATAGAGGAGCTACCGGCGGCTCTTTGGTCAATCAGAACGACACCAAGTCGAGCCACCGGACAGACACCCTTTGCTCTAGTCTATGGAGCAGAGGCAGTTCTCCCCACGGAACTCGTATACGGATCTCCTCGAGTGCTCGCTTATGATGAGCTCGAGCAAGAGCAACTGCGGCAAGATGACGCATTGCTCCTCGAGGAGGGACGTCTCCAGGCTGCTGTACGAGCTGCTCGATACCAGCAGGCTTTGCGCCGCTATCATAGCCGCAAGGTCAAGGCCAGGAGTCTCGAGGAAGGCGACCTTGTTCTTCGGCGCGTTCAGTCCGCCAAGAATTCCAACAAGTTGACGCCGAAGTGGGAGGGCCCTTATCGGGTGAGACAAGTCACGAGGCCCGGCGCTGTCCGCCTCGAGACCGAAGAAGGCTTACCGGTGAGCAACTCCTGGAACATAGAGCATCTTCGCAAGTTTCACCCCTAAGGCGCGGTTGCCGTGATCCGCTCCGGCAACCACCTTTTTGTACAAGCTTTGCCGCTGTTGCATGTAACCCTTTGTACAAAGCCGGGCGCAGACCCCGTGCATCAGTAAAGTTTCCGTGTTTTGCGCTATTTGCCTTTTGCATGCTTTTTCTTTGCTATTTGCATGTGTTATTTGGCAACTTGTGCGATACACACATCCGGTAAGCATTACAACGCCGAAAGGCCATATACTTGTTTCCCTCTCCCTTTTCTTTCCTCTTAAGCAGAAGGAACGTTACTCGCGCACAAGTTTGCCCGGGGGGAAGGAGGTGGAGGAGGAACCAAGTGCTGTTCAAGAAAGAGAAGCCTTACCGGAAAGCAAGCAATACACGAAAGCTAAGTTGTTAGAGTTTGACGAGTTCAAATTTTAAATTTTAGTTGTCTTCCTTGAACAATCACACTTTGTATGGAAAACCTGTGCGCGGAGGAACCTACCCGTAGCTTGCCGCACCCTTATCTTGTTTCCGAGTTCGCTCAACGATTTAAGTGAGCTGCGACAAGTGTCGCGCCCTTGTTTCGTTTCCGAGTACGCTCAGCAAGCTAAGTGTGTTGCGGCTAGCCGCGGCAAGGTTGCTTGCCGGTAAGACCTTGGCCAGCAGGCTGCTCAGAGTCCAGCACTCAGCGCTCGCGGCAAAGGTCCCTTGCCGGCAAGCTCCCCGGGAGCGTAGGGTGAAAAACATACAAAGTCAAAGATTAAGACAAGGAAGATAACATTGCACTGATTGATCAAAATAAGGTAAATATCTTACAAAGGATAACTTGTCACAATGGACTAATGAGTTCATGGCATCATGTGCAGCAACAAAAAAAAGACAAAGATAATGGAGGCCTAATCTACGTGGTCGCCCTCCTTCCTGGAGATCTTGGCCACCTTGGCAATGATGTGGGCGACCTGCTCCTTCAGGGCCTCCGTGTTCGCATCGGCCGGCAAGCTTCGAAGAACGTTGGTGAGATTGATGCCCGGATTGCGGTACACGATCTTCGTCAGCACGCGCTCCAGAGTTCCCGCGCAGAGCAGGCGCGTCTCCTCGGCCAGCTGCGCGGGGATCTTATTCCGCAGATCAGCAAGGGCCGGCGCGATTCCCCTGAAGAAGAGGCTGAGCTTGGCGCTGTGTGGGAGGTTCGGATCCGGGGAGTAGATGAGGTGCTCCAGCTTCAACGCCAGCAGCTCCTGGTCGATGTTGGACGCGCAAGACACTAAGTCCTCGGTCCACACCTCAACAGTTTTGCGGAAGAGCTCGGTCGCTTTGTTGGCGCTGTCCACTAGGGTCCGCTCCTTGCGGAGTTCCTCCTTCAGCTTGGTCTCCCGGGCCCGGGCAGCGTCGAGTGAATCCTTCAGTGTGGCGACCTTCAACTCCAAGTCCTCGATGGAGTCCTTGGCGGTCTTCAACTCGTCGCCCCTCTCAGAAAGACGCACCTGGAGTTCCGAGTTGGTGTGGGCGTCCTTCTCGCGCTCCGTGATGAGCGCGGCAACCTTCTCCGCGCTCACCTTCAGCGCCTTCTCCAGCTGCACGACCTTGGCGGCGAGCTCCTTCTTGGCGGTCTCCGCGGCAACCGCGGCGGCTTTCGCCTCCTTCAATTCCCCGCCAAGGGCCGCCTCGCGAGCGGCAAGGTCCTCCTCATGGGAGTCGAGCTGGACCTTCCGCTGCGCGAGTTCTCCCTCTCGCCGGGACAGCTCCACCCCGGCGAGCCGCTGCTGTTCCTCAGCTTCGGCCTTCTCCAGCACCCATTCTTGGTACTCGCCGGCGAGCCGCTCGCGCTCCTCCGTCACCTCGCGGAGGGCCGCCTGGTTGGCGGCGCTGAGCTCCGCCGCGCGCTTCTCCATCTCCGCGGCGGCCTTGGCGGCAAGGGCTTCCCGAGAAGCGAGTTTCGCCTGCCTGGCCCGGTAAAGGGCCAGGAGCTGGTGGAGCAGCTTCTCCTCCTCGGGCCCTTCGCTCCCGCCGGGCGCCTCGACGATCTTCAGACCCGCGGAGGCGAGGACTTCTCCGTCAAATGCCTCGCCCTCCGCGGGAGCTCGCGACGACGAACCCCACGGCATCTGGATGAAGACACCGTTGGGGGCCTCGAGGTAGTAGCCCTGCTCCTTGCCGGCGGAGGGGTCGGCGGTCGGCGCAGCACTTGATGCTCCCGCCGCCTCCGGGTCGGCGGTGCGGCCGCCGTCCCCCTCCCCGGCCGCTGCGTCCGCAGCCGGAGCGGTCTCCTGCGCGGCCGGCTCGGCAGCCCTCGCCCTGTCCTCGGCGACAGGTGCATCGCCGCCGCCGCCCTGCGCGCCCTCCTCATCCTCAATGTTGATGACCTCCGTCTCCATCGGCTCGGGAGGAGGAGGAGGATCTAAGAAGAAAAAGAAGTTCAAGCAAATATCCAAAAAGAGACGAAGCCAAGAAGACAAACTACAAGACATACCTTGGCGGACGTCCTCAGCGGCGGGCTCCCTCTCCGGGGAGCTCTGCCTTGGCAGAGTAGCCGCCCTCGCCGGGCTGCTCTCCCTTGGCGGGGTACTCTGCCTTGGCGGAGTACCCGCCCTTGGCGGAGCGCTCTCCCTTGCCGGAGAGTTCGGCCTCGGCGGGGACGGCGGGGCCTGCGGCTCCTCGATGACGGTCTCCGGGCGCTCTCCCCGCTGTGGCTCCGCCTCTGCACAAGTCAGGACAAGAAACATCAAGATGTTAAAAGAAGACAAAATCCCTAAGCGCGTCCCGACAAGCGGAAGGATGGACCCCAGACTTACGCTGGGGGCTGCGCTGGGGGCTGCTCCTCGGAGCAGCACTTGGGTCCGGCAGGGTTGGCTCCGGCACATCCCCTGTTGCCGCGGTGGCCGAACCTTCCGCGGCCTCGACCACAGGCGCCTTGGCTTTCTTCGCCACGCGCTGAACCAAGGTCCTGAAATCAAAGCAACAAACAAAGTCAGCATCAACAAAAATCAAGACAAGACTCGAGAAGGTGTAAGATCCCGGATCCTTACTCCTGATCCTCCTCGTCGTCCTCGCTCAGGGCGGAGAAGTCGTACTCCACCGTGGGCGCGTCGGCGCGAGGAGCGGAAGATGAAGATTCCCTCGGGCGTTTGGCGATCCCGGGGGCTGGGGGCTGCGAAGACCCAGCCCCTGTGGTAGCCGGTGCCCGGGGAGCGGGCGGAGCCGCTGCTCCGCTCCGAGAAGACCCCTGTCGGCTCGGCGCCGGCCTGCGAGGCGCCTCCGTCGTGGCACGCGCGCGGGCCGCCTCTGCTGTGGCTGGTGCGCCGGTCGCCCTTGGCGCGGCTTGGCTCCCCCGGGGAGCTGCCCGGCGAGCTGGTTGTTGCCGGGGCGCTTGCGCCCTCTCTCCTGTCGCCGTCTTGCGGAGACGCTTCGGTGGAGACTGCCTTGGGCTTGCCGGGGGCGGGGAGCTCTCCGACGAGGAGAGGTCGTCGGCGTAGAGCTCCGTAGATCCGCCGGAGTCCTCGGCCTCCTCCTCCTCCTCTTCCCCGGCCGGCTCACTGGGCCCAGCGCCCTGCGCTGCGGCCTCCTTCCCCTTGGCGCCTCCGCTCCCTCCGGCGCCTTCGCTCCTCGCGGCGCCTCTGTTCCCTCCGGCGGCACCCTCCATTGCCGCGGCCTCGGCCACGATTCCGTGGATCCCGGAGTGCCTCAGAGAGGGGACCCCGGCGAGCGCGTCGGGAGGGAGCTGCAGCAGCCTGCGGATCTCCGCCTCCTCCGCCTGGCTGGACGCATCCGCAGCCTCCGCCTCAGCAGGCGTGTATCCAAAATCTCCTGCCGCTGCAGCCGCAGCGGCCTCTTCAGCCCGAGAAGCTATGTAAGCAAGCTCCTGTTCGGTGGTGTCCCGCGTGTGCTCCTTGATGTCGTCCTTGTTCTTCGCCACCTCCACGAGGTTGTCGAAGAAGGTGAGGACGTCGATGGGCTTGGGCGCGATCCACGTGCGGTCCACGCCATGCGAATCGCATGCGGGCATCATGGCGAGGAGACGATCCCGGACTGTGCTGACGCAGAGCGGCACCACTCCCCGGGGAGCTCGGAACCACTCAGGGTGTGCCGGGTCGTACTTGAAGAGTTCCCGGACCATCCCCTTCAGCTCCAGCGTCGTGAAGTTGAAGTTGAGCCCGGGGCGCAGCCTCATTATATCCGCCGGGCCGCCGTACTCCCAGGCCGGCCTCTTCCTGTCTTGGAGAGGGGCGATGCGGCGGCGAAGGAAGTCTGCGCCCACCTCTGCAACGGACAGCTTGGCGGTCCGAAGACGAAGAATCCGGACGAGGGCGGCGTCGAGCTTGACGTCGTCCGAGTCCAACTCGCTCCAATCCCTGCCGCGCACGATGGGTGTTGTGCGCGGCGCGGTGAAGGGCTGCGGCGCGTCCTCAACGATCCAACACCACTCCGCACGCCACTCCTCCCACTTGCCGCGGAGCTCCCCCGGCAAGTAGGACCCCTTCTTGTTCAGACGGAAAACCCAAGAAACTCCTCCGGAGAGGGGGGCGTCGGCCTCTGCTCTCGGAGTGAAAAAGTGCCTAAACAACGCTACGTTGGGCTGTATCCCTATGAAGTTTTCGCACATGTGTGCGAAAACCGCCATGGTGAGGATGGCGTTGGGGGTGAAGTCAAGGAGGTGGAGGCCGTAGGTGTGCATGACATCGCAGAAGAAATTTGAGAAAGGAGGGCAAAGACCGCAGTGAAAGAAAGCTGCGAAGAAGTAGTACCCGCCGGGGTAGCTGTCCTTGGCGACGGCCGGATATGCTCGCGTGCGGGGGTGCGCCTTGGTTTCCTTGGCCCAGAACAAGTAGTACTTGTTCCAGAGCTCCCGCGCGCCGAGCCTCGGCGGGAAGACGAGATGCTGCTTCCGATACGCGGCGAGTTTCGCCGCTTGCTCCGACTTCTCCCTCTTGGCCTTCTCCGCCTTCGCCTTGTCGGTCTTCGGGGCCATGGCGGACGCGGCGGAAGAAGAGGGACGAAGAACTCAGCAACGCCGGAGATGCAGACGGCGGCAGCGGAGGTGTGGAAGCGGAGCGCAAGAGGGATCTCTGGAGGAAGAAGGAGAAGCAATGAAAGCGCAAGGAGGGGAACCGCACCTGCTTCCTCTGTTTTTATGGGGAAGTGGGGGGCGTTTCGCCCCTTTCCATTAAGAGATCGTGGGCACGTCCCATCCCACGACGCCGCAATCGACGCGAGCCGTTACGGGGGGATGCGGCGGATACGGAAGTGGATTCGGCGCGCCGCGGGCCGCGTGTGCCCGTGCACTGTTTTGGGCCTGGCCCAACAGCGCTCGGCACCGTGTGTGGCCCAGGCCCGGGGGCTCCTGTCGGTGTACTAAGGTAGGGGTACCTCAGTACCCCAACTTGTGCACGGACACTTGCAGCCTCCCGCGGCTGGGTTTACCGCGTGCTCGCCGGAGACCTTCCTGCTCCTTATCAAACCATTCAAAAACAAAGTATACAAGAAAGAGGACCGAGACCCCGGCAAGAGGAGCTTGCCGGGAAGGCCGTACCAGGCTCAAGACTGCCCCACTAGCACAAGGCCCTGGCAAGAGGAGCTTGCCAGGAAGACTAGAAGACACGCCTCGGCGCTATATGCGCCCCGGCGAGGGCCCGGGGAGCGGCAAGCTCCCGGGCCCGGCAAGACCAGGACCCCGGCAAGGCGCTTGCCGGGAGGGTTGCGCTGTGTGCCCGCGCTCCAGCTCATCGGCCCACGCGTCGCCCTGGGGCCTGTCCAGGGACGCGTGGCGGATGGCTGTGCAGCTTGGGGGACACGGTGGCACTCCACGGTGGTGGATCCATCGCCGTGGCAGACGAAGACGCAAGGGCGGGAGCTTTTGGGGTCGACGGCGACGGGCATTAAATGCCCTTGTCCCCCACTGTCAAAGTAGGTACAGACCACTGTTCTGCACTGTAGCTCCACTGTTCCCGCACTGTTACAACTACCACCTCTTTTACGTTTTTACCCCTTTCTCCTACGTTGACACCTGTCGGTGACCCCTTGCACTATAAAAGGAGGCCCATGCACAACGTGGAGGGGGTTCGGAACCTAGATCACTCACACGCTCGGTGTAGCTGCTTCTTCAAGCTCCCGAGCTCTCCAACTTAATACACAACCAAGCAGGAGTAGGGTTTTACGCGTCTACCGCGGCCCGAACCTGGGTAAAACTGCCCGCGTGCTCGCTACGATCTGCTCTTCGTGCTCCCTCCGCCCTCGTACCGCACAGACAAGGGGCTCCGGTCCCATAGGTGTTCGTGGCGGACAGTTTCCCCCGACAAAAGTAGAGTAAGTATTTCCCTCAGTTTGAGAACCAAGGTATCAATCCAGTAGGAGATTACGCACAAATGGCCAAATACCTGCACAAACAATGAAACAACTTGCACCCGACGCTATAAAGGGGTTGTTAATCCCTTCGCAGTTATTTGCAAAAGTGAGATCTGATAGAGATAGATGAAGTAGTAAAGTAAATATTTTTGGGTTTTTGGTTTATAGATTGAAAAGTAAAAGATTGCAAAATAGTAGATCGGAAACTTATAAGATGTAAACTAGACCCGGGGTCACAGGTTTCACTAGAGGCTTCTCTCATGATAGCAAATATTATGGTGGATGAACAAATTACTGTCAAACAATTGATAGAAGAGTGAATAATTATGATGACATCTATGGAAATGATCATGAATATAGGCATTGCGTCCGTATCAAGTAGACCGACTCCTGCCTGCATCTACTACTATTATTCCACACATCGACCGAAATGATTCTGCATCTAGAGTATTAAGTTCATAAGAATAGAGTAACGCATTAAGCAAGATGACATGATGTAGCGGAATTAACTCAAGCAATATGATGAAAACCCCATCTTGTTATCTGATGACCCACAAGTGTAGGGGATCTATCATAGTCCTTTCAATAAGTAAGAGTGTCAAACCCAACGAGGAGCAGAAGGAAATGATAGGCAGTTTTCAGTATGGTATTTTCTAGAAGCACTGAAATTATCGGTAACAGATACTTTTGTGATAAGGTAATTGGTAGCAAGTGACAAATAGTAAAAGTAAATAAGGTGCAGCAAGATGGCCCAATCCTTTTTGTAGCAAAGGACAAGCCTGGACAAACTCTTATATGAAGGAAAGCGCTCCCGAGGACACATGGAATTATCGTCAAGCTAGTTTTCATCACGATCATATGATTCGCGTTCGGTACTTTGATAATTTGGTATGTGGGTGGACCGATGCTTGGGTGATGTCCTTACTTGGACAAGCATCCCACTTATGATTAACCTCTATTGCAAGCATCCACAACTATAAAAGAAGTATTAAGGTAAACCTAACCATAGCATGAAACATATGGATCCAAATCAGCCCCTTACGAAGCAACGCATAAACTAGGGTTTAAGCTTCTGTCACTCTAGCAACCCATCATGTACTTATTACTTCCCAATTCCTTCCTCTAGGCCCAAACAATGGTGAAGTTTCATGTAGTCGACGTCCACATGACACCACTAGAGGAGAGACAACATACATCTCATCAAAATATCGAACGAATACCAAATTCACGTGACTACTTATAGCAAGACTTCTCCCATGTCCTCAGGAACAAAAGTAACTACTCACAAGACATAATATTGTTCATGATCAGAGGGGTATTAATATGCATAATGGATCTAAACATATGATCTTCCACCAAGTAAACCAACTAGCATCAACTACAAGGAGTAATCAACACTACTAGCAACCTATAGGTACCAATCTGAGGTTTTGATACAAAGATTGGATACAAGAGATGAACTGGGGTTTGAGAGGAGATGGTGCTGGTGAATATGTTGATGAAGATAACCCTCCCCAAGATGGGAGAGTTGTTGGTGATGACGGCGGTGGCGATTTCCCCCTCTCGGAGGGAAGTATCCTCGGCAGAACAGCTCCGCCGGAGCCCTAGATTGGTTCCGCCTCGAGACGGCAGCGTCTGGTCCCGAAAGCCTCCTCGTGATTTTTCTAGGTCAAAACAGCTCATATAGGAGAAGATGCGCATAGGGGGGTCATCGGCTGGCCCACGAGGCAGGGGGGCGCGCCCCCACCCTCGTGGACAGGTGCTGTCCCCCCAGGAAGATCTCTTTCGCCAGATATTTTTTATATTTTCCGAAATGATGTTTCGTGGAGTTCAGAGCTTTTTGAGTTGTGCAGAATAGGTCTCCAATGTTTGCTCCTTTTCCAGCCCAGAATTCCAGCTGTCGGCATTATCCCTCTTCATGTAAACCTTGTAAAATAAGAGAGAAAAGGCATAAGTATTGTGACATAACGTGTAATAACAGCCCATAGTGCAATAAATATCAACATAAAAGCATGATGCAAAATGGACGTATCAACTCCCCCAAGCTTAGACCTCTCTTGTCCTCAAGCGAAAGCCAATATCGAAAAATATGTCCACATGTTTAGAGATAGAGGTGTCGATAAAAATAAAATACGGACATGAGGGCATCATGATCATTCTTATAACAACAACACACATATATTTTCATATGATTCTTATGCTAAAGTTACAATTCATTCACAATGTCAAGTATGACTTAGAAACTTCATTGAAAACCAACAAACTATGATCTCAGTCATGGAAGCAATTGCAATTTATCGTAACATCGTAAAGAGTCAATATAAGATCTTTTCAGCAAGCCCACATACTCAACTATCATATAGTCTTTCACAATTGCTCACACTCACGCAATACTTATGGGTATGGAGTTTTAATCGGACACAGAGAAAGATGGGGGCTTATGGTATTTCCTCCCAACCTTTTACCTCGAGGGTAATGTCAACAGTAATAGACCATGATAACTTACATCCAAGTGGGTATATATGTCAGGATCTTTCCAACACAATGTGCTTGCCAAAGGAAAAAAGTAAAAAGGAAAGGTGACTTTCACCTTGACTCTTATAAGGAAAGAATAATAGATAGGCCCTTCGCAGAGGGAAGCAGAGGTTGGCATGTGCCTTTTTGGTTGGATGCACAAAGTCTTAGCACAAAAGAACGTCACTTTATATTGCCACTTGTGATAAGGACCTTTATTATGCAGTCCGTCGCTTTTATTACTTCCATATCACAAGATCGTACAAAGCTTATTTCCTCCACACTAATAAATCATACATATTTTAGAGTGTTTGCAACAATGAAAACTTACTTGAAGGATCTTACTCAATCCATAGGTAGGTTTGGTGGACTCTCATGGCAAAAGTGGGTTTAAGGATGTATGGAAGCACAAGTTGTATCTCTACTTGGTGCAAGGAGTTTTGGCTAGCATGAGGGGGAAAGGCAAGTTCAACATGTTGGATGATCCATGACAATATACTTTATTTTGGATATAAGAAAACATAACCCATTATGGTGTCTTCCTTGTCCAACATCAACTCTTTAGCATGTCATATTTTAATGAGTGCTCACAATCATAAAAGATGTCCAGATAGTATATTTGTATGTGAAACCTCTTTTTTTTATTACTTCCTATTAATTGCAACGATGACCAAAACTATGTTTGTAACTCTCAACAACTTTTATTCATCATACTCTTTATATGTGAAGTCATTACTTCCCATAAGATCAATATGATCTCTTAGATACTTTTTTATATTTTATTTTATTCTCTTATGACCAAAGTGAGGAAATCAAGCCCTTGACACAACACTAATATTTATTATATAGCTCACGGACTCGATTACAAAGGTAAAGATCATAAAGCAAAAGCTCACAACTAGATCATGCTAACTTTATTCTACTAGATCAAGATATTGTTGGGGAACATAGTATTTAAAATTTTCCTACGATCACGCAAGATCTATCTACTAGATGCATAGCAACGAGAGGGGAGAGTGTGTCTACGTACCCTCGTAGACCGAAAGAGGAAGCGTCTAGTGACGCGGTTGATGTAGTCGAACATCTTCGCGATCCAACCGATCAAGCACCGAACATACGGCACCTCCGCGTTCAGCACTCGTTCAGCTCGATGACGTCCCACGAGCTCTTGATCCAGTTGAGATTCATGGGAGAGTTTCGTCAGCACGACGGCGTGGTGACGGAGATGATGAAGCTACCGGCACAGGGCTTCGCCTAAGCACTACAACGGTACGATTGAGGTATGTTTCTCTGGAGGGGGGCACCGCACACGGCTAAAAGATCAATGATCAACTTGTGTGTCTATGGGGTGCCCCCACCCCCGTATATAAAGGATTGGAGGAGGGGGAGGGTCGGCCCTCTACTATGGCGCGCCCTGGGGAGTCCTACTCCCACCGGGAGTAGGATTCCCCTTTCCTAGTAGAACTAGGAGCACTTCCAAGTAGTAGGAGTAGGAGAGAAGGAAAGGGAAAAGAGAAGAGAAGGAAGGAGAGGGCGCTGCCCCTCCCCCTAGTCCAATTCTGACTAAGGGCCAGTTCTTTTGCTAGCTTTTTTGGGCTTCCAGAATAAGCTGCCCCCAACCCAGCTTATTCTAGAAGCTCAATCATTTTTTTTCTTTTAGAAGCCTAGTAATGAAGTCTTAACTACTAGGCTTCTAAAAAATAATTTGGTTTGGGCTTCTAGAATAAGCTGGGTAGGGGTAGCTTATTTCAGCTTATTCTAGAAGCTAGCAAAAGAACTGGCCCTAAGCCTTGGGGGCGGCGCAACCTCCTCTCTCTCTTTCCCCTAAAGCCCAATACCCTAAAGCCCAATAAGGCCCATATGCTCCCCGGCAAATTCCCGTAACTCTCCGGTACTCTGAAAAATACCCGAATCACTCGGAACCTTTCCGATGTCCGAATATAGTTGTCCAATATATCGATATTTACGTCTCGGACATTCCAAGACTCCTCGTCATGTCCGTGATCTCATCCGAGACTCCAAACTACCTTCGGTACATCAAAACTCATAAACTCATGATACTGATCGTCATCAAACGTTAAGCGTGCGGACCCTAAGGGTTCGAGAACTATGTAGACATGACCTGGACACATCTCCGGTCAATAACCAATGGCGGAACCTGGATGCTCATATTGGTTCCTACATATTCTTTGAAGATCTTTATCGGTCAAACCGCATAACAACATACGTTGTTCCCTTTGTCATCGGTATGTTACTTGCCCGAGATTCGATCGTCGGTATCACCATACCTAGTTAATCTCGTTACCGGCAAGTCTCTTTACTCGTTCCGTAATACATCATTTCATGACTAACTCATTAGTCATTTGCTTGCAAGGCTTATTATGATGTGTATTACCGAGAGGGCCCAGAGATACCTCTCTGACACCCGGAGTGACAAACGCTATTCTTGATCTATGCCAACACCACGAACACCTTTGGAGACACCTGTAGAGCATCTTTATAATCAGCCAGTTACGTTGTGACGTTTGATAGCACACAAGGTGTTCCTCCGGTATTCGGGAGTTGCATAATCTCATAGTCATAGGAACATGTATAAGTCATGAAGAAAGCAATAGCAGTAAAACTAAACGATCATAGTGCTAAGCTAACGGATGGGTCTTGTCCATCATATCATTCTCCTAATGATGTGATCCCGTTGATCAAATGAAAACTCATGTCTATGGCTAGGAAACATAACCATCTTTGATCAATGAGCTAGTCTAGTAGAGGCATACTAGGGATACTCTGTTTTGTCTATGTATTCACACATGTACTAAGTTTCCGGTTAATACAATTCTAGCATGAATAATAAACATTTACCATGATATAAGGAAATATAAATAACAACTTTATTATTTCCTCTAGGGCATATTTCCTTCAGATATTACCAAAAGGATCGAACTAAGAAGAACGGTAAAGATAGGAGTGTGATGGTGATACGATACCGGGGCACCTCCCCCAAGCTTGGCAGTTGCCAAGGGGAGTGCCCATACCCATATGATTATGTCTCCTTCTTCGAATTTGGTGATGATGGAGTTGAAAGTAGTGATGCCGGATCATCATACATCGAGCGTAGGAGATCCTCCAACTTGCGGATAATACCTTTGAGTGCGGCTATATGCTCCTTCAGTAAAATATTTTCACTTGTGAGATGCTTGTTTTGTATTTGAGCTAACTCAATCGTCTTGAAAGCTTCGATCTCAGTTGAAGTAAAAAGGTTTGGAAGGGGTTGAAGGATGTCTTCTTCTCCTATTGCCGGAGCCTGATCCTCCATAGCCTTCTTGATCCTATTCTCCTTGTTGATCTCCTCGGGTTCTTCCCTCTTCAGCTCTATCGTCATTAGCCAAGCATCGTTGCCCTCATTGTTGGAGGAGGAGGACGACATGATGTCTGGCCTTGTCAACCCTAGCAGAAATAGCTCGAAACAAGAACAAAGGATTTTTGCGTGATACGATGGTCAAAACTTTTGAGAGAATATATAATGAATTTTTACTGTCCAAAAGAAGTAACGTGCAAGAAATCGGAGTCCGGGAGGTACACAAGGTGCCCATGAGGAAGGGGGCACGCCTAGGGGAAGGGGGCACGCCCTCCACCCTCGTGGACGCCTCGTGTCCTTTCCGGACTGCCTCTTATTTTTCTATTTTTCTAGATATTCCAAAACGGTTAAAAATTGCCATTAGAACTGTTTTGGAGTCAGTTTACTTACCGTACCACATACCTCTTCCTTTTCGGGGTCTGAATCGTTCTGGAAAGTGTCCCTTATGTATTCCTCCGGGGTTACGGTTTCAATAACATTGGTTTCAACATTTATAGGATTACCTGAGATATAATGTTTGATTCTTTGATCATTCACCAGCTTCGGATTTGTGCCTTCGAAGTTGTTGATTTTTATGGCACCAGAATGTTAGACCTCCACGATAACGTAAGGAACTTCCCATTTAGAGAGAAGTTTTCCTGCAAAAAATCTTAAACGAGAGTTGTATAGCAAGACATAATCACCTACGTTAAACTCATGCTTTTGTATCCTTTTGTCATGCCATCTTTTAACCTTTTCTTTAAACAACTTGGCATTCTCATAAGCTTGGGTTCTCCATTCACCAAGAGAGATAATGTCAAATAACCTCTTCTCACCGGCAAGTTTGAAATCATAATTGAGTTCTTTAATAGCCCAATATGCCTTATGTTCTAGCTCAAGAGGTAAGTGACATGCTTTTCCATAAACCATCTTATATGGAGACATACCCATGGGATTTTTGTATGCAGTTCTATAGGCCCATAATGCATCATCAAGTTTCTTGGACCAATTCTTTCTAGACCTATTAACTATCTTTTGCAAAATTAATATCAGTAGACGTCAAGAAATGCCTATGAATTATTAACTTGTTATTGAACCATTTGATGTTTGGGGCTTTGATTATATGGGACCGTTTCCTTCCTCTAATGGGTATACACATATTTTAGTTGCTGTTGATTACATTACTAAATGGGTAGAAGCTATTCCAACTAGTAGTGCTGATCACAACACCTCTATTAAGATGCTTAAAGAAGTTATTTTTTTGAGGTTTGGAGTCCCAAGATACTTGATGACTGATGGTGGTTCAAACTTTATTCATGGTGCTTTTCGTAAAATGCTCGCTAAGTATGATGTAAATCATAGAATTGCATCCCCTTATCACCCACAGACTAGTGGTCAAGTAGAATTAAGTAATACACAGCTAAAATTAATTTTGCAAAAGACAGTTAATAGGTCTAGAAAGAATTGGTCCAAGAAACTAGATGATGCATTATGGGCCTATAGAACTGCATACAAAAATCCCATGGGTATGTCTCCATATAAGATGGTTTATGGAAAAGCATGTCACTTACCTCTTGAGCTAGAACATAAGGCATATTGGGCTATTAAAGAGCTCAATTATGATTTCAAACGTGCCAGTGAGAAGAGGTTATTTGACATTAGCTCTCTTGATGAATGGAGAACCCAGGCCTATGAGAATGCCAAGCTGTTTAAAGAAAAGGTTAAAAGATGGCATGACAAAAGGATACAAAAGCGTGAGTTTAACATAGGTGATTATGTCTTGCTATACAACTCTCGTTTAAGATTTTTTGCAGGAAAACTTCTCTCTAAACGGTAAGGACCTTACATTATCGAGGAGGTCTATCGTTCCGGTGCCATAGAAATCAACAACTTCGAAGGCACAAATCCGAAGGTGGTGAACGGTCAAAGAATCAAACATTATATCTCAGGTAACGCTACAAATGTTGAAACCAATGTTATTGAAACCGTAATCCCGGAGGAATAGATAAGGGACACTTTCCAGAACGATTCAGACCCCAAAAAGGAAGATGTATGTGGTACGGTAAGTAAACCGACTCCAAAATAGTTCTAAAGGCAATTTTTCACCGTTTTGGAATATTTAGAAAAATAGAAAAATAAGTGGTAGTCCGGAAGAGACACGAGGCGTCCACGAGGGTGGAGGGCGCGCCCCCCTGCCTCGTGGGCACCTCGTATGCCTCCCGGACTCCGATTTCTTGTATGTTACTCCTTTTGGTCGGTAAAAATTCATTATATATACCCCCGAAGGTTTTGACCACCGTATCACGCAAAAATCCCATGTTCTTGTTTCGAGCTATTGTTTTGCTAGGGTTGACAAGGCCAGGCATAATGTCGTCCTCCTCCTCCAACAATGAGGGCAACGATGCTTGGCTAATGAAGATAGATCTGAAGAGGGAAGGACCCGAGGAGATCAACAAGGAGAAAAGGATCAAGAAGGTGGTGGAAGATCAGGCTCTGGCAACAGGAGGAGAAGACATCCATCAACCCCTTCCCAACCTCTTTACTTCAACTGAGATTGAAGCTTTCAAGATGATTGAGTTAGCTCAACTAAATAAGTATCTCACAAGTGAAAATATTTTGTTGAAGGAGCATATAGCTGCACTCAATGGAATTATCTGCAAGTTGGAGGATCTCCTACGCTCGATGTGTGATGATCTGGTGTCACTACTTTCAACTCCATCATCACCAACCCCAAAGAAGGAGATATAATCGTATGGGTGTGGGCACTCCCCTTGGCAACTGCCAACCTTGGGGGAGTTGCCCCGGTATCGTATCACCATCACACTCCTATCTTTACCGTTTTTCTTAGTTCGATCCTTTTGGTAGTATCTTGATCTAGTAGAATAAAATTAGCATGATCTAGTTGTGAGCTTTTGCTTTATGATCTTTACCCTTTGTAATCGAGTCCGCGAGCTTTATAATAAAGATTAGTGTTGAGTTAAGGGCTTGATTTCCTAACTTTGGTCATGATAGAATAAAATAAAACAAAAAAAGTATCAAAGGATCATATTGATCTTATGGGAAGTAATGACTTCACATATAAAGAGTATGACGAATAAAAGTTTTTGAGAGTTGACAAACATAGTTTTGGTCATCGTTGCAATTAATAGGAAGTAATAAAGAAAGAGAGGTTTCACATACAAATATACTATCTTGGACATCTTTTATGATTGTGAGCACTCATTAAAATATGACATGCTAAAGAGTTGATGTTGGACAAGGAAGACAACATAATGGGTTATGTTTTCTTGTATCTAAATAAAATATATTTTCACGGATCATCCAACATGTTGAGCTTGCCTTTCCCCCTCATGCTAGCCAAAACTCCTCGCACCAAGTAGAGATACTACTTGTGCTTCCATACATCCTTAAACCCAGTTTTGCCATGGGAGTCCACCATACCTACCTATGGATTGAGTAAGATCCTTCAAGTAAGTTATCATGTTGCAAACACGCTAAAATATGTATGATTTATTAGTGTGGAGGAAATAAGCTTTATACGATCTTGTGATATGGAAGTAATAAAAGCGACAGATTGCATAATAAAGGTCCTTATCACAAGTGGCAATATAAAGTGACGTTCTTTTGCGCTAAGACTTTGTGCATCCAACCATAAAAGCACATGACAACCTCTGCTTCCCTCTACGAAGGGCCTATCTTTTATCTCTGCCTTATAAGAGTCAAGGTGAAAATCACCTTTCCTTTTTACATTTTATCCTTTGGCAAGCACACTGTGTTGGAAAGATCCTGACATATATACCCAATTAGGATATAAGTTTTCATGGTCTATTACTGTTGACATTACCCTTGAGGTAAAAGGTTGGGAGGCAATACCATAAGCCCCTATATTTCTCTGTGTCCGATTAAAACTCCATAACCATAAGTATTGCGTGAGTGTGAGCAATTGTGAAGGACTATATGATAGTTGAGTATGTAGGTGCTACCTCTCGAGCTTGCGTTGTATTCCCTCGAAGAGGAAAGGGAGATGCAGCACAGTAGCGTGAGTATTTCCCTCAGTTTTTGAGAACCAATGTATCAATCCAGTAGGAGACCACGCGCGAGTCCCTCGCACCTGCACAAACAAATAAGAACTTCGCAGCCAACGCGATAAGGGGTTGTCAATCCCTTCACGGTCACTTACGATCACTGTTCAAGAAATCTTCCGATTCAGCGATTTATCATCCGATTTATCGCTACTCTTGGGGTGACCGATAAGATTATGCCTTATCTTCATCATTTATCATTTGGTCTGATTTATCGCTATGACAAGCGATTTATCGGGAATCTACCGATAAATCGGGCCTATTTGTAGCACTATGTTTGCATGAACTATATTTATTTGTGTTTTGTGGACCTTGCTACGCTATATGTAATGTTTTTCTATTTTGTTTATCCTTATATCAGGATTCAAAGGCTAGGATTTAAGGTAACACTTCTATCCAATAGTGTTTTGGTGTTGGATATAGCATATTTTAGTGTTGGGAACCTAGGATTTGAAAAAAATGGCCGATTAATAGTCGACCGATAAAATCGATTAATCGGCCGATTTCCGATTAATCTCTAATCCCCAGCTGACCGAGACGATAACGATAAGCGATATCCTCAACATCTTACGATAGTGAGATCTGATAGAGATGATAATTATATTTTTTGGTATTTTTGATATAGAAACAGAAAGTAAAGAAAGCAAATAAACAACGGCGGCAGAAATTAGCGGGAAAGTAATATGATAAAGATAGACCCGGGGCCCATAGTTTTCTCTAGTGGCTTCTCTCATGTTAGCGATATTCTACGGCGGGTAAACAAATTACTGTCGAGCAATTGATAGAAAAGCGAATAACTATGAGACTATCTAGGCATGATCATTGTATATAGGCATCACGTCTGAGACAAGTAGATCGACTCCTGCCTGTATCTACTACTATTACTCCACACATCGACCGCTATCCAACATGCATCTAGTGTATTGAGTTCATACGAATAGAGTAACACCTTAAGCAAGATGACATGATGTAGAGGGATAAACTCAAGCAATATGATGAAAACCCCATCTTTTTATCCTCGATGGCAACAATACAATACGTGCCTTGCTGCCCCTACTGTCACTGGGAAAGGACACCGCAAGATTAAACCCAAAGCCAAGCACTTCTCCCATTGCAAGAACTATATATCTAGTAGGCCAAACCAAACCAATAATTCGAAGAGACTTGCAAGGATATTATGAGCACACATAAAAAGTTCAGAGAAGAACCAAATACCTTTCATAGATAATCTTGATCATAAGCTCACAATTCATCGGATCTCGACAAACACACCGCAAAAAGAGATTACATCGAATAGATCTCCTCGAAGACCGAGGATAACATTGTATTGAGATTCGGAGAGAGAGAAGAAGCCATCTAGATACTATCTATGGACCCCGAAGGTCTGAGGTAAACTACTCATAACTCATGGTGAGGGTGATGATGATGATGATGAAGTCCTCCGTGATGGATCCCCCTCCCGGAACAGGCTCCAAGATGGGATCTCCACGGGAACAACAGCTATGGCAGTGGAATTAGGGTTTTCTCTCTGCCTTCGGAGTTTCTGGGGTACGTAGGTATATATAGGAAGCAGAGGGGCACCAGGGGCCACAAGGGCTGCCCTCGAGGCAGGGGGGCGCTTTCTGGGAAGGGGGGCGCGCCCCCACCCTCGAGGGGGCCCCTCTTTCCTCTGGCTTGGCCCCAAAGTCTTTCGTGCATGATTTCCTCCAAAAATATCTCATGCGAAGGTTTTATTCCGTTTGGACTCCGTTTGATATTCCTTTTCTACAAAACCTTGAAATAGGCAAAAAAAAACAGCAATCTGGACTGGGCCTTTGGGTTAGTAGGTTAGTCCCAAAAATGATATAAAAGTGAATGATAAAGCCCATTAAACATCCAAGACTTCATAAATAATAGCATGGAACAATCAAAAATTATAGATACGTTGGAGACATATCAAGCATCCCCAAGCTTAATTCCTGCTCGTCCTCGAGTAGGTAAATGATAAAGAAAGAATTTTTGATGTGGAATGCTAACCAATAAAGTTTTTCAATGTAATTCTCTTAATTGTGGCATGAATGTTCAGATCTGAAAGATTCAAGATAAAAGTCTATATTTACATAAGAAATAATTATACTTCAAGCAATACTAACAAAGCAATCACGTCTTCTCAAAATACTATGGCTAAAGAAAGTTATCCCTACAAAATCATATAGTGTTGGCTATGCTCCCTTGTTATCGCACTAAATATTCATATCATGCACAACCCCGATTTCAGCCAAGCATTTGTTTTCATGCTCTATCTTTTCAAACCTTTCAACTTTCACGCAATACATGAGTGTGAGCCATGGACATAGCACTATGGGTGGAATAGAGGTGGTTGTGGAGAAGACAAAAAGAGGGAGATAGTCTCACATCGACTAGGCATATCAACGGGCTATGGAGATGCCCATCAATAGATATCAATGTGAGTGAGTAGGGATTGCCATGCAACGGATGCACTAGAGCTAAATATGAATGAAAGCTCAACAAAAGAAACTAGTGGGTGTGCATCCAACTTGCTTGCTCACGAAGACCTAGGGCATTTGAGGAAGCCCATCGTTGGAATTTACAAGCCAAGTTCTATAACGAAAATTCCCACTAGTATATGAAGGTGACTAAGCATGAGACTCTCTACAATGAAGAACATGGTGCTACTTTGAAGCACAAGTGTGGAAAAAGATAGTAGCATTTGTCCCTTTCTTTATTTTTTTGGGACTTTCTTTTTTCTTTGGCCTTTTTTTGCGGAGGGGCTTTATAGATTCAGCCTTTCCTCCCATGGGACAATGCTCTAAAAATGATGATCATCACACTTTCATTACAACACGATATTACAACTTGATACTACAACAACAAAGTATGACTCTATATGAATGCCTCCGGTGGTGTACCGGTATGTGCAATGAAACAAGAGTGACGTGTATAAAAATTATGCATGGTGGCCTTGCCACAAATACGATGTCAACTACATGATCATGCATGGCAATATGACAATATGATGCGTGTCATATAAACGGAATGGTGGAAAGTTGCATGGCAATATATCTCGGAATGGCTATGGAAATGACATGATAGGTAGGTATGGTGGCTGTTTTGAGGAACAATATGGTGGCTGTTTTGAGGAAGGATATGGAGTGGGTTTATGGCACCGGCGAAAATTGCGCGGTACAAGAGAGGCTAGCAATGGTGGAAGGGTGAGAGTGTGTATAATCCATGGACTCAACATTAGTCATAAGAACTCATATACTCATTGCAAAAATCTACGAGTTATCAAAACAAAGCAATCAACGCATGCCCTTAGGGGGGAGGTTGGTAGGAGTTAACCATCGCGTGCCCCGACCTCCACACAAAGGTTGACACTCTACAAATACCTCATGCTTTAACTTAGTCACACAACGGTTCAGCATACGTGCATGCTACGGGAATCACTAACCTTAACACAAGTATTTCTCAAATTCATAATAACTCCACTAGCATGACTCTAATATCACTATCCTCATGTCTCAAAACAATTATCAAGCATCCAACATCCCTTTCTATTCAATGCACTTGATGTGATTTTTTTACTACAATGACATTGGATGTTTATCATGTGAACACTAGTTTCTTTAGCCTAAACACTTTACCATGCTGTTTTAATAGACTCTCAAATAGATCTAAGTGAAGCACGAGAGTTCAACAATTTCTACAAAATATTATCACCACCGTGCTCTAAAAGATATAAGGGAAGCACTACAGCAAAAACTATTCAACTCAAAAGATATAAGTGAAGCACATAGAGTGTTCTAATAATTTCTAGGGCATATTTAACTCTCTCAAATAGGTGTGCCCAGCAAGGATGATTGTGGAAAACTAACAAGCAAAGACTCAAATTATACAAGATGCTCCAAGCAAAACACATAGCATGTTGCGAATAAAAATATAGCTCCAAGTATAGTTACCGATGGATGAAGACGAAAGAGGGGATGCCTTCCCGGGGCATCCCCAAGCTTAGGCTTTTGATTATATTGAATTTACTTGGGGTGCCATGGGCATCCCCAAGCTTAGGCCTTTGCTACTCCTTGTTCCATAGTCCATCAAAGTAATACTCAAAACTTGAAAACTTCTCAACACAAAACTTAGACAAAAGTTCTCGTGAGCTCCGTTAGTAAGAGAAAGCAAACCACCACTCAAATACAACAAGGAATTCATACTTTGTTTATATTGGTGTTAAACCTACTGTACTCCAAGTTTTTTATGATTCATTGTCAGGCCCAAGATGCAATTCTATCCCGATCACGTGACACTTACGTGATTGGGGCACAACCGCATTTTGGGCGCTTAGCAAGATGGATATCATTACATCGTACCATTACATACATACATGGGGGATACAACAATACATACAAGTCACATGAATAAAACAACATAAATACAAAGCATCCGACTACGGATGCAAACATGAAAAGCACAAAGACATCCATCTGCTATCCCAGACTGCCGACCAGGAACCTAACCCAAGACTGAAGAAGAAGAAGAAGAAGAAAGAACTTCAACACAACGATCATCGCTCTCACGTCAAGTCATCGGAAACCTGCACCTACAACTGTTGTTGTAGTATCTGTGAGCCACGAGGACTCAGCAATCCCATAACCATGGGTAACAAGACTAGCAAAGCTTAATGGGTAGGAAGAGGTAAAGTGGTGAGGTTGCAGTAGCGGCTAAGCAAAAGTATGGTGGCTAACTTACGAGTACAAGAATAAGATGAGCATCTACGCAAACAGTCACAAACTAGTAATGATCGCTAAAGATCCTGAACTACCTACGAGTCAAACATAACCCCACCGTGTTCTCTTCTCAAAGTGAAAAGAGACAGTCATGGTTACTCACACAGTTGTGTGTTTTACTTCGGATCCTCTGACAAGTTTTCTACAACCGGACATTAACAAATTCCAATCTTCCACATAACTGCGAGCACGGCTTACGAAAGATCATAACCCTGCAGGGGTGTCCCAACTTAGCCCATCACAAGCTCTCACGATCAGCAGAAGTAATAATAATATTACCCCTTATCTTAAGGACAATCCGATCAGGCTCGGTATCCCGGTGCACAAGACATTTCGACAATGGTAAAACAAGTCCAGCAAGACCTCCCAGTGTGTCGACACCCTGATAGTAGCCGCGCGTATCTCATCTCAGGCCACGACCGGATGGGCGATCCTACATGAGCCAATCCTCGAGTTTCCTTGTGGTGGCCCCGCATAACCCCCGTTTGGGACCAACACCATCAACACTGGCCCCCCTGCTATGTAGAAAGAATCCTCGGGTAGCGCTAACTCCCTATGCAATTAATTAATTAATTAAGTTTTTATTATGTTGCAATAAAACCAATGTTGGGCCTTGCTGGAGGAGTTTTATTCAAAGACGAACTGTCAAGGGGTCCCCATATACCCAACCGTGTAAGGAACGCAAAATCAAGGAACATAATGCCGGTTTATCGGCTCCTAAGGTGGCATGAGTGGAACAAAACACCGAGAAAAAGGCCAAGCCTTCCACCCATGCCCAGTATATAGGTGTGTTAATAACAATAATAGGTATTGTGATATTCCAACAACAAGTTCCAACATGGAACGATCTTCATCTTCACCTGCAACTAACAACGCTATAAGAGGGGCTGAGCAAGCGGGTAACATAGCCAAACAAAGGTTTGCTAGGAAGGTGTCAAGGTTAGAGGTTTCATGGCAACAAGGAGAGGGGCTGACAATAAAGATGGGTAGCGCGACATATAACGATAGCATCGAGACACTAAGCATGTCAATTATAGTAAAGGTATCCAAGGTGATGGTCATCTTGCCTGAGATCCCGCAAGGAAGAAGAAATGAGTCCATGAAGAAGACGAAGAAGAAGCCTTGAAGATGAACCACGTGTAGACGAACGAATCCTCACAATCGCAACGGAAAAGAACTAGCGAGAAGAAAGCACACAACAAGGTAAACACCCAACACAAGAACATGACAAGATGCTCAACCAAGTATGATGCAAGACAAGTATATATATGATGCAATACATGGAAAGGGATGAAGCACACAAGAATAACACAAACCAACAAGTTTAAATGAGGCCGGAATCAACATATAGCAAATCCGGTAAGCCCTCATATGCATATTTTGAAATTAGTCCAGATCTGAACAAACCTTAAGTTAAAGTTGTTAAACAGCAGTTTAACATGCACCATGATGATCTCGAAACTCTAGTCTAGTTTCATATAAAGTTTGTTTAATTCGGAGCTACGGCCTAGAAGATATGAGCAAAACAAGTCAAGCATGGCAATGGTGCAACATGCACCCAAACATCAAGCAAACACACTCCAAACATGTAAACAACATGATATTATGATTCTACATTCAAAATCACACAAGTTTCATATAGGGCACGCTCAAAACGGAGCAACGGTTCAACACATACACATGAAACAAGATATAACAACAAGCTGAAGTTAACAGCCACATAGCAACTTTGGAGTAATGTAAATATATGCTACAGCTCCCAAACATGATAACAAGAGACATGGATGTGAAGTAGACGTGATGCTTAACAAGCATGAACTTAGAACACACCCAAAAACTTGCTGGAACACATTTAAACAAGCATGGCAAGTTGCAATAAAATTATCCAGACTTAGTGAAAGTGCAACTAATCCCCGGGTGGTTTTGGTAATTAATAACAACATATATATCATTGAACTAATATTTACTTGAGAATCATTTTAGAGAAGTTCGATGATATGGGTATGGAAATGTCTGAAGAAGTGGACCCCTCAAAATGCTAAGACAAGCATTGGCAAAAGCTCAAGACTCCATTTTTGGTTTAGTGATCCAAGATCACATTGAGTCCATAGGAAAGCCAATACTATTAAAAGGGGATGAGGTTGTGTTGATGATCTGGTTGCTCAAGTGCTTAGTGATTTAGCTCCTTCAACTATCAGCAACTTTCACTACTTAACACACTCATAAGTAATCTCGGACAAACCGATTCTTCCAACTCAGTCCCACCGAGATGAACCACCTCAGTTATTTTCCAAACCCTAGAAATTTCGGTCCATCCGATTTTGAGTTCGGTCTCACCGAAACTGGACTGCCAACCTTCTGTAACCGTTTGTCATCATTTCGGAATATCCGAGTTGTTGATTTCGGTCCCACCGATTCTGGCAAGTTCCTATCTTTGACTCATATCGGACACACCGAGATGGTATTTTCGGTCCCACCGAAAACCCCAACGTTCACTATATTTGAACTTTCGGTCTGACCGAGTTTTCACTTCGGTCTCACCGAGATTGCTCAATTATGTGTGTAACGGTTGGATTTTGTGTGGAGGCTATATATACCCCTCCACCCCCTCTTCATTCGTGGAGAGAGCCATCAGAAAGTACCACCACTTCTACCTTACACTTTCTGAGAAGAGAACCACCTACCCTTGTGTTGAGATCAAGTCATTCCATTCCTACCATATGAAACTTGATTTCTAGCCTTCCCAAGTTGCTTTCCACTCAATCCTTTCTTCCACCACAGCCATATCAGTGAGGAGAGTTGAGTGTTGGGGAGATTATCATTTGAAGCACAAGAGCAAGGAGTTCATCATCATCAACAACATCTATTACCTTTTGGAGGGTGGTGCCTCCTAGATTAGTTAGGTGTCGCTTGGGAGCCTCCGTCTTTGAGATGTGGAGTTGAACCAAGAAGTTTGTAAGGGCAAGGAGATCGCCTACTTCGTGAAGATCTACCCCGAGTAAGGCTAGTCCTCCGTGGGCGTAGGCCATGATGGAATAGACAAGGTTGCTTCTTCGTGGACCCTTCGTGGGTGGAGCCCTCCGTGGACTCGCGCAGCCGTTACCCTCCGTGGGTTGAAGTCTCCATCAACGTGGATGTACGATAGCACCACCTATCGGAACCACGACAAAAATCTCCGTGTCTCCAAACTGCGTTTGATCTTCTCCACCTCTCTTTACTACATGTGCAATTTACTTTCCGCTGCTTATACTCTAGAATTGCATGTGTAGGGTGATACTTGAATTGATCATTATTGTGAAACTGCCAAAAACTGTTCATGATCAAAAGGCAGAATTTTTCTATTGTCAAGTAGTCTAATCACCCCCCCTCTAGACATACTTTCGATCCTACAAGTGGTATCAGAGCTTTGGTCTCCATTGTTTTGGTTTCCATTGCATTGGACTCCATAAGCTTGGTTTCACAACCTAGGAGAGTATGGCGTCTAGTGAGGGTAATTATCGTAGAGGTCCTTACTTTGATGGTACAATTTTTGCTAGTTGGAAGCATAAAATGAAAATGCATATTCTTGGTCATAACCCAGCCGCATGGGGCATTATTTGTGTTGGTATGCAAGGTGAATTCTTCGAGGAAGGAAAAGTTCCGGATCGCGAAGCTACACCGGAAGAGTTGCGGATGTTGCAAAACAATGCTCAAGCTTGTGACATTCTCTTCAATGCTTTGTGTCCCGAGGAGTTCAACAAAATCAGCCGTCTTGAGAATGCTAAAGAGATTTGGGATACTTTGGTTGAAATGCACGAAGGTACTGAATCTGTGAAGGAATCAAAGCTAGATATTCTTCAAGGTCAACTTGACAAGTTCAAGATGAAAGATGGTGAAGGAGTCGCTGAAATGTACTCTAGGCTTGCTCTCATCACAAATGAGATTGCCGGCTTAGGAAGCGAAGAAATGACCGACCGATTCATCATTAAGAAGATTCTCAGAGCTTTGGATGGAAAGTATGACACCGTGTGCACTTTGATCCAAATGATGCCAAACTACAAGACTCTCAAGCCAACTGAAGTCATTGGAAGAATTGTTGCTCATGAGATGACACTTAAGGATAAGGAAGAGCTTCACAACAAGTCAAGTGGTGCTTACAAAGCTACAAGTGATGCTCCCACTACCTCAAGTGACAAGTTAATTTCCAATGAAGAGATAAGCCTAATGGTTAAGAACTTCAACAAGTTCTACAAGAATAGAGGCAAAGAAAGAAGCTCAAAGTCTAGATCATATGATGAAAAGAGATCTTCTAGTCGTGATCGAAACTGCTACAATTGTGGAAGACCCGGACACTTCTCAAATGAGTGTACGGCTCCCCACAGGAGAAGAGAAGAATCTCCAAGAAGAATAGCAAGAGATGAGTCACCTCGGAGAGAGAGAAGGAGTAGAGATGATCGTTATGAACGAAGACCCTCTCGGAGAAGCAAGGATTCGGAGAGGAAAGACAAGTCATCAAGGAGCTACACAAGAAGAAGACATAAAGCTCATGTAGGTGAATGGGTCTCCGGCTCCGACTCCGACAATCAATCCGATGGAAGCTATCACTCCGACTCCGACTACAGTCAAGATGAAGGTGTTGCCGGACTTGCACTTGTATCCTCCAACTCCAACTCCTACGACTTATTTGATTCACCAAATGAGGGAATTGGAAGATGCTTCATGGCTAAAGGTCCCAAGGTAACACACCCTAAATTCATTGACTTTGATAGTGATGAGGATGACTTGCTAGGTGAAGATGAGCTCTTGCATGATAAATCTAGTGAGCTTAGTAATGATGAAAATGCTAGTAGTCTGTATAGTCGAGAAGAGTCGAATGACAATGCTATGAAGGAGATTGAGCGTCTAACTAAAGAACTAAACACTCTTAAGTTAGCTCATGAAACAACTCAAGAAGATCATAGAGAGCTCCTAAGATCTCATGAGAAGCTACGCTTCGAGAAGCTCACTCTAGAGCAAGAACATGAGTTTCTAAAAGCGATCAATGACGATCTTCGAAAGAAGAGTTCTTCATATCTTGCCAAACGACTTCTCTTGTCTAATTTCTTGCCACCTATTAAGACTAAGCATGACAAGCATAAGAAAAGTTCTTCCTCTAGTAGTAACAATAACCATGTTAAATCCAATATTGTTGCTTCTAGTAGTTCTCTTGATTCCACTAACAATGTTTCAAGCCAAGTTACACTTGAGCAAGAAAATAGCTTATTGAAGGAAATCATAGAGAAAGGTGTCTACAAGAGTCTTGCCGGAAGCAAGAACTTTGAGGAAATTGTTCGCAAACAAGGAAGGCACCGGAAGAATCAAGGGATTGGTATTGAGCGAAAGTTCAACGCCGAAGGTGTTGAGTGGGAAGAAGGTCAATACCCTACTCCACAGTTTGTTTCACAAAAGGAGAAGTATGATCCTACTTCTTCCAATGTGGAACAAGCTCAAGATGACCTTCCACCACAAGACCACAAGCTAAAGGCCAAGGACAAGCTTCAAGAGGAGATTGTTTCATTCGTTGAAGCACCTCAAGCCATGGTCAAGTGGGTTCCCAAGGACACATCAAGTTCTACTTCGTCAAGCTCAACTACAACCCCAAGGATTCCCATCAAGATGATGTGGATCCCAAAGAAGAAGAACTAGAAGGTTCTTGAGGGTGACTCCGCCAACATACTTCACTCATATTCATTTTGGCAAGAACTTGTGCAATCAACTTCCACATCATGCACTAGTTCATGGAGTCACAAACCCTCTTGTTGGTAAGTCAAGGGACAAGGTAATCATTGCTTTCATGGACATCATCTTTTGTGAACTTCAATCTATGTCTATGGATATCCTTGTTTGTTCCTTGTGGGACTAACCCATGTAGGTATTGAAAGTGCCCTAATCCAAAGGATAGCTCCCAACTCTTGATGATCTACATCAACATTGAGCATCCACATCTTCAACATCTACATGAAGTCTTCTACGACAACCCAAGGTTAGTCTGACCCTTTAAAAGGGGTTCTCACATCTAGGGGGAGCTTTGCTCTAAAAATTGAGCTAAAGCATCTTCAAATGATGTGAACACATCAATGCTTTATGTAAAAGTGGTAACCCCACTTGTGCTTAAACGATGAGTATGACCTATGATCAAATGTTCTCATTTGGCTCCTGAGTCAATATACTCATATATAGATGACCTAGTCATCGACAAATTGTGTGCTAGTAGCTAGAGTGTTGGTTGTGCATGTTTGACACACATTTCAGTTGCTATCTTATTGTGTGAGCATGTTGAGTGCATGATTTCATCCATTCAAGGACATCCATTTGTTGTTTTGATTGTTTTGACTTTTCTGGCCAAATGGATGGACAAGAATGCCTAAGCACCTTCCCTAGCTATCTATGCTTTCTTGTCTCAAATTCTATTCATGCTCATATCACAACTTTGAACAAGTCATTTTCGGACCCTCCGAGTGAGGAGCACTCGGAGCCACCGATCCGTCAAAGGCTGACTTCCAAAACCTTCTAAGTCCATTTCGGTCTGACCAACTTTTCCATCTCGGTCCAACCGAAACGCTTAGACTGATCTAGGTTTCATCTCGATGAAACCGAGTTCAAAATCTCGGCGTGACCGATATGTGTAACTGCACAGCAGTTAGCCATTTCGGTGTCACCAAGTTTTTCAACTCGGTCCCACCGACAGTATGGGGATATATATACCTGAGGGCTGCGCGCGATTACTTCTTCAAACCGTTTCGCCCCCAAGTCCCCTGCTGCCGTCGCCCTGGTCTTCGGATCGTCGCCGTCGTCGCCTGTGCGCCCTCGCCGCAGGTCTCCGTCGCCGTCAACGGTAATCCTCTCCGCGCCGTTGCCGCCGTAGAGGGACTCCACCAAGTTAGGGTGAGTCCCAATCCCTCTCGTGCTCCCCATCTGATTCTTGCACGATTAGTTTGCCATGTATCTATCCACGTTTGAGATATTCCTTAAACATCATATCAGATCCTTTTAGTTTCGAGCGAAATTCTTAGGTTTAGGTTTCCACGGAACACATCTCGGTGAAACCGATTTTGAAAACTCGGAATGACCGATTTGGCCTCTGGCCATTGCACTGCACCGTTCGGTCTAACCGATTCGTGCAAATTGGTGTGATCGATGTAGAGTCTCAGTGAAACCCTAGTGTTTCGGTAGGACCGAAACCCATTTCGGTCTGACCGAAAGTGGTGTGTAGGTTTCTGTTATACACTTCGGATTCACCGAAACTGAAAATCGGTTTGACCGAAATGCATTCTGTGAAAACTCAAAACTAAGATTTGAACTCATTTTTTTTTGCAAAAACCTCTGCAGTTGTGATAACTCTTCTACTCTGCATATGCCTTATCTTTTCACAAGTTGTCAGCCATGTCAGATGTCAGTGACAGCCAGAACAGGTCTGAGTCACCGTTTGCAGAGATTCCTGAGGCAGATACTAGTCCTGAGGCTAGTAGTTCCAGTGATGATGGTGAGAGGAGCACCCCCAGTGGTTTGCCTCCTGCAGCCACCAGAACCAGAAAGAAGAGAAATTCTGATGATGAGGACTCTGACTTCGTTGCTGAGGAAGTTACCTCCAAGCCCAAGAGAAATGTTGTTGCCAAAGAGCTCCAAGGGCAGCAGTCAAAGAAAGGCACCAGCAAGGTCAAGCAGTCAGCTGTTGCAAAGAAACTGAACTTGGAAGAGCCAGCTCCAAGTAAGGTGAAGAAAACTTCCAAAAGGAAGAGGGTAGTATATGCTGAACCTCATGTTGATGCAGCTGCTGAAGAAGAAGAAGAAGATGCACCCCAACCTCCTCCTCAGAAGGCTAAGTTCATGGGTGATGCTATTAGGGCTCAAGCCACTTCTAAGCCCAAGAAGCCTACTCAAGCCAAGGCAGCTCCAGCCAAGCCCAAGAGGACAACCAGGAGCATTTCAGCTTCTGAGAAGAACAAAGGTGAGATGCCACCGTCTGAGTCTGATGAAGAACATGTGTTGCTGAAGCTCCGTCCTAAGTTGCCGCTCCACAATGATGCTCATCCTCAAGCCGAGGATATGAAGGCAAGGAAGGATAAAGGTCTCAGGCTATGGAGACAGTCTGATCCATATGCCGTGAGGAGAAGGACTGCTGTGGACCCCAGATTCCACACCAGAGAGCAGCAGGACTTCTATGAGACCGTGCTGATGGATAAGAAGCCTATTGTTGCTGACACCAGGTATGTTGACTGGAAGTACATTGACAGTGAAGAGCACCGAGACTTCTTTCCCCGTGTGCATGAGAGCTTCACTGCATGTGGAGTTGCTGATTTTGTGGGTCAGGAGCTGACAGATTGGAATGACGAGATGATCATGCAGTTCTACGCCACAGCCTACTTCTATCCTGATGGCAAGATCACCTGGATGACTGAAGGTCAAAGGTTTTCTTCGTCTGTTGGAGAATGGGCAGAACTTCTAAATGCTCCAGTACAGAGAGAGGACGACATTGATGTCTATGGGATTCCTAAGAAGAGCCATGATTCCATGAAGAACATGTACAAGGAGATCCCCGCTGCTGATTTGGAAGGGTGGAAGCTTGGCTCAGTGTACTATCTCCAGGCAGGTCTGACCACCACAAACACTATTTTGAGGCATACATTGATGCCCAAGTCTGGAGACCACCGCATGATTCGAGGCTATTCTATCAACATGCTGCACATTCTTGATGAGAAGGCACCTTTCAAGGTGATGGACTTAATGGTAGAGACCATTGAGAGGACTGCAGCTGACCAGAAGAGGTCATGTGGATTTGCCCCACAAATTCAGATGCTCATCAATGCCAAGTTTGGCACGGGCAAATTCATGTTGGATAGGAAGCACTTGCCACTGCAGCCAGAGCATGAGGACAACGTTGTTGTGATGGATGAGGAGGATCCAACCTCAGTTGAAGGTCAAGCCAAAATTGAGGCTGCGAAGAAAGCTAAAGCTGACAAAGAGGCAGCAGCAGCAGCAGCTAAACCAAAGAGCTTCGGAGAACAGATTCTTGAAGCTACCCAGAGGATTGAACAACGCCTGGCCAACATTGAACAATCTCAGGAAAGCCTAGAGAGGATTGTTGAGGACAAGATCCACGCTCTGGACGTGAAGCTGACAGAGATTCAGGTGACCGTCAACAAGCTTGAGGCAGACATGGAGGAAGCAAGGCAGGAGAGAGCAGAGCTCATGCAGGATGATCTAGTCCAGGACTCTCATCGCCAGACTGCTCAGGTTCCCAGAGGATCCCGATCTGCAGCTATCCCAGTGACTGACTCCAGGGCTACCACTTCAGCACCAGCTACAGCTCCAGCAGTTACTCCAGCTCCAGCTCCAGCATCCACTCCTCCAGCGCAGACATCAGCAGAAGTCTTCGCCGATGCCGTCATTTCTACTCCGACATCTACCCAGACGGGAGCCGCCAGCAGAGCCCACAGTGACGCTTAGCTCTTTACTTTTTCGAACTTTTTGGTAACTTGTTGCCGAAGGGGGAGAAATTGTATAGATCATAGGGCTTCGAGAGAGAGAGAGAGTGCTCTTTCGTTCTTTTGCCGGTTTCCTTTGAGATACATTTGGTTCTTTTGGTCTTTCGATACTTTCAGTGTGCTTGCTACTACGTTTGATGCTACCTTAATGAGTGCTTGGTCATACTATGCTTTAATGTGTGCTTAATGCTTATCATATGCTATTCCTTATTGTATGGCTATTTACTCTTGTCTTGGTGATTGGGTGCATGTCATTCATTCTTATCATTTTGTGCGCTCCACCAAGATGTATGTGACATGGAAGAGTGACCCATAATCCTAATCGATTGTGCATTTGCATTCAAACGCAAATTTTAAATAATGCACAAATTTAGGGGGAGCTCTTGTTTATCACATACTTCTCAAAGCGACGATATTATTCATTGATTATATCTTTTGTCGAAGCTTTGATCTATATGTTGTCATCAATTACCAAAAAGGGGGAGATTGAAAGTGCAACTAATCTCCGGGTGGTTTTGGTAATTAATAACAACATATATATCATTGAACTAATATTTACTTGAGAATCATTTCAGAGAAGTTCGATGATATGGGTATGGAAATGTCTGAAGAAGTGGACCCCTCAAAATGCTAAGACAAGCATTGGCAAAAGCTCAAGACTCCATTTTTGGTTTAGTGATCCAAGATCACATTGAGTCCATAGGAAAGCCAATACTATTAAAAGGGGATGAGGTTGTGTTGATGATCTGGTTGCTCAAGTGCTTAGTGATTTAGCTCCTTCAACTATCAGCAACTTTCACTACTTAACACACTCATAAGTAATCTCGGACAAACCGATTCTTCCAACTCAGTCCCACCGAGATGAACCACCTCAGTTATTTTCCAAACCCTAGAAATTTCGGTCCATCCGATTTTGAGTTCGGTCTCACCGAAACTGGACTGCCAACCTTCTGTAACCGTTTGTCATCATTTCGGAATATCCGAGTTGTTGATTTCGGTCCCACCGATTCTGGCAAGTTCCTATCTTTGACTCATATCGGACACACCGAGATGGTATTTTCGGTCCCACCAAAAACCCCAACGTTCACTATATTTGAACTTTCGGTCTGACCGAGTTTTCACTTCGGTCTCACCGAGATTGCTCAATTATGTGTGTAACGGTTGGATTTTGTGTGGAGGCTATATATACCCCTCCACCCCCTCTTCATTCGTGGAGAGAGCCATCAGAAAGTACCACCACTTCTACCTTACACTTTCTGAGAAGAGAACCACCTACCCTTGTGTTGAGATCAAGTCATTCCATTCCTATCATATGAAACTTGATTTCTAGCCTTCCCAAGTTGCTTTCCACTCAATCCTTTCTTCCACCACAGCCATATCAGTGAGGAGAGTTGAGTGTTGGGGAGATTATCATTTGAAGCACAAGAGCAAGGAGTTCATCAACATCAACAACATCTATTACCTTTTGGAGGGTGGTGCCTCCTAGATTGGTTAGGTGTCGCTTGGGAGCCTCCGTCTTTGAGATGTGGAGTTGAACCAAGAAGTTTGTAAGGGCAAGGAGATCGCCTACTTCGTGAAGATCTACCCCGAGTAAGGCTAGTCCTCCGTGGGCGTAGGCCATGATGGAATAGACAAGGTTGCTTCTTCGTGGACCCTTCGTGGGTGGAGCCCTCCGTGGACTCGCGCAGCCGTTACCCTCCGTGGGTTGAAGTCTCCATCAACGTGGATGTACGATAGCACCACCTATCGGAACCACGACAAAAATCTCCGTGTCTCCAAACTGCGTTTGATCTTCTCCACCTCTCTTTACTACATGTGCAATTTACTTTCCGCTGCTTATACTCTAGAATTGCATGTGTAGGGTGATACTTGAATTGATCATAATTGTGAAACTGCCAAAAACTGTTCATGATCAAAAGGCAGAATTTTTATATTGTCAAGTAGTCTAATCACCCCCCCTCTAGACATACTTTCGATCCTACACTTAGTCAAAATCTGGGAAGGCAAAAACATCATCACGATGGTGCCGTCGGAGGCACAAAACAACAAGCTTATCAACTCTAATAAGAACATAAAGAGCATGGACATGTATTAGACATCACATACATCAAACAACTCCGTTGGAGCATCTCCATAGGAGGCATGGATCAATAACAACAAGCTTCACCAAATTGATCATGCTGATAAAAGGCTGACAGGTAAAATTTATCGCAACTTGAGAGCAAGAAATAAATAAGCTACAGCAGGTCATATGTGCAAGTAAGGGCATGAATGGATAGACAAAAACATGGACAACAAGACATGATCATTGGCCACTCCAAAACAAGCATGGATTTGAGTGGGGCATCAAGCAAACATAGCATCAGGTTATAACAGATTCCAGACTTAGCAGTTTTTTCACTAAGTATAAAACAGCAACAACAACATGGCATGTTTACAAGCTTGTTTAAGTCACCTCAAGGAATATCATGGAAAGTGAATTGCACCACATCAAAGATCATATGATTGTGCTTGTAAAACATATAGGCATGTGGCATGAAGCCAAACACATCAATAGCAGAGAGCAAGTGAAATCAGCATCTCATAACAAGTTTCAGCACTTAACAGCCACATGCACTTTTGTAACAGAGATTAACATGGCAATATGGCACCTAACATGAATGCTACAACAACCAACATGTAGAGCACTTCATAATGAACATTTTGACATATCATATGCTCCATTTGGATAAACATGCACCAAGTTATCACATCTCAAACATGGCAACAAAATAATAGTAACAACAGTTTTTAACAAGTAGCACTCTTGCAATAGAGATTAAGGCATCAAGATGAACTCAAACAAGCATGACACAATGGAACAAAATGAAGTGCATATCACCACGATCATTTTGACATATTATTCACTCAATTTGGAGAAGCACATAAAAAGTTACAGCCATGCAAAGATGCAACAAAATATGCAATTTCTGGGACTTAGAGAAGAAATCGACCTCAAGGACGGACATTGTCCGGTCCTGAGCGGACATGTCCGTCGGCGGGGTTGGCGGGGTCCACTTGGCAGCGTCACGGAGAGGGAGGAGGGTCGGACATGTCCGTCCCAACCGGACATGTCCGGGCGTCCAAAGGGGGCTTGGGGCCGACGTTGACGAAGATGAGGCCGCCAGCGAGGGACAGCGGCGGCGGGGTCCGATCCGGCGATGGTGGTGGCCGGAGGAGGCCGGAGGTGGAGCGGGAGGTCTGGATCCCACCGGATCCGAGGCTGGCCGGCGGCGAAGGGCCCAGGGCGAGGCGCGAGGCCGCTCGGGGATGGCAACGACGACCGAAACCGGCCGGAGGTCCGGCGACGGCGCTGCGGGCAGAGGCCCTGGGGGCGCGTGGCTGCCGGCGAAGAGGAGGCGAGCGCGTGGCGGTGGGGACGGCGACTGGCTCAGTGATGGGGCTCGCCGGAGGCGCGGGCGAGGCCGACGGAGGCTCACCGGCGGCGATCCCTCCCGATCCCATCGGGAGTGAGCGGGGTGCGGGGTGGTTCGGGCCCGAGGCCCAGATCGGGCCCTGGCAGGCCTGCGCCCGGGCTCAAGCGGGCCGCGCGGTGGGGGAGCCGGCTGGAGGGGGCTCGAGGGGCGCGTGGGGGCCGTTGGGTGGCTGCAAGGGGCTTGGCGGGGTGAGGTGTCGACCTCCGGTTGGCCGCGGGGGCTGGCTGTGGCGACGCTGGCCCGATTGGGCTGGCCAAGTGGCGGCTGGGCTGTGGCAGGGCGCGAAAAACAAGGGGAAGGTGGGGTGGCGGCTGAGACAGAGGTAGGGGAAGACTAGGGGTAGGTTTAGGGGCTAGGGGATGCCCAAAAATGGCAAGGGGGCTGTCCATTTATAGGTAGGAGGGCTAGGTTAGGGGGATTTGCTCCGTTTCGAAGCCGTTCGATCTTGATTGGACGGTTTCGGGCAGAGGGGAGTCTAAGTGGGCTGCAAGTGAGGTAAGTGGGCTGTGTAGGAAGGGTTGTGGGGAGAGAAGAGGAGAGGCCCGCGGGGTTTTCGGAGACCAAAAACGTCCGGCATTTTGTCTAGCGACTAGTGCCGCTATATATATCCGTTGGGCTATCAAACGGACTCCGAATGCGTTGAAATTTGGCAGGCGGCCTGTCTACACTATAATAAGACCACATGCCAAGTTTCAACCCATTCCGAGAACGTTTTTCGGCCACTCATAAAATAAATATTCGGAGGTGTCGCGGGCGCGTGCAAGTGTGTCTCGGCTCAGAACGGACAACGGAAAGGACGGGCGGACTCGGACAGATGCAAGTTTTGAAAACATGATGATGCAACACACATGATGACATGGCAATATGCAACACGCAAGCAGATGACATGGCAACGACAATGAATAACTGGCTGACACGTGGCGCACCGGTCTCGGGGTGTCACATTCATATCCTCCAATATTACTCATAGATGCATTGGAATAAGCAAACAACACACGAAAAACAGAATCTGTAAAAAACAGAACAGTCTGTAGTAATCTGCTGGGTTCGCCTACTTCTGGAACTCCAAAAAATTGAAACTATATTGGTAAATTTGAGAAATTTGTCTACCAATCAGCAGCAAAAAGAATCAACTAAAAATCACGCTCCAGTAAAATCTGAAGACTACTTTAGCGAGCGCTAACGATTCTGTTTTTCACAGCAAGATCAAATAAAATTCACATAAGTCTTACCAAAGGTTCTACTTGGCACAAACACTAAACAAAACATGAAACCACATCTAATCAGAGGCTAGATGCAATATTTATTCCCTAACAGCAACAAAAGCAAAAAAAACATAAAATTCGGTTGCCTCCCAACAAGCGCTATCGTTTTACGCCCCTAGCTAGGCACGATACAAGATAGATCTAGGTATTGCCATCCTTGGTCTTCACCCTTTTAATGGTGTCAAGCTCGAATCCGGGAGGTTCTTTGCGTTTCCCTTCATATTCAGAAATCTTAAGATCTAAAGCATCCAACCGCTTATTTCAAAGAGTAATCAACATATTCATGCGGTGGAGATTCCCACTAACACTCTTAAGAGGTTCAAGAGATTTTTGTAATATTTTCGTTACTTCGCAAATTTTCTCAAAAACTTGCGTCCCTTCCGGGGTTGAGTTTGACTCCTTTTGGGGAGGTAGTGTTCCCACTATTCCCTCTATGATTTCATGGCGAAATTAGGATCAACTTCGGTAAAATTTCCTTTGGCAACGCAATCCAAGAGTTGTCTATGAGACATATTCAATCCAACATAAAAATTGCGAAGCAAGATCCTAAAATTTACTTCTAAGGTGCACATACGATAAGATTCCATCATCCTAAACCAAGCATCTTTTAAGTTTTCTCCTTGCCTTTGCTTGAAGTGAAGTACTTCAAACTCGGGAGACAAAGGAGCGGATAAGGGGCTAGCCATAATGACAAGCAAGCAATCCAACACACACAAGCAAACAATAAGCAAATGAACGAGAAACACACGGCGGAAGAAGGGCGAATTAAACGGCAAAGGTGAAGTGGGGGAGAGGAAAACGAGAGGCAAATAAATGTAATGCAAAGGATAAGGGTTTGTGATAGGTACTTGGTAAATGACTTTTGTATAAGCCTCCCCGGCAACGGCGCCAGAAATTCTTCTTGCTACCTCTTGAGCTTGCGTTGTATTCCCTCGAAGAGGAAAGGGAGATGCAGCACAGTAGCGTAAGTATTTCCCTCAGTTTTTGAGAACCAAGGTATCAATCCAGTAGGAGACCACGCGCCAGTCCCTCGCACTTGCACAAACAAATAAGAACTTTGCAGCCAATGCGATAAGGGGTTGTCAATCCCTTTACGGTCACTTACGATAGTGAGATCTGATAGAGATGATAATTATATTTTTGGTATTTTTGATATAGAAACAGACAGTAAAGAAAGCAAATAAACAACGGCGGCATAAATTAACGAGAAAGTAATATGATAAAGATAGACCCGGGGGCCATAGTTTTCTCTAGTGGCTTCTCTCATGATAGTGATATTCTACGGTGGGTGAACAAATTACTGTCGAGCAATTGATAGAAAATCGAATAATTATGAGACTATCTAGGCATGATCATTGTATATAGGCATCACGTCCGAGACAAGTAGACCGACTCCTGCCTGCATCTACTACTATTACTCCACACATCGACCGCTATCCAGCATGCATCTAGTGTATCGAGTTCATACGAACAGAGTAACGCCTTAAGCAAGATGACATGATGTAGAGGGATAAACTCAAGCAATATGATGAAAACCCCATCTTTTTATCCTCGATGGCAACAATACAATACGTGCCTTTGAAAGCACATTTGCTCTCTGGGTGGTTTTGGTAATTAATGACAACATACTTTGTGGTTGGACTAATGCTTTTATCAAGTATGTTTCAGGAAACCCAATCACATTGGTATGGCAAGATGACTGAAGAAGTGGACCCCTCAAAATGCTAAGACAAGCATTGGCAAAAGCTCAAGACTCCATTTTTGGTTTAGTGATCAAAGATCACATTGAGTCCATAGGAAAAGCCAATACTATTAAAAGGGGATGAGGTTGTGTTAATGTTCTTGTTGCTCAAGTGCTTGGTGATCTAACTCCCTCAACTATCAGCACTATTCACTACTTAACACACACCCATAAGTAATCTCGGTCAAACCAACTCTGTCTCACCGAGATGAAGTTATCTCCACAAACCCTAACATCTCGGTCACACCGATTTATCCAACTCAGTCCCACCGAGATGAACC
>LR738710.1:746872828-746891853 GCA_902687465.1 Secale cereale
AAACTGAACTGCCAACCTTCTGTAACCATTTCACATCATATCGGAATATCCGAGTTTGCATTATCGGTCTCACCGAAATGGGCAAGGTTCTGTCTTGACTCAAATCGGTCGCACCGATAATTCATTTTCGGTCAAACCGATTCTGGCATGTTCCCACTCTTTCTCAAATCGGTCCAACCGAGTTTTCTTTCTCGGTCTCACCGAAATCTCCAACGTTCATATCAGATACACTTTCGGTCTCACCGAGATGGTATTTTCGGTCCCACCGAAAATCCCAACGTTCACTATATTTGAACTTTCGGTCTGACCGAGTTTTCACTTCGGTTTGACCGAGATTGGTCAAATGTGTGTGTAACGGTTGGATTTTGTGTGGAGGCTATATATACCCCTCCACCCCCTCTTCACTCGTGAGGAGAGCCATCAGAAAGTACCACCACTTCTACCATACACTTTCTGAGAAGTGAACCACCTACCCTTGTGTTGAGATCAAGCCATTCCATTCCTACCATATGAAACTTGATCTCTAGCCTTCCCAAGTTGCTTTCCACTCAAATCTTTCTTCCACCACAGCCATATCAGTGAGGAGAGTTGAGTGTTGGGGAGTTTATCATTTGAAGCACAAGAGCAAGGAGTTCATCATCATCAACACCGTCTATTACCTTTTGGGGGGTGGTGCCTCCTAGATTGGTTAGGTGTCGCTTGGGAGCCTCCGTCTTGATGATGTGGAGTTGAACCAAGAAGTTTGTAAGGGCAAGGAGATCGCCTACTTCGTGAAGATCTACCCCGAGTAAGGCTAGTCCTCCGTGGGCGTAGGCCATGATGGAATAGACAAGGTTGCTTCTTCGTGGACCCTTTGTGGGTGGAGCCCTCCGTGGACTCGCGCAGCCGTTACCCTCCGTGGGTTGAAGTCTCCATCAACGTGGATGTACGATAGCACCACCTATCGGAACCACGACAAAAATCTCCGTGTCACCAAACTGCGTTTGATCTTCTCCATCTCTCTTTACTATATATGCAATTTACTTTCCGCTGCCCATACTCTAGAATTGCATGTGTAGTGTGTTACTTGACTTGATCTTAATTGTAAAACTGCCTAAAACTTTGCACAACCAAAAGGCAGATTTTTATATTGTCAAGTAGTCTAATCACCCCCCCTCTAGACATACTTCTTCGATCCTACACACCCCTAGGGGTGGGAAACCCTAAAGGGGGCGCAGCCCCCCCCTTCCCCCTATATATATGTGAGGTTTGGGGCTGCCCACAACACGTTTTGGACCTCTGTCGCTTGGCGCAGCCCTACCTCTCTCCCTCCTCGTCTCTTGCAGTGCTTGGCGAAGCCCTGCTGGAGTCCCGCGCTCCTCCACCACCACCACGCCGTCGTGCTGCTGTTGGATGGAGTCTTCCCCAACCTCTCCCTCTCTCCTTGCTGGATCAAGGCGTGGGAGACGTCACCGGGCTGCACGTGTGTTGAACGCGGAGGCGCCGTTGTTCGGCGCTTAGATCGGAATCAACCGCGATCTGAATCGCAGCGAGTACGACTCCTTCATCCGCGTTCTTGCAACGCTTCCGCATCGCGATCTACAAGGGTATGTAGATCCACTCTCCTTTATGCTCGTTGCTAGATTACTCCATAGATAGATCTTGGTGATGCGTAGGAAAAATTTTGATTTTCTGCTACGATCCCCAACAGTGGCATCATGAGCTAGGTTTATGCGTAGTATCTTGCACGAGTAGAACACAAAGTAGTTGTGGGCATAGATCATGTCAATTCTCTTGCCGTTACTAGTCTTATCTTGATTCGGCGGCATCGTGGGATGAAGCGGCCCGGACCGACCTTACACGTACTCTTACGTGAGACAGGTTCCACCGACTGACATGCACTAGTTGCATAAGGTGGCTAGCGGGTATCTGTCTCTCCCACTTTAGTCGGATCGGATTCGATGAAAAGGGTCCTTATGAAGGGTAAATAGAAATTGGCATATCACGTTGTGGTTTTGGCGTAGGTAAGAAACGTTCTTGCTAGAAACCTATAGCAGCCACGTAAAAACTTGCAACAACAATTAGAGGACGTCTAACTTGTTCTTGCAGCATGTGCCGTGTGATGTGATATGGCCAAAAGGATGTGATGAATGATATATATGTGATGTATGAGATTGATCATGTTCTTGTAATAGGAATCACGACTTGCATGTCGATGAGAATGACAACCGGCAGGAGCCATAGGAGTTGTCTTATTTATTGTATGACCTGCGTGTCACTGAATAACGCCATGTAATTACTTTACTTTATTGCTAAACGTTAGCCATAGTAGTAGAAGTAATTGAAAGCACATTTGCTCTCCGGGTGGTTTTGGTAATTAATGACAACATACTTTGTGGTTGGACTAATGCTTTTATCAAGTATGTTTCAGGAAATCCAATCACATTGGTATGGCAAGATGACTGAAGAAGTGGACCCCTCAAAGTGCTAAGGCAAGCATTGGCAAAAGCTCAAGACTCCATTTTTGGTTTAGTGATCAAAGATCACATTGAGTCCATAGGAAAAGCCAATACTATTAAAAGGGGATGAGGTTGTGTTGATGATCTGGTTGCTCAAGTGCTTAGTGATTTAGCTCCTTCAACTATCAGCACCTTTCACTACCAAACACACTCATAAGTAATCTCGGACAAACCGATTCTTCCAACTCAGTCCCACCGAGATGAACCACTTCTGCCATATTCCAAACCCTAGAAAAATCGGTCACACCGAGTTTGAGATCGGTCTCACCGAAACTGAACTGCCAACCTTCTGTAATCATTTCACATCATTTCGGAATATCCGAGTTTGCATTTTCGGTCTTACCGAAATGGCCAGGTTCTGTCTTGGGTCAAATCGGTCTCACCGAGATTGCATTATCGGTCTCACCGATTCTGGCATGTTCCTATTCTTTCTCAAATCGGTCCAACCGAGTTTTCTTTCTCGGTCTCACCGAAATCTCCAACGTTCATATCAGATACACTTTCGGTCCCACCGAGATGGTATTTTCGGTCCCACCGAAAATCCCAACGTTCACTATATTTGAACTTTCGGTCTGACCGAGTTTTCACTTCGGTCTGACCGAGATTGGTCAAATGTGTGTGTAACGGTTGGATTTTGTGTGGAGGCTATATATACCCCTCCACCCCCTTCTCATTCGTGAGGAGAGCCATCAGAAAGTACCACCATTCCTACCATACACTTTCTGAGAAGTGAACCACCTACCCTTGTGTTGAGATCAAGCCATTCCATTCCTACCATATGAAACTTGATCTCTAGCCTTCCCAAGTTGCTTTCCACTCAAACCTTTCTTCCACCACAGCCATATCAGTGAGGAGAGTTGAGTGTTGGGGAGTTTATCATCTGAAGCACAAGAGCAAGGAGTTCATCACTATCAACACCGTCTATTACCTTTTGGGGGGTGGTGCCTCCTAGATTGGTTAGGTGTCGCTTGGGAGCCTCCGTCTTGATGATGTGGAGTTGAACCAAGAAGTTTGTAAGGGCAAGGAGATCGCCTACTTCGTGAAGATCTACCCCGAGTAAGGCTAGTCCTCCGTGGGCGTAGGCCGTGATGGAATAGACAAGGTTGCTTCTTCGTGGACCCTTCGTGGGTGGAGCCCTCCGTGGACTCGCGCAGCCGTTACCCTCCGTGGGTTGAAGTCTCCATCAACGTGGATGTACGATAGCACCACCTATCGGAACCACGACAAAAATCTCCGTGTCACCAAACTGCGTTTGATCTTCTCCACCTCTCTCTACTATATATGCAATTTACTTTCCGCTGCCCATACTCTAGAATTGCATGTGTAGTATGTTACTTGACTTGATCTTAATTGCAAAACTGCCTAAAACTTTGCACAACCAAAAGGCAGATTTTCATATTGTCAAGTAGTCTAATCACCCCCCCTCTAGACCTACTTCTTCGATCCTACAATTGGTATCAGAGCGTTGGTCTCCATTGCTTTGGTTTACACACCATTGGAGGAAGATGGACGTGTCTACGGATGGGAGTGTTAGCCATAGAGTGCCTGTTCTTGATGGAAGGTTTTATAACTCTTGGAGGTCTGAAATGCTCAGTATCTTTAAGGTGTACAATTTGTGCAAATATGTTAAGACCCCCTATGTGCCTCCTGTTGATCCCTTGCACCCTACCATGGATGAAGAGCTTGATTTGCTTCGTAACCTTAGAACTGTGAATCTTATCATTAGAGGGTTACCTGATGATTTGCTTAATCTTGTTACAAATTTTGAGTGTGCCTATGCTATGTGGAAATTCTTGGAAGAACTTTATCCGGACTACTCTATGAGAGGTCTTGATGAAATTCTACACAAGACTATTGAATTTGATAGGTTGCACCCCAATGATCCTAACTTTGATAAATGCTTCTTTGAGCTTCGTGATCTTATGAAAAAGAAGGGTGATCCCGGTCTTATCAATATTAGAGTTAGAAATGCTCTTGCATTGCATTCCGAAGATTATTATTCCATTGACCAAACTAATGCAAATACTTATCAAATTGACCTAGGTGTTGATGATGAACAATCTATGGGTCAATATGATGATGAGCATGAGCAAGACGATGATTATTCTGATTCGGACACCGAGCTAGACAAAGTCATGAAGAGTCTAAATCTCATGGCAAATATGAGAGACTACATGTCCGGTGGAAAAGAGTGGATTCTTGATAGTGGATGCACCGATCACATGACCGGAGACAAAGACATGTTTCGAGAGCTTGCAAAGAACGATGGTCCACGCAAGTATGTGACTTTTGGAGATAACTCCAAGGGTAAGGTACTTGGCCTTGGTAAGGTGGCCATATCTCATGATAGCTCTATTCAAAATGTCATGCTTGTAGAATCTCTTGGATACAATTTACTTTCCATGTCTAGATTAGCTGACTTTGGATTCAATGTGCTATTCACCAAAGTAGATTGCCAAGTCTTTCGTCGTGATAATCAAAACATGGCTTTTACTGGTATTCGTAGAGGTGATCTATATATTGTTGATTTCACTAAGAAAGCCCAACCTAGAGCTTGTTTCATTGCTAAATCCTCTAAAGGTTGGTTATGGCATAGAAGGCTAGGACATGTTGGTATGCGTAATCTAGACAAGCTGATCAAAGGTGATCATATTCTTGGTGTTAAAGATGTTTTCTTTGACAAAGACAGACTTTGTAGTGCTTGTCAAGCAGGAAAACAAGTTGGTGGAAGTCATCCCGTGAAAAACATCATGACCACTAGGAGACCGCTTGAACTTCTTCATATGGATCTCTTCGGTCCCAATGCTTACAAAAGCCTTGGTGGTAACTCCTTTGGTCTAGTTATAGTTGATGATTATTCCAGATTTACGTGGGTATTTTTCCTTGATGATAAATCGCAGGTTCAGAAAATCTTCAAGACCTTTGCCAAAAAGGCCCAAAATCAATTTGAGGTGAAGATCAAGAAAGTTCGGAGTGACAATGGAACGGAGTTCAAGAACGCCAATGTAGACTCTTTTCTCGATGAGGAAGGAATTCTACATGAGTTCTCGGCTACGTACACTCCTCAACAAAATGGAGTTGTTGAGAGGAAGAACCGAACGCTCATAGAGATGGCAAGAACGATGCTTGATGAATACAAGACACCGAAACACTTTTGGGGAGAAGCGGTCGAGACAGCTTGTCATGCTATCAACAGGCTTTATCTTCATAAGCTCCTCGGCAAGACATCATACGAGCTTCTCACCGGTAACAAACCCCAAGTGGGATACTTTCGTGTCTTTGGTTCAAAATGCTATATCCTTGACAAGCATCGTCGATCTAAATTTGCTCCTAAATCTCATGAAGGCTTTCTTCTTGGTTATGGATCAAACTCCCACACCTACCGTGTCTACAATAATTTCACCCGAAAGGTTGAAGAGACGGTAGATGTGAAGTTTGATGAATCTAATGGCTCGCAAGTAGAGCAAATGCCTATTGATGTAGGAGACAAGGACCCATCGGAAGCAATCCAAGATTTATCTATCGGGAAGATCCGTCCCATGGAAGTGAAGGAGAGTACCTCATCTACATATGTGGAGCCACCTACCTCACAGAGAGGTGAACCTCAAGGCAACATGGAGGCCTCCACAAGTGGAACTCATCAAGATGAGGAGATGCAACAAGAAGATCCACCACAACCTCCTTCTTCACCACCTCAAGACAACACCAACAACAATGAAGAAGAAGAAGAAGAAGAGGAAGATGAAGATGATGAGGAAGCTGAGCCACAACATCAACAAAAGCTATCCCGAGTTCGAGCAAGAGTCAAGAAGAATCATCCCGTGGAACAAATGATGAACGACATCAACTCCGGGAGAATTACTCGCTCTAAAACTCGCTTAGCTAACTTTTGTGAGCATTACTCATTTATCTCTAGTATTGAACCTATGAAGGTAGAAGAAGCACTTGATGACCCGGATTGGGTGAACGCTATGCACGAAGAACTACACAACTTCGAGAGGAACAAAGTATGGACTTTGGTAGAGAAGCCCAACGATGATCAAAACATCATTGGAACCAAATGGGTGTTTCGGAACAAACAAGATGAAGATGGACAAGTCATCCGCAACAAGGCTCGTCTCGTAGCTCAAGGTTACACACAAGTCGAAGGTATGGACTATGGTGAGACCTATGCCCCCGTTGCTAGACTTGAGTCCATTCGCATTCTTCTTGCTTATGCCAATCACCATGATATTACTCTCTATCAAATGGACATCAAAAGTGCTTTCCTAAATGGTGAAATTGAGGAGGAAGTATTTGTAAAACAACCTCCCGGATTTGTGAATCCCAAAAAGCCTAATCATGTTTACAAGTTGCACAAAGCTCTTTATGGTCTTAAACAAGCCCCTAGAGCTTGGTACAAATGCTTAACTAGCTTTCTTCTTGAAAAAGGTTTTGAAATTGGAAAGATAGACTCAACGCTGTTCACGAAAAGGGTTAATGGTGAACTATTTGTGTGCCAAATATATGTTGATGATATTATCTTTGGTTCAACTAACCCCCATTTTAGCAAGAAGTTTGGACAGCTCATGTCGGAGAAGTATGAAATGTCCATGATGTGTGAACTCAAATTTTTCCTTGGGTTGCAAATCAAGCAATCTAAGGAGGGTACCTTTGTCTCACAAACAAAGTACACCAAGGATCTCTTCAAGAAGTTCAACATGCAAGAAAGCAAAGGTATGAGTACCCCCATGCCTACTAGTGGACATAATGACTTGACAAAAGATGGAGAACCCGTTGATCAAAAGGTTTACCGTTCTATGATTGGTTCTCTACTATATCTTTGTGCTTCTCGTCCTGACATAATGTTGAGTGTATGCATGTGTGCGCGATATGAAGCAGCTCCTAAAGAATGTCATCTTAAAGCTGTTAAGAGGATAGTGAGATACTTGATACACACACCAAACTTTGGCATTTGGTATCCTAAGAGAGCTTCTTTCGATCTTGTTGGCTATTCCGACTCGGACTATGCCGGTGACAAGGTTGATAGAAAGTCAACTTCGGGTACATGTCAATTCCTTGGTCGATCCCTTGTATCTTGGTCCTCCAAGAAACAAAATTCGGTATCATTATCCACTGCCGAAGCAGAATATATTGCTGCTGGTTCGTGTTGTGCTCAATTACTATGGATGACACAAACGCTTAAGGATTATGGGATACATGTGAGACGTGTTCCCTTGCTTTGTGACAATGAGAGTGCAATCAAGATTGGACACAATCCCGTGCAACACTCTCGAACAAAGCATATTGAAGTTCGTCACCATTTTATTCGTGATCATATTGCCAAGGGTGATATTAATCTTAAGCATGTTCGTACTGACAAACAACTTGCTGATATCTTTACAAAACCTCTTGATGAGAAGGTGTTTTGTCGCTTAAGGAGTGAGTTGAACATCATTGATGCTTCAAACTTGGAGTGATAACTCCATTGATGCATGCAAGGCATGAGCCTCTTGACTAATCCTTGATATTTCTCTTATGATGATGATCATATATCTTGGATACATTTGCCTCCTTGTATTGCATCTAACTCCTTGCAGGTACTTGGATGATCTACATTCCACAAGATTACCACACACTCAAATCATGTGTAGTCTTGTCATTGACCAAGTATCTAGCCCTTTGGGATGTTGAGTTCAAGGAACAAAATTCCACATATCCTTTTTGACACCTTTTACATCTAGTATTTCACTCTTGTCATCTTGGATATCCTCGAGTATTTCCTTGCTTGCCTAACCCATGTAGGAAGATGAACTACACAGGTAGAAATGGCGCTCCAACTTCACATTCAATGAGCACCTACATCAAGCTTACCTACATGAGCAAAGCATCAACAAGCCCAAGGTATGTTCTTCACATCTTTAAGGAGCTTTACTCAAAAGTCATGAGTACAAGCAGCTTCATAAGATGTGATCACATCAAATGCTTAATCGAAAAATGGCAACCCCATTTTGAGCTTAAACGATGAGTATGACCTATGATCAAATGCCTTCATTTGACTCCTAAGTCAATATACTCAAACATAGGTGACTTTGTCGCCGACCTTTATCTAGATGAAGTACTTATGCTTTTGGAGTTTTTCTATTTTCTCTTATGTTCTCTCATTGAGTTTTCTTTAAAAAAAAAAACTTCATCTAGGATTCTTTTTATTTCTTTTCTTATGTTTCTTTGTGAATATCCTTCTGGAAATCTTTTCTCTGGCTCTGATCAATTCCCTGAAAATCTTTTACAAATTCATTGCAAATCCTTTGAAACATCCCTCGCAGAGTGAGCTGGATTATTTCTGTGTTTCCTTGGATTTATCTTCCAGGACATCACCTTCTGCAGCTCCACTCAGACTTAAATCTTAAAGAGGGAGAGGACTCAAGTTTGGACTCAAATTGTTTCTCTATGAATGTTCTTATTTGCCCTGTTGTGATTCTTAAGGATCCCACTTCTTTCCTTCTTTCTCTCTTTCCATTTTTCCTGCCCTACCTAGTTTGCTGTCCTTTTCGGCACTTGATGTCAAAGGGGGAGAGAACTTAGGGGGAATAGGGGGAGTAGGGGAGAAGAGAAGACTTAGGGGAAGAAGAAAAGCAATCTTATCTTAAGGGGGAGAGAATCACATCAAAGCTTTGTCGTGTTTTACATTGGACATTACAATTGGCATCTTTCTTTTGATTTTGCTTTTTCCTTCACACCCCTTGTTATCACAATTGGTATCTCATGGAATCTTTTAGCTTAAGGGGAGAAGACTTAGAGGAATCTTCACAATTGATATCCTATGAAAAGCAAAATCTCTCAGAGTTCATTGAAAATCTTTTAGCTGCGGAGACATGTTTGCTGATTCAAGCTTGTGCTCAATATGAGACACTCTTTATACATGTCCTCCCTGGCTTGGTACTCTTGATGTTCTTGCAGTTGGTTGAAGGAATACTCTTGTGTTATCTAACCTTGTTTTCTCAAGTTTATCCCTTCAGGTACAAATGCCAAGGAACCTCAAGGTAAGTATATGCATCTTGCAGAATGTGCATGATGGTGACTTGCTTGTAAATACTTGTTTGCAAGAAATCACCATGCACATATGCATTATCACTCACTTCCTTTTCTTCTGCTCTGATGCATATAGCCAAGCTGCATGTAGCACATCTTGCTTATCTCTCTTGTGTGCTTGTGGTAGTCCAAAACCATAATCTATGAAAATCTTGCACACTTGTAGGGGGAGCCTGTGTACTACATGCTTGTCAAAGCTTTCATGATAATCCTATCTTTCTTTCAATAAGCTTTGATGTCTCGTTCAATATAATTTCAGTGTGTTGCCATCAATTACCAAAAAGGGGGAGATTGAAAGCACATTTGCTCTCTGGGTGGTTTTGGTAATTAATGACAACATACTTTGTGGTTGGACTAATGCTTTTATCAAGTATGTTTCAGGAAACCCAATCACATTGGTATGGCAAGATGACTGAAGAAGTGGACCCCTCAAAATGCTAAGACAAGCATTGGCAAAAGCTCAAGACTCCATTTTTGGTTTAGTGATCAAAGATCACATTGAGTCCATAGGAAAAGCCAATACTATTAAAAGGGGATGAGGTTGTGTTAATGTTCTTGTTGCTCAAGTGCTTGGTGATCTAACTCCCTCAACTATCAGCACTATTCACTACTTAACACACACCCATAAGTAATCTCGGTCAAACCAACTCTGTCTCACCGAGATGAAGTTATCTCCACAAACCCTAACATCTCGGTCACATCGATTTATCCAACTCAGTCCCACCGAGATGAACCACTTCTGCCAGTTTTCCAAACCCTAGAAAAATCGGTCTTACCGAGTTTGAGATCGGTCACACCAAAACTGAACTGCCAACCTTCTGTAACCATTTCACATCATATCGGAATATCCGAGTTTGCATTATCGGTCTCACCGAAATGGGCAAGGTTCTGTCTTGACTCAAATCGGTCGCACCGATAATTCATTTTCGGTCAAACCGATTCTGGCATGTTCCCACTCTTTCTCAAATCGGTCCAACCGAGTTTTCTTTCTCGGTCTCACCGAAATCTCCAACGTTCATATCAGATACACTTTCGGTCTCACCGAGATGGTATTTTCGGTCCCACCGAAAATCCCAACGTTCACTATATTTGAACTTTCGGTCTGACCGAGTTTTCACTTCGGTTTGACCGAGATTGGTCAAATGTGTGTGTAACGGTTGGATTTTGTGTGGAGGCTATATATACCCCTCCACCCCCTCTTCACTCGTGAGGAGAGCCATCAGAAAGTACCACCACTTCTACCATACACTTTCTGAGAAGTGAACCACCTACCCTTGTGTTGAGATCAAGCCATTCCATTCCTACCATATGAAACTTGATCTCTAGCCTTCCCAAGTTGCTTTCCACTCAAATCTTTCTTCCACCACAGCCATATCAGTGAGGAGAGTTGAGTGTTGGGGAGTTTATCATTTGAAGCACAAGAGCAAGGAGTTCATCATCATCAACACCGTCTATTACCTTTTGGGGGGTGGTGCCTCCTAGATTGGTTAGGTGTCGCTTGGGAGCCTCCGTCTTGATGATGTGGAGTTGAACCAAGAAGTTTGTAAGGGCAAGGAGATCGCCTACTTCGTGAAGATCTACCCCGAGTAAGGCTAGTCCTCCGTGGGCGTAGGCCGTGATGGAATAGACAAGGTTGCTTCTTCGTGGACCCTTCGTGGGTGGAGCCCTCCGTGGACTCGCGCAGCCGTTACCCTCCGTGGGTTGAAGTCTCCATCAACGTGGATGTACGATAGCACCACCTATCGGAACCACGACAAAAATCTCCGTGTCACCAAACTGCGTTTGATCTTCTCCACCTCTCTCTACTATATATGCAATTTATTTTCCGCTGCCCATACTCTAGAATTGCATGTGTAGTATGTTACTTGACTTGATCTTAATTGCAAAACTGCCTAAAACTTTGCACAACCAAAAGGCAGATTTTTATATTGTCAAGTAGTCTAATCACCCCCCCTCTAGACCTACTTCTTCGATCCTACAGCCTTGCTGCCCTACTGTCATTGGGAAAGGACACCACAAGACTGAACCCAGAGCCAAGCACTTCTCCCATTGCAAGAACTATAGATCTAGTAGGCCAAACCAAACCAATAATTCGAAGAGACTTGCAAGGATATTATGAGCACACATAAAAAGTTCAAAGAAGAACCAAATATCTTTCATAGATAACCTTGATCATAAACTCACAATTCAACGGATCTCGACAAGCACATCGCAAAAAGAGATTACATCGAATAGATCTCCTCGAAGACCGAGAAGAACTTTGTATTGAGATCCGGAGAGAGAGAAGAAGCCATCTAGATACTAGCTATGGACCCGAAGGTCTGAGGTAAACTACTCACAACTCATGGTGAGGGCGATGTTGATGATGATGAAGGCCTCCATGATGGATCCCCATCCTGGAACAGGCTCCAAGATGGGATCTCCACGGGAACAGCAGCTATGGCAGTGGAATTAGGGTTTTCTCTCTGCCTTCGGAGTTTCTGGGGTACGTAGGTATATATAGGAAGAAGAGGGGCACCAGGGGCCATAGGGGCTGCCCTCGAGGCAGGGGGCGCGCCCAGGGAAGGGGGGGCGCACCCCCGACCCTCGAGGGTGGGCCCCCTGTCCTCTGCCTTGGCCCCGAAGTCTTTCGTGCATGATTTCCTCCAAAAATATCTCCTGCGAAGGTTTTATTCCGTTTGGACTCCGTTTGATATTCCTTTTCTGCAAAACCCTGAAATAGGCAAAAAATAGCAATCTGGACTGGGCCTTTGGGTTAGTAGGTTAGTCCCAAAAATGATATAAAAGTGAATGATAAAGCCCATTAAACATCCAAGACTTCATAAATAATAGCATGGAACAATAAAAAATTATAGATACGTTGGAGACGTATCAGTAGGCTTGCTGAAAAGCTTTTATGTTGACTCTTTCCGATGTTACAATAAATTGCAATTGTTTCAATGACCGAGATCATAGTTTGTTGGTTTTCAATGAAGTTTCTGATTCATACTTGACATTGTGAATGAATTGTTACTTTAGCATAATAATCATATGACAATATATATATATATATATATATATATATATATATATATATATGTTGCTATTATGAGAATGATCATGATACCCTCAGGTCCGTATTTTATTTTTATCGACACCTCTATCTCTAAACATGTGGACATATTTTTCGATATCGACTTTCGCTTGAGGACAAGCGAGGTCTAAGCTTGGGGGAGTTGATACGTCCATTTTGCATCATGCTTTTATGTTGATATTTATTGCATTATGGGTTGTTATTACACGTTATGTCACAATACTTATGCCCTTTCTCTCTTATTTTACAAGGTTTACATGAAGAGGGAGAATGCTGGCAGCTGGAATTCTGGGCTGGAAAAGAAGCAAACTCTGGAAACCTATTCTGCACAACTCAAAAAGCTCCGAAACTCCACATGACACCGTTTCAAAAAATATAAAAAATATCTGGCGAAAGAAGATCACCAAGGGGCCACCACCTGTCCACGAGGGTGGGGGGCTCCCCCCCTCTGGGCGCGCCCCCTGCCTCGTGGGCCCCCCAATGGCCCCCCGATGCTCATCTTCTCCTATATGAGGTGTTTTGACCTGGAAAAAATCATAAGGAGGCTTTCGGGACCAGACGCCGCCGTCTCGAGGCGGAACCTTGGCGGAAACCAATCTAGGGCTCCGGCAGAGCTGTTCTGCCGGGGATACTTCCCTCCGGGAGGGGGAATCGTCACCGCCGTCATCACCAACAACTCTCCCATCTTCGGGAGGGTTATCTTCATCAACATATTCACCAGCACCATCTCCTCTCAAACCCTAGTTCATCTCTTGTATCCAATCTTTGTGCCCAAACCTCAGATTGGTACCTGTGGGTTGCTAGTAGTGTTGATTACTCCTTGTAGTTGATGCTAGTTGGTTTATTTGGTGGAAGATCATATGTTCAGATCCATTATGCATATTAATACCCCTCTGATCATGAACAATATTATGTCTTGTGAGTAGTTACTTTTGTTCCTGAGGACATGGGAAAGTCTTGCTATAAGTAGTCATGTGAATTTGGTATTCGTTCGATATTTTGATGAGATGTATCTTGTCTCTCCTATAGTGGTGTCATGTGCACGTCGACTACATGACACTTCACCATTATTTGGGCCTAGAGGAATGCATTGGGAAGTAATAAGTAGATGATGGGTTGCTAGAGTGACAGAAGCTTAAACCCTAGTTTATGCGTTGCTTCGTAAGGGGCTGATTTGGATCCTCTTGTTTCATGCTATGGTTAGGTTTACCTTAATACTTCTTTTGTAGTTGTGGATGCTTGCATTAGAGGTTAATCATAAGTGGGAGGCTTGTCCAAGTAAGGACAGCACCCAAGCATCGGTCCACCCACGTACCAAATTATCAAAGTACCGAACGTGAATCAAATGATCGTGATGAAAACTAGCTTGATGATAATTCCCATGTGTCCTCGGGAGCGCTTTCCTTCATATAAGAGTTTGTCCAGGCTTGTCCTTTGCTACAAAAAGGATTGGGCCATCTTGCTGCGCCTTATTTACTTTTACCTTTTGTCACTTGCTACCAATTATCTTATCACAAAACTATCTGTTACCTATAATTTCAGTGCTTGCAGAACATACCTTACTGAAACTGGTTATCATTTCCTTCTACTCCTCGTTGGGTTCGACACTCTTACTTATCAAAAGGACTACGATAGATCCCCTACACTTGTGGGTCATCAACAGCAATAGAATCAAGACCAATAATTTCATCCTTATTAGGTAATTCTTTATCATGGGGTTGTCTACAAAATTTAGCAAAGTTAAAATCATGAGACATATCCCCTAAACCAACAGTAACAATATCTTTTACGCAGTCTATCTTAGCATTAACAGTATTCAAGAAGGGTTTGCCCAATATAATGGGACAAAAATCATCTTGTGGGGAACTAAGAATAAGAAAATCAGTAGTGTATTTAACCTTCCCACACAATACTTCAACATCTCTAACAATCCCAACTGGTGAAATAGTGTCCCTATTGGCAAGCTTAATAGTGACATCAATACCTTCTAACTCAGCAGGTGCAATATCATGCATAATTTCTTTATATAAGGAATGAGGTATTATACTTGCACTAGCACCTACATCACATAAACCATGATAGCAATGATCTCCTATTTTAACAGAAATAACATGCATGCCTACCAGAGGTCTATGTTCATTCCTAGTATCGGGTTTGGCTATTCTAGCAGCTTCCTCTTGGAGGTAAATAACATGTCCATCTAAATTTTCAACCAAGAGATCTTTAACAATAGCAACACTAGGTTCAACTTTAATTTTCTCAGAGGGTGTAGGTGTTCTAGTATTATTCTTACGAACCACAGTTGAAGCTTTAGCATGATCCTTTATTCTAACAGGGAAAGGCGGTTTCTCAATATAAGCAGTAGGAACAATAGGATCAACATTATAAGTGATAGTCTTTTCTTGAACTTTAACAGGTTCAACTACTTTTACTTCAATGGGAGGATGGTATTTAAACCACTTCTCCTTAGGGAGATCAACATGAGTAGCAAATGATTCATAGAAAGAAGCTACTATCTCAGAGTCAAGTCTATATTTAGTGCTAAATTCACGGAAAACATCGGTATCCATAAAAGCTTTAACACAATCAAACTTAGGGGTCATACCTGACTCCTTACCTTCGTCGAGATCCCAATCTTCAGAGTTGCGTTTAATTCTTTCCAATAAATCCCATTTGAATTCAATAGTCTTCATCATAAAAGAACGAGTACAAGAATTATCGAGCATAGAGCGATTACTGAGAGAAAGCCGAGCATAAAAATTTTAAATGATCATTTCTCTTGAGAGCTCATGATTGGGGCATGAATATAACATTGACTTAAGCCTCCCCCAAGCTTGAGCAATGCCTTCTCCTTCGCGAGGCCAAAAATTATATATATAATTACGATCACGATGAACCTGATGCATAGGGTAGAACTTCTGATGAATTCCAACTTCAGTCGATTATAGTTCCATGATCCAATATCATCACATAGCCTAAACCATGTCAATGCATCTCCCTTCAAAGATAAAGGGAATACCTTCTTCTTGATAACATCCTCGGGCATATCTGCAAGCTTAAATAATCCACAAACTTCATCCACATAGATTAGGTGTAAATCAGGATGCACTATTCCATCTCCTGTAAAGAGATTATCTAGCAGTTTCTCTATCATACCTGTGACGCCCCCGATTTGACCGTACACTAATCATGCACGCAAATGTGTATGACCAAGATCAGGGACTCACTGGAAGATATCACAACACAACTCTAGACACAAATTAAAATAATACAAGCTTTATATTACAAGCCAGGAGCCTCGAGGGCTCGAATACATAAGCTCGAAAACACAAGAGTCAACGGAAGCAACAATATCTGAGCACAGACATAAGTTAAACAAGTTTGCCTTAAGAAGGCTAGCACAAATATAGCAACGATCGAAAAGGCAAGGCCTCCTGCCTGGGACCTCCTAACTACTCCTCGAAGCCGAACTCCACGTAGAAACATCCTCGGGATCCTCTGGCTCCTGGACTCCATCATCTGGTTGCGTCAACCAGAAAGAAGAAAGAAGGGGGAAAAGGGGGGAGCAAAGCAACCGTGAGTACTCATCCAAAGTACTCGCAAGCAAGGATCTACACTACATATGCAATGATATATGTGTAAAGGGGTAATATCTGTGGGCTGAATTGCATAATGCCAGGATAAGAGGGGGATAGCTAATCCAATCGAAGACTACGCTTCTGGCAACCTCCATCTTGCAGCAGTAGAAGAGAGTAGATGGAATAGTAACAAGCGTCAAAGCTTCTGGCAGCCTCCGTCTTGAGTAGCTGAAGAGTGCACCAAGTAACATCGTATAGCATAATCCTACCCGGTGATCCTCCCCTCGCCGCCCTGTGGGAAAGCGATCACCGGGTTGTATCTGGAACTTGTCTGGTTGTGTTTTATTAAGTATCCAGTTCTAGTTGTCATGAGGTCAGAGTACAACTCCGGGTCGTCCTTTTACCGAGGGACACGGCTATTCGAATAGATTAACTTCCCTGCAGGGGTGCACCACATATCCCAGCACGCTCGATCTCATTTGGCCGGACACACTTTCCAGGGTCATGCCCGGCCTCGTAAGATCAACACGTCGCAGCCCTACCTAAGCACAACAGAGAGGTCAACACGTCGGTCTAAGTCCTAGGTGCGCAGGGGTCAGGGCCCATCGCCCAACGCACACCTGCACGTTGCGTATGTGGCCGGTGAGCAGACCTAGCAACCTCCATTACTAAGGAAGTTGCGTTATGCGGTCCAACCCGGTGCGCGCCGCTCAGTCGCTGACGTCAAGAAGGCTTCGGCTGATACCACGACGTCGAGTGCCCATAACTATTCCCACGTAGCTGGTTAGTGCGTATAGGCCAATGGCCAGACTCAGATCAAATATCCAAACTCGTTAAGCATGTTATTATGAAATAACCACGGACAACGACCAGGGCCAGGCCACCTCTCCACTGGGTGTCTCAACCCGCCCTGTCGCTCCGCCACAAAGATCCAGTCGGGGGGGGGCGTCAGGAACTCAGGCCCATCACTACCTGGATGGAGCCACCTATCCTTTCAGCCCCCACATCGAATCACTTGCGGGTACTCAATGAGCCGACCCGACTTTAGTCATATCATGTATCATGTAAAGTATGTATATAGTATATACCCGTGATCACCACCCGAGGTGATCACATCCCGATAGTATAGCATGGCAGACGGACAAGGATGTGGGGCCACTGATGGAATACTAGCATCCTATACTAAGCATTAGGATAACAGGTAAAGGTATCAACAGTGGTAGCAATAATGACAGGCTATGCAACAGAATAGGAGTAACTGAACAGTAACATGCTACACTACTCTAATGCAAGCAGTAGAAAGAAGAATAGGCGATATCTGGTGATCAAAGGGGGGGCTTGCCTGGTTGCTTTGGCAAGAAGGAGCGGTCGTCGTCGACGTAGTCGATCATAGTGGCACCGTCAGCAGTCTCAGTCCCGGTGTCTATCGGAGAGAAGTAACGAAGGGGGAACATAATAAATAACAGAGCAATCAAAGCATCACAAAGTGTATCATGGCAAAACGCGGTGCTACGTGTGACCTAACGCGGTACTGAGTGATACTAGCGAGGATGGAAAACATCCGGAAAGGTATTCCCAGTGTTAGTCATTTTCAGGCAGATGAAACGGAGGGGGAATGTTGCTCGTTCGATATGATAGGGATGTGTGGCGGACAAACGGAAAGCGTATTCGGATTCGTCTCGTCGTTCTGAGCAACTTTCATATATAAATTATTTTCATCCGAGTTACGGATTATTTTATATTATTTTTCAAAGTTTTTAATCATTTTCAGGAATTAACAAATTAATTTAATTCAAAATGTTTATTGCGTCAGCATGACGTCAGTGTGACATCAGCGGTTAACTCTGACCGCTGACCAGTCAAACTGACTAATGGGACCCGTTCGTCATTGCCACAGATTAACCAAACAAAGTTAATTAGTTTAACTAAGTGATTATGTTAACTAAGTTAAGTTAGTTTAATTAAACATAATTAATTAAGTTAATTAATTATTTAATTAGCTAATTAATTATTTATTTTATTCTTTTATCCTTTTTTTATTTGTTTACGTTTTCTCTTTTTATGGCGTTGGGCCCCTCTGGTCAGTGACCAGCTAAACGGGGCGGGTGACTGGCGATGGATGTGGGCGCGTGTGCGCCCGTTACGGCGCACGCCCGAGCTAGCCGCAGGGCCGGACTGGCGAGGCGCGACGGGGCATCGGGCCGTCAGTGGGGAAGGCAGGCGTGGCGAGGCAAGAAGCGGCGCCGGTGGGTGGGCGCGTGGGCGGTGCGTGGTGGGGGGCACACACGGGGCGTGTGCGGCGAGGCCCCAAGGGCGCGGCTGGAGCAGCCATGGCGTAGCACCAGCGGAGGCAGAGTGCGAGGCGAGCTGTGGGAGAAGGAGAGGCGAGCGGCACCGGCGGCGGATGGACGCGGGCGGCTCGGAAGAGGCGTAGACGCGGGCGCGGCCAGGCGGGGCGCTTGCGCCGGCGAGCCTGGGTGTGGCCATGATGGCGATGCGGGCGAGCGTGGAGGCAGGGCACGCGGGAGCGAGGAGGTAGGGGAGAGGAGGAGAGGAGGCCAAGGCCTCACCGGGGGATGTAGGGGTCCGGGCAGCGGTGCGTGAGGAGGAGGACGGAGACGGTGTGGCGGTCCAACGTGGAGGAGCTCCGGCGAGGCAGGGAGGTCTCCGGGCGACGGCGGCGGGCATGTAGCGACGGGGACGGTCGGCTCGGGTGCCCCCGATCCAGATCGGGGGGCGAGAGGGAGGAGAGATCGTGGGGGGGAGTGGGTGCGGTGGGTGAGTTTTTCCACCGGCAGGGGGGTT
>LR738710.1:746901675-747017965 GCA_902687465.1 Secale cereale
GGGAAGTATCCCCGGCAGAACAGCTCCGCCGGAGCCCTAGATTGGTTCCGCCAAGGTTCCACCTCGAGATGGGAGAGTTGTTGGTGATGATGGCAGCGTCTGGTCCCGAAAGCCTCCTCATGATTTCCCTCGGTTTTTCAGAACCAAGGTATCAATCCAGTAGGAGATCACGCGCGAGTCCCTCGCACCTGCACAAACAAATAAGAACTTCGCAGCCAACGCAATAAGGGGTTGTCAATCCCTTTACGGCCACTTACGAAAGTGAGATCTGATAGATAGGATAGGATAGTATTTTTGGTACTTTTGGTATAAGAACAAAAAGTAAAGAAAGTAAATAAGTAACAGCAATAGAAATTGAAGGGAAAGTAATATGATAAAGATAGACCCGGGGGCCATAGGCTTCACTAGTGGCTTCTCTCATGATAGCAGAATTCTACGGTGGGTGAACAAATTACTGTCGATCAATTAATAGAAAAGCGCATAGTTATGAGAATATCTAGGCATGATCATTATATATAGGCATCACGTCCGTAACAAGTAGACCGAAACGATTCTGCATCTGCTACTATTAGTCTACACATCGACCGCTATCCAGCATGCATCTAGAGTATTAAGTTCATAAGAACAGAGTAACGCCTTAATCAAGATGACATGATGTAGAGGGATAAAATCAAGCAATATGATATAAACCCCATCTTTTTATCCTCGATGTCAACAATACAATACGTGCCTTGCTGCCCCTACTGTCACTGGGAAAGGATACCGCAATATTGAACCCAAAGCCAAGCACTTCTCCCATTGCAAGAACTATAGATCTAGTAGGCCAAACCAAACCAATAATTCGAAGAGACTTGCAAGGATATTATAATCATACCTAAAAGATTTCAGAGAAGAATCAAATATTGTTCATAGATAATCTTGATCATAAACCCACAATTCATCGGATCTCGACAAACACACCGCAAAAAGATTACATCGAATAGATCTCCTCGAAGCTCGAGGAGAACTTTGTAATGAGATCCAAAAAGAAAGAAGAAGACATCTAGCTAATAACTATGGACCCAAAGGTCTCTGGTAAACTACTCACAACTCATTGGTGAGGCTATGGTGTTGATGTAGAAGCACTCCGTGATCGATCCCCCCTCCGGCGGAGCTCCGGAACAGGCCCCAAGATGGGATCTCACGGGAACAGAAGGTTGCAGTGGTGGAATTATGGTTTTCTCTGTTGCCTTGATGTTTTCAGGGTACGTGGATATATATAGGAGGAAGGAGGGCACCGGGGGAGCCAGAGGGGGCCCACGAGGGTGGGGGCGCGCCTGCCCCCCTGGGCGCGCCCTGCCCCCTCGTGGCCGCCTCTCTCGTTCCCTCGCGTGTACTCCAAGTCTTCTGTGAAGATACGATTCCAAAAATAACTCTCCCGAAGGTTTCATTCAGTTTGGACTCCGTTTGATATTCCTTTTCTGCAAAACACTAAAATAGGCAAAAAAAACAGCAATTTGCACTAGGCCTTGGGTTAGTAGGTTAGTCCCAAAAATAATATTAAAGTGTATAATAAATCCCATTAAACATCCAAAACAGAGTATATAATAGCATGGAACAATCAAAAATTATAGATAAGTTGGAGACGTATCAAGCATCCCCAAGCTTAATTCATGCTCGTCCTTGAGTAGGTAAATGATAAAAGCAGAATTTTTGATGTGGAATGCTATCCAACATAATTCTCAATGTAATGACTTTATTGTGGCATGAATGTTCAGATCCGAAAGATTCAAGACAAAAGTCTATATTGACATAAGAAGAATAATACTTCAAGCATACTGACAAAGCAATCATGTCTTCTCAAAATAACATGGCCAAAGAAAGTTCATCCCTACAAAATCATATAGTTAGGCTATGCTTCATCTTCGTCACACAAAATATTCCAATCATGCACAACCCTGGTTTCAGCCAAGCACTTGTTTCATACTTAATTTTTTTCGAACTCTTTCAACTTTCACGCAGTATATGAGCGTGAGCCATGGAAATAGCACTATGTGGAATAGAGTGGTGGTTGTGGAGAAGACAAAAGAGGAAGATGGTCTCACATCAACTAGGCATATCAATGGGCTATGGAGATGCCCATCAATAGATATCAATGTGAGGAGTAGGGATTGCCATGCAACGGATGCACTAGAGCTATAAATGTAAGAAAGCTCAACAAAAGAAAATAAGTGGGTGTGCATCCAACTTGCTTGCTCACGAAGACCTAGGGAATTTGAGGAAGCCCGTCGTTGGAATATATAAGCCAAGTTCTATAATGAAAATTCCCACTAGCATATGAAAGTGACTAAACAAGAGACTCTCTATCATTAAGATCGTGGTGCTACTTTGAAGCACAAGTGTGGAAAAAGATAGTAGCATTGTCCTTTTTTCTTTTCTTTTTTCTTTTTTTCTGTTCTTTTTGGCCTTTTTTTGGCCTTTCCTTCTTTTTTCCCTTTTTTTTCTTTTTCTTTTCTTTGGGACAATGCTCTAATAATGATGATGATCACACTTATATTGATTTACAACTCGATATTACAACTCGATACTAGAACAAAGTGTGACTCTATATGAATGCCTCCGGCGGAGTATCGGGACGTGCAATGAATCAAGAGTGACATGTATGAAAAATTATGCATGGTGGCCTAGCCACGAATACAATGTCAACTACATGATCATGCATGGCAATATGACAATGATGAAGCGTGTCACATGAACGAAACGGTGGAAAGTTGCATGTCAATATATCTCGGAATGGCTATGGAAATGCCATGATAGGTAGGTATGGTGGATGTTTTGAGGAAGGTATATGGTGGGTGTATGGTATCGGTGAAAGTTGCGCGGTACAAGAGAGGCTAGCAACGGTGGAAGGGTGAGAGTGTGTATAATCTATGGGCTCAACATTAGTCATAAAGAACTTACACACTTATTGCAAAAATCTACAAGTCATCAAAACAAAGTACTACACGCATGCTCCTAGGGGAAGGGTTAGTAGGTGTTAACTATCACGCGATCCTGACCTCCACACAAAGGATGACACTCAATGAAATACCTCATGCTTCAAATTTGTCACACAACGGTTACCGTACGTGCATGCTACGGGACTTGCAAACCTTAACACAAGTATTTCTCAAATTAACAACTACTCTACTAGCATGACTCTAATATTATCATCCTTATATCTCAAAACAATCATCAAGTATCAAACTTATCATAGTATTCAATGCACTTTTTATGAAAGTTTTTACTATACCCATCTTGGATGCCTATCATATTAGGACTAGTTTTATAACCAAAGTACATTACCATGCTGTTCTAAAAGACTCTCAAAAGTATATGAGAGATCAACAATTTCTACAAAATAAAACCACCACAGTGCTCTAAAAGATATAAGTGAAGCACTAGAGCAAAACTATCTAGCTCAAAAGATATAAGTGAAGCACATAGAGTATTCTAATAAATTCTAAATCATATTTATCTCTCTCAAAAGGTGTGTCCAGCAAGGATGATTGTGGCAAACTAAAAAGCAAAGACTCAAATCATACATGACGCTCCAAGCAAAACACATATCAGGTGGTGAATAAAAATATAGTCCCGAGTAATGTTACCGATAGATGAAGACGAAAGAGGGGATGCCTTCCGAGGGCATCCCCAAGCTTAGGCTTTTGGTTGTCCTTGAATTTTTCCTTGGGTTGCCTTGGGAATCCCCAAGCTTAGGCTCTTGCCACTCTTTTTCCATAGTCCATCAAAGCCATACTCAAAACATGAAAACTTCACAACACAAAACTTAGCCAAAAATCTCGTGAGCTCCGTTAGTATAAGAAAACAAACCACCACTCAAAGGTACTGTAATGAACTCATTCTTTGTTTATATTGGTGTTAAACCTACTATATTCCAACTTCTCTATGATTCATACCCCCTGATATGTCGGTGTACTAAAGTAGGGGTACCTTAGTATACCGAACTTGTGCACGGGCAGTCGCAGCGTCCCGTGGCAGGGCTTGCCGCGCGGCCGCCAAGGTCCCCTCTTGGACCCTTCAGAACCATTCAAGAACAAAGTATCCGAGTCCAGAAACAAGGCCCCGGCAAGAGGAGCTTGCCGGGAAGACCATTCAAGGCTCAAGACCACTTCTTTGGCACAAGACCCTGGCAAGAGGAGCTTGCCGGGAAGGCCAAACATGGCATTTCAAGAGACTTGCCGCGACGCGCCACGCGTCCCAGCAAGGCCTGGGGAGCGACAAGCTTCCGGGCACGACAAGGTAGCAACCGCGGCAAGGCTCTTGCCGCGGCAAACTTCCACTAGGTACCCGCGCTCCAGCACATCCACCCACGCGTCGCCCTGGGACCCTTCCAGACGCACGTGGCGGAAGGCTGTGCAGCCTGGGGTACACGGTGGCAATCTGTGATGACAAGGCCACCGTCGTGGCGGACGGTGGCGCCATGATGGACGCTTTTTGCATTGTTTGGGGCGACGGCGACGGGCATTTAATGCCCTTGTCCCCTGCCGTCAGAGTTAGGTATAAAGCACTATGCATACACTATTCCAACTACCACCCATTTTACATTTTTACCCTCGACTGCGTTGCCACCTGTCGGTGACCCCTTCGACCTATAAAAGGAGGCCCATGCGCAACGTAAAGGGGGTTCGGAACATCGATCACTCTCGCGCTCGGTCTTGCTAGTGGTTAGAGCACCCTGTCGCTCTCCTCGCTCCCGAGTCAAGAACGCAATACAAACCAAAGCAGGAGTATGGTTTTACGCATCCGTGCGGCCCGAACCTGGGTAAACTGCTCGCGTGCTCGCCTCGATCCGCTCTTTGTACATCCTCCGCCCCCTTGCCGTACAGAAAAGGGGCTCCGGTCCCATAGGTGTTCGTGGGCGATCAGTTTCCCCGACACGATACTACTCATAGATTCATCAAAATAAGCAAACAACACACGAAAAACAGAATCTGTCAAAAACAGAACAGTCTGTAGTAATCTGTAACTTTCGAATACTTCTTTAACTCTAAAAAAATTGAAATAAATTGGTGGACGTGAGGAATTTTTCTATTAATCATTTTCAAAAAGAATCAACTAAAAACACTCTCCTGTAAAAAATGACAGCCAATCTCGTGAGCGCTAATGTTTCTGTTTTTTACAGCATGATCACATAAACTTCACACAAGTCTTCCCAAATGTTCTACTTGGAACAAACACTAATTAAAACACAAACCACATCTAAACAGAAGCTAGATGCAATATTTATTCCTAAACAGAAGCAAAAACAAAGAAAATAAAATTGGGTTGCCTCCCAACAAGCGCTATCATTTAACCACGATACAAGAATAGATCTAGGTATTGCCATAATGATAAGTTAGATCGTGAAAACTCATCTCATATTCACTACGTTCAGCAGCAAGTTTTCTTTGTGGCAAGCAAAAGTAATCAAAAGGGCTAAATATAATAGGACAAAAGTCCCCCATATCAAGCTCAGGAGGTATAGGTTCCTCCTTTGGCCCTTCATACTGTACCACCAATTCATCATTATAAGCATTCTTTTGGCAGAAGGTCATGAGCCTTCGCTCAAGGAAAAAACCTAACTATCGTGGAGTTGTCACGGAAGATGTCCTAGCGTGAGGACTTAGTCGTGAGGACAACGCATCTATGTGGTAGCTTGAGAGGGGTTGAGCGGAATCGAGAGACGCAACACAAGACAAGCATTTAGACAGCTTCGGGCCCCGGGAAACATCATCCGGTAACAACCCTACATGTTGTTTGTGGCTAGGTCTCATTATCATCATGAGAGAGTCGTCGGTAAACCGGCTCTTTGTGTCTAGCCCTAGAGATTGTTTCTTCTTTCATGTCCCTCTTTGGGGAGCCCCGCCCCTCCTTATATAAGTTAGAGGGGCGGGTTACATGTGGAGTCCTATTTGGCTTAGGATTAGTCTACCTTCTAATACAAACTGGATACAAAGTCCAGGTCTTAACTCCTTGTAAGGTAAATATTCCTCACGCATTTCCTCTTAAACCGGCCCACCATAACATGAACCGGCCTTCCATAAACCGCCTTCTGGGCCACCGGGTCTTGTCGTTCCTCTGACCCGCTCGCCGGGTCACCCATGAGTCGCCGGGCTCGGGCAGGTCACATACTAAGTCGTCCAGTCAGGGTAGGTCATTAGTGAGTCACCAAGTCCGGCCGGGTTATACTTCCGGCCGGGTTACGCCGCGGGGTATATCCCCGACATTAGCCCCCAATTTAATTTGGATTTATCCATGTTAAACTGATCTGCAACATAAACACAAGAACAAATTTGCCGACTTGTGCTCCGGGTTAAATATTCTTATAAACCATCACTTGATCATCCTTAAATCCTTGTCATTTCTTCCTTATAAAAAATCCAAGTCAATAGACCAGCTTCATAATCAATTTGGTTGCAGAAGATATTTTGTAAATAAAGAATCCATTTGAATCGGCCTTCAATGCTCTGATTTGACAAAATATTGGTCTTCAAATATTCAACAGATATTCAGCCGGTTTGAAAATGTAAAACTTGCTAGTTTATGATTGCCAAAATTGATGGGTTATAAAAACTGATGGTCTCGGGTCATGACTGTTTATAGACGCCGGGTTATGATTGTTGCAATCACCGGGTCATACGAATAATCTTCCTGATTTGCCCGAAACTGAGAAGTTGAAGATGTTCCTCCTTTATATGCATATTACCTATAGCCCCCAAGTCTTAAGAGGAGAACATAGTGATATCTTAAGACTTGTTTCAATATAAATGTTGCAACCTTGAAGAAATCCAGATTGTTCATCCCAGCCACTAGTAAAAACTGAATACTCCATATTATGTAGCCCCCAAGTGCCGGGTTGTCATGCTTGCAACAACCTGTGACTTGAAATTGCCTGATGCTTATAAAAACTTCAACCAGTGTAGCCCCCGAGGGCTGGGTCATTATGCAATAATGAACAGAGACTTTGTAAATATAATCGTGTAGATTTGAGCAGTGATGTGTAGCCCCCAAGGGTCGGCTCATTAAGGTAATACTAAACTGGGACTTGATATATACTTCAATGAAAATAACATCTTATAATGTAGCCTTCATCGTAGGGCTTGAACCCACGTCCACAAGGTTAAGAGCTTTGTGCTTTACCAACTAAGAAGTGGTCCTTTCAATATAATGGATTAAAGCTTGTGTACCTTGAATTTATGATAGGAGCAATTGGCAGCCCCCAAGGGCCGGCTCATTACGATGTGATGAGTCGGGTCTTCAATAAGGTAAGAAAACAATGACTTTGCATTAGCCCCCAAGTGTCATGGTCCATGCTTGCAGCGACATCAGACTTGTATATTTGATGTAATCCCAACTTGAATAATGTAGCCCCCAAGTGCCGGGTCGTAAGCCTACAGCGACTCGAGACTATTCCTTCAATTGTAGAATAAATCATTTCCATTGATAATATGATAGCCATTGTGCTAAAGCAACTTTGAAAACCTTAATCATAATACTGGTTATTGATAACCATAATAAAATCCATCCATGTTGGCTATTTGAAGATTTGAATAATATAACCTGGTTTGAAAACCGATTCCTGCAATATAAACTGGTATATCCGTGCCCATATGATACATGCTATGATGATGTAATGATGATGCAATTATGACGCAATATATGATGATGTATGTGTATGATGAAGAGGGTTTAGGCTATGGTTCGGATATGACTAGAGCCCCCAAGTAGTCATAATTGTGGCATTGCGCCCAAATCTTCCTCCATAATTGAGAAACATTTCCTTAGTCATCCAGTAACGAAGGATAATTTTGACCGATGTCCGGTGATCTACTCCTAGATCAAAATTTTACTCCCTTAACAAACTCAGGGCAGGGCATACAATAGGTCTGGTATATAGGATGGCATACTTTATAGAACCTATGGTTGATGCATAGGGAATGACTTTCATTCTCTCTCTATCTTTTGCTGTGGTCGGGCTTTGAGTCTTACTCAACTTCACACCTTTTAACACAGGCAAGAACTCTTTCTTTGACTGTTCCATTTTGAACTACTTCAAAAACTTGTCAAGGTATGTACTCATTGGAAAAACTTATCAAGCGTCTTGATCTATCTCTATAGATCTTGATGCTCAATATGGAAGCAGCTTCACCAAGGTCTTTCTTTGAAAAACTCCTTCCAAACACACCTTTATGCTTTCCAGAAAATTGTACATCATTTCCAATCGACAATATGTCATTCACATATACTTATCAGAAAGGCTGTAGTGCTCCCACTCACTTTCTTGTAATACAGGCTTCACCGCAAGTCTGTATAAAACTATATGCTTTGATCAACTTATCAAAGCGTATATTCCAACTCCGAGATGCTTGCACCAGTCCATAGATGGATCACTGGAGCTTGCACATTTTGTTAGCACCTTTAGGATTGACAAAACCTTATGGTTACATCATATACAACTCTTCTTTAATAAATCCGTTAAAGAACGCAGTTTTGTTATCCATTTGCCAGATTTCATAAAATGCGGCAATTGCTAACATGATTCAGACAGACTTAAGCATAGCTACGACTGAGAAAATCTCATCGTAGTCAACACCTTGAACTTGTCGAAAACCTTTCGCAACAAGTCGAGCTTTGTAGAGAGTAACATTACCATCGGCGTCAGTCTTCCTTTTAAAGATCCATTTATTTTCGATGGCTTGCCGATCATCGGGCAAGTCAACCAAAGTCCATACTTTGTTCTCATACATGGATCCCATCTCAGATTTCATGGCCTCAAGCCATTTTGTGGAATCTCGGCTTATCATCGCATCCTCATAGTTCGTAGGTTCATCATGGTCTAGTAACATGACTTCCAGAACTGGGTTACCGTACCACTCTGGCGCGGAACACACTCTGGTTGACCAACGAGGTTCAGTAGTAACTTGATCTGAAGTTTCATTATCATCATCATTAGCTTCCTCGCTGATTGGTGTAGGAATCACTGGAACTAGTTTCTGTGATGTACTACTTTCCAATTCGGGAGAAGGTACAATTACCTCATCAAGTTTTACTTTCCTCCCACTCACTTCTTTTGAGAGAAACTCCTTCTCTAGAAAGGATCCATTCTTAGCAAGGAATATCTTGCCTTCGGATCTGATATGTGATAGAAGGTGTACCCAACAGTTTCCTTTGGGTATCCTATGAAGACACATTCGTCCGACTTGGGTTCGAGCTTATCAGGTTGAAGCTTTTTCACATAAGCATCGCAGCCCCAAACTTTAAAAAACAACAACTTTGGTTTCTTGCCAAACCACAGTTCGTAAGGCATCATCTCAATGGATTTAGACGGTGCCCTTATTCAACGTGAATGCAGTTGTCTCTAATGCTTAACCCAAAACGATAGTGTTAAATCGGTAAGAGACATCATAGATCGCACCAATCTAATAAAGTATGGTTTATGACGTTCAGACACACCATTACGCTGTGGTGTTCCGGGTGGCGTGAGTTGTGAAACTATTCCACATTGTTTTAAATGAAGACCAAACTCGTAACTCAAATATTTGCCTCCGCGGTCAGATCGTAGAAACTTTATTTTCTTGTTATGATGATTCCCTACTTCACTCTGAAATTTCTTTGAACTTTTCAAATGTTTCAGACTTGTGCTTCATCAAGTAGATATACCCATATCTGCTCAAAATAACTGTGAAGGTCAGAAAATAATGATACGTCTCCAACGTATCTATAATTTTTGCTTGTTCCATGCTATTATTTATGATGTTTTCAATGTTTAATGGGCTTTGTTATACACTTCTATATTATTTTTGGGACTAACCTATTAACCCAAAGGCCCAGTCCAAATTGTTGTTTTTTGCCTATTTCAGGGTTTTACATAAAAGGAATATCAAACGGAGTCCAAACGGAATTAAACCTTCGAGAGAGATATTTTTGGAGCAAAATACGCACGAGGGACTTGAGAACCACGGAGTAGGGCACACGTGGCGTCCACGAGGGTGGGGGCGCCTCCCCCCTACAGGGCACGCCCCCTGCCTCGTGGGCCCCACGTCTGGCCCCCGGTGCCCTCCTTCTTCCTATATATATCTACGTACCCCGAAACCATCAGAACAACAGAGAAAACCCTAGTTCCACCGCCGCAACCTTCTATTCCCGTGAGATCCCATCTTGGGGCCTGTTCCGGAGCTCCGCCGGAGGGGGGATCTTCCATGGAGTCCTTCTACATCATCATCATCGCCTCACCATGAGTTGTGAGTAGTTTACCACAGACCTTCGGGTCCATAGCTAGTATCTAGATGGCTTATTCTCTCTCTTTGGATCTTAATACCAAGTTTTCCTCGGTCTTCGAGGAGATCTATTCGATGTAATCTCTTTTTGCGGTGTGTTTGTCGAGATCCGATGAATCGTGGTTTTATGATCAAGATTATCTATGAGAAATATTTGGTTATTTTCTGAACTCTATATGTATGATTATAATATCCTTGCAAGTCTCTTCGAATTATTGGTTTGGTTTGGCCTACTAGATCAATAGTTCTTGCAATGGTGGAAGTGCTTGGCTTTGAGTTCAATCTTGCGGTGTCCTTTCCCAGTGACAGTAGGGGCAACAAGTCACGTATTGTGTTGTTGCCATCGAGGATAAAAATATGGGGTTTATATCACTATGTTTTAGTTTATCCCTCTACATCATGTCATCTTGCTTAAGGCGTTACTCTGTTCTTATGAACTTAATACTCTAGACGCATGCTGGATAGCGGTCGACGTGTGGAGTAATAGTAGTAGATGCAGAATCGTTTCGGTCTACTTGTCTCGGACGTGATGCCTATATATAATGATCATGCCAAGATAGTCTCATAATTATTCACTTTTCTATCAATTGCTCGACAGTAATTTGTTAACCCGCCGTAGAATACCGCTATCATGAGAGAAGCCACTAGAGAAAACTATGGCCCCGGGTCTATTCTCAACATATCAATCTACAATCTGCTTTACTTTTCCACTTTTACTTTCTGTTCTTATATCCAAAAATACCAAAAATATCAAACTATCATCTCTATCAGATCTCACTTTTGTAAGTGACCGTAAAGGGATTGACAACCCCTTATCGCGTTGGCTGTGAAGTTCTTATTTGTATGTGCAGGTGCGAGGGACTCGCGCGTGGTCTCCTACTGGATTGATACCTTGGTTCTCAAAAACTGAGGGAAATACTTACACTACGGTGCTGCATCACCCTTTCCTCTTCGAGGGAATACAACGCAAGCTCGAGAAGTAGCAAGAAGAATTTCTGGCGCCGTTGCCGGGGAGGCTTACGCAAAAGTCATATACCAAGTACCTATCACAAACCCTTATCCTTTGCATTACATTTTTTGCCTCTCGTTTTCCTCTCCCCCACTTCACCCTTGCCGTTTTATTTGCCTTTTTTTGCCGTGTGTTTCTCGTTCGCTTGCTTCTTGTTTGCTTGTGTGTTGGATTGCTTGCTTGTCACTATGGCTCAGAACAATATCAAATTGTGTGACTTCTCCAATACCAACAATAATGATTTTATTAGCACTCCGATTACTCCTATTACCGATGCTGAATCTTCTGAGATCAATGCTGCTCTATTGAATCTTATCATGAAAGATCAATTTTCTGGCCTTCCTAGTGAAGATGCCGCTACCCATCTAAACAACTTTGTTGATTTTTGTGATATGCAAAAGAAAAGGGATACGGATAATGATATTGTTAAATTGAAGTTATTTCCGTTTCCCTTAGAGATCGTGCTAAAACTTGGTTTTCCTCTTTGCCTAGAAATAGTATTGATTCGTGGAATAAATGCAAAGATGCTTTTATCTCTAAGTATTTCCCTCCTGCTAAGATCATCTCTCTTAGAAATGATATTATGAATTTTAAGCAACTAGATCATGAGCATGTTGCACAAGCTTGGGAGAGAATGAAATTAATGATACGTAATTGCCCTACACATGGTCTGAACTTATGGATGATTATTCAAAACTTTTTTGCTGGCTTGAATTTTGCTTCTAGAAATCTTTTAGATTCGGCCGCAGGAGGCACTTTCATGGAAACTATCTTAGGAGAAGCTACCAAACTCCTAGATAATATTATGGTTAATTATTCTCAATGGCACACCGAAAGATCTACTAGTAAAAAAATACATGCTATTGAAGGGATTAATGTTTTGAGTGGAAAGATGGATGAACTTATGAAATTATTTGCTGCTAAGAGAGCTTCTTCTGATCCTAATGATATGCCTTTATCTACGTTGATTGAAAATAATAATGAATCTTTTGATGTGAATTTTGTTGGTAGGAATAATTTTGGTAACAAAGCTTATAGAGGAAACTTTAATCCTAGGCCTTTTCCTAGTAATTCCTCTAATAATTATGGTAATTCCTACAACAACTCTTATGTAAAGATGCCTTCTGAATTTGAAACTAGTGTTAAGGAGTTCATGAATTCACAAAAGAATTCCAATGCTTTGCTTGAAGAAAAATTGCTTAAGATTGATGAATTGGCTAGAAGTGTGGATATAATTACTCTTGATGTTGATTCTTTGAAACTTAGATCTATCCCACCTAAGCATGATATCAATGAGTCTCTCAAAGCTATGAGAATTTCCATTGATGAATGCAAAGAAAGGACCGCTAGGATGCGTGCTAAAAGAGAGAATTATATAAAAGCGTGTTCTTCTAGTTATCATGAAAATAAGAAGATCTGAAAGTTATTGATGTGTCTCCTATTAGATCCTTGTTTTCTAGTATGAATCTTGATAAAGATGGGATTGGAGATGAGTCTACTTTAATTAAAAGGTGTCCCAATGATTCAGAGTTTTTAGATCTTGATGCTAAAATTGTTAAAAGTGGGAGTGAAGAGATTAAAACTTTGCATAGTGATGAACTCACTACTTTGGATTTTAAGGGATTCAATTATGATAATTGCTCTTTGATTGATTGTATTTCCTTGTTGCAATCCATACTAAACTCTCCGCATGCTTATAGTCAAAATAAAGCTTTTACCAAACACATAGTTGATGCTTTGATGCAATCTTATGAAGAAAAATGTGAATTGGAAGTTTATATCCCTAGAAAGCTTTATGATGAGTGGAAACCTACTATTAAAATTAAAATAAATGATCATGAGTGCTTTGCTTTGTGTGATTTGGGTGCAAGTGTCTCCAATATCCCAAAAACTTTGTGTGATTTGCTAGGTTTCCATGAGCTTGATGATTTTTCTTTAAATTTGCATCTTGTGGATTCCACTATTGAGAAACCTATGGGAAGGATTAATGATGTTCTTATTGTTGCCAATAGGAATTATGTGCCCGTAGATTTCATTGTTCTTGATATAGATTGCAATCCTTCGTGTCCTATTATTCTTGGTAGACCTTTCCTTAGAAAGATTAGTGTAATTATTGATATGAAGGAAGGAAATATTAGATTCCAATTTCCGTTAAGGAAAGGCATGGAACACTTTCCTAGAAAGAAAATCAAATTACCATATGAATCTATTATGAGAGCCACTTATGGATTGCCTTCCAAAGATGGCAATACCTAGATCTATCCATGTATCGTGCCTAGCTAGGGGCATAAAATGATAGCGCTTGTTTGGAGGCAACCCAATTTTACATATTTTGTTTTTGCTTCTGTTTAGGAATAAATATTGCATCTAGCTTCTGTCTAGATGTAGTTTTGTGTTTTAATTAGTGTTTGTGCCAAGTAGAACCTTTGGGGAGACTTGTGTGAAGTTTATATGATCGTGTTGTGAAAAACAGAATCGTTAGCGCTCGCTAGAATGGTCACTAGATTTTACTGGAGCGTGCTATTTAGTTGATTCTTTTTGCATATGTGTAATAAAAAAATTCCTCACGTTTACCAATTTATTTCAATTTTTTGGAGCTTCAGAAGTATGCGAAAGTTACAGATTACTACAGATTGTTCTGTTTTTGACATATTCTGTTTTTCGTGTGTCATTTTCTTATTTTGATTAATCTATGAGTAGTATTGGAGGATATGAATCATAGAGACGTTGGAATACAGTAGGTTTAACACCAATACAAACAAAGAATGAGTTCATTACAGTACCTTTGAGTGGTGGTTTGTTTTCTTATACTAACGGAGCTCACGAGATTTTTGTCTAAGTTTTGTGTTGTGAAGTTTTCAAGTTTTGAGTATTGCTTTGATGGAATTTGGAACAAAGAGTGGCAAGAGCCTAAGCTTGGGGATGCCCAAGGCACCCCAAGGTAAAATTCAAGGACAACCAAAAGCCTAAGCTTGGGGATGCCCCGGGAAGGCATCCCCTCTTTCGTCTTCATCTATCGATAACTATACTCGGAGCTATATTTTTATTCACCACATGATATGTGTTTTACTTGGAGCGTCGTGTGTTATTTGAATCTTTGCTTTTTAGTTTTCCACAATCATCCTTGCTGGACACACCTTTTTGAGAGAGTTAAATATGGCCTAGGAATTGTTAGAACACTCTATGTGCTTCACTTATATCTTTTGAGTTGAATAGTTTTTGCTCTAGTGCTTCACTTATATCTTTTAGAGCACGGTGGTGATTATATTTTGTAGAAATTGTTGATCTCTCATGCTTCACTTATATCCTTTTGAGAGTCTATTAAAACAGCATGGTAATGTGCTTTGGCTATAAAACTAGCCTTCACATGATAGGCATCCAAGATGAATGTAGTAAAAACTTTCATACTAAGTGCATTGAATATGATGAGAAGTTGGATGCTTGATAATTGTTTTGAGATATGAGGATAGTGATATTAGAGTCATGCTTGTAGATTATTATGAAATTTATAAATACTTGTGTTAAAATTAGTGATTCCCGTAGCATGCACATATGGTGAACCGCTATGTGACGAAGTTAGAGCATGAGGTATTTGTAAAGTGTCATCCTTTGTGTGGAGGTCGGGGGCGCGCGATGGTGAACTCCTACCAACCTCCCCCCTAGGAACATGCGTTGATTGCTTTGTATTGATGACTCGTAAATTTTTGCAATAATTATATGAGTTCTTATAACTAATGTTGAGTCCATGGATTATACGCACTCTCACCCTTCCACCATTGCTAGCCTCTCTTGTACCGCGCATCTTTCGCCGGTACCATACACCCACTATATATCCTTCCTAAAAACAGCCATCATATATCTTCCTCAAACAGCCACCATACCTACCTATCATGGCATTTCCATAGCCATTCTGAGATATATTGCCATGCAACTTTCCACCGTCTTGTTCATATGACACGCTTCATATTGTCATATTGCCATGCATGATCATGTAGTTGACATCGTATTTGTCGCAAAGCCACCATGCATAATTTTTCATACATGTCACTCTTCATTCATTGCACATCCCGGTACACCGCCGAAGGCATTCATATAGAGTCATACTTTGTTCTAGTATCGAGTTGTAAATCAATAAAAGTGTGATGATCATCATTATTAGAGCATTGTCCCATGTGAGGAAAGGCCAATAAAAAAGAGATTGCCCAAAAAAAAGAGGGGCTAAATAAATAAAAAAGAGAAAGCCCCTCCAAAATGAGAGAAAAGAGAGAAGGGACAATTGCTACTATCCTTTTCCACACTTGTGCTTCAAAGTAGCACCATGTTCTTCATGATAGAGAGTCTCATGTTTAGTCACTTTCATATACTAGTGGGAATTATCATTATAGAACTTGGCTTGTATATTCCTACGATGGGCTTCCTCAAATGCCCTAGGTCTTTGTGAGCAAGCAAGTTGGATGCACATCCACTTAGTTCCTATTGTTGAGCTTTCATACATTCCTAGCTCTAGTGCATCCGTTGCATGGCAATCCCTACTCACTCACATTGATATCTATTGATGGTCATCTCCATAGCCCGTTAATACGCCTAGTCGATGTGACACTATCTCCCTGCTTTTTGTCTTCTCCACAACCACCACTCTATTCCACCCATAGTGCTATGTCCATGGCTCACGCTCATGTATTGCATGAAAGTTGAAGGTTTGAAAGAATAGAGTACGAAAACAAGTGCTTGGCTAAAACCGGGGTTGTGCATGATATGAATATTTTGTGTGATGAAGAGGGAGCATAGCCATACTATATGATTTTGTAGGGATAACTTTCTTTAGCCATAGTATTTTGAGAAGACATGATTGCTTTGTAAGTATGCTTGAAGTATTATTATTTCTTATGTCAATATAGACTTTTGTCTTGAATCTTTCGGATCTGAACATTCATGTCACAATTAAGAGAACTACATTGAAAATTATGTTGGTTAGCATTCCACATAGAAAATTCTATTTTTATCATTTACCTACTCAAGGACGAGCAGGAATTAAGCTTGGGGATGCTTGACACGTCTCCAACGTATCTATAATTTTTTATTGTTCCATGTTATTAGTTATGATGTTTTGGATGTTTAATGGGCTTTGTTATACACTTTTATATTATTTTTGGGACTAACCTATTAACCCAAAGGCCCAGTCCAGATTGTTGTTTTTTTGCCTATTTCAGGGTTTTACGGAAAAGGAATATCAAACGGAGTCCAAACGGAATGAAACCTTCGGGAGAGATATTTTTGGAGCAAAATACGCACGGGAGACTTGAGAACCACGGAGTAGGGCACATGTGGCGTCCACGAGGGTGGGGGCGCCCCCCCCCCTACAGGGCGTGCCCCCTGCCTCGTGGGCCCCACGTCTGGCCCCTGGTGCCCTCCTTCTTCCTATATATATCTACGTACCCCGAAACCATCAGAACAACAGAGAAGACCCTAGTTGCACCACCGCAACCTTCTGTTCCCGTGAGATCCCATCTTGGGGCCTGTTTCGGAGCTCCGCCGGAGGGGGGATCTTCCATGGAGTGCTTCTACATCATCATCATCGCCTCACCATGAGTTGTGAGTAGTTTACCACAGACCTTCGGGTCCATAGCTAGTATCTAGATGGCTTCTTCTCTCTCTTTGGATCTCAATACCAAGTTCTCCTCGGTCTTCGAGGAGATCTATTCGATGTAATCTTTTATTACGGTGTGTGTGTCGAGATCCGATGAATCGTGGGTTTATGATCAAGATTATCTATGAGAAATATTTGGTTCTTTTCTGAACTCTTTATGTATGATTATAATATCCTTGCAAGTCTCTTCAAATTATTGGTTTAATTTGGCCTACTAGATCTATAGTTCTTGCAATGAGAGAAGTGCTTGGCTTTGGGTTCAATCTTGCGGTGTCCTTTCCCAGTGACAGTAGGGGCAGCAAGTCACGTATTGTAGTGTTGCCATCGAGGATAAAATATGGGGTTTATATCACTATGTTTGAGTTTATCCCTCTACATCATGTCATCTTGCTTAAGGCGTTACTATGTTCTTATGAACTTAATACTCTAGATGCATGCTAGATAGCGGTCGATGTGTGGAGTAATAGTAGTAGATGCAAAATCGTTTCGGTCTACCTGTCTCGGACGTGATGCCTATATATAATGATCATGCCTAGATAGTCTCATAATTATTCGCTTTTCTATCAATTGCTCGACAGTAATTTGTTTACCCACCGTAGAATACCGCTATCATGGGAGAAGCCACTAGAGAAAACTATGGCCCCCAGGTCTATTCTCAACATATCAATCTACAATCTACTTTACTTTTCCGCTTTTACTTTCTGTTCTTATATCCAAAAATACCAAAAAATATCAAACTATCATCTTTATCAGATCTCACTTTCGTAAGTGACCGTAAAGGGATTGACAGCCCCTTATCGCGTTGGCTGCGAAGTTCTTATTTGTTTGCGCAGGTGCGAGGGACCCGTGCATGGTCTCCTGCTGGATTGATACCTTGGTTCTCAAAAACCGAGGGAAATACTTACACTACTGTGCTGCATCACCCTTTCCTCTTCGAGGGAATACAATGCAAGCTCGAGAAGTAGCAAATAACAATACCCGCCGCGAGCCTCAACACTCATTGGTATGCATACATTAGTATGTATGATTTTAAACAAGTCAATTGCTCGCTCCATTGTTCCGGAGAACGAAGTTTTAGTCATCTTGCCCATGAGGCATGGTTCGCAAGCACCAAGTGATTCATAATCAAGTGATTCCAAAACCCATCAGCATGGAGTTTTTTCATGCGCTTTACACCAATATGACATAAACGGCAGTGCCACAAATAAGTTGCACTATCATTATCAACTTTGCATCTTTTGGCTTCAAAATTATGAATAGGTGTATTACTACGATCAAGATCCAATAAGCTATTTTCATTGGGTGTATGACCATCGAAGGTTTTATTCATGTAAACAGAACAACAATTATTCTATGACGTTAAATGAATAATCGTATTGCAACAAACATGATCAAATCATATTCATGCTCAATGCAAATGTCAAATAACATTTATTTAGGTTCTACACTAATCCCGAAAGTATAGGGAGTGTGATCATATCAATCTTGAAACCACTTCCAACACACATCGTCACTTCACCTTTAACTAGTCTCTGTTCATTTTGCAACTCTCGTTTCGAGTTACTAATTTTAGCAACTGAACCGGTATCAAATACCCGAGGGTTGCTATGAACACTAGTAAAGTACACATCAATAATCTGTATATCAACTATACCTTTGTTCACTTTGCCATCCTTCTTATCCGCCAAGTATCTAGGGCAGTTCCACTTCCAGTGACCATTTCCTTTGTAGTAGAAGCACTTAGTTTCAGGCTTGAGTTTAGCTTTGGGTTTCTTCACGGGAGTAACAACTTGATTGTCATTCTTCTTGATGTTCCCCTTCTATCCCTTTGCCCTTTACTTGAAACAATTGTCTTCTTAACCATCAACACTTGATGCTCTTTCTTGATTTCTACCTTCACCGATTTCAGCATCGCGAAGAACTCGGGAATTACTTTCGTCATCCCTTGCATATTATAGTTCATCATGAAGTTCTAGTAACTTAGAGATAGTGACTAGAGAACTTTGTCAATTACTATCTTATCTGGAAGATTAACTCCCACTTGATTCAAGCAATTGTAGTACCCAGACAATCTGAGCACATGCTCACTGGTTGAGATATTCTCCTCCATCTTGTAGGCAAAGTACTATCAGAGGTCTCATACCTCTTGATACGGGCATGAGTATGAAATACTAATTTCAACTCTTGAAACATCTTATATGCTCCGTGGCGTTCAAAACAATTTTGAAGTCACAGTTCTAAGCCATAAAGCATGGTGCACTAAACTATCAAGTAGTCATCATACCGACCTTTTTGTCAAAACATTCATAATGTCTGCATTTGCTCCTGCAATAGGTCTGTCACCTAGCGGTGCATCAAGGACATAATTCTTCTGTGCAGCAATGAGGAAAATCCTCAGATCACGGAACAAGTCTGCATCATTGCTACTATCATCTTTCAACTTATATTTCTCTACGAACATATAAAAATAAATGGGGAGCTACATCACGAGCTATTGATCTACAACATAGATATGCTAATACTACCAGGACTAAGTTCATGATAAATTAAAGTTCAATTAATCATATTACTAAAGAACTTCCACTTATATAGACATCCCTCTAGTCATATAAATGATCACGTGATCCAAATCAACTAAACCATGTCCGATCATCACGTGAGGTGGAGTAGTTTTCAATGGTGAACATCTTATGTTGATCATATCTACTATATGATTCACGCTCGACCTTTCGGTCTCTAGTGTTCCGAGGACATGTCTGTACATGCTAGGCTCATCAAGTTTAACTCGAGTATTCTGCATGTGCAAAACTGTCTTACACCCGTTGTATTTGAACGTAGAGCTTATCACACCCGATCATCACGTGGTGTCTTGGCACGACGAACTTTCGCAATGATGCATACTCAGGGAGAACACTTATACCTTGAAATTTTGTAAGGGGTCATCTTATAATGCTACCGTCGTACTAAGAAAAATAAGAAGGATAATAAGATAAACATCACAAGTAATCAAAATATGTGACATGATATGACCATCATCATCTTGTGCTTTTGATCTTCATCTACAAAGCATCGTCATGATCTCCATCGTCACCGGATAGACACCATGATCTTCATCGTAGTGTCGTGGTCGTCTCGCCAACTATTGCTACTACTACTATTGCTAACTCATAGTGATGAAGTAAAGCAATTACATGGCATTCGCAATTCATACAATAAAGAGACAACCATAAGGCTCATGTCGGTTGCCGATAATTTATAGAACATGATCATCTCATACAATAACGTATAACTCATCATGTCTTGACCATATCACATCACAACATGCCCTGCAAAAACAAGTTAGACGTCCTCTACTTTGTTGTTGCAAGTTTTACGTGGCTGCTACGAGCTTAGCAAGAACCGTTCTTACCTACGCATACAAAACCACAATGATTTTTCGTCAAGTGTGTTGTCTTAACCTTCACAAGGACCGGGCGTAGCCACACTCGATTCAACTAAAGTGAGAGAGACAGACACCTGCCGGTCACCTTTAAGCAACGAGTGCTCGTAACGGTGAAACCAGTCTCGCATAAGCGTACATGTAATGTCGGTTCGGGCTGCTTCATCTCACAATACCGCTGAATCAAAGTATGACATGCTGGTAAGCATTATGACTATCATAGCCCACAACTCCTTGTGTTCTACTCGTGCATATCATCTACGCATAGACCTGGCTCTGATACCACTGTTGGGGAACGCAATATTTCAAAATTTCCATACGATCACGCAAGATCTATCTAGGACATACATAGCAACGAGAGGGGGAGTGTATCTTCATACCCTTGAAGATCGCAAAGCGGAAGCGTTTATCAACGCGGTTGATGTAGTCGTACACCTTCACGATCCGTCCCGATCTAGTACCGAACATACGGCACCTTGATACGTCTCCAACGTATCTATAATTTTTTATTGTTCCATGCTATTATATTATCTATTTTGGATGTTTAATGGGATTTAATATACACTTTTATATGATTTTTGGGACTAACCTACTAACCCAGAGCCCAGTGCCAGTTACAGTTTTTTGTCTATTTCAGTGTTTCGCAGAAAAGGAATATCAAACGGAGCCCAATTGACCTGAAACTCAACGGAGGTTGTTTTTGGACTAGAAGAAGCCCAAGGAGTAACGGAGATGGACCAGAGGAGTCCCTAGGCCACCAAGAGGGTGGGGGCACGCCCTACCCCCCTGGGCGCGGCCCCTATCTTGTGGCCGCCTCGGGGACCCCCCCCCCCCTTACTTGTTCCCGACTCCAACACCTCTTATATATACCCAAACTTCCAAAAAGAAACCTAGATCGGGAGTTCCGCCGCCGCAAGCCACTATAGCCACTGAAAACCAATCTAGACCCTGTTCCGGCACCCTGCCGGAGGGGGGGAATCCCTCTTCGGTGGCCATCTTCATCATCCCGGCGCTCTCCATGACGAGGAGGGAGTAGTTCACCCTCGGGGCCGAGGGTATGTACCAGTAGCTATGTGTTGGATCTCTCTCTCTCTCGTGTTCTTGAGATGGCACGATCTTGATGTATTGCGAGCTTTGCTATTATAGTTGGATCTTATGATGTTTCTCCCCCCTCTACCTTCTTGCAATGTATTGAGTTTTCCCTTTGAGTTATCTTATCGGACTGAGTCTTTAAGGATTTGAGAACACTTGATGTATGTATTGCATGTGCTTATCTATGGTGACAATGGGATATCACGTGATCTACTAGATGTATGTTTTGGTGATCAACTTGCGGGTTCAGTGACCTTGTGAACTTATGCATAGGGGTTGGCACACGTTTTCGTCTTGACTCTTCGGTAGAAACTTTGGGGCACTCTTTGAAGTTCTATGTGTTGGTTGAATAGATGAATCTGAGATTGTGTGATGCATATCATATAATCATGCCCATGGATACTTGAGGTGACAATGGAGTATCTAGGTGACATTAGGGTTTTGGTTGATTTGTGTCTTAAGGTGTTATTCTTGTATGAACTCTAGGATAGATTGAACAGAAAGAATAGCTTCGTGTTATTTTTACTATGGACTCTTGAATAGATCAATCAGAAAGAGTAACTTTGAGGTGGTTTCGTACCCTACAATAATCTCTTCGTTTGTTCTCCGCTATTAGTTACTTTGGAGTGACTCTTTGTTGCATGTTGAGGGATAGTTATATGATTCAGTTATGTTATTATTGTTGAGAGAACTTGCACTAGTGAAAGTATGAACCCTAGGCCTTGTTTCCTAGCATCGCAATACCGTTTACGCTCACTTTTATCATTAGTTACCTTGTTGTTTTTATATTTTCTTATCACAAAAACCTATACCTACCATCCATATTGCACTTGTATCACCATCTCTTCACCGAACTAGTGCACCTATACAATTTACCATTGTATTGGGTGTGTTGGGGACACAAGAGACTCTTTGTTATTTGGTTGCAGGGTTGTTTGAGAGAGACCATCTTTATCCTACGCCTCCCACATGTTGATAAACCTTAGGTCATCCACTTGAGGGAAATTTGCTACTGTCCTACAAACCTCTGCACTTGGAGTCCCAACAATGTCTACAATAATAAGGTTGCGTAGTAGACATCAAGCTAATTTCTAGCGCCGTTTCCGGGGAGGTGAGTGCTTGAAGGTATATCTTTAGATCCTGCAATCAAATTTTTTAGTTTCTTGTTTTATCACTAGTTTAGTTTATAAAATAAAACTACAAAAAAATTAATTAAGGTTACATCATATGCTTCATCTTTTTTATATCTTTCGTGAAAATGATGGAAAGGAAAATTGTGCCCAAGTGCTAGAAGAAGAATTACATAGAATGCTCGGCATAAACTATGTCAATGATGGGCATGATTGCAATGTTGTTAGTATGAATTTTTTGAATACCCATGATGCTAATGATATGCAAAGCCACAAGCTTGGGGATGCTATGTTTGATGCAGATAATATGTTTAGTCCCCCAAGTTTTTGTGCAAATTTATTATGATGAAAGCATGCCTCCTATTTATGATGATTATTGTGATGACACGTATGCTATAAAGAATAAAAATAACCATGAAACTTGTCATCATGATTTTTATTTTCAACTGGATTATGCTTCATATGATAGTTATTTTGTTGAGTTTGCTCCCACTACTATGAATGAGAAGAATTTTGCTTATGATGGGAGTAATAAAATTTCTATGCTTATGGATCATGAAAAGAATGCTTTATGTGATGTTCATATTGTTGAATTCATTCATGATGCTACTTGTCGGGGATATACCCCGCGGTATGACCCGGCCGGAGATATGACCCGGCTGGGACTTGGTGTTTCATTGGTGACCCGGCAGATTGTTTAAGCTGTTTAAGTCGGCGGACAGTTAAGCAGGGTAAGCCGGCGGACAGTTAAGCAGGGTAAGTTGATGGACAGTTAAGCAGGGTAAGCTGACGGACGGTTAAGCATGGTAAGCCGGTGGAGACAGTTAAGCGTGGTAAGCCGGCAGACAGTTAAGCCACACAGTTAAGCCAGACAGTTAAGCCAGATGTTAAGCTGGCAGATTGTAAGCTGGCAGATTGTTTAAGCCAAATGTTTAAGTCAGACTATGACAGAGTCGCCTGGGGTTAATAAGACCGAAACGTTAAGAAGCCCATGGAGAGAAGCCCGTGAAAAGAATTCAAAATATTTAAGTCTTAAGTCTGAGTTGGACTCTACATGTAACCCGCCCCTTCAACTTATATAAGGAGGGGCAGGGTACCCCAAGAGGGACAAGTAAGAAGGAAAATAATCTCTAGGGCTAGACACAATAAGGAGAGCCAGCTTATGCGGCGTCTCCCTCATGAGCATAATGAGACCTAGCCACAAACAACATGTAGGGCTATTACCAGATGATGTTTCCCGGGGCCCAAAGCTGTCTAAATCCTTGTCTTGCATTGCGTCTCTTGATTCCGCTCAACTCCTCTCAAGCTACCACACAGATGTGTTGGCCTCACGATTAAGTCCTTACTCTAGGACATCTGCCGTGACAATTCCACGACACTACTGAAAATTATTATGAGAGAGGAACATATGTTTCTACCTATTGCAATAATATCAAGTTTTCTCTCTATATGTTGAACGTTTTGAAGCTATGCTTGCTTTGCCTTCCTATGCTAGTTGATTATCGTTCCCATAAGTTGTTTGCTCACAAAATCCCTATGCATAGGAAGTGGGTTAGGCTTAAATGTGTTAGTCATATTCTTCATGATGCTCACTTTATGTTTCAATTCTCATCTTTTATGCGAGCATCATCGAAATCATCATGCCTAGCTAAAAGGAATTAAAGAAAAGCGCTTGTTGGGAGACAGCCCAATATTTACCCCTACTATTTTTGTGTGTTCACATGATTAAGCTACTGTAGTAATCATGTTTTATAGCTTTTGTTTCAATAAAGTGCCAAGTAGAACCTTTGGGAAGACTTGGGTGAAAGTCTTTGCGATCTTGCTGTAAAAAACAGAAACTTTTGCGCTCACGAGATTAGCTGCCATTTTTTACTAGAGAGTGCTTTTAAGTTGATTCTTTTTGTCCACCAATTTATTTCATAATTTTTAGAGTTACAGAAGTATTCGAAAATTATAGATTGCTAAAGACTGCTTTGTTTTTGATAGATTCTGTTTTTCGTGTGTTGTTTGCTTATTTTGATGAATCTATGAGTAGTATCGGAGGGTATGAACCATAGAGAAGTTGGAATACAGTAGATATTACACCAATATGAATTTAGAATGAGTTCACAAATAGTACCTAAGTGGTGGTTTTATTTTCTTATACTAACGGAGCTTACGAGTTTTCTGTTGAGTTTTGTGTTGTGAAGACTTCAAGTTTTGGGTAAAGATTCGATGGACTATGGAATAAGGAGTGGCAAGAGCCTAAGCTTGGGGATGCCCAAGGCACCCCAAGGTAATATTCAAGGACAACCAAGATCCTAAGCTTGGGGATGCCCCGGTAAGGCATCCCCTCTTTCATCTTCGTCTATAGGTAACTTTACTTAAGGCTATATTTTTATTCACCACATGATATGTGTTTTGCTTGGAGCGTCATTTTGTTTTATTTTATTTTGCCTGCTGTTTGAATAATATCCCAAGATCTGAAATTCTTAAATGTTAGAGAGTCTTCACATAGTTACATAATTATTCAACTACTCATTGATCTTCACTTATATCTTTCGGAGTAGTTTGTCGTTTGCTCTAGTGCCTCACTTATATCTTTCTAGAGCACGGTGGTGGTTTTATTTTGAAGAAATAGATGAACTCTCATGCTTCACTTATATTATTTTGAGAGTTTTTTAGAACAGCATGGTAATTTGCTTTGGTTATGAATTTAGTCCTAATATGATGGGCATCCAAGAGGGATATAATAAAAACTTTCATATAAAGCGCATTGATTATTATGAGAAGTTTGACACTTGATGATTATTTTGAGATATGAGGATGGTGATATTAGAGTCATGCTAGTAGAGTAGTCGTGAATTTGAGAAATACTTGTGTTGAGGTTTGCAAGTCTCGTAGCATGCACGTATGGTAACTGTTGTGTGACAAATTTGAAGCATGAGGTATTTCATTGACTGTCATCCTTTGTGTGGAGGTCGGGATCGCGCGATGGTTAACTCCTACCAACCCTTCCCCTAGGAGAATGCGTGTAGTACTTTGTTTTGATGACTTGTAGATTTTTGCAATAAGTATGTGAGTTCTTTATGACTAATGTTGAGTCCATGGATTATACGCACTCTCACCCTTCCACCATTGCTAGCCTCTCTTGTACCGCGCAACTTTCGTCGGTACCATACACCCACCATATACCTTCCTCAAAATAGCCACCATACCTACCTATTATGGCATATCCATAGCCATTCCGAGATATATTGCCATGCAACTTTCCACCGTTCCGTTTGCTATGACACGCTTCATCATTGTCATATTGACATGCATGATCATGTAGTTTACATCGTATTTGTGGCAAGGCCACCATGCATAATTTTTTATACATGTCACTCTTGAGTCATTGCACAACCCGGTACACCGCCGGAGGCATTCATATAGAGTCATATTTTGTTCTAGCATCGAGTTGTAATCTATGAGTTGTAAATAAATAGAAGTGTGATGATCATCATTATTAGAGCATTGTCCCAATTAAAAAAATGAAAGGCCAAAGAAAAAAAAAAGAAAGGCCCAAAAAAAGAAAAAAAGAAAAAAGGGAGGAAAAATAGAAAAGGGACAATGCTAGTATATTTTTCCACACTTGTGCATCAAAGTAGCACCATGATCTTCATGATAGAGAGTATCTTGTTTAGTCACTTTCATATACTAGTGGGAATTTTCATTCTAGAACTTGGCTTGTATATTCCAACGATGGGCTTCCTCAAATGCCGTAGGTCTTCGTGAGCAAGCAAGTTGGATGCACAGCCACTTAGTGTCTTTTGTTGAGCTTTCATACATTTATGGCTCTAGTGCATCCGTTGCATGGAAATCCCTACTCACTCACATTGATATCTATTGATGGGCATCTCCATAGCCCATTAATATGCCTAGTTGATGTGAGACCGTCTTCCTCTTTTTGTCCTCTCCGCAACCACCACAATATTCCACCTATAGTTCTATATCCATGGCTCACGCTCATGTATTGCGTGAAAGTTGAAAAAGTTTGAAAAATTTTAAGTATGAAACAATTGCTTGGCGGAAACCGGGGTTGTGCATGATTTGAATATTTGGTGTGACGAAGATGGAGCATAGCCAAACTATATGATTTTGTAGAGATGAACTTTCTTTGGCCATGTTATTTTGAGAAGACATAATTGCTTTGATAATATTAAACTTATGTCTTGAATCTTTCGGATCTGAACATTCATGCCACATTAAATAAAATTACATTGATAATTATGTTAGGTAGCATTCCACATCAAAAATTCTGTTTTTATCATTTACCTACTCGAGGACGAGCAGGAATTAAGCTAGGGGATGCTTGATACGTCTCCAACGTATCTATAATTTTTTATTGTTCCATGATATTATATTATCTGTTTTGGATGTTTAATGGGCTTTAATATACACTTTTATATGATTTTTTGGACTAACCTACTAACCCAGAGCCGAGGGCCAGTTACTGTATTTTGCCTATTTCAGTGTTTCGCATAAAAGGAATATCAAACGGAGCCCAATTGACGTGAAACTCAACGGAGGTTCTTTTTGGACCAGAAGAAGCCCAAGGAGTACCGGAGATGGACCAGCGGAGTCTCGAGGCCACCACAAGGGTGGGGGGGCGCCCCCCCTATCTCGTGGCCGCCTCGGGGACCCCCTCCCTTACTTGTTCCTGACTCCAACACCTCTTATATATAGCCAAACTTCCAGAAAGAAACATAGATCGGGAGTTCCGCCGCCGCAAGCCTCTGTAGCCACCGAAAACCAATCTAGACCCTGTCCCGGCACCCTGCTTGAGGGGGGTCCCTCTCCGGTGGCCATCTTCATCATCCCAACGCTCTCCATGACGAGGACGGAGTAGTTCACCCTCGGGGCTAAGGGTATGTACCAGTAGCTATGTGTTTGATCTCTCTCTCTCTCATGTTCTTGAGATGGCACGATCTTGATGTATCGCGAGCTTTGCTATTATAGTTGGATCTTATGATGTTTCTCCCCCTCTACCTTCTTGCAATGGACTGAGTTTTCCCTTTGAAGTTATCTTATCAGATTGAGTCTTTAAGGATTTGAGAACACTTGATGTATGTCTTGCATGTGCTTTTTTGTGGTGACAATGCGATATCACGTGATCTACTTGATGTATGTTGTGGTGATCAACTTGCGGGTTCAGTGACCTTGTGAACTTATGCATAGGGGTTGGCACACGTTTTCGTCTTGACTCTTCGGTAGAAACTTTGGGGCACTGTTTGAAGTTCTTTGTGTTGGTTGAATAGATGAATCTGAGATTGTGTATGCATATAGTATAATCATGCCCACGGATACTTGAGGTGACAATGGAGTATCTAGGTGACATTAGGGTTTTGGTTGATTTGTGTCTTAAGGTGTCATTCTAGTACGAACTCTAGGATAGATTGAACAGAAAGAATAGCTTCGTGTTATTTTACTACGGACTCTTGAATAGATCGATCGGAAAGAATAACTTTGAGGTGGTTTCGTACCCTACAATAATCTCTTCGTTTGTTCTAAGCTATTAGTTACTTTGGAGTGACTCTTTGTTGCATGTTGAGGGATAGTTATATGATCCAGTTATATTATTATTGTTGAGAGAACTTGCAGTAGTGAAAGTATGAACCCTAGGCCTTGTTTCCTAGCATTGCAATACCATTTACGCTCACTTTTATCATTAGTTACCTTGCTATTTTTATATTTTCTTATTACAAAAACCTATACCTACCATCCATATTGCACTTGTATCACCATCTCTTCGCCGAACTAGTGCACCTATAAAATTTACCATTGTATTGGGTGTGTTGGGGACACAAGAGACTCTTTGTTATTTGGTTGTAGGGTTGTTTGAGAGAGACCATATTCATCCTACGCCTCCCATGGATTGATAAACCTTAGGTCATCACTTGAGGGAAATTTGCTACGGTCCTACAAACCTCTACACTTGGAGGCCCAACAACGTCTACAAGAAGAAGGTTGCGTAGTAGACATCACACCTCCGTGTTTAGCACACGTTTAGCTCGATGACGTCCTTGCCTTCTTGATCCAGCAAGACGGGCGAAGTAGTAGATGAGTTTCGGCAACATGAAGGCGTGGTGACGGTTGGTGATGAGGAACAATATCTGCAGGGCTTCGCCAAGCACTACAGAAACTAGACGGAGGATAAACTAGAGGGTCGGGATTGCCGACACACGACTTGGTGTATCTTGATGTGTCTTGGGTGCTATCCCTACCCCTCTATTTATATGTTGAGCCTTGGGGTCAAAACTTGGAGTACAAGCCTCCACAAAGTCGGTTTGACCCGAAAGGCAAGAGTCCTTCTCGGACTCCAGGGCCAGACGCCGGGGTTCCCGGTGTCTGGACCCAGACGCCAAGGACCCTGGCATCTGGACCCAGACGCCAAGGACCCTGGAGTCTGGCCCCTGGACTCCACAAAACTTCCTTTTGCGCTTTCCAAAAACCTTGTGGGCTTTCCCCTTTGGCCCAAATAAAGTGTCCTCGTACCCAAACATTTCAGGAAACATCCGAAACCCCGTCCGGTGAATTTCAGAACCCTTCCGGAGGTCAAACACTATTATCCCATATATCAATATTTATCTCCAGACCATTCCGGAGTTCCTCGTCATGTCCATGATCACATCCAGGACTCCGAATAACATTCAGTCACCAACATACATAACTCATTCAATACTATATCGTCAACGAACGTTAAGCGTGCGGACCCTACGAGTTCGAGAACTATGTAGACATGACCGAGACATCTCTCCGGTCAATAACCAATAGCAGAACCTGGATGCCCATATTGGCTCCTACATATTCTATGAAGATCTTTATCGATCGAACCGCATAACAACATACGTTGTTCCCTTTGTCATCGGTATGTTACTTGCCCGATATTCGATCGTCGGTATCATCATACCTAGTTCAGTCTCGTTATCGGCATGTCTCTTTACTCGTTCCATAATACATCATCTCGTGACTAACTCATTAGTCGTTTGCTTGCAAGGCTTATTATGATGTGTATTACCGAAGGACCCAGAGATACCTCTCCGACACTCGGAGTGAAAAATCCTATTCTCGATCTATGCCAACACCACAAACACCTTCGGAGACGCCTATAGAGAATCTTTATAATCACCCAGTTACGTTGTGACATTTGATAGCACACAAGGTGTTCCTCTGGTATTCGGGAGTTGCATAATCTCATAGTCACAGGAACATGCATAAGTCATGAAGAAAGCAATAGCAGTAAAACTAAACGATCAAGTTGCTAAGCTAACGGATGGGTCTTGTCCATCACATCATTCTCCTAATGATGTGATCCCATTGATCAAATGACAACTCATGTCAATGGCTAGGAAACGTAACCATCTTTGATCAATGAGCTAGTCTAGTAGAGGCATACTAGGGACACTATGTTTTGTCTATGTATTCACATATGTACTAAGTTTCCGGTTAATACAATTCTAGCATGAATAATAAACATTTATCATGATATAAGGAAATACAAATATCAACTTTATTATTGCCTCTAGGGCATATTTCCTTCAGTCGCCCACTTGAACTAGAGTCAATAATCCAGATTACATAGTAATTATTCTAACACCCATGGAGTCTTGGTGTTGATCATGTTTTGCTCATGGAAGAGGCTTAGTCAACGAGTCTACGACATTCAGATCTATATGTATCTTGCAAATTTCTATATCTCCCTCCTTGACTTGATCGCAGATGGAATTGAAGCGTCTCTTGATGTGCTTTGTTCTCTTGTGAAACCTGGATTCCTTCGCCAAGGCTATTTCTCCAATTTGTCACAAAAGATTTTCATTGGACCCGATGCACTAGGTATAACATCTAGATCGGATATGAACTCCTTCATCCAGAATCCTTCATTTGCTGCTTCCGAAGCAGCTATGTACTCCTCTTCACACGTAGATCCCTTCACGATGCTCTGCTTGGTACTGCACCAACTGACAGCTCCGTCGTTCAATAAAAATACATATCCGGTTTGTGACTTGGAGTCATCCGGATCAGTGTCAAAGCTTGAATCAACATAACCATTTACTACGAGCTCTTTGTCACCTCCATAAATGAGAAACATATCATTTTTCCTTTTTAGGTACTTCAGGATGTTCTTGACCGCTATCCAGTGATCCACTCCCGGATTACTTTGGTACCTCCCTGCTAAACTTATAGCAAGGCACACATCACGTCTGGTACACAGCATTGCATACATGATAGATCCTATGGCTGAGGTATATGGAATGACTTTCATTTTCTCTCTATCTTCTGCAATGGTCGAGCATTGAGTCTTACTCAACTTCACACCTTGCAACACATGCAAGAACCCTTTCTTCGACTGATCCATTTTGAACTTCTTCCAAACTTTATCAAGGTATGTGCTTTGTGAAAGTCCAATTAAGCATCTTGATCTATCTCTATAGATCTTGATGCCTAATATATAAGCAGCTTCACCGAGGTCTTTCATTGAAAAAATCTTATTCAAGTATCCTTTTATGCTATCCAAAAATTATATATCATTTCCAATCAATAATATGTCATCCACATATAATATCGAAAATGCTACAGAGCTCCCACTCACTTTCTTGTAAATACAGGCTTCTCCAAAAGTGTGTATAAAACCATATGCTTTGATCACCTCATCAAAGTGTATATTCCAACTCCGAGATGCTTGCACCAGTCCATAGATGGATCGCTGGAGCTTGCACACTTTGTTGGCACCTTTAGGATCGACAAAACCTTCTGGTTGCATCATATACAACTCCTCTTTGAGGTATCCATTTAGGAATGCAGTTTTGACATCCATTTGCCAGATTTCATAATCATAACATGCGGCAATTGCTAACATGATTCGGACAGACTTAAGCATTGCTACGAGTGAGAAAATCTCATTATAGTTAACTACTTGAACTTGTCGAAAACCTTTCGCAACAAGTCGAGCTTTGTAGACAGTAACATTACCGTCGACGTCGGTCTTCCTCTTGAAGATCCATTTATTTTCAATGGCTTGCCGATCATCGGGCAAGTCAACCAAAGTCCATACTTTGTTCTCATACATGGATCCCATCTCAGATTTCATGGCCTCAAGCCATTTTGCGAAATCTGGGCTCATCATCGCTTCCTCATAGTTCGTAGGTTCGTCATGGTCTAGTGACATGACTTCCAGAACTGGGTTGCCGTACCACTCTGGTGCGAAACGTACTCTGGTTGACCTATGAGGTTCAGTAGTGACTTGATCCGAAGTTTCATGATCATCATCATTAGATTCCTCACTAAATTGTGTAGGAAACACTGTAACTAGTTTCTGTGATGTACTACTTTCCAATTCAGGAGAAGGTACAATTACCTCATCAAGTTCTACTTTCCTCCCACTCACTTCTTTCGAGAGAAACTCCTTCTCTAGAAAGGATCCATTCTTAGCTAGGAATATCTTGCCTTCGGATCTGTGATAGAAGGTGTACCCAACAGTCTCCTTTGGGTATCCTATGAAGACACATTTCTCCGACTTGGGTTCGAGCTTATCAGGTTGAAGCTTTTTCACATAAGCATCTCAACCCCAAACCTTAGGAAACGACAACTTTGGTTTCTTGCTAAACCACAGTTCATAAGGCGTCGTCTCAACGGATTTAGATGGTGTCCTATTTAACGTGAATGCAGCTGTCTCTAAAGCATAACCCCAAAACGATAGTGGTAAATCGGTAAGAGACATCATAGATCGCACCATATCTAATAAAGAACGGTTACGACGTTCGGACACACCATTACACTGTGGTGTTCCGGGTGGCGTGAGCTATGAAACTATTCCACATTGTTTCAAATGAAGACCAAACTCATAACTCAAATATTCGCCTCCACGATTAGATCGTAGAAACTTTATTTTCTTGTTACGATGCTTCCCTACTTTACTCTGAAATTCTTTGAACTTTTCAAATGTTTCAGACTTGTGTTTCATCAAGTAGATATACCCATATCTTCTCAAATCATCAGTGAAGGTCAGAAAATAACGATACCCGCCGCGAGCCTCAACACTCATCGGTCCACATACATCAGTATGTATGATTTCCAACAAATCTGTTGCTCGCTCCATTGTTCTGGAGAACGGAGTCTTAGTCATCTTGCCCATGAGGCATAGTTCGCAAGCACCAAATGATTCATAATCAAGTGATTCCAAAAGTCCATCAGTATGGAGTTTCTTCATGCGCTTTACACCAATATGACCTAAACGGTAGTGCCACAAATAAGTTGCACTATCATTATCAACCTTGCATCTTTTGGCTTCAATATTATGAATATGTGTATCACTACGATCGAGATCTAACAAGAATAGACCACTCTTCAAGGGTGCATGACCATAAAATATATTACTCATATAAATAGAACAACCATTATTCTCTGATTTAAATGAATAACCGTCTCGCAACAAACAAGATCCAGATATAATGTTCATGCTCAACGCTAGCACCAAATAACAATTATTTAGGTCTAAAACTAATCCCGATGGTAGATGTAGAGGTAGCGTGCCGACGGCGATCACATCGACTTTGGAGCCATTTCCCACGCGCATCGTCACCTCGTCCTTAGCTAATCTTCGTTTAATCTGTAGCCCCTATTTCGAGTTACAAATATTAGCAACTGAACCAGTATCAAATACCCAGGTGCTACTACGAGCATTAGTAAGGTACACATCAATAACATGTATATCAAATATACCTTTGTTCACTTTGCCATCCTTCTTATCCACCAAATACTTGAGGCAGTTCCGCTTCCAGTGTCCAGCCCCTTTGTAGTAGAAGCACTCAGTTTCAGGCTTGGCTCCAGACTTGGGTTTCTTCGCGAGAGTAGCAATTGTCTTGCTATTCTTCTTGAAGTTCTCCTTCTTTCACTTGCCCTTTTTCTTGAAACTAGTGGTCTTGTTAACCATCAACACTTGATGCTCCTTTTTGATTTCTACCTCCGCAGCCTTGAGCATGGCGAAGAGCTCGGGAATTGTCTTCTGCATCCCTTGCATGTTATAGTTCATCACGAAGCCTTTATAGCTTGGTGGCAGTGATTGAAGAACTCTATCAATAACACTATCTCTGTCAACTTTGCAACCAAGTTGAGTCATATGATTGTAGTACCCAGACATTCTGAGCAAGTGTTCACTGATAGAACTGTTCTCCTCCATCTTGTAGCTGTAGAACTTATTGGAGACTTCATATCTCTCGATCCAGGCATTAGCTTGAAATATTAACTTCAACTCCTGGAACATCTCATATGCTCCATGACGTTCAAAACATCGTTGAAGTCCTGGTTCTAATCCGTAAAGCATGGCACACTGAACTATCGAGTAGTCGTCATACCGCGTCTGCCAGACGTTCAAAGCGTCTAAATTAGCGGGAGGGGGCTTGTCACCTAGCGGTGCTTCAAGGACATAATTCTTCTGTGTGGCAATGAGGATAATCCTCAAGTTACGGACCTAGTCCGTGTAGTTGCTACCATCATCTTTCAACTTAGCTTTCTCTAGGAACGCATTAAAATTCAAGGGAACGGTAGCATGGGCCATTGATCTACAACAACATAATATGCAAAAAACTATCAGGACTACGTTCATGATAAATTAAAGTTCAGTTAATCATATTACTAAAGAAATCCCACTTAGATAGACATCCCTCTAGTCATCTAAATGATCACGTGATCCAAATCAACTAAACCATGTCCGATCATCACGTGAGATGGAGTAGTTTTCAATGGTGAACATCTTATGTTGATCATATCTACTATATGATTCACGCTTGGCCTTTCGGTCTCTAGTGTTCCGAGGCCATGTCTGTACATGCTAGGCTCGTCAAGTTTAACCCGAGTATTCTACATGTGCAAAACTGTCTTACACCCGTTGTATTTGAATGTAGAGATTATCACACCCGATCATCATGTGGTGTCTCGGCACGACGAACTTTCGCAACGGTGCATACTCACGGAGAACACTTGTACCTTGAAATTTTGTAAGGGATCATCTTATAATGCTACTATCATTCTTAGCAAAATAAGAAGCATAATAAGATAAACATCACATGCAATCAAAATATATGACATGATATGGACATCATCATCTTGTGCTTTTGATCTCCATCTCCAAAGCATCGTCATGATCTGTGATAGATTGGCTTATTAGGGATGGTAACCTACTCATATCATTAAGGAATTCCTTCCTTTTCGGGAGCCCATTCGAACAGAACTCCAAAGATAAGCGTGCTCGGCTTGGAGTAATTTTTAGGATGGGTGACCGACCGAGAAGTTGCTCCCGGGTGTGCATGAGTGAGGACAAAGTGCGCAGAAAAGACTAGTATTGATATGTGGGGCCAGTCTAGATCCCGCCAGGAGTAACGACCACCGGCGGGTGTGTCCGGGGCATGACAAGTTGGTATCAGAGCCGACCCTCGCGGTTACACGGATGTTTGCAGTCAGGTGCTCGGTCATGTTGTTCATGATGTTTGTGACCCGTCGTGGCACACGACATGGCACATGTATCGGACTAGATGCACAGACGGTTGTGCCAAGAGGGAACGTTCCTGTGGCCCAACGAGGACGTCGGTTCCTCTGAGTGGGGGTGTATGTGATAGCCTGGCTTATTAGGGATGGTAGACTACTCATATCAATAAGGAATTCCTTCCTTTCCAGGAGCCCATTCGGACAAAACTCCAAAGTTAAGCGTGCTCAGCTTGGAGTAATTTTTAGGATGGGTGACCGACTGGAAAGTTGCTCCCGGGTGTCCGGGGCGTTACAAGATCTCCTTCGTCACCGGCATGACACCATGATCTTCATCGTAGCGTTGTGGTTGTCTTGCCAACTATTGCTACTACTACTATCGCTAACTCATAGTGATAAAGTAAATCAATTACATGGCCCTCGCAGTTCATACAATAAAAAGACAACCATAAGGCTCCTGCCGGTTGCCGATAATTTACAAAACATGATCATCTCATACAAAAACGTATAACTCATCACGTCTTGACCATATCACATCACAACATGCCCTGCAAAAACAAGTTAGACATCCTCTACTTTGTTGTTGTAAGTTTTACGTGGCTGCTACGGGCTTAGCAAGAACCATTCTTACCTACGCATACAAAAACCACAACAATTTTTCGTCAAGTATGTGTTGTTTTAACCTTCACAAGGACCGGGCGTAGCCACACTTGATTCAACTAAAGTGAGAGAGATAGACACCCGCCGGTCACCTTTAAGCAACAAGTGCTCATAACGGTGAAACCAGTCTCGCGTAAGCGTACGCATAATGTCGGTCTGGGCCGCTTCATCTCACAATACCGTCGAATCAAAGTATGACATGCTGGTAAGCAGTATGACTATTATCGCCCACAACTCATTGTGTTCTACTCGTGCATATCATCTACGCATAGACCTGGCTCTGATGCCACTGTTGGGTAACGTAGTATTTCAAGAAAATTCCTACGATCACGTAAGATCTATCTACTAGATGCATAGCAACGAGAGAGGAGAGTGTGTCTACATACCCTCGTAGACTGAAAGCAGAAGAGTCTAGTGACGCGGTTGATGTAGTCAAACATCTTCGTGATCCAACCGACCCAAGCATCAAACGTACGGCACCTCCGCGTTCAGCACACGTTCAACTCGATGACGTCCCACGAGCTCTTGATCCAGTTGAGCTTCACGGGAGAGTTTCGTCAGCACGACGGCGTGGTGACGCAGATGATGAAGTTACCGATGCAGGGCTTCGCCTAAGCACTGCAAGGATATGACCGAGGTGTGTTTCTATGGAGGGGGGCACCGCACACGGCTAAAACAATGTTGCTTGTGTGTTCTGGGGTGCCCCCCTGACCCTGTATATAAAGGAGCAAGGGGAGGGCCGGCCGGCCCTAGGGGCGCGCCAAGGAGGGAGTTTTCCTACTCCTAGTAGGAGTAGGAATCCTCTTTTCCTATTCTTACTAGGAGTAGGAAATGAAGAAGAAGGGGAGAAGGAAGGAGAGGGGCGCCTCCCCCCCACACTCCTAGTCCAACTAGAATTCCCTTGGGGGGGGGCGCGGCCAGCCCTAGTGGGCTGCCTCTCTCTTTCCCTCATGGCCCACTATGGCCCAATACTCCCCCGGGGGGTTCCGGTAACCCATCCGGCACTCCGGTTTTCTTCGAAATCATCCGGAACACTTCCAGTGTCCGAATGTAGCTGTCCAATATATCAATCTTTATGTCTCGGGCATTCTGAGACTCCTCGTCATGTCCGTGATCTCATCCAGAACTCCGAACTATCTTCGGTACCTCAAAACTCATAATACCGATCGTCATCGAACGTTAAGCGTGCGGACCCTATGGGTTTGAGAACTATGTAGACATGACCGAGACTCATCTCCGGTCAATAACCAATAGCGGAACCTGGGTGCTCATATTGGTTCCTACATATTCTACAAAGATTTTTTTATCGGTCAAACCGCATAACAACATACGTTGTTCCCTTTGTCACGGTATGTTACTTGCCCGAGATTCGATCGTCGGTATCATCATACCTAGTTCAATCTCGTTGTCGGCCCAGAGATACCTCTCCGACACTTGGAGTGACAAATCCTATTCTCGATCTATGCCAACACCACAAACACCTTCGGAGACACCTGTAGAGCATCTTTATAATCACCCAGTTATGTTGTGACGTTTGATAGCACACAAGGTGTTCCTCCGGTATTCGGGAGTTGCATAATCTCATAATCATAGGAACATTTATAAGTCATGAAGAAAGCAATAGCAGTAAAACTAAATGATCAAGTTGCTAAGCTAACGGATGGGTCTTGTCCATCACATCATTCTCCTAATGATGTGATCCCATTGATCAAATGACAACTCATGTATGTGGCTAGGAAACATAACCATCTTTGATTAATGAGCTAGTCTAGTAGAGGCATACTAGGGACACTTTATTTTGTCTATGTATTCACACATGTACTAAGTTTCCGGTTAATACAATTCTAGCATGAATAATAAACATTTATCATGATATAAGGAAATACAAATAACAACTTTATTATTGCCTCTAGGGCATATTTCCTTCAGTTCTCTGTCATAAAAGTCAGTTAGGTAGCCCATCGAGCCTACCAGATACGAGCCAGGCAACTCGCTACTCCACCTCCCTTGCCTAGCCTGACGAAGCAAGTTCCTCCAGGCCGGTGTGTGGTTCTGCAACTCGCCGCTCCAAGCCCATTCGCAGAGGAGTGGCGAGTTGCTCCAGGCAGGCACGCGGGCGAGCACGGCAGAACAGGTGTCGTGGCTGTCATGGACGAGGCTAGACGTCGTGCCATCCGCCTTCAACGTTGGGTGAATCGGGTCTGGTTGGTGGACAAAGACGCGGAGATCGACTAGTCGGTGGCCGGCGCATCCGCGTCCGCCGCCAACATTGAGGAAAAGTATAACACGGGAGGTCGCCGTCGCTTGGGTCCTATGAAGGAAACCGCCGACATGTCGCCGCCGGTTACTTGACCAGTTCAGCACAGACCATCGTCAACCCTTGCATCGGCTTCACAAAAGCGGAGTACGCACCCTTCCCCTCTGGCGGAAGCATCCATGTAGCGATCACGATCCGAATGGACCGAAGTCTCTTAGTTCTGTGTCATCCCTGGATCGGTAATGCTGACACACACAGTACTTGAAGGAATTATAACATAGTGGCAATCACACACTTATTACATCGAATGTCTCAAAAGAGAACTTATTACAAAAGTCTATGGCATAAGGCCATCTAACAAAATAACAGCAGAAGGCTTGGAAGATAAGTGAGTCTATCAACTCCAATGGCATGGCTGAGTGCATGAAAATGGCCTAGCACATCTTACTCGTCGTCTGAAAAGTCTGCAATGTAACATGTTGCAGCTCGAAACGGGTCAACACATGGAATATGCTGGCAAGATAACATAGTAGAGCAAGTAACAGCAAATAAAGGCTAACACTATATGCATATTTGGCTGGTGGAGGCTCTATGGTTAAAGTTTTTGCGTAAAGCCAATTTTTCCCTATAGCAAAGGAATAACTTTTTATTTTAACTATCATGGTAGTTGAAACATCATTGAGAAGGTACCTCCAATTCAATTCCAATTAAAGTAGTCATCATTACCCAACAAATTAATTTCAGAGTGATGAGATCAACCAATAATTCAAGTACCAAATACTCAAGATCGTCCATAATCGGGGACACGGCTAATCATGATTAGTTTGTACACTCTGCAGAGGTTTGCGCACTTTTCCCTACAAGACTCGATCTCCTTCGTTGGATTTCTCGCACTGCATGGTGTTTGAGAAACAAATGACCGAGACATAGTCTTTCAGAAGCATTTACTCTTTACCCCGGGTGGATCCGTACACCTACCTTCCCCTACATCTGCTAGTCCACCACTGAAAGAGCTCACACAACTTACTCATACTATGCCAGAGCCCATAATGGCATTGTGGCTGCACACGAAAGTTTCTAGCATGAATAGTTTTATGATCGCTTTGAGCCTGGGTGGCATTCCATAGGATAATCACACGGTAACCCCCGGGATTTCCTAGAACAACACTGGATTCTCCAGGTGCCCTGCAACCAGTCCACCTAGATGTGTATTCAAGTAGCCACCTTAAGTTCAACCATTAATTGACAACTCACATCTGTCATGGATATTCTCTCGAACCCAATCCACGTCTACGAGCATAGCATGGCAGCCTAAGCATAATGTAGAAGTAACTCCCAAGGGTTTGTAAATAATGCAGGAAATAGGTTCTACCTCAATCTACTTCCCAGACCCACAAGTTAAGAGATCCTACTCATGCAATGCGTGAGGATTTGATCTAATGCATAAAACTGGGTAATAAAGGGTATGATCAAAGTGTTACTTGCCTTGCTGATGATTCGCAAAATGTAGAGACTCATAGTAGCACGCTTCGCACTTCGGGAATTCTATCGCAAGAAAACAATAGCATACGTAAGCAAAGATGCACAGATAAAACTCCAAGTAAGAAGATCTAACCAGAAAGTTCAACTTAAGAACTCCGGTTTGCAGAAAGAATCAAATCAAACGGAGCAACGCAACTCAAACTGCGAAAGAAACAAGATCTGTTTACTAGATTGGTCTAAGGTCAAATTTTACAATAACAAAACCTTGTTCAAGTTGGTTAAACGGAAAGAGGGCTTCGAAACGAAGATTTGGGCGCTTGAATCGCCTGATTCTGACTCTCAAGCGAAAAGAAAAACTAAAAATAAGATCAGGGCAGAAATCGCGATCGGAAATAATCACGGAAAAAGCCTTGAAAAAGAAAACTGACGAACAGGCTAACGAATGAACGTTCGCTGTCTGTGACTAACGGGCGAACCGCGTTCATTAAACGAACGTACGAACGAACGTCCGCTAACTAACTAAACCAAAAAAAACCGAACCGATCTATTAAAAGAATAGATCTAGGGTTTTTCTAAAAAAACGAACGGTCTAAAAAAACCCGGCCATACCTTAACGGGTCGGGCGACGGGCGTCGACGGCGGCGGCAACAGCGCCGCCGGCGGCGGCGGCGGCAACGGCGGCGGCGGCTACGGCGGCGGCGGTAAGCAGCTGCGGCGCAGGCGGCGGGGCGGCGGCTCGGCTGCGGCGGCGGCGGCGGTGTGAGGCGGCGAAACGGGGGGGCGGCTTATAAAGGCCCGAGGGGGGATCTTGCTTGGGGAAGGGGGCGGCGGAGGTGGCCGACTCGGCCACGACGGGAGGCGGGCGCGGCCGGGACTCCGGTCGGAGTCGGAGGCAGCGACGCGGCGCTGGGCCGTCTGGGCATCGGCCCGGTCGGTCCGACTCACTTTAAAAAAAACTCCTGACGTAGGAAACTAAAAAAAAACTAAACGGAGACAAAAAAATTCGAAATAAATTTTCACCGTCCTTTAATAAAATTTAGGACAAAGTGAAATTTTTTCCTGGACCTAAATACAATTTTGAAAAACGTGCATTTTTCCTATGCAAATAAAATCGCAAATAAATCCGAATAAATTTCCAAAAGTGATTTTTATATTTTTTTCATCCAATATTTCTTTTATTTTGGAGAAGTCATATTATCTCCGTTCGTATATTTTACTAAGAAATATTTTTAGGAGAGAAAAATAATTAAAACCAAAATAATCCCCGTACCGGTATTCGAGAAAACTCAAATACGAAAACGATAGGATTCCTAACTCTCTCTGTGGGTCCTTGAGTTGCTTAGAGTTTTTCGAGGATCGCCACGCACAAAAGCAATAAAATATGCAATGCAATATGGTCTATATATAACATTTCAAATTAAAAATTTGGGATGTTACAATCCCATTCGTCACTCTAATGAGCGGCGCAGCCGGACATAAGGAAGATATGGGAAAGAATATACCCCAGGGGCTCCCGGCAGTCCGATGAGGGGGCTGCCGGACATGGGAAAGAAGAAGGGACCCGTGGCTGCTGGCCGTAGACTAGTGCAGTGTATCTGTATCGTGGGAATGAAGCTTTGCGCGATCGTACATGCACATAGTTTTACCGAAATATATAAAAAATGTAAATGTTTTCGTCCGGTTTGTATGAAATCCGTTGTGTTTGCACGAATTTCGTCCGTTTGATTAAAAAAGTTGTTGAAATATATGCGAACAACGTTGGATGGCCGTCTTCAGCATTTATGTCCACGGATTGATCCACTGTTTACGAACGGATGCGGTAGGAAATTTGTGGGTTGATGTTTTTTTTTTTGTTTACGAACGGATGCGGTAGGAAATTTGTGGGTTGATGTTTTTTTTTTTAGACGTGCGGGTTGATGTTGAAGACGCCCTAACGAATGAAATATCTGATGGATGGTGCTGGAGGTCTAAAAGCGACGGTCGGTATTGTGAACCATGTAATCGACCACAGTACTGTCGTCCTCTCCTCAGTTAATACCGTGACGGACCAAACATGAACCGTCGTGGCAACATGGCATATGATTCGGCGCATCGCGTACCCTTGATGGTCGTGATGACCGTGTTGTTCAACAACTGTCCATATCGGCGCACCTCGAATGGTTGGAGGATATGCATGCGCCGGCCGACGCGTCCATATCAGCTCCCCCCTCGCTGGCGCGATTCACCATTAATTGGGTGCGCCCAAAGTTCAGCATGTTGGTGCAGCGATTTTCCCATGCCATTGACTTAAATCTCGTGCAAGATTCAACCGCAGAAACCAACACACCGTTTTCGTCGCAAGGAACCTGTTTGCGTACGAAATTCCAGGAACGTCGAGTGCTTACGTATGGAGGAGAGGATTTTTTTTTTTTGCGGGTATGTGGAGGAGAGGATCGGAGGACAGACATGACCGCTGGGCCAACAAGATATATGTCCACATTAACTAAATCCTTTCCCTGCGGGCTGATGATAAACAAGACCCATCTATCGCCATGGACATCGAGTACCTTATCGCCCGTTTTTGTGATGGGAAGTATGTGCACATTCCCGATCTATCATATGCGCAAGTTGATGCGGATCATAGCAACCGTACCGAAGCGAAATGATGACGTCTAGTCGATCGGTCAAGTTTCCCCTTTGCTTGAGTCGTTACCAAATCGGCCAATAGGTAACTATTACTACAGTAGGAATCATGAATGTGACGCATCTTCGTCTTTCAAAAAAAGAGAGAGAGAGAATGTGACACATGTTACAAAAGATGGATACAAAATTCGCGCACTAGCTCGGGAAGACTATTCTTCGTCTGAATATGTCAACCTCGTCAAAAAAGCGGGGAGAATCGAATGATGGAAGTTAACCAAAGCGGCGTTTCTTTGGAGAAGGTACGAAGATTCGTCCAAAGGGAAGCATCGTGCGCTGACAAAAATGATGTTTACCCGCGAAATAAAATGACGGGAATGATGCTCATGTCTTTCTTATTTTATATAAAATGTTCACGTCTTTTTTGGGTCGCATGCACATGAGTACTGGGACGGGAAAATTTAGCTTTGCAGCTACCGTTGGTCATGGTAGGTGGCAGTGGCACTGACCAGGAGTTGGCGAGGCACGGGCCTCGCAGTGTTGGGTTAGTTATTGGAGTGTTTGACGAAAACAGGAGCACACCAACCGTAAAAAGACTCTGTTATAAAAAAAACAGAAGCAAAAGGTGACGGGACTCGCTCGATTGACTACGTGCGGTGTGGTGGCCAGGCAATCCGGGTGTGGACTTGTCAAAAGTTTGTCAGCGTGGCTGGTGGATAGAGTAGCTAGCTACTAGTGCGAGACGCGGAGTGCGCTCTTGCTGCGCGGCAGAAGGCCAAAAGCGGAAGAAAATGATGGCAGCGAAACGGAGTGATGAGAGGACTGCTGCTGTTTCTCACAGGGCTCCTCAGTTTAACGGAAGAGAACTAGAGAAGGACCGTTTTTTTGGAGCCCAAGCAGCCCGAAAACAAGTTAGATAGCCCAGCCCTTGGCCCATTGACACAGTTGGAGTCGGACTCGGACGGAGACTTCTGAAATCAAAGGGAAACGGTGCCCCGCTCCTCAGATCAAAAAGCAAAAAGATCGCAAAATCAGCAGAGGGAAACCCTAGGCAAGAAAACCTGACGGTTTGAGCGCCGGAGATGGAGCTCGTCGAGAGCGGGTTGGCGGGGATGGAGATCTCCATGGACGAGTCCAATACGCAGCCGAGGATGAAGATGAAGACCATCAGACAGGCGCAATCAACTTGCCTCAGGCGCATCACAGAGCTCCAGGAGAGGATCCGGAGGAGGCGGGAGCGAGCTCTTCACGACCCACAGCCACCGTACGAGTCTGAGGAGGAGCAAGAGAAGGCTCCTAGTCCTACGGACCAGCATGGGATGGAGCTCAGCGACAGCGAGCTTGCAGGGGTGGAGAGCTACGCGGAGTACGTTGAGATCATGGAGAAGAAGGAGCAGCAACTTCGTAAAGCCTACGAGATCAAGGAGGAGGCAATGGGAACAGACGAGGAGCGGGAGATTGACGGCTACCGCAAATTCTGGGAGAGGTGCTTCGGCATCTATTTCGGTTCCTTCGACGCCGAAAGCAAGAAACTCTTCACTCAATTTTATCTTTATTTACCAATGCATGAATCTAAGATCAAAGCTAGTATTGACCTTAATTTTATCTTTATCTACCAATTTTATCTTCACTCAATTGTTTCCTACTAATAACAAACTAGTATTGCTATCCATTATACTATCCATCATACTATCCATCACTTCATTTAATTACCGATTTTTCAACGTTCTTATTTAGCTTCTTCCATGCAGCTTCTCTTGGTCCCATGTACTGTTCAACCGGAACCATCCCAGAAGATGCTCTTCCGGAGAGCTCCATACAGTTCTTCTCCATCAAAATCACCGACCTAAGTTATCGTTTCAGCGGGCCACTGCAGGTTCATGGCTTTGTTGCTGCCAGGGACTCGGTAGACCGTAAACGCAACTACATCTTCAGATGCACCAGGGATAGCTGCCAAACCATCACTCGAAAGGTGAATGAACGCGACTATATCTACAATCTAACTCTCCTTTTTCCGAAAAATCTACTATCTAACTCTTCATGTGTCTGTTCGTCTTACCTTCATTCTCTTGCGGTCTGCTAGTAGTGTGTCTGTGCTTGTGTCCTGCTTTAGTTTTGAAATAGTTCCGTAGTAAAGCAATTGATTATTATTGTTATACTTGCATTGCAGGATCCATTCTTGCACTTAACAGGCCCGTCTCGCGCGGTTCTGTTAATCGACCCGGTTGCGATTGAAGTTCAGCTAAAAGTTAAAGGCAAAGACGAATCTGAAGATCAAGTGTTGGCTTTCACATGTTTCTATGTTCACGAAGGGTATCATTTGGAAGATGGGATGCGTATACGTATCCCCCGCAAGCGTTGCACGCTTGAGTTTGCCCTAAAAATGCTGCCTATGTCAGTCGAGGCCACCGTGGGCGTCCGAGTTGTTGCTGGGTCATGGCCCGATCGGTGTTCGGGGCAGGTTGTTTGCAGTACCGACAGTGTAAAAGAAGGGAGAGTGGTGCTGCTTGATTTTCAAGATGGAAAACTGCCTACCAAGCCAGATGGCGCGGTTGAGCTTGCGAGGCGTGTTGTTTCCGTAGATTACCCAGAGGGAAACCTGATTGTTTCTGTGGAGGCCTCTCGGGGCGGGTTTTCCGCACGAGGCACGGCCGACTTCGGGATGAGAGTGTCAGGCGGAAGTGCTCGCATGTGTGATCTTGTTTTCTGCAAGATGGAAGTTACTGTTTTTTGGTCGCTTGTTTCTTGCGACCGAATTTAATGTGTAATTTTATCTGTTTCGCCTGTCGAACAACTAAGCTTTTCACCTGAAAAAAAAAACAAGCAAGCTGTTGAAATATTTGCTTATATGTGACCATCCCATGAGTAAACTATTGTACATTCTAGACTGGGTTTGGAGGTGGTTTTAGTATAGAACCCTCATGCTAATACTTATATTTTGGCTCCGTCTAGTCATCAGTGAGAAATAACGAAGTTACGATCCGCAGCTTTTTTAGCTGGCGTAGGATTTGCCGTCTCCTCCGGTGTCATGCGATCCTTGACTTGCCCATATTACCCGAGAGCAACTAGTTAACGAGCGCTTCTTCGGCAGCCTCACAACGATCAGCGTCACTTGGCGTGCTCTCAGCCACCCGCCACGTGTCGCATTCTGAACGCTTTCTTCGGATTTTATTTTTTTATTTTTTCGCACGAGTTTTCGGGTTTTTAAATGGGTTTTTTTCGGGGTTTTTCGAGGTTTCGGTTTTTCACTGGTCTTCCTTAACTTTTGAACAAAACTTTTTTTACGTGTTTTGGCACGGTTTTGCTTCCGCGAGAGGCACGGTTTTGCTTTCACGAGAGGCACGACCATGATTCTCGAAAAGGAATAAAAACTTGTTTTCTTTCATCCGCCAGAGACACGATTTTGCTTTCGCGAGAGGCACGTTTTTGCTTTCGCGAGAGGCACGACCATGACTCTGGAAACGAAAATAAAATGTGTTTTTTGTTTTTTTTCATCCGCCAGAGGTACGGTTTTGCTTCCGCGAGAGGCACGATCGTGACTCTCGGAAACGGAAAAAACCTGTTTTCTATTTTATTTTTCTTTCGCGAGAGGCACGGTTTTGTTCCCGCGTGAGGTATGGTTGTGCTTTCGCGAAAGGCACGGCCGTGCCTTCTCGGAAACGGAAAAAAACGTGTTTTCCAAAAAAAAAATTCTTTCGCGAGAGACACGGTTTTGCTTCATCGAGAGGCACGGTTGTGATTTCGTGAGAGACACGGTCGTGCCCCCTTCGAAAAGGAAAAAGACCGTGCTCCCGGTGTGGCTTTTTCGTGAAAAAAGTTTTATCAAAACCTATCAACATGAGGATCTAGTTTTAAAGATCTCTACGCGAGAAATTCATTGGTAAAACGGTTCGAGATTTGGACACACGATTTAGAAAACAAAATATTTTGAATAAACATATGTACGAAAAAGGAGAAAACTATCAGGTTGCGACAAAATGGCACACATGCAGCGCGTTACTTGTCACAACCTGAAAATGTCATGATGGTGGCTGCCGCGACAAAGAGGAGGCACCCGAGGCAATGGGGATGGATGGTACCGGCACATCGGAGTTCCATGGCTGGCTGTGATAGAGATTGGCATTTCCTATTTGTCAACAACCATCCTGAGCCTGATTTCAAGCAGGCTTGCTGTGATAGAGATTGGCATTTCCTATTTGTCGCCATGTGCATCCCATAGTTGGTGAATCAGGGAGGTCCTATATGCCGCTCGTTGCGGCAGCTAGCGCTCGTTCGCATAGGGCGCCCCCTCGAATAGGCTAGCTCATCTACTACCTCTATAAAAGATCGAGAGGGCAGATCCAACTAAGGCTATTAGCCGTCTAATTATGGATCTCACGGTCTACAATCTTTGTTAACGAAACTTACGAAAACGCTCCCCACCCCCGCCTATCGATCTCGCTGACTAACGAAGGAAAAAGAAAAAACACAGCCCCACTTCCCATCCCGCACGCCCCCATGACGCCTGCCTGCCCCACGCCCCGTCGCCCGTTCCCAGACTCCCCGCCCCACGCCCCGTCGCGCGCCCCTGCCCCGCACGCCGCCGCGCCGCCGCGCGCCTGTCCCGCCCGACTCCGCCGCCGTCCGTTCTCGGCCCCGCCGCCAACCCTTCTCGGCTCCGCCGCGACCCCTTCACGCCTCGTCGCCACCCCTTCTCGCCTTCACGCCGACGGCCGAGCAGCAGCTCCGAGGGAGGGGGGAGGGGGCGCAGCACGCCCCCGACTGCCGAGCGGCACCTCCGCCGCAAGGGGGCCGGGCCGCAACAGCAACTCTAGCCTTCGGAGCTCGGTCTACTGGGCCTGGATCCGGGCGGTGGTCCCGGCCCCCACTCCCCCATAGGAGGAAGAGGAAGAAGGCATGGAGTGCTACATCCCCTTCGAGGTCTACTTCCTACGAACTTCGTTTGATTTTGTTTATCCAAACTTTTATAGTACGGGAGCGACGTGGTAAATCCATCCACCTGGTTGCTAAACTGCATTGTGCTCCGCTAATCTGAATTCCCTCCAGAGATCATGGTGAGTGATTTCAGTGTAGCACCACATATTTTGAGGGCCAAGAATTTAATTTATGTTTGATGATTTGTTGAACATGGTGTATTTACATCAGATACCCTCATTTATCTCCACGTTTTTGTAGGGCATTGGAATGAAGGACAATATATTTCCTATCGCTATGTGGCTGTCTTCCAATATGGTTCTGCTGTGCTCTTTAATATTAGTGATGATGATGCTGAGCACTATCTTTATATGATCAGAAATCATGCTTTCGGATGGCTTCCGGAGATGAGGAAAGACGGTATGTCCAGGCTGTTCACGAACTAGCATGTTATTGTGTAAACTACTGGTATGTCCATACCATTCACGAGCTGGCCTGTTATAGTTACTGCTGATATTTGATAAAGACCATTGAGGACCAAGAGAATCTCTCTGAATTTAATTTGTGTTTGTTATACTGCATTTTTAGCTGTCACAATGCTTTGGCTGAACCTTTATATGGCTTCTGCACTCGCCTTCTTAATTGTTTGCAGAAAACTTTTTAAATTTACCTTAAAACATGTGCAATGTTGTACAAGGTGCGGTGGGTTATGTGAGTGGCAGTCCATGCACAATTGCATGTTTGAACATGCATATTTTAAAATATGGGAAGTTTGAGTCAGGCCTTATTTTCCAAGAGAGCAAATATCTTGAATGTTATCTAATTATTTATACATAACAGTTCAAATTATGTAGCTGAACCCGCATAAGTATATAGGCACCAGTCATGCCTAAGATTGCCCAGGACCGACTAGGTGCCCCTGGCCTATAACATCATAGCAACAGTAATATGGCACCTAGCCCCTAATCCACTTTTATAACGATGAACCTGTATTATATTCTCAGATGATGATATTTATTTAATTGTTACCAGATTATGCATTAGTCGAGAAGTCATCCCTGACAACTTGCATGGAAGGAGGTCTTGATTATATAGTTCTTAAAAGTTTAGACACTTTTGGAATTCGGATAATTTCAAGTGTTCTTGGTCAAAGTATCGCTCTTGATCTTTACATATGGCAGTTACTGTGATTGAGCAAAGTCAACAAATTATTTCCATGTGGTTGCACGGTTTCAAGTTCTAAGACGCTACTTTAATCGGTCGATGATATGATTGAGGAGTTTACTGAAATCAGTCGTATCATGGAGAATACTTGCGACTGCTGAATGAAAAGAAAGAAGCTCATTCAACTTATGGGCAAGGCTAATTCTAATCTTGCAGATATTATCATTAGACTTGCCGACAGGTATGTAAGTGTTGCACTCCCTCCTATATTTATATATCATATACCATATATTTTAGCAGTGTATGTGCTGTCATTTTCTAGAAGGAAGGAATTTCATAATGCACCAACCCCATGTGTTGTGTTCTGTTCTGGAACAGAAGTCATGTAACTGTCTAAAAATTAAGTAGACATAACTTGACATCTTAGCCAGGTACAACTATATAATATCTATAGACCAGTTTGATATTCACGTGGTACTTCTCTCGGCGAAAAGGAACAGTAATATTTATGTTGTTCATTGAAAAAATAAATCCCCGGGCTTTCAATAAAGGTTGATGTTTTGATCTCCAGACATACAAAATGTACAATGCAAGCTCTTTAAGTTTTTAATATTTTTATTTACTAGCATTGTGTTCCGCTTCGAGATTCAAAGAAGCACAGATGCACTGTGAGACTAATATGCCCAGAATTAGCCATGAGCCTAAGACCTACTCAACATTTTTCTTAGCTAAGATAGTTATGAAAAAAAGAGACTTTGTTAATCAGTACTGAAATGCATAACACGTATGCTAGAATCTTATTTTTCGTTGTATATAATGTGAACAACATGATTTTTTTAAGGTCATAAATTGCTTGGAAAAATGCAACATCGATGCTAGAATCCCGAGGAGACTGGCCGGTGGTGGAGATTATTTTGTATGCTGACGGTGGCGGCTACACGGTGGAGGCCTGCACACTCAACTTCTACATTGCCGTCTTCAACAAGAAGGTCTCCCTCGCCCGGCCACGATCAGCTTCTCACCTGCACTCCCGTTCCCATTCCTTCTCCCTCTCCGGGAATTGGTTTCTGATGTCTTCTGTTTTGTGTGTGCCTCTGCAGTATATGGTGGCGGGTGGGCGGCACCTCTTCCCACTGCTCCCTGAGGTGTCAAGGGCGTCAAGCCCTCCATCGTGATCGGATGGGGCTCCCAGGTTCATTCCCAGCTTTGCTTTGCTTCCACACTGTGCAGTTTCTCTCCTATCTGTCAAGATTTACTATGCCTCTCTTTCCTGTTATTCTACTGAATATTGTTCTTGGAGCATCAAAGCCAATTGCTTGACTGGTAAACATGTGTAGGAGGATTCGTTGTTTAGTGTTATTAGACCTCTATAAATACATGTATAGGAGGATTTTTGGAGCTTTGTACAATCAGTAAGGCCATCAAAGCTAATTGCTTTACTGGTGAACATGTATAGGAGGATTCTTGGAGCTTTGTATCTACATATTTGCTCTGTGCTATAAATAAAGACTCTCCTTAGTGGTGAGAATAAAAAGGAAGAAATTTACTATTCGCAATAAAATTTTATTGGGTGAACTGTAGAAGCTGACTTTGTTAGAGAAAGGTTCAGAACCCACCCTTTCTTTCTTGAGGGGTTGAGAAGATTTTGACTTTGGAACCTTTTAGATGTACAGAAAGAAAGCAGATTGTGCTGGTAGATAATGATGGTGAGAATATCAAATTTATTTTATGGGGAGAGCGGTTTCACATATTGTACAGAAAGAGAGTAGATTGTGTTTCTTTTCAGAAGATAACTTTTGTCAGCCAATGTGTTGCTTGCAAGCAGAATACTTACTGATTTAGTTCTCTCTCACAGTCACACTGATTCTGCTGAAGCTGTAATTTGTACCGAGTTATATTGTGTCAATCCTAACGTTAGTATATGCAACCTAACATGTTGAGTTTACTGCATGAAAACAAAAGGAAATTAATATTTTGTGATAACAAAAAGAATTTAATATTGTATATGGTGTTACATGTCATAATATGTTTAGTTCCTGTTAGCTATCTTCTGCTTTTAGTCCATGGAGATTTGCAAAATATGCAAAACCGCAAACTAGGTGCAATCTGATGTTCCGTTGGTAGAACCCACTTTTTGAGAAAATAGTACCCAATGTTCCATGCTTTTCACTTGATTATTTTACGATTTTGTAAATAAAGGGAAATTGTTGAGAACACTTCGGATCCCCCTCCCTGCACCGCACATCATGCAGTTTGATACAACTTGTGATATAACTTGCATGTTTGAAACCATATATTGTACAAATACATATGCAGGTCATTAGGTAGAGTTGGAGTTGGTCACATGTTGTACATCTCTGGTCTGACTCAAGAAATTTCTTCTTACGATTATACGTGAGTTGCACGTGCACGCTTACTAGAACACGTGAAGTTCAGCATGGTTCAATGATATATGGAATTTCACAAATCAAAGCTCAGTCTACAGAAGATAAAAATCAAACAGGAACGGTCTCTACAATGTATTCTTTTGTTATTCTCATTTGTAAGCACAAATATGTCTATCATCAAATATATTAGAGTTGGCAACCATGGTAGTATAGCATTAATATTGTATAGACAGTATGCATTAAAACAGTTAGTGCCGGTAGTACTTCTAGCTTTTTATTTCTGGAGTCACACATTAACTTCGATTCTATTTTTACATATTTATCTCAATTAGAGCCACAAAATAACCCACTTATTTTGTTTTCTATATTCTCTGTTTTTCGGTCTCCATGTCCTAACACTGAATTTCTTAGATAATTTCGTGATGGATCATATTGCATTTTACTTACACATGCTCTAGAAATTGTACAGAATATGCATCACATGCTTATAGTGCTACTTCTTGTGTTCTCTATGGGTTCCAAAAATTTCTTTGTAGAATCAAATTAGTAATGGAATATATGGATAACTTTGCGATTTGGCTTTGTATCACGAAGAATTATGGAAAACAGATTTGTTTGGGATACATGTTCAGTTCCGAAGGCAATGTTAGAATAATTGTGTGTTTTCAGATTTTTCAAAGGAATTTCACACTATGGCTAGAGCATCTTCAATTAAATGCAGCCCTGTAGTTTATAATTTTCTTACTGGATGAACAACAAAGAATAGTTAATAAGACAAAGTTTTGTATGTACAGTCTCTCCATTCCATTTCTGCAGCTGTGCATCACCTTTATCAACTATGAGACCCTAAAAAGGGGGAAATGCTTTGTTGGTGTACATGTGCTTGACTCCAGCTCATTTTCAGTAACTTTTTTGTGTCGTGGGGAAGGTTCAGGTTTGCGTTGGTGTTGAGATTCATTCATCATAAGTTGAACATAATGACTAAGCACAGACCATTTTATTTGGCATGCCGAGAAAAGATAAGCAAGACAATGCCCTTTTTTGAGCTTAGCAAGGGCACGACGCTTGATATAGGATCAGAAATTGATAGGTATGTCCTCTGTTGACTTCAATTCACCATATTATTATTTCATTTGTCACCAGGGCAAGGATTTAGCCTTCAAAAAGTAGATGAAATTCAGCTTTAAAACTATCACATTCTAGCTAAAAAGTATCAGTTGTCAAACAATATATTTCCATAATCTTGTCTTCCTGCTTACTTTTACTGACCAAGTAGAATAAACTATAAAGGAATCTTCTCGGAAAATATATAACAGATCATTTTCGGTTTGAAATGTTCAACTCCCAACTTGTCTTTTACTTCTGTTTTGTGCATGTTCATCCCGCTGGATGGTGTTGTACTTGTACATAATGGAATTGCAGGCAAAATAAAGTGATGGATGGTGTACAAGAATCTAGAGGAATTCATCTCCAGGGTAAAAGAAGCCCAACCGGCATGCATGCAGTTGGTTGAAAATAATATTGCCTTTAAAATTTATGAGTGATTCTTGGCATGTGCGTTGCCGAATCCAGCATTGTTAAGCATACCTTTGTAAATTCTCTTGGGGAGAAAAGGTATAAATTGCAATTTGCAACATTGCCCCCCAAATAGATGAGGTTCACACATATAATCAATGATTTGTGTAGTTCGTGATCTTAGAGTTTTTGAAAGCACCATTAATGATCTCAAAAAACAAGACATTTAACAACTTTAAACTTACTCTCAGTTGCTGTAAGAGCTTGAAAACGTGATTTTAGACCTCCCATGTTGAATGTTACCTTGGTTGTTTTCTGTTGTCATTTTCTTACACCGCCACCAACAAGAACTATACACATAGGGTAGTATGACACATGTATGCAATGTGTATTTGATTGGACGTGGATGTATATCAGAATAAAGCATTAGTTGAAACGTGCATTGCACGTGCAAACTTACTAGTTAGCAGTTTAGAAAGCGAGAAATCCGAAAAACAAGAGAGCGCACAAGGGGATTGAACACGAGACACAAAGTTATGGGCAGAAAGTGCAAACCGTGATGGACCTCCTTCCAAGCATGCTTGATGTGATAGAGAATGGCATTTCCTATTTGTCACTTTATGCGGCACATAATTTCTGAATCGGGGAGGTCCTATACGCCACTCGTTGCGGCAGCTAGCCCTCTTTCGCATAGGGTGCCCCCTTTACTGCGTCAGGCCATTAGCAGTCCGCCCAACGAAAAATCCAAAAAACAAGAGCCTGTGTGAGGGGATCGAACACAATCTACAGCTCGCGAGCGCACATGGCTAGTCACTTCAGTTGATGAGGGTTGTGGTTAATAAGCAGCATTGAGCTTTATGAACTATCAACAACGGCAGATCTGAAACATTTTTTGAAATTTCAAAATATAATTATTTTTAGTAAGCAAGGATTTAAAAAAATGCTAACCTTTTTCAAACATTTTTTAACCCCTGAGGACACGATTAGTTTTTTAATACGTGAACATTTTCTGAAACTCCTGAACAAAATTCAAAACACGATCAAAATTTTGAAAACCGAACATATTTTAAATTTTGTGAACTATGTTTCTTAGTACATTTTTTTGAAAAACGCAGATTTATTTAAAATATTGAACATTTTTATGAAAAATAAAAAAGGAAAAAAGAAACAGGAAAAGGAAACAAATTGATGGGTAAAAAAACATTTTTTTTTCCTTTTGAGCATAAGGGCCCCTGTCCGGTTTTTGGGTAAAAACTTTTGTTGGGTAAAGAAAAATGTATGGGAAGATTTATGTCCGCATTTTGGTTTTCCTATACCCATTAATTGGTTTTTCCTTTTTTTCATTCAGAAAATTGCCTTTTTCATAAATCTTTGAAATTATCAAAAAATTATATGGAATCTTAGAAAAATATTATATGTCAAAAATATCAATGTATTGACAAATGTTTGCTCTTTATAAAAAAATGTTCATAAATTTTTAAAATAGCAGTGTTTAAAAATTGGTCAGATACTTTGAAAGATGCTCAAATTCTTAAAACCTACATAATTTGAAAATAATAATAATTTACAAAATATTTTCCAAATTATATATATTTACTAAAAACATTTTAAAAATTAGAAGAGCGTAATAAAAAGCAATTAAAAAGTAACAAAACAAAGAAAATGTTAGAAAACACAAACAAAAAAACTAGAAGAAAAAAACACTCGTACGATATTCTTGTAGCATGTGTGTCTAGTGGGTAGGTCCTGTCTCAGACGACCTATGCATTCGGCCGACAGTTTGCCTCATGAAGCAGTAAACAAGGGAGCGACTGTTTGTTGAGCACCTCTCGGCGTGTTTGGTTGCCTGGACATATTTTTGTTGGGGAACATAGTATTTTAAAATTTTCCTACGATCACGCAAGATCTATCTACTAGATGCATAACAACGAGAGGGGAGAGTGTGTCTACGTACCCTTGTAGACCGAAAGCGGAAGTGTCTAGTGATGCGGTTGATGTAGTCGAACTTCTTCGCGACCCAACCGATTAAGCACCGAACATACGGCACCTCCGCGTTCAGCACACGTTCAACTTGATGACGTCCCATGAGCTCTTGATCCAGTTGAGCTTCACGGAGAGTTTCATCAGCACGACGGCGTGATGACGGAGTTGATGAAGTTACCGACGCAGGGCTTCGCCTAAGCACTGCTACGATATGACCGAGGTGGATTATGGTGGAGGGGGGCACCGCACACGGTTGGGAGAGATCAACTGATCAACTTCTGTCCCTAGAGGTGCCCCCTCCCCCCGTATATAAAGGAGCTAGAGGGCGGCCGGCGAGGAGGAGGGAGCGCCAAGGGAAGAGTCCTACTCCCACCGGGAGTAGGACTCCCTCTCTTCCTAGTTGAAGTGGGAGGGGAGAAGGAAGGAAGAGAGGAAGAGAAGGAAAGGGGGGCGCCGCCCCCCCCCCTCCTTGTCCAATTCAGTCTAGAGGGGGAGGGGGTGCGCGGATGCCCTTGGTCGCCCCTCGTCTTCTCCCACTAGGGCCCATGAGGCCCAATTAACTCCCCGGGGGTTTCGGTAACCCCCCGGTACTCCGGTATATGCCTGAAACCTTCCGGAACCCTTCTGGTGTCCAAACATAGTCGTCCAATATACCGATCTTTATGTCTCGACCATTTCGAGACTCCTCGTCATGTCCGTGATCATATCCGGGACTCTGAACTACCTTCAGTACATCAAAACACAAAAACTCATAATACCGATCGTCATCAAACGTTAAGCGTGCGGACCCTACGGGTTTGAAAACTATGTAGACATGACTGAGACTCATCTTCGGTCAATAACCAATAGCGGAACCTAGATGCTCATATTGGCTCCTACATATTCTACGAAGATCTTTATCGGTCAAACCGCATAACAACATACGTTGTTCCCTTTGTCATCGGTATGTTACTTGCCCGAGATTTGATCGTCGGTATCTCAATACCTAGTTCAATCTCATTACCGACAAGTCTCTTTACTCGTTCCGTAATACATCATCTCGTGACTAACTCATTAGTCATTTGCTTGCAAGGCTTATTATGATGTGCATTACCGAGAGGGCCCAGAGATACCTCTCCGACACTCAGAGTGACAAATCCTATTCTTGATATATGCCAACACCACGAACACTTTCGGAGACATCTGTAGAGCATCTTTATAATCACCCAGTTACGTTGTGACGTTTGATAGCGCACAAGGTGTTCCTTCGGCATTCGGGAGTTGCATAATCTCATAGTCATAGGAACATGTATAAGTCATGAAGAAAGCAATAGCAGTAAAACTAAACGATCATAGTGCTCATCTAACGGATGGGTCTTGTCCATCACATCATTCTCCTAATGATGTGATCTCGTTGATCAAATGACAACTCGTGTCTATGGCTAGGAAACATAACCATCTTTGATCAATGAGCTAGTCTAGTAGAGGCATACTAGGGACATTCTGTTTTGTCTATGTATTCACACATGTACTAAGTTTCCGGTTAATACAATTCTAGCATGAATAAAAGACATTTATCATGATATAAGGAAGTACAAATAACATCTTTATTATTGCCTCTAGGGCATATTTCCTTCTGTCTCCAACTTGAACTAGAGTCAATAATTTAGATTACAAAGTAATGATTCTAACACCCATGGAGTCTTGGTGCTGATCATGTTTTGCCCGTGGAAGAGGCTTAGTCAACGGGTGTGCGACATTCAGATCCGTATGTATCTTGCAAATTTCTATGTCTCCCTCCTTCACTTGATCGCAGATGAAACTGAAGCGTCTTTTGATGTGCTTTGTTCTCTTGTAAAACCTGGATTCCTTCGCCAAGGCTATTGCTCTAGTGTTGTCACAAAAGATTTTCATTGGACCCGATGCACTAGGTATTACACCTAGATCGGATATGAACTCCTTCATCCAGACTCCTTCATTTGTTGCTTCTGAAGCAGCTATGTATTTCGCTTCACACGTAGATCCCGCCACGATGCTCTGCTTGGAACTGCACCAACTGACAGCTCCACCGTTCAATAAAAATACATATCCGATTTGCGACTTAGAGTCATCCGGATCAGTGTCAAAGCTTGAATCGACGTAACCGTTTACGACGAGCTCTTTGTCACCTCCATAAACGAGAAACATATCCTTTGTCCTTTTCCGGTACTTCGGGATGTTCTTGACCGCTGTCCAGTGATCCACTCCTAGATTACTTTGATACCTCCCTGCTAAACTTATAGCAAGGCACACATCAGGTCTGGTACACAGCATTGCACACATGGTAGATCCTATGGCTGAGGCATAGGGTATGACTTTCATTTTCTCTTATCTTCTGCTATGGTCGGGCATTGAGTCTTACTCAACTTCACACCTTGTAACACAGGCAAGAACCCTTTCTTTGACTGATCCATTTTGAACTTATTCAACTTTATCAAGGTATGTGCTTTGTGAAAGTCCAATTAAGCGTCTTGATCTATCTCTATAGATCTTGATGCCTAATATGTAAGCAGCTTCACCGAGGTCTTTCATTGAAAAATTCTTATTCAAGTATCCTTTTATGCCATCCAGAAATTTGATATCATTTCCAATCAACAATATGGCATCCACATATAATATCATAAATGCTACAGAGCTCCCACTCACTTTCTTGTAAATACAGGCTTCTCCAAAAGTCTGTATAAAACCATATGCTTTGATCGCCTCATCAAATCGTATATTCCAACTCCGAGATGCTTGCACCAGTCCATAGATGGATCGCTGGAGCTTGCATACTTTGTTAGCACCTTTAGGATCGACAAAACCTTCTGGTTGCATCATCACTACAACAAGAACCCCCCTACAACAATGCATCGATGCGTTGTTGTAGGCCCATATAAGCGTTGCTAGGGTCTAGACCAACGGAATAATATGCGTTGTCGTTGGTGGCGTTGCAAGGGTCTACAACAACGTATATTCTAGCGTTGGTAAACGATGTGATTTAGCGTTGCAAGATACCAACGTATAGTCTTAGAGTGTTACAACGCTTCATATATGTTGCTAGCTACCCTGCACGAAAGGTTTTCAAATGGACATACGGATCATTGCAATGCCTAGAAGCATTGCCACATATCATGAACTAGTGCTTTTTTATATATTGCCATCCAGACTGATAGTGCATATGAGTCGTGAACTCGTGATATAACATAAAGGTCTCATATATTGAATTGACTTAGTTGCAATACAAAGAGCATGATCCAAAGATTACAAGATATGATACTAACTAGCAGTAGCCTCATTCTAGATGTTTCAACCAACGCCTCAGCCATTCTAAAACATAATGTTTGAAACATTCACACGAGATAGGATGTCCTAAAACATAATGTAAGACTATCTAGTAGCAGCCCCATTCTTGACCTTGCAATCAAGATCCAAGTCATGTATCATGAATTTATCTTAGCAATCTACAACACACAGAAAAAAAATGATATTAGTAACTTACAATAGACCAAATAAGGTTAATAGAGCGGCAAAATTTAAAGGAGCAACATAAAAAGGTTCAAGGTCATGCGATAATTAATCCTGCTGCATGACCAAAAGTATTGACCATTTTTAGTGGTCATATACACTGTTCACACTTGGCTAATCATTTCTCACTGCCCAGAATGCATTACCAAGCTCAACACCGTCAACTTTATATCCTAGATCGATACTTTTGACTGTAGAAAGAGCAAGATTCTTGTTTGGATTTCCCAAACTCTTCAAGAATACAATAGTGCCAAACTATTCGTACAAGTACTCCAGAAAACAGTTTCCAATATAAGGATTTCAATATCTGCAAAGATCGTGCATAATAGGAACTTAATACCCATACATACATCGAGTCGGCACCCATGCAATTTGTTGTACCACATTGTTGTTTATGCAGAATATATTTTATGCAACATTAGTATGCAATATAATTCAAGCATAATCAAACTAAAACAGAGAAGACATATTTTTGAAGATATATGTTCTATTTCACTAGCTCCTTTTGAGATCTTATTAATGTTCCAACCACCATGATAATGCCAAGATGGAAAATAATCGGAATAACTGGAGCAAAAAATGAATATAAATGAACAAATATATAAGAATATACTATATGCATAGAGAAATTTATAAACCGTTGAGCTGTGTGTTTAAGTTGGAGGTTAATTTCCTATCCTAAAGTGAAAACAACATTTCATTACCAAAACTAAAATATATGCAGCCACGACATTATCTTTAGAATGGATTTAGTTCTTCAGTATGATGCACACATCAATACGTTCCTTTTATTTTCCGCTAAGTAACTTCCAATAGATAACGCAATCGATTTTTTTCTTCTTCAATCTTCTTTATCTAACCGTACAAGCAATTATTTACCTTTTTTAAGTGTTACTTATTTACAAGTGAAAGTACATTTTTTAGTAGATGATGGCATGATATAAGACCTCCATTACTAAATATAAGACCTTTTAGAGATTCCACTATGGACTACATACGGATGTATATAGACATACTTTAGAGTGTAGATTCATTCATTTTCCATTGTATGTAGTCTATAGTGGAACTTCTAAAAGGTTTTATATTTAGGGACGGAGGGAGTAGATTGTTGTGGAAGAAGGCTACATGTAAGTACGTTTTTCTAGCTACCATGTGTTACAATGCCAACTACTACTGTTAGCAATGGATTTTTTAGCAGATGTACACAACAGTTTAGTAATAGTTTTTTTACTTGCATGAGGCCTGGGTCATTATGCAAACAGAAGACAGAAGCAGCAATGTGAAAAGAACAATACTGCTTCTCCTCTTGGTGAAAGTAACGCACATTGTCTCTTATATATTTCTTATCTCACATTTTTCTACTCAATATTCTAAGGCGGCCGCTACGAATCAGCCGGATGATTTCCTAAAGAAATCATCCGCCTAGCCAGCCGTCGGATCGTGCGCTGGTGTCCGTTAGATACAGTGTCGCCATGGCAGCAGCAGAGCACTCGACAGCTTCAATGCAGCGCGGCTGGCACCCCCGCAAAGCTCCACCGCAGCACCGTGTGGTGCGACCACAGCTCCAACGCAGCATCGACAACATCCAACGAAGCTCCATTGCAGCACCGACGACTGCAGCGCTCGTAATGCTTCCGGCGGCCCGGCGATGCTCCATTGCAACTCCAGCGAAGCTTCGTTCAACACCAACTATGGTTCCGGCGGTCCGCGACATGTTCAAAGCAACATGGCCGGAGTTGCATCGCCCCTGTCGGCCACTCGCCGCGGTCACCGTCGCAGCGCCGCATGCTCCATTGCAGCATAAGGAGCCACGCGGGATGCTCCAATCGCAACTCTGACGGTCATGGAGGGCGGTGGTCGCGCATCGCCGCAACAACTCCGACGGCCATGGCAGGCGATGGTCGCGGCTCTAAGCTTTCCTCGATTCATGGCAGCACGGTCGCGACGGTGCCCTCTGCAGCAGCAACACTCCGAGGGGTGAGGGAGGGGAGGAAGAACGGGGAGCTCTGGGAAGAGGAAGCAGAGTGCGGCCATGGTAGTGGGCACAAGAGAGAGAGAGAGAGAGAGAGAGAGAGGGATCTGCAGGAGGGAGCGCAAGGAAGACGACTCAACGAAGGAGGAGCACGAAAGAAAATGCATGGCTGTGTGGCTTCTCTGCGTGGATAAGCGAGAGATGGGAAGCGGTGCGTGGGGCCATCCAGGACGTGTGTCGATCGCTGGAGGAGGCTTGCGTCTCGCCGTTTTCAGCCGGTTTAAAACAAACCTTTTCCATATTCCAATTTTTATTTCATTATGTCAGATTTCATTTGAGCCATGAGTATAGGATGAAAACATGAGATAAATTTCATGAAGCAGGTGGGCAGATATGCATTGTGAAAAGAAGCTTTGCAAGTTAAAAAAAATATAAGGAGTGCACTAACTTTATCTACGCTAGCATTTTCCTTCCCTTGTTGCCCATTTTCAACATGTATCAAAGTTTGTATATATGGTCTGGGACAAAAGTTGACGAGAAGTACAAATAGGAAATATTTATCTGCCCTTTTGAAAGATATCCATATTTCTTTGAGCCTTGTTCATCCCATGCTTGTTTGTTTGAAACATTTTCATATGATCATTATGCATTTCCAGAACAATTATGTCCAAAAAGGTAATAACAGAATTATTTTTTATCACCAATATTGATAATCTGAACAATTACCTTGGTCATTAGCAGCAGTGCCATCTTGGTCCTATTCATCATTGCATTGAAGAACATGCAGTTTACTCCGTGCCATATGTGCTCCAGGAAGAAAACCAAAACATAAAGAAAACATTGTAAATTAAATCAAAGTAGCTAGTATGTCCATGGTTCAGGGTTTAATCAAATAAACTGGTGTGTCGTAATAAATAGGTTGAGAGATTCATCGCTCCATAAGTAAAGGTAGAATGAACATGCAGACTAAATTAAAAGGCTGCACACATTTGTTCAGGGATGGCAACCATTTGAGAATTGAAGTAGTCCTCTATCAAAAGAAGATAAACTTTCTAAATTGTACTCCCTCAGTCCCATAATGTAAAGACGTTTTTGCAAGCCAACGTCTTACATTGTGGGACGGAGGGAGTAGGTATTAAGTTACACCTAATGGGTCAATATATTGCCAAAGCAATGCCTTTCTGTGAATCCTGGCTACCCACGCTCCTGTAGAATAGATAAAAGAGACATTCAATTGAATGAATGGATAGACAAACACATACATCACCAACATGGTACTAGTCGTCCAAGAAACCTGAATGATGCATTCAATGGCAGATGTGGACCAATTGAATTAGAAGGGGGTCCAATCTCGTCCCTAATTGGTCCACCCATGGCACAAAGGGCACCAAATGCCAATGAACATCAGGGAGATGAATACAGTAGGCGACCATGGCAGCAACCCTGGGAGAGAGCGACCGTGGTTATTAGTATATACAGCCATCACGCCGAGGCGAACAAACCCTAGGTATACATGCCGCACAGAGCACCAAAGATGATAAGAACAGAGGGAAGAAGTGACTCATAAACCATCCACATCAGATTCGAGGTAGACGAGGCGGAGCAGCAGCAGCGAGCCTATGACGGCAACCGCGTGCTCGGAGGTAGGTGGGTTGGTGAACCGACAATCAGCGGGGAAGGAGCTGCGACGGGGATCCGTGGTGACTAGGGTTGATGCAGGGGCACGTGCAGGGGCGTGGAGGCCGTCGCCGTAGTAGACCATCGGACGGGAGCACTAAGGGGGAGCGGGGCCGGTGAGCTATGGGGCAGGAGAGCGCCGAAGCTAGGCCAGATCGAAGGCCGCGGCGGAAGCGGCGTGGTTATGGAGCTCGGGCAGGAGGGGAATCAGGGGAGATGGGAAAAGATGGGGTAGGATATTTGTTTTTGCTTTGTTTGGACGGACGAAGCACACATAGGTGGAGGTGGACACCGGGAGGTTAGCTTTTTTTAAGGAAACAAGGAGGTTAGTGCTAAGCGTGGGAGGTGGGTTCGACTAAACAACACATAGGTTGTTATCGTTGGTACGTATACGTTGCTATAGGAGGGTTCTTGTTGTAGTGCATATACAACTCTTCTTTGAGATATCCATTCAGGAATGCAGTTTTGACATCCATTTGACAGATTTCATAATCATAAAATGCGGCAATTGCTAACATGATTCGGACAGACTTAAGCATCGCTACGGGTGAGAAAGTCTCATCGTAGTCATCTCCTTGAACTTGTCGAAAACCTGTCGCAACAAGTCGAGCTTTGTAAACAGTAACATTACCGTCAACGTCGGTCTTCCTCTTGAAGATCCATTTATTTTCGATGGCTTGTCGATCATCGGGCAAGTCAAGCAAAGTCCATACTTTGTTCTCATACATGGATCCCATCTCAGATTTCATGGCCGCAAGCCATTTTGCAGAATCTGGGCTCATGATCGCTTCCTCATAGTTCGTAGGTTCATCATGGTCTAGTAACATGACTTTCAGAACCGGGTTGCCGTACCACTCTGGCGCGCAACGTACTCTGGTTGATCTACGAAGTTCAGCAGTAACTTGATATGAAGTTTCATGATCATAATCATTAGCTTCCTCACTAATTGGTGTAGGAATCACTGGAACTAGTTTCTGTGATGTACTACTTTCAAATTCGGGAGAAGGTACAATTACCTCATCAAGTTCCACTTTCCTCCCACTCACTTCTTTCGAGAGAAACTCCTTCTCTAGAAAGGATCCATTCTTAGCAACGAATATCTTGCCTTCGGATCTGTGATAGAAGGTGTACCCAACAGTCTCCTTTGGGTGTCCTATGAAGACGCATTTCTCCGACTTGGGTTCGAGCTTATCAGGTTGAAACTTTTTCACATAAGCATCGCAGCCCCAAACTTTAAGAAACGACAACTTTGGTTTCTTGCCAAACCACAGTTCATAAGGCGTCGTCTCAACGGATTCAGATGGTGCCCTATTTAACGTGAATGCAGCTGTCTCTAAAGCATAACCCCAAAACGGTAGTGGTAAATCGGTAAGAAACATCATAGACCGCACCATATCTAATAAAGTACGGTTACGACGTTCGGACACACCATTACGCTGTGGTGTTCCGAGTGGCGTGAGTTGTGAAACTATTCCACATTGTTTTAAATGAAGACTAAACTCGTAACTCAAATATTCGCCTCCACGATCAGATCGTAGAAACTTTATTTTCTTGTTACGATGATTCTCTACTTCACTCTGAAATTCTTTGAACTTTTCAAATGTTTCAAACTTGTGTTTCATTAAGTAGATATACTCATATCTGCTCAAATCATCAGTGAAGGTCAAAAAATAACGATACCTGCCGTGAGCCTCAACACTCATCGGTCCACATACATCACTATGTATGATTTCCAACAAATCTGTTGCTCGCTCCATTGTTCCGGAGAACGGAGTTTTAGTCATCTTGCCCATGAGGCATGGTTCTCAAGCACCAAATGATTCATAATCAAGTGATTCCAAAATTTCATCACTATGGAGTTTCTTCATGCGCTTTACACCAATATGACCTAACGGTAGTGCCACAAATAAGTTGCACTATCATTATTAACCTTGCATCTTTTGCCTTCAATATTATGAATATGTGTATCACTACGATCGAGATCCAACAAGAATAGACCACTCTTTAAGGGTGCATGACCATAAAAAATATTACTCATATAAATAGGTCAACCATTATTCTCAGATTTAAATGAATAACCGTCTCGCAATAAGCAAGATCCCGATATAATATTCATGCTTAACGCTGGCACCAAATAACAATTATTCAGGTCTAAAACTAATCCTGAAGGTAGATGTAGAGGTAGCGTGCCGACGGCGCTCACATCGACTTTTTAACCATTTCCCACGCCCATCGTCGCCTCGTCCTTAGCCAATCTTCGTTTAATCCGTAGCCCCCGTTTCGAGTTACAAATATAAGCAACCGAACTGGTATCAAATATCCAGGTGCTAGTACGAGCATTAGTAAGGTACACATCAATAACATGTATATCACATATACCTTTGTTCATCTTGCCATCCTTCTTATCCGCCAAATACTTGGGGCAGTTCCGCTTCAAGTGTCCAATCCCTTTGCAGTAGAAGCACTTAGTTTTAGGCTTGGCTCCAGACTTGGGTCTCTTCGTGGGAGTAGCAACTATCTTGCTATTCTTCTTGAAGTTCTCCTTCTTTCCCTTTCCCTTTTTCTTGAAACTAGTGGTCTTGTTAACATCAACACTTGATGCTCCTTTTTGATTTCTACCTCTGCAGCTTTGAGCATAGCGAAGAGCTCGGGAATTGTCTTCTGCATCCCTTGCATGTTATAGTTCATCACGAAGCCTTTATAGCTTAGTGGAAGTGATTGAAGAACTCTATCAATAACACTATCTTCGTCAACTTTGCATCCAAGTTGAGTCATATGATTGTAGTACCCAGACATTCTGAGCAAGTGTTCACTGGTAGAACTGTTCTCCTCCATCTTATAGTTGTATAACTTACTGGAAATCTCATATTTCTCAATCCGGGCATTTGCTTGAAATATTAACTTCAACTCCTGGAACATCTCATATGCTCCATGACGTTCAAAATGTCGTTGAAGTCCCGGTTCTAAGCCGTAAAGCATGGCACACTGAACTATCGTGTAGTCATCAGACCGCGTCTGCCAGACGTTCAAAACGTCTACATTAGCGGGAGGGGGCTTGTCACCTAGCGGTGCTTCAAGGACATAATTCTTCTGAGCAGCAATGAGGATAATCCTCAAGTTACGGACCCAGTCCGTATAATTGCTACCATCATCTTTCAACTTAGCTTTCTCTAGAAACGCATTAAAATTCAAGGGAACGGTAGCACGAGCCTTTGATCTACAACAACATAGATATGCAAAAACTATCAGGACGAAGTTCATGATAAATTAAAGTTCAATTAATCATACTACTAAAGAACTCCCACTTAGATAGACATCTCTCTAGTCATCTAAATGATCACGTGATCCAAATCAATTAAACCATGTCCGATCATCACGTGAGATGGAGTAGTTTTCAATGGTGAACATCTTATGTTGATCATATCTACTATATGATTCACGCTCGACCTGTCGGTCTCCAGTGTTCCGAGGCCATGTCTGTACATGCTAGGCTCGTCAAATTTAACCCGAGTATTCTGCGTGTGCAAAACTGGCTTGCACATGTTGTATGTGAATGTAGAGCTTATCACACCCGATCATCACGTGGTATCTCGGCACGACGAACTTTCGCAACGGTGCATACTTAGGGAGAACACTTGTACCTTGAAATTTTGTAAGGGATCATCTTATAATGCTACCGTCGTACTAAGCAAGGTAAGAAGCATAATAAGATAAACATCATATGCAATCAAAATATGTGACATGATATGACCATCATCATTTGTGCTTTTGATCTCCATCTCCAAGGCACCGTCATGATCACCATCATCACCGGCGCGACACCTTGATCTCCATCGTAGCATCGTTGTCGTCTCGCCAACTATTGCTTCCACGACTATCTCTATTGCTTAGTGATAAAGTAAAGCAATTACATGGCGATTGTATTTCATAAAATAAAGCGACAACCATATGGCTCCTGTCAGTTCTTGATAACTTTATAAAACATGATCATCTCATACAATTGAACATATAAACTCTCCTACGTTACCCGCCGTTCTAGCGCACCTGCATCGTGCGATGGATCTGGTTCACACGATTCATCTTGCTGTCCAAATTCTGCTCGTTTTTACCTCTCTGTCAAAGATCTGGCCGTATGTTTTACTACACATCGTGGCTTCTAATCTCAGTGTATGACGACTGGGCCGTCGTTGCGCACGGGCCCAACGTTCCAGTCACGACGCGTGTGTCCGAGTTGTGCAACGATGGTGGGCGAACCCGAGAGCGAGGTGAAAACCTAGCCCCCAATCCCCTTCCTCCCTCGAGCCCCACGCCCCCCCACCCATTCTCCTCTCCCCTCTTCCGCCGCCCCTCCCCCTCCCTTCGCTTCTCTCCCTGCCTGCTAGCCCGTGGTCGCCGCTGCCTCCCCTCCACCTCGCCTTCCTTCTCTTCCCTGTCCACTCGGCCATCAACGACGCCATGGAAGGACAGGGCAGTGGGATGTTCAGAGATGACCGGATGAGGGCAAGGAGGAAAGGACCCCGTCGATGAAGGGAAGGAGAAAGGGAGCCCGGCGGTGGGGAGGAGCTCGAGCCGAGGAGCGCGGCCTCGATCCAGACTCAGCAGGAGCAGAGGAGCAGCAACCGCGCCAGCCGACGCGCACCTCGTCGCAAAGCGTGCAGCAAGCTGAAGATGCGGCCAGAGCGGTGGTCTTGACGGCGGCGGCGGCCCTGCATGGGAGATAGAAGATGAGGAAGAGAGAAGGAAGGGGAGGAGGGACAAAGAGAGGACAGAGGAGAGGGAGGTGCAGCGGCGGGAGAAGAATACTGCAGGGAAAGAGGAGGAGGTCAGTCGTATCCCTAGGGTGCCGTTGGAGCTGCTCCTCCATGTTTGGCCACAGAGAGAGCCGCGGTAGCAGCACACACCCGCCCACTCTGCCACAAGAGATCAACTCACCATTTTCATTGAACGGTACTTATCTTTTCCTATGGTGTCACGGTTTGCCAAAAGGCTTTGTATAAATTCATATCGGCATAGTTCCTCATGCTGCTTCCAGCCTTCCAGACCTGAGAACCTGTACCTCTGAATGAAATCTTCACGACGAGCAGATTGTGAGCCTCCAAGGCGTCAACGTCCATCTGCTGCATCATTAATTGGAGGGTGCCCCTGCTCAAATCCGATGATAGTTTTCACATTGGCGCAGGTAAGCAACCTTGCATCTTTCATTTGAATATAGAAGAGGGGGTTCACATACACAAGTCAATAAGTGTGCATCTACTTTTGACATGTGTGATGCTTGAAAGATGAGTGTGCTAAGTACATCGTGACCATAGGCTTTTGACATCACAAGACTAGAATTTACATCCAGACTAAGCTCCCTAAGAGATTTGTTTACCATATACTCCTATGTTATATTTATTCTGATGTAGTTGATTCTAATGTTGCTTTATTAAAAGCATAGAACTGATTTCACAGATATGTTATCCTTTTGTTTTCCCAAATCAAATCTCACATGTTTCTTTTTTGCTCCTGACTCAGACCTTATGTATTATTTATTACGAGCATATACTTAGTGATTCAGAATTATAAACTTAAAGTGGCCATCGCTGATTTTAGTATTTATCTCGGCTGTTGAATAGTAAATCCTACATTTTTCCCCAGGATTTTGATTTATTTCCTTTAATAAGATCTTGGTCTTATGTGTAGGGACGCTTCTCGATACTGATAGCGCTGCTTCCTTCCAATGAAGAAGATGTTATTGTTCAAGATATTGTATCTCTCTCCATCGTCGAAGCTAAATTCATGCTTCTTCTGTAACTGATGTACTGTTGAGACTTTGAATATCATAGGAAACTGATTCGTGGCTTGATGAACAGATTTGTTTGCACTGCCTATTTCCTCTAAGAAAATGTAAGTCTTTAGTCAGAAAATAAATAGTAGGTCTATGGGTTCCATTTAATCAGCAATAATAGATTCGTACATAAGGTGTCTTTTGAAAAGAAAAACTGATTTGGTTCCTTGCTGGCAGATACGTCGTTCGTCCTTCTGTCATTGGTCATTGATTTTGCTGAATAAGTCTGATAACTCTCATCCTCCTATTTCTTACACCTTTCTACCAGAGTTCAGATAATGTAGTTCATTGTATTATGTGCCCACAAATGGGTGGAACCACTTGCCGATAATGATGATGAATGGAAATTGGTCAGTTTGGTTCCAGTTGGAATCATGTGTATATTTGGCAAATTGACAAAGCTGCAGAGTAGTTCCAGTTTAGATTTCTCAGCTGTGCATATTATATTGTAAAGTAGTATTGTCTCATGCTTTACCTGTCCTAATTTGTTCTATGAACAATTTGTAAATTCCAAGTACAGATAACTGATGGTTGCATGTCGTTGTTTTGCACGTGAGGTCGTGCCATATATATTAGCAATTACGCCTCACAGAGTTGTGTTGTTTAAATAGTTTTTGTTATTATTTCTACCATACTAAGAAATAGTACTACTCTCTAAGGATTGTCTTCTAAAACCATAAATTCTACTTGTATATCTGTGCGCTCTTTATAATTAGCTTGCATTGATCTTGATATCTAAAATATGGTTCTAGATAGAAAAATCGTAAGCGGTGGTTTGCACTTAATATACCAGTAAAATGGAGATCTAAACACACCAAAATGGGATGGGGCTGGAAAAGCCATGTGCCTTAGAAATCCAAGGAAGTGAAAAAAAGATGACATCGTTGGTTCCTAATGCTTATTTGTCTTTTTTGTTAGCTGCACACAGCTGAGTTATTTCCAGTTATCTATATGAATCACAATGGAAGAAGAAGAGTGGAGGGAATGTCAATGCGTCTTCCTGAGCATCTATCGATGTTTTAAATGACCGGTGGAGCTGCTCCTCCATGTTTGGCCACGGAGAGAGCCGCGGTGGCAGCACACACCCGCCCACTCTGCCACAAGAGATCAACTCACCACTGGATTAAGGTGAGTCGCCGCTAGCCCCCCCCCTCTTCTTCTCACGCATGCCTTTCTCTGTCACCAAGCTCACGTTGGTACTCTGGTTGACTTCTTCCTCCTCGGTGCTAATAGGTGAAGCACAAACAGCCCCCATCCTCGCCGTATTTGGCCCTCTCAAGCAGGTGCGCACAATCTTGTCCTCTTTGTGCTTTTTTTCCTGCTTCCAGTGCACGCTCCCAAAACTTCTCATATTTGTTCGTGCAGATTTTGTTTATGTACGCCTACAAGATGTTCGATGGAAGTTCCAGAAGGCCGGAGGGGATGAGTGATCTATGTAAGCCATGTGATTTCATTCTTCAAAAAATTAGTTCCGGTCAATCTTAAGTTATACCAAGATGAATTTCATGGGCTATAATCTCCAAATGGTCTTCACATGATGTACTCGAATGACTTCTTATATCTTACCTTCAGACTTTTATTCAATCTTGGTATATTTACAATCTCCAGTGTCATTAGTCGTTTTAGACCAAAAACAATGGTTTATCATATTCTTGTTCCTGATTTAGTAGTATATCAGATTAATGCTTTCTTTGTAGATAATAATTAAAGTACTTCCAGGTGAAGCCGTGTGTTATATGTGCTCATGCTTGCCAATGCTAAATTATCTCCTCTCGGTAAAACTATGATTGCTTTATTCTTAGATATCTTCGTTAGCATCACACCTACTTTCAGAATTCACGGTGCATGATGGATGCAAGTTTTTTTCATGTATTCACTGTGTATTCATGAATACCTTGCTACTTGAATATTCACTGTGCACTTAGATAATCCATTGATGGTTGATCTTGTTAAGTACATATGCTACCCCTTGTTTGTTTATATTGCTAGCTGAGATAGGATTACAGTTTATTTGCTTGATTATTGACCGCGTTTACTTAGATAATTCATTGATGGTTGATCTTGTTAGCTACAGATGCTACCCCCTGTTCTGAAGAAGCTTTAATTTTGGTGGACTAATCCCAGTTTGAAGTAGTAGCTGGTCATCAACAAAAAGCCGACCACATAATCCTGTATTTTATTTCAAAGACGCAAAGTATCAAGCATCAAGAGAGGTTAAATCAAATAGTATATTGCCTTAACCAGTGGGCTAATGCAAACATAAAAGTGTGGCAGGTATGTAGAAACATCAAAGGCTCTATCATGATTCTTCTTGCCTATGTTCAGAGGTGGTCGTGATTGACGATTCTCTAATTGCTTTCTTTTATTTTTCGGAGATGTGCTTGCGGTTAAATTCAACATACAAATTGTTGCCCCTATATTCATTTCTGGTACGATTCGTGTGGAGCTTGCAGCCAGTATATTACATACCATGTCTGCTGTATTTTTTTTTAAATTTCAGTTTGCAAATTAGCATGCAAGGTACGGCTGTTTACAGCTCACGAAAATTCACACTATCTTCTTTCAACGTTTTACTCGTGTGTTCGTGCATTCTTCTGATGTACTATATAGACCTTCAGTACATAACTGGCATACGTTGGGGACCTACTATGACACCTCGACTTTACTGATCCATGCTCAAAGCTTTGTTTTCTATGCTGCTTCTTGCTTGAATTCAGTTTACAATTTTGCATTTTTTGTTTAGTTGAGAAGGAAACTTGAATGCTAATTTTCTTCGTCTGGTTTAGCTAATGTCTTCAAGCCTGACAATAGTTTAAATTTGTACCTTTGTTTCTCTGCTCTTTTTTCTCGGCACATCATGCAAGAAGTTAAGAGAGGTGTTTTCTCGACATTTATGTTAGCAGCTTCATTTTTTATGTGTCTCTTTTGTGATAGTTTAAGGTTAGAACAGTGTATTTATAATATCTGCCTGGCTTTAGTTGATACGCCTACTGTATTTAATGGGTGTTATTTTTTCTTGAATAAATTGACAGATGTTTGTTTTGAAAAGGAGGAATACCCCCGGCCTCTGCATCTGAATGATGCATGCTGCCATAAATCTTTAGATGCTTGCTTCTATTAATGAAAGATCTTGCATTACAAGGTACTGCGCTGTGCTTGAATGCAATTGTCTTGATTTAGACAGCAACCGAGCTTAGTCAACAATTAGTTGAGGTAGTTAAGAGATGAGGCAAAGAGCAGAGAGGGCCAGCCGTAGATGCATGAAAGTCGTTGTTTATTCCTTTCAAGTTTCAAATAATAATAGTTGTTGATTCAATTCATAGTGATTACAAGCATAGTTGACCTATCATCTGTGTAGTGTGGTTGTTATACACACTCTTTTCATTTGTGTTTTTGCCTCCTAAGCCATTTATTCTGTCTAGCGCAGGTTGCTTCTTGTCACTTCATCCTACTTTTCTATCTGCTACATAGCATTAAGAAAGGCCATAGGTAATTAACAAGAATAACAACTGAGGCATTTCCTTGCAGAAAATTTATAATGCTATTTGCGTCAGTGATTGATAAATAATATGCAATCTCCTGATTGATAAATTTACCAAGTGAGTTACTCACTGTACGTACTTTTCTAGCTGCTACATAGCATAAGAAAGGCCATAGACCAGAATAACAACTGAGGCATTTCCTTGCAGAAAATCTACAATGTTATTTGCGGCGGTGATGATAGCGGGTCTTCCGAATCGCTTCGTCAGCCTAACAACGCAGCCTACAAACAAGCTGTTATCAACATCAGTAATGATGCTGGTAAGCACCCCACGCCAGATTTACTTTTAAAACCTGCTGCTTATACTCACCTGTTAAACCTCTTACTGTTTACAACTCTGTAGGCCCTTTGCACCGTCGCATGAAAGCCAAGAAAAACAAGAAAAAGGAGCACACGTCGCATGGTACAAAACCGTCTACCATTACCATTGTCATGCAATTATACCTGATTTTATTTTCCTTCATGTACATACTAATCTTTCAAACCCTCTTCATGATTATCATCATACATCACCTAGCTACAACTAAATCCATAAAACCGAAGAAGGCTGAACACAAAACCTACATAACCCATGCGTTCAAACAATGTTTACATTTGCTCTACTAATACCAGTACATGCATATGCTTACACCAACCATTTTATATACCATTGCATAGGGGCACCCGACACTATCTACTTTCTAAGCTTTGATGGTCATTGCAGATGGGGAAACAAAGTGAGGCTATACAGGAAGCAGCTCACAAATTTGAGGCGTCTCATCGCTACAAGGAAGACCTTTGCCACCCAAAGAATGGCAAGACCCTATATACACATCACCTGCAATTATATATATCATTCTTCTTAGTGTTGTTACCTTTCAATTCCAATATCTATTTTATTAGTTTTGTTACCTTTCGAGTCCAATATTTCTTTTCTTAGTGTTGTTACCTTTCATTTGCAGTATTTCTCAGTCAGTTGTACCGAGAAATATCTCCACCGCTATATTGACCCAAAGCTTTATGACTTGCCAATAAAATCTGGAGATGGAAATAGCATCAAAGCCCGTCTAATAAAAGGAGTCGATAACAGGGCAACAATTACCAGAGGCTGGAAAGACTTCTTCCACACAGTTAATACGAAAGAGAAATATATGCCTTCATCTTCAAGTGCAACTACAAGCGCCTGCGTTTCACCGGGCATGCCCTCTGAGCACCGTGTTCAGTCTACTAACCTACCTAATTAGCCTATGAAGTTCTGTGTGTATAGCTTCACCCTAAGAATCCGCTGTGTGTATAGCTTCACCCTAAGAACCTGTTTGCTTTTGGCAATACTCTCTGGTCATGTATAAATTTGGAATGCATGATGCTATGTTAGATCCGTGCAATATATCTATTCCAATTGCGTTCTTATATTTAGGTGACAAGCTTTCTGCTTCTGTGACCAATATAGATAAGAAATTCATTTACATAGCTCCATATATGATCGTCAATGAATATCCCAGAAGACTTAAGGGAAATAAATACTCTATGGAATCCAAGTTTAACACTATTATTGTATCTGCCATCATATCCACATTGGCTTACTTCCTCTTCTAAACATTCCATTTTTTTCATCTGAAGATCAATTTAAGACATCCTATTATTTGCAATACAATCCACAACATTATATTTTCATCTATATCTCCCTACTTACGCACTACTAACATTGCTTCTAATTGGCTTCTTGCGCCATTGGCGCAACCGGGTCATCTAATAATGTATAACTCATCATGGCTTGACCATATCACATCACAACATGCCCTGCAAAAACAAGTTAGACGTCCTCTACTTTGTTGTTGTAAGTTTTACGTGGCTGCTACGGGCTTAGCAAGAACCGTTTTACCTACGCATACAAAAACCAAAACGATTTTTCGTCAAGTATGTGCAACATGGTGAGGAGTGTGTGAAAGTGCAACTAATCCCCGGGTGGTTTTGGCAATTAATAACAACATATATATCATTGAACTAATAGTTACTTGAGAATCATTTCAGAGAAGTTCAGCGATATGGGTATGGCAATGACTGAAGAAGTGGACCCCTCAAAATGCTAAGGCAAGCATTGGCAAAAGCTCAAGACTCCATTTTTGGTTTAGTGATCCAAGATCACATTGAGTCCACAGGAAAAGCCAATACTATTAAAAGGGGATGAGGTTATGTTGATGATCTGGTTGCTCAAGTGCTTAGTGATATATCTCCTTAAATTATCAGCAACCTTCACTACAAATACACTCATAAGTAATCTCGGTCCAACCGATATTCCAAACTCAGACTAACCGAGATGAACCACCTCAGCCATAAGCCAAACCCTAGAAAAATCGGATATTCCGAGTTTGAAATCGGTTTCACCGAAACATGGGCTGCCAAGCTTCTGTAACCTTCTGTCATCATATCGGTGTCACCGAGATGATGAAGTCGGTCCCACCGAAACTGGCAAGCTCCTGTCTTTGCTCAAATCGGACTAACCGAGATGGTATTTTCGGTCCCACCGAAAACCCCAACGTTCACATTATTTGAACTTTCGGTCTCACCGAGTTGTCCACTTCGGTCCCACCGAGATTGCTCAAATATGTGTGTAACGGTTGGATTTTGTGTGGAGGCTATATATACCCCTCCACCCCCTCTTCATTCATGGAGAGAGCCATCAAAAAGAACTACCACTCCTACCTTACATTTCTGAGAAGAGAACTACCTATCCTTGTGTTGAGATCAAGTTGCTCCACTCCCACCATATGAAACTTGATCTCTAACCTTCCCAAGTTGCTTTCCACTCAATCCTTTCTTCCACCACAGCCAAATCAGTGAGGAGAGTTGAGTGTTGGGGAGATTATCATTTGAAGCACAAGAGCAAGGAGTTCATCATCATCTACAACATCTATTACCTTTTGGAGGGTGGTGCCTCCTAGATTGGTTAGGTGTCGCTTGGGAGCCTCCTTCATTGAGATGTGGAGTTGAACCAAGAAGTTTGTAAGGGCAAGGAGATCGCCTACTTCGTGAAAATCTACCCCGAGTAAGGCTAGCCCTCCGTGGGCGTAGGCCATGATGGAATAGACAAGGTTGCTTCTTCGTGGACCCTTCGTGGGTGGAGCCCTCCGTGGACTCGCGCAGCCGTTACCCTCTGTGGGTTGAAGTCTCCATCAACGTGGATCAAAGATCGTGGATGTCGCCTAGAGGGGGGGCGAATAGGCGCTTTAAAATAATTACGGTTTAGGCTTGAACAAATGCGGAATAAACCTAGCGGTTAATTTGTCAAGCACAAAACCTACAACAACTAGGCTCACCTATGTGCACCAACAACTTATGCTAAGCAAGATAAACAACTAGGTGATAGCAAGATATATGACAAGAAACAATATATTTATCACAAAGTATAGTGCATAAGTAAAGGGCTCGGGTAAGAGATAACCAAGGCACGCGGAGATGACGATGTATCCCGAAGTTCACACCCTTGCGGATGCTAATCTCCGTTTGGAGCGGTGTGGAGGCACAATGCTCCCCAAGAAGCCACTAGGGCCACCGTAATCTCCTCACGCCCTCACACAATGCAAGATGCCGTGATTCCACTAAGGGACCCTTGAGGGCGGTCACCGAACCTGTACAAATGGCAACCCTTGGGGGCGGTCACCGAACCAGTACACTTTGGCAACCCTTGGGGGCGGTCACCGGAACCCGTCAAATTGCTCGGGGCGATCTCCACAACCTAATTGGAGACCCCGACGCTTGCCCGGAGCTTTACACCACAATGATTGAGCTCCGAACACCAAGGTTGGGGCTATCTCCCCAACGACACCACGAAGCTTCACCACAATGGAATATGGCTCCGAGGTGACCACAACCGTCTAGGGCGCCCAAGCACCCAAGAGGAACAAGCTCAAGGGTACCAAACACCCAAGAGTAATAAGCTTCTCAACTTCACTTCCACGTATCACCGTGGAGAACTCAAACCGATGCACCAAATGCAATGGCAAGGGCACACGGAGTGCCCAAGTCCTTCTCTCCCAAATCCCACCAAAGCAACTAATGCTAGGGAGGGAAATGAGAGGAAGAACAAGAAGGAGAACACCAAGAACTCCAAGATCAAGATCCAAGGGGTTCCCCTCACCTAGAGGAGAAAGTGATTGGTGGAAATGTGGATCTAGATCTCCTCTCTCTTTCCCCCCCAAAACTAGCAAGAATCCATGGAGGGATTGAGAGATAGGAAGCTCGAAGAAGGTCAATAATGGGGGAAGAACACGAGCTCAAAGGATAAGGTTCATTGGGGAAGAAGAGCCCCTTTTATAGGTGGGGAAAAATCCAACCGTTATGCTCACAGCCCGCACAGAGCGGTACTACCGCTCCAGGAGCGGTACTACCGCTAGGGCATTAGTACTCCTTAGAAAAACAACAGCGAGGAGGCAAAAAGTCCAGAAAAACCGTCGGAGCGGTAGTACCGCTTGACCTCACGGTACTACCGTGAGGGGTAGCGGTAGTACTGCTAAGGGTAGCGGTACTACTGCTTGCGAGCGGTACTAAAAAATTACATCCGTGCCTACCACCGCTGGACTTGTGACGAGTTTTTGGTCCCGAGCGGAAGTAGCCACGAAAGTAGCCGCGGTAGTACTGCTCCAAGTGGTAGCGGTACTACTGCTTGCGAGCGGTACTAAAAAATTACATCCGTGCCTACCACCGCTGGACTTGTGACGAGTTTTTGGTCCCGAGTGGAAGTAGCCACGGAAGTAGCCACGGTAGTACTGCTCCAAGCGGTAGTACCGCTCCCGAAAGCGGTAGTACCGCTTCCGAAAGCGGTAGTAAAAAATTACTTCCGCTCCTACCCGCGGTAGTACCGCTGCAGCCTTTTCAGTACACCAAAACGTCAATAACTTTTGCATACGGACTCCGAATTCGATGAAACCAAGTTTGTTGGAAAGCTAGCGACAAGGGCTAACACAATCTTGATAGAAAAACCAATAATAAGCAAATTAGAAAAGGCCCATAAGAAAATGGTGAGAACCCTTCCTCGGATAAGACCGGTAAAACACCCAACACCGAAAACATCATAGAAGACACATGTGAACTCCGTTTTCGATGAACTCAAGCTTGTCATCAAGATGACCATAAGCTCTAAGACTCACAAAGAGAACCAAACAAGAACCAAGAAACATGATGCAAGGATGCAATGGTTTGAGCTCTCTACTAACGATACGATCAAGCTACCAACTTGAGAGCCCCCTTGATAGTACGGCAAACGATCCTATAACCCGGTCTCCCAACTACCACCACGAGACCGGTAAAATAGAAAACCTATCAAGGGCAAACCTTTGCTTTGCACAAAGTCCACTTGAGCTAGATGTAGACGATCTTGACTTCCTCAAGTTGGACCACCTTTCTTGATTGCGTTGTCTCGGTGAAGACTAGTAGATTGCTCCCCCATACTCCTCTATGGGAGAGCCACTCTTCGGCATATCTTCACAAGTCCATTGTCACGACAATGGATGGCAAGCTTCAAGCACTTGATTTATTCGTGATGCTCCACTTGAATTTGCACACCGCAACCTAACCCCACAAAGAACTCTCACGAAGACCATGGGTTAGTACACAAAGCGTGATTGACAATGCTTACCATACCATAGGATTGCTTGATCCCTCTCGGTACATCTTCTACGCTTTGTGTGTTGATCAACTTGATTCACTCCTTCACTTAGTCTTGATCAACCTTGAATCTTTCCAACTCTTCATTTGGATGATGTCTTGAAGGTAAACATGAATGATAACACACTCTTCTTCTTCAAGACATGCTTGCAATAAGCTCAACACTCACAAGACCAATCTTTGGATAATTCCTTAATAGCACCTTGGTCATCACAAACTCTCCTTGAAACCAACAAATGAACTCCAAGAAAAGCCTATGGACAAACCCTTCAAATATAACTCAAGGAAACCATTAGTCCATAGAGATTTTCATCAATTACCAAAACCAAACATGTGGGGCACCGCATGTTCTTTCAATCTTCCCCATTTTGGTAATTGATGACAATCACTTTCAAGAGAGTTTATATAAGGAATTATGCATCACCATACCATGCAACAATAATGTATGCGCATGAGATGCAAAAGCTTAGGAACAAAACCAAAGCAAGAAGAGCGAAGAGACAACTCTCTAAACTTCCTCACAAAACTAAACTCTCTGAAACTTCTCCCCCATTGGCATCGATTGCCAAAATGGGCGAAGAACTTAGAAGGTCAATATAAATTGTGTTCCTCCATAAATTATGTATTCCTCAAAATAGAGAGTTGAATGCAATACATATATCCAACTGTAAATACTTGGAGGAAGACAAACTATATTGAGGCCCAAAGATTGCAAAAGAATGATATGCCACAAAGGCATAACAAAGGAAGAAAAACATGCAATCAAGCAATCAAAGGATACCAATTGAATTAAGCTATCAAAAGATACCAATTGACCCAACTAGACCAATAATCCTACATGCCAAATGAATAAAATATATTATGATAAGAGCAAAGGAGTGTTCTAGAGAAACTAGAGAAGCTCCCCATGATTTGTGCACAATTTAGTTTTGTATCTGGATACAACGAGCACAAAATAGGATCGTCGCTCCCCCAAGATCAATAGAACTCACGACATAGCAACTGATTTTTCTAAAGACACTGGTGAAGCTCCCCATAATTTGTGCACTCCTTAGAAAATTTTCGTTAGGATACCAAGTGCACAAAATAGGATCATCACTCCCCCAAAATCAATAGAAACTCACACCAAGTGCAAGTGAGCATGAAGGTAACAAAGCCTAGCACTTGCAACAAACAAATGGTTGAGCAACATATAAAAGAGACAACTTAAGAGTATGCTCAACCAAAATGATGTGTGTGAGTCATGGCAAAGCACTTGAGAAGACTAATGTATGGATGAACATTAAGCATCAATATAGTCTTGAATGAAGGAGATACTCGGTGCAAGGCCTATCATTCCCACACACAACAAGCAAATGGGTTCACAAGCTCACTAATAAGCATATAAAGAACCTATGCTTGTGACAACCCGTGGTGAAGATATAAAAGAGAGCGTTATCAAGACGAGGGATACCAATTAATTGGCAAAAGCCTTGTCAAGACAAGCAAGAGACAAAAATATCCTCACCACACAAGAGTGCATCTAGATGCAACAAGATAAGATGCAAAGGCTTTCACGGAGCCACCAAAGAAATGATACAAGAACGACAAGGTGGACGTGAAAGAAGGGGATATCAAATAGATATGCAACTTCTCTCAAGTGTATAAGATTCTAGGTAGATGAAGATCATGATGATATCAATCCACAAAGAAGGATGTACACACGAAATTGTTGCAAAAAGGAATGAATAAGTTATCCCCAAGGAAGTCATAAATATACCAATAAGATATGTGCTTGAAGGCATAGCACATGGCTAGATATGTTCTCATTGTATATAAATGAGTTCCAACAACACGAGCATCAAAGACATCACAAGTAGCAACAAGAGATCATTGTTGGGATGCTTTGAGAAAGGAAACAAGTATCATAAGAAGGAATGACTAACAAGCCATGATAGAACCTACACAAGGTTGGTGCAAGAAATGTGTGCATGAAGTAGATGGTGATACTTGTTACCGAGATACCATTGGAAGGATGTAGTAGATACCAATTGAAGGCAGATAGTAGTTCATTGATCATCCTAGCTTGACTCCAATAAGCACATGGTGACACCACCTTCCTTTTGAATGAGCCGAGCTTCCAATGCATCTCCAATTGTTCCTAGAACACCAACACAAACAAAATGGTACCCAAACTCATTAGGAGCAAAGAGTTAGAAACACCAATACATAGGAAAAACTCCACAAACATATGTGCATTTATATATGAAAATGAATTTCATGCACATCTCATCCAAATTGAGACTAGGTGGAGTTTCCCTTATATATTGGGTTAAAGAAAGAAAGCATGCCAAAGAAAGTACATGAAGTAAATATGCATGCTCTAGACTTTCAAGAAACGAAACAAAATAAAAAGAAATACCAAGTGAAAATAGGATACCAAATGGAGAAATCATCACTTGGAAGATATCTATTAGAAGATACATCAAGGAATGAGATATCCATTGATACATGCAAAAGGAAATATATCAGACTCCCAAAAGAGAGGATGGTTCCAAACAAACCAACCCATCTACAAAGTTTCATGATGGCACAAGTACCAAAAAGAAACGGCTTGCCTTCCATCAACACACACTTGATATGGATCACAAGATGAGTGTTCTATCGAAAATAGGATAGCTCCCCCACGAATTGTGCATTAAAGAGAATTTGCATTTGAATACAAAATGCACAAGGTAGGATCACCACTTTCACTATATCTAGAAAACACTTGACAAAATCAATAAAATAACAAGATCCACAAGTGGCACGAAAGGCAATGGGAGTTGACACAAACTTGGCAAGAGATAAGACAAATAAAACCAAAAGACAATGTAAATATGATCAATAATTTCCACCACATAAATTATTACCAATTGTCAAAGACAAGAGGTATTTTGGAAATAATTCCCGGTGATAGATAGCAATGATATCCAACATCATCTTCACACCAAACACAAGCAAAATGCAACTTGTAGAGCTAACATGCCACCTAGGAACAACATAATTTATACTATCAACTCTAGGTGACAATATCTCATATTTACACATTTTCTAGGCTTGTAATATGCACATAGAATATTACTCCCCCATAATGTGATACCAATGAAAAACTTACCAAGATGCAAAAAGAGAACCAACAGGAGATAATTAATGGAACATTTAGAATTTGACTTTCTCATGAGAAGACATACCACATAGAGACTAGATAATCTTGTAATATCAATACTAGATGGTATTCCTCATGTACACACATTTATAGGATTGTGAGGTGCACAAAGCACATCACTCCCCCAAAATGGGATGTTCCATTAATCTCTCACAAGACCCAACTAAGATAAAAGCAAGAAGCACAAAGGCTCAACGCACGACACACACATACATGATGTGCAAACCAATATACACATACTTGAGTTCTCAAGAAATACAAATTGGACGCACAGCATATACAAACACATGCAAGGAACAAAACCAAAACATGCAAAGGGGCAAGTAACTTTCAATGTAGACAATTTAAGCACGAGTTACCGCAAGGAGGAACATTGGATATAAGATAGAAACTTGATAATCCGAATGACTTGGCTTGAGACAATATGAATGACGAAGACCCCTTAATTCTTCATAATGTAGCCAAGTCTCCAATGCCATCCAAAACACCTATTGATCAAGTTTGAGCTAGTTGGTCCCCAACCAAGTTGGGTCCTAAGAGGTTAGTCACAATAGGCTTGGCTACCCAAATGGTTCTTTTCTTGACACCACTTTGAGTACCAAAAAACTTGGCAAACACATTGCCAACATTATCCTTCCCAAGAAAATAGACATCATTAATAATAATTGGGTTGGATAAGTTACCACTAGTGCATGAAGAAGCAAGGTGACCCTTCTCACGGCATAGGTAGCAACATCTACTCTTCACTTTCTTCTCATTTGATTTCTCAAAATGAGAAGCATTAGCATGAGTCTTCTTGGGAAGCGGCCTTTCTCCAACTTGCGGTTGAGCACGAGATTGAACTTGTGGCCTCTTCCCTTGTTGCTTGTCACTAATGGCCTTCTTCTTCAATGGGCAAGATCTAACATGATGCCCTTAAATTTTGCACTTGAAGCAAATAATCTTGGCTGAATTCTTGAGATGTTCTTGGCCCTTCTTCTTGTTGCTCTTGGATTTCTTCTTATTGGAGTTGAATCCAAGACCACCTTTGTCATTGGGGGATTTTTGCACACTCAAGATATTGTTGAGTGTGGACTTCCCTTCATAACACTTTTCCAAGTCTTTCTTCAAGGAAGAGACTTGGGCCATGAGCTCTTTGATTTCCTCTACATGGTTAGTATCAACACAAGTACTAGATGAAGTATATGCTTCATTGTTAGAGCAACAAGGCAAGGAAAGCAATTCATCACAAGATGTACCAATGTTATGCATAGATGAATTACGACGACTAGCACATGGCAATATAGCATTTTGACTAGAAGTAGTGCTAGCGACCACGTGAGACTCACTAGATGTTACCTTGATGATCATAGCCTCATGAGCTATCTTTAGCACATTATGGGATACTAGAAGATCATCATGAGAGCTTGTGAGCTTTACATGACTATCTTCCAATCTCCTATAATTGCTAGATAGCAACTCAAGTTGAGCCCTTAGCTCAACATTCTCCTTCAAAATAGATGCTTCACTAGAAATAGAGTTAGTAGCACAAGCATAATCAATAATAGCAAGAGGAGAAGGCAACTTGGCAAGCTCTTTAGAATATGAAGCTTCAAGTTGAGCATGAGACTCGGTGAGTTTGATGAGCTCACTCTTAATGACCCTTGAGCCATTTTTGAGGTGATCAAAATCCTCAAGGAGTTTAGCATGTGCAACTTCAAGCTTCTCATTTTTAGTTTTAAAATCATTAGCCACCTCGAGAGCTCTATCACGGGATTCCTTTATTCTAGATAGTTCTAGAGCAAAAGTCTCCTCAAGAGATTCCTTGGTGGTTTGTTCAAGTTCAAGAGCTTGCGAGAGGTCGGCGATCTCATTAGCGTAATCACGCTCATGACCTTCCATTTTCTCAATGGTGACCTCATGCTCCTCTAGATGAGATTCCAACTCCTCTATATATTTCTTGCCCTCAATGGCAATAGACATGATTTCCATGAAGTTGGAACGAGCAATTTTATTCTTATGAAGAGCTTTAAAAATCATTTCCCCCTTAATTTTTAAGGAGGCAACATTATCATTTTCTTCATCATTTTCTACATCATCATCATTGTCATCATCACTATCATGACAAGATATATTGGGGTTCAAAGTGGGAGATACCTTTGAAGCCTTAGCCATAAGGCAAAATGCAGTAGATGATGATGTAGGATCCCTTGAAGCACCATTCAAGACTACATCTTGTTCCATGGGGTGTTGGGTTTCCTCTACATTGTTAGCACAACAATTCAAGGGAATAGATGCATTTTTATCATGGCAACAAGACATAGCAAGCATATCATCATGAGTTTTAGTCAAGCAATTTCTACAAGATATGCAAGGACTATCAACACAAGCATGTGAAACATGTAGGGTGCTCGAAGTGTTAAAGTCCAAAGAAGATGCATTGCAATAAGATAGTGATGAAGGATCATCCACAATAAGCATACTATCATCATTGCAATGACCAACACTACTCACCAGATCATTACCTTGTGGCAAACCACATGTAGGTGAAGTAGAAGAAGTTGAGAACACAACACGGCCGGAGGTGGAGGGAGAACAATCATTCCTACAATTCTTGGACACACCATATTTATCTTGAAGCTTTGTCCACAACTCATGAGCATCCCGGAACGGCATGAGTTGAAATATAACTACATTGCTCAAAGCATCAAAAAGCACATTAGAAGCTTGAGCATTGAGATAAGAGTTTTTCTCATCCTCTAAAGATAATCTTTGTGGATCCTTTGGAGGAGAAAAACCCATATCTACAATTCGCTCTAAATTTGGGTCCATGACCCTAAAGAGATTAAGCATGCGAATTACCCAAACATCAAAATTTGTGCCATTGAAACTAAGAGTGTCAGAGAATCCTAAACCCCTAGTCGACATCCTTACTCTCTAGGCGGTTAAGCCCTATAAAGAGAGATGAGGCTCTGATACCAATTCAAAGATCGTGGATGTCGCCTAGAGGGGGGGTGAATAGGCGCTTTAAAATAATTACGGTTTAGGCTTGAACAAATGCGGAATAAACCTAGCGGTTAATTTGTCAAGCACAAAACCTACAACAACTAGGCTCACCTATGTGCACCAACAACTTATGCTAAGCAAGATAAACAACTAGGTGATAGCAAGATATATGACAAGAAACAATATATCTATCACAAAGTATAGTGCATAAGTAAAGGGCTCGGGTAAGAGATAACCAAGGCACGCGGAGATGACGATGTATCCCGAAGTTCACACCCTTGCGGATGCTAATCTCCGTTTGGAGCGGTGTGGAGGCACAATGCTCCCCAAGAAGCCACTAGGGCCACCGTAATCTCCTCACGCCCTCGCACAATGCAAGATGCCGTGATTCCACTAAGGGACCCTTGAGGGCGGTCACCGAACCCGTACAAATGGCAACCCTTGGGGGCGGTCACCGAACCCGTACACTTTGGCAACCCTTGGGGGCGGTCACCGGAACCCGTCAAATTGCTCGGGGCGATCTCCACAACCTAATTGGAGACCCCGACGCTTGCCCGGAGCTTTACACCACAATGATTGAGCTCCGAACACCAAGGTTGGGGCTATCTCCCCAACGACACCACGAAGCTTCACCACAATGGAATATGGCTCCGAGGTGACCACAACCGTCTAGGGCGCCCAAGCACCCAAGAGGAACAAGCTCAAGGGTACCAAACACCCAAGAGTAATAAGCTTCTCAACTTCACTTCCACGTATCACCGTGGAGAACTCAAACCGATGCACCAAATGCAATGGCAAGGGCACACGGAGTGCCCAAGTCCTTCTCTCCCAAATCCCACCAAAGCAACTAATGCTAGGGAGGGAAATGAGAGGAAGAACAAGAAGGAGAACACCAAGAACTCCAAGATCAAGATCCAAGGGGTTCCCCTCACCTAGAGGAGAAAGTGATTGGTGGAAATGTGGATCTAGATCTCCTCTCTCTTTTCCCCCCAAAACTAGCAAGAATCCATGGAGGGATTGACAGATAGTAAGCTCGAAGAAGGTCAACAATGGGGGAAGAACACGAGCTCAAAGGATAAGGTTCATTGGGGAAGAAGAGCCCCTTTTATAGGTGGGGAAAAATCCAACCGTTATGCTCACAGCCCGCACAGAGCGGTACTACCGCTCCAGGAGCGGTACTACCGCTAGGGCATTAGTACTCCTTAGAAAAACAACAGCGAGGAGGCAAAAAGTCCAGAAAAACCGTCGGAGCGGTAGTACCGCTTGACCTCACGGTACTACCGTGAGGGGTAGCGGTAGTACTGCTAAGGGTAGCGGTACTACTGCTTGCGAGCGGTACTAAAAATTACATCCGTGCCTACCACCGCTGGACTTGTGACGAGTTTTTGGTCCCGAGCGGAAGTAGCCACGGAAGTAGCCGCGGTAGTACTGCTCCAAGTGGTAGCGGTACTACTGCTTGCGAGCGGTACTAAAAAATTACATCCGTGCCTACCACCGCTGGACTTGTGACGAGTTTTTGGTCCCGAGCGGAAGTAGCCACGGAAGTAGCCACGGTAGTACTGCTCCAAGCGGTAGTACCGCTCCCGAAAGCGGTAGTACCGCTTCCGAAAGCGGTAGTAAAAAATTACTTCCGCTCCTACCCGCGGTAGTACCGCTGCAGCCTTTTCAGTACACCAAAACGTCAATAACTTTTGCATACGGACTCCGAATTCGATGAAACCAAGTTTGTTGGAAAGCTAGCGACAAGGGCTAACACAATCTTGATAGAAAAACCAATAATAAGCAAATTAGAAAAGGCCCATAAGAAAATGGTGAGAACCCTTCCTCGGATAAGACCGGTAAAACACCCAACACCGAAAACATCATAGAAGACACATGTGAACTCCGTTTTCGATGAACTCAAGCTTGTCATCAAGATGACCATAAGCTCTAAGACTCACAAAGAGAATCAAACAAGAACCAAGAAACATGATGCAAGGATGCAATGGTTTGAGCTCTCTACTAACGATACGATCAAGCTACCAACTTGAGAGCCCCCCTTGATAGTACGGCAAACGATCCTATAACCCGGTCTCCCAACTACCACCACGAGACCGGTAAAATAGAAAACCTATCAAGGGCAAACCTTTGCTTTGCACAAAGTCCACTTGAGCTAGATGTAGACGATCTTGACTTCCTCAAGTTGGACCACCTTTCTTGATTGCGTTGTCTCGGTGAAGACTAGTAGATTGCTCCCCCATACTCCTCTATGGGAGAGCCACTCTTCGGCATATCTTCACAAGTCCATTGTCACGACAATGGATGGCAAGCTTCAAGCACTTGATTTATTCATGATGCTCCACTTGAATTTGCACACCGCAACCTAACCCCACAAAGAACTCTCACGAAGACCATGGGTTAGTACACAAAGTGTGATTGACAATGCTTACCATACCATAGGATTGCTTGATCCCTCTCGGTACATCTTCTACGCTTTGTGTGTTGATCAACTTGATTCACTCCTTCACTTAGTCTTGATCAACCTTGAATCTTTCCAACTCTTCATTTGGATGATGTCTTGAAGGTAAACATGAATGATAACACACTCTTCTTCTTCAAGACATGCTTGCAATAAGCTCAACACTCACAAGACCAATCTTTGGATAATTCCTTAATAGCACCTTGGTCATCACAAACTCTCCTTGAAACCAACAAATGAACTCCAAGAAAAGCCTATGGACAAACCCTTCAAATATAACTCAAGGAAACCATTAGTCCATAGAGATTTTCATCAATTACCAAAACCAAACATGTGGGGCACCGCATGTTCTTTCAGTGGATGTACAATAGCACCACCTATCGGAACCACGGGAAAAATCACCGCGTCTCCAAATTGCGTTTGCTCTTCTCCACCTCTCTTTACTACATGTGCAATTTACTTTCCGCTGCCTATACTCTAGAATTGCATGTGTAGGGTGATGCATGACTTGATCATAATTGTGAATCTACCAAAAACTGTTCTTTGTCAAAAGGCAGAATTTTTATATTTACAAGTAGTCTAATCACCCCCCCTCTAGACATACTTTCGATCCTACAAGTGGTATCAGAGCTTTGGTCTCCATTGTTTTGGTTTCCATTGCATTGGACTCCATAAGCTTGGTTTCACAACCTAGGAGAGTATGGCGTCTAGTGAGGGTAATTTTCGTAGAGGTCCTTACTTTGATGGTACAAATTTTGCTAGTTGGAAGCATAAAATGAAAATGCATATTCTTGGTCATAACCCAGCCGCATGGGGCATTATTTGTGTTGGTATGCAAGGTGAATTCTTCGAGGAAGGAAAAGTTCCGGATCGCGAAGCTACACTGGAAGAATTACGGATGTTGCAAAACAATGCTCAAGCTTGTGACATTCTCTTCAATGCCTTGTGTCCCGAGGAGTTCAACAAAATTAGCCGTCTTGAGAATGCTAAAGAGATTTGGGATACTTTGGTTGAAATGCACGAAGGTACCGAGTCTGTGAAGGAATCCAAGCTGGATATTCTTCAAGGTCAACTTGACAAGTTCAAGATGAAGGATGGTGAAGGAGTCGCTGAAATGTACTCTAGGCTTGCTCTCATCACAAATGAGATTGCCGGCTTAGGAAGCGAAGAAATGACCGACCGATTCATCATCAAGAAGATTCTCAGAGCTTTGGATGGAAAGTATGACACCGTGTGCACTTTGATCCAAATGATGCCAAACTACAAGACTCTCAAGCCAACTGAAGTCATTGGAAGAATTGTTGCTCATGAGATGACACTTAAGGATAAGGAAGAGCTTCACAACAAGTCAAGTGGTGCTTACAAAGCTACAAGTGATGCTCCCATAACCTCAAGTGACAAGTTAGTTTCCAATGAAGAGATAAGCCTAATGGTTAAGAACTTCAACAAATTCTACAAGAATAGAGGCAAAGAGAGAAGCTCAAAGTCTAGATCATATGATGAAAAGAGATCTTCTAGCCGTGATCGAAACTGCTACAATTGTGGAAGACCCGGACACTACTCAAATGAGTGTACGGCTCCCCACAAGAGAAGAGAAGAATCTCCAAGAAGAAGATCAAGAGATGAGTCACCTCGGAAAGAGAGAAGGAGTAGAGATGATCGTTATGAACGAAGACCCTCTCGGAGAAGCAAGGATTCGGAGAGGAAAGACAAGTCATCAAGGAGCTACACAAGAATAAGACATCAAGCTCATGTAGGTGAATGGGTCTCCGGCTCCGACTCCGACAATCAATCCGATGGAAGCTATCACTCCGACTCCGACTACAGTCAAGATGAAGGTGTTGCCGGTCTTGCTCTCGTATCCTCCAACTCCAACTCCTACGACTTATTTGATTCACCAAATGAGGGAATTGGAAGATGCTTCATGGCTAAAGGCCCCAAGGTATCACACCCTGAATTCATTGACTTCAATAGTGATGAGGATGACTTGCTTGGTGAAGATGAGCTCTTGCATGATAAATCTAGTGAGCCTAGTAACGATGAAAATGCTAGTAGTCTTTATAGTCGAGAAGAGTCGAATGACAATGCTATGAAGGAGATTGAGCGTCTAACTAAAGAACTAAACACTCTTAAGTTAGCTCATGAAACAACTCAAGAAGATCATAGAGAGCTCCTAAGATCTCATGAGAAGCTACTCTTCGAGAAGCTCACTCTAGAGCAAGAACATGAGTTTCTAAAAGCGAACAATGACGATCTTCGAAAGAAGAGTTCTTCATATCTTGCCAAACGACTTCTCTTGTCTAATTTCTTGCCACCTATTAAGACTAAGCATGACAAGCATAAGAAAAACTCTTCCTCTAGTAGTAACAATAACCATGTTAAATCTAATATTGTTGCTTCTAGTAGTTCTCTTGATTCCACTAACAATGTTTCAAGCCAAGTTACACTTGAGCAAGAGAATAGCTTATTGAAGGGAATCATAGAGAAAGGTGTCTACAAGAGCCTTGCCGGAAGCAAGAACTTTGAGGAAATTGTTCGCAAGCAAGGAAGGCACCGGAAGAATCAAGGGATTGGTTTTGAGCGAAAGTTCAACGCCGAAGGTGTTGAGTGGGAAGAAGGTCAATATCCTACTCCACAGTTTGTTTCTCAAAAGGAGAAGTATGATCCTACTTCTTCCAATGTGGAACAAGCTCAAGATGACCTTCCACCACAAGACCTCAAGCTAAAGGCCAAGGACAAGCTTCAAGAGGAGATTGATGCATTCATTGAAGCACCTCAAGCCATGGTCAAGTGGGTTCCCAAGGACACGTCAAGTTCTACTTCGTCAAGCTCAACTACAACTCCAAGGATTCCCATCAAGATGATGTGGATCCCAAAGAAGAAGAACTAGAAGGTTCTTGAGGGTGACTCCGCCAACATACTTCACTCATATTCATTTTGGCAAGAACTTGTGCAATCAACTTCCACATCATGCACTAGTTCATGGAGTCACAAACCCTCTTGTTGGTAAGTCAAGGGACAAGGTAATCATTGCTTTCATGGACATCATCTATTGTGAACTTCAATCTATGTCCATGGATATCTTTGTTTGTTCCTTGTGGGACTAACCCATGTAGGTATTGAAAGTGCCCTAATCCAAAGGATAGCTCCCAACTCTTGATGATCTCCATCAACATTGAGCACCCACATCTTCAACATCTACATGAAGTCTTCTACGACAACCCAAGGTTAGTTCGACCCTTTAAAAGGGGTTCTCACATCTAGGGGGAGCTTTGCTCTAAAAATTGAGCTAAAGCATCTTCAAATGATGTGAACACATTAATGCTTTATGTAAAAGTGGTAACCCCACTTGTGCTTAAACGATGAGTATGACCTATGATCAAATGTTCTCATTTGGCTCCTAAGTCAAAATACTCATATAAAGATGACCTAGTCATCGACAAATTGTGTGTTAAGTGCTAGAGTTTTGGTTGTGCATGTTTGGCACATATTTCATTTGCTATCTTATTGTGTGAGCATGTTGAATGCATGATTTTATCCATTCGAGGACATCCATTTGTTGTTTTGGTTGTTTTGAATTTTCTGACCAAATGGATGGACAAGAATGCCTAAGTACCTCCCCTAGCTATCTATGCTTTCTTGTCTCAAATTCTATTCATGCTTAAATCACAAACTTTGAACAAGTCATTTTCGGACCCTCCGAGTGAGGAGCACTCGGAGCCACCGATCCGTCTAAGGCTGACCTCCAAAACCTTCTAAGTGATTTCGGTCAGACCAACTTTCTCAAACTCGGTCTAACCGAAAGCATTTAGACTGATCTAGGTTTCATCTCGGTGAAACCGAGTTGTAATTTTCGGCGTGACCGAAATGTGTAACTGCCTAGCAGTTATCCATCTCGGTGCCACCGAGTTTTTCAACTCGATCCCACCGACAGCAAAGGGATATATATACTGAGGGCCGCGCGTGTTGATTACTCCTTCAAACGTTTTCGCCCCACATCCCTTGCTGCCGTCGCCTTGATCTCCGGATCGTCGCCGTCGTCACCTGTGCGCCCTCGCCGCAGGTCTCCATCGCCGTCAACGGACTTCTCCTCTGCGCCGTTGCCGCCGTAGAGAGACTCCACCAAGTTAGGGTGAGTCTTGATCCCACTCGTGCTCCCATCTCCGATTCAATGCACGTTTGGTTTGCCCAATATCTGGCCACGATTGAAATCTTCCTTTACACCAGATTGGTTCGTTTGAACTAGATTCGAGTAAAACTTTTAGGGTTAGGTTTCCACGGAACACATCTCGGTAAAACCGATTTTAGAATTTCGGTGTGACCGATTTGGCCTCTGGCCATTGCACTGCACCCTTCGGTCCAACCGAGTTGTGCAAATCGGTGTGACCGAAATGTAATTTCTGTGAAACCCTAGTGTTATCGGCAGGACCGAAACCCACTTCGGTCAGACCGAAAGTGGTGTGTAAAGCTTCTGTTTAACACTTCGGATTCACCGAAACTCAAAACTCGGTTTGACCGAAATGTCTTCTGTGAAAACTTAAAACTAGAATTTGAACTCATTTTTTTTGCAAAAACTTCTGCAGTTTGTGATAACTCTTCTTCTCTGCCTATACCTCATCTATTCACAGGTTGTCAGCCATGTCAGATGCCAGTGACAGCCAGAACAGGTCAGAGTCACCTATTGCAGACATTCCTGAGGCAGATACTAGTCCTGAGACTAGTAGCCCATTTGATGATGGTGAGAGGAGTACACCAAGTGGCATGCCTCCTGCAGCCACCAGAGCAAGAAAGGAGAAGAATTCCGATGATGAGGATTCTGACTTCGTTGTTGAGGAAGAGGTAACCTCAAAGCCTAAGAGGAAGGTTGTTGCCAAAGAGCAACAAGGTCAGCAGTCTAAGAAGGGCACCAGCAAAGTCAAGCAATCAACTGTTGCCAAGAAGCTGAATTTGGGAGAGCCAGCTGCAAGCAAAGTGAAGAAAACCTCCAAGAGGAAGAGGGTAGTGTATACTGATTCTCATGCAGATGCAGCAGTCGAGGATGAAGAAGAAGAAGCACCCTAGCCTGCTCCTCAGAAGAAGAAGCTCATGGGTGATGCCATTAAGACCGGAGCCACTTCAAAGCCCAAGAAATCTGCTCAAGCTAAGGCAGCTCCAGCAAAGCCTGTTGCCAAGCCCAAGAGGACTACGAGAAACATTCCAGCATCTGAGAAGAACAAGGATGATGTGCCACCAGCTGAGTCTGATGAGGAAGGACAAGTGTTGCTGAAACTCTGTCCAAAACTGCCACTTCACAATGATGCTCATCCTCAAGCTGAGGATATGAAGGCAAGGAAAGATAGAGGTCTCAGGCTATGGAGACAAGCTGACCCATATGCCGTGAGGAGAAGAACTGCTGTAGACCCCAGATTTCACACCAGAGAGCAGCAGGACTTCTATGAGACTGTGCTGATGGACAAGAAGCCCATAGTCGCAGACACCAGATATGTTGACTGGGAATACATTGACAGCGAAGAGCACAGAGATTTCTTTCCACATGTGCATGAAAGCTTCACTGCATGTGGAGTTGCAGAGTTTGTGGGTCAGAAGTTGACCAGTTGGAACGATGAGATGATTATGCAATTCTATGCCACAGCTCACTTCTATCCTGATGTGAAGATCACCTGGATGACTGAAGGTCAAAGGTTCTCTTCTTCTGTTGAAGAATGGGCAGAAATTCTGAATGCTCCAGTGCAGCGAGAAGATGATATTGATGTCTATGTGATTCCAAAGAAGAATCATGATTCCATGAAGAACATGTACAAGGAGATCCCAGCAGCAGATTTGGAAGTATGGAAGCTCGGCTCAGTCTGCTATCTCCAGGCAGGTTTACCTACCACTAATACTATTCTGAGGCATACCTTGATGCCCAAGTCTGGAGATCATCGCATGATCAGAGGATATTCTATCAACATGCTGCATATACTTGATGAGAAGGCACCTTTCAAGGTGATGGACTTAATGGTAGAGACCATTAAGAGGACTGCAGCTGACCAGAAAAGGTCATGTGGATTTGCCCCACAGATTCAGATGCTTATCAATGCCAAGTTTGGCACGGGCAAATTCTTGTTGGATAGGAAACACTTACCCCTGCAGCCAGAGCATGAAGACAATGTTGTTGTGATGGACGAGGAGGATCCAACATCTGTTGAAGGTCAAGCCAAGATAGAAGCTGCTAGGAAAGCCAAAGCTGACAAAGAAGCAGCAGCAGCAGCAGCTAAACCAAAGAGTTTCGGAGAGCAGATTCTTGAAGCTACCCAAAGGATTGAACAACGCCTGGCTAGCATTGAACAGTCTCAGGAGAGCTTAGAGAGGATTGTTGACGAGAAGATCCACGCTCTGGACGTGAAGCTGACTGAAATTCAAGTGACCGTCAACAAGCTTGAGGCAGACATGGAGGAAGCAAAGTAGGACAAGGCAGAGCTTGTGCAGGATGACTTAGTCCAGGACTCTCATCGACAGACTGCTCCGGTTCCCAGAGGATCCCGATCAGCTGCTATTCCAGTGACTGACACCAGGACTACAACTTCAGCACCTCCTACAGCTCCAGCAGTTACTCCAGCTACAGCTCCAGTGTCCACTCCTCCAGCACAGACATCAGCTGAAGTCTTCGCCGATGCCGTCATATCTACTCCGACATCAAACCAGACGGGAGCCGCCAGCAGAGTCCCCAGTGACGTTTAGCTCTATGCTTTTTCGAACTTTTTGGTAACTTGTTGCCAAAGGGGGAGAAATTGTATAGATCATAGGGCTTCGAGAGAGAGAGTGTTGTTATCTTTGCGCTTTTGCTCTTTCGTTCTTTTGCGGTCTCTTTGAGATACTTTTGGTTTTCGAGACTTTCTGTGTGCTTGATACTACGTTTGATGCTACCTTAATGAGTGCTTGGTCATACTATGCTTTAATGTGTGCTTAATGCTTATCATATGCTATTCCTATCTTGTATGACTATCTACTCATGTCTTGGTGATTGGGTGCATGCTATTCATTCTTATCATTTTGTGCGCTCCACCAAGATGTATGTGACATGGAAGAGTGACCCATGATCCTAATCGATTGTGCATTTGCATTCAAACGAAAATCTTAAATAATGCACAAATTTAGGGGGAGCTCTTGCTTATCACATACTTCTCAAAGCGACGATATTATTCATTGATTATATCTCTTGTCGAAGCTTTGATCTATATGTTGTCATCAATTACCAAAAGGGGGAGATTGAAAGTGCAACTAATCCCCGGGTGGTTTTGGCAATTAATAACAACATATATATCATTGAACTAATAGTTACTTGAGAATCATTTCAGAGAAGTTCAGTGATATGGGTACGGCAATGACTGAAGAAGTGGACCCCTCAAAATGCTAAGGCAAGCATTGGCAAAAGCTCAAGACTCCATTTTTGGTTTAGTGATCCAAGATCACATTGAGTCCATAGGAAAAGCCAATACTATTAAAAGGGGATGAGGTTATGTTGATGATCTGGTTGCTCAAGTGCTTAGTGATATATCTCCTTAAACTATCAGCAACCTTCACTACAAATACACTCATAAGTAATCTCGGTCCAACCGATATTCCAAACTCAGACTAACCGAGATGAACCACCTCAGCCATAAGCCAAACCCTAGAAAAATCGGATATTCCGAGTTTGAAATCGGTTTCACCGAAACATGGGCTGCCAAGCTTCTGTAACCTTCTGTCATCATATCGGTGTCACCGAGATGATGAAGTCGGTCCCACCGAAACTGGCAAGCTCCTGTCTTTGCTCAAATCGGACTAACCGAGATGGTATTTTCGGTCCCACCGAAAACCCCAACGTTAACATTATTTGAACTTTCAGTCTCACCGAGTTGTCCACTTCGGTCCCACCGAGATTGCTCAAATATGTGTGTAACGGTTGGATTTTGTGTGGAGGCTATATATACCCCTCCACCCCCTCTTCATTCGTGGAGAGAGCCATCAGAAAGAACTACCACTCCTACCTTACATTTCTGAGAAGAGAACTACCTATCCTTGTGTTGAGATCAAGTTGCTCCACTCCCACCATATGAAACTTGATCTCTAACCTTCCCAAGTTGCTTTCCACTCAATCCTTTCTTCCACCACAGCCAAATCAGTGAGGAGAGTTGAGTGTTGGGGAGATTATCATTTGAAGCACAAGAGCAAGGAGTTCATCATCATCTACAACATCTATTACCTTTTGGAGGGTGGTGCCTCCTAGATTGGTTAGGTGTCGCTTGGGAGCCTCCGTCATCGAGATGTGGAGTTGAACCAAGAAGTTTGTAAGGGCAAGGAGATCGCCTACTTCGTGAAGATCTACCCCGAGTAAGGCTAGCCCTCCGTGGGCGTAGGCCATGATGGAATAGACAAGGTTGCTTCTTCGTGGACCCTTCGTGGGTGGAGCCCTCCGTGGACTCGCGCAGCCGTTACCCTCCGTGGGTTGAAGTCTCCATCAACGTGGATGTACGATAGCACCACCTATCGGAACCACGGGAAAAATCACCGCGTCTCCAAATTGCGTTTGCTCTTCTCCACCTCTCTTTACTACATGTGCAATTTACTTTCCGCTGCCTATACTCTAGAATTGCATGTGTAGGGTGATGCATGACTTGATCATAATTGTGAATCTACCAAAAACTGTTCTTTGTCAAAAGGCAGAATTTTTATATTTACAAGTAGTCTAATCACCCCCCCCTCTAGACATACTTTCGATCCTACAGTGTGTCCGTGTGTCGAAGAGTGACGCGGTGGCCTTGGAGAGGCGACACAAGGGCGCGGTCGGCGTATAAGGATGTGGAGGAGGGCGGGTGCGGCGTTGATGTGGGGAGCCGACGACGACACATGGTCTATACATCGAGGAGGTGGAAGTGGGACGAAGAAAAGCCAACGATCGATCATGCACGCGTGATATGTGAGAAACCTATGTTTCCGCTCAGCCTGGTTGCGAGCCCTTTTTTGCATCCTTCGGGCCAGGCCCGGTTAGGCATGCAGGGTACCATACGCCCAATATTTGCATGGTGGGTGTGAACCAGATGCGATACAGGAAACCAAACACGCCCTATGTCTCACTTCACACAAGATAAAGGGAAGCCTCACATGAAGGGAGCCATGCAATGGGCCGGCCAAGGCGCACATGAGGCCACAACCTCATTTTTAATATAATTTTCAAGTTTTCTTTTATGTTTTTTGCTTTGTATTTTACTTTTGCTTATGCTTCCACATTTTTAAATAACTATATTACAAAAAATAACTTTATATCAATGCATATATGGAAAAGTGTTAACAAAGCATTTCAAGATGATAAATGTCTATAGAGAAAATCTTTCTCATGTATACAAAAAATACAATGTGTGTGGAAATATTTGATCATATATTTAAAAAAATACTTAAGTATATTGAAAAATATAAAACAAGTAATTTTAAACTATTAATCAAGCATTTAGTTTTTTAAATGCGTATAGAAAAAAGTTGACTATGTATGCAAAAATTCCTAATATTGTAATTGAAAAAAAGAATTAATCATGTATTTGAATGATGTTAAATGTGTATAGAGAAAATGTTGATCACGTCTTAAAAATTGTTGATCTTGTATTTGAAGCTTTTGGTACTGTTAAAAAGTGTATACAAAATATGTTGACCATGTAATTAAAAATCTTAATCTTATATTTAAAAAATGGTCATCACGCATTTGAACAATATAAAAAATGTGTATGAAAAAATATTGACTGTGCATTCAAAACATGTTAAACTTGTATTTGAATAGTGTAAAATGTGTATTGAAACATATTATTGATGTATATGCAAAATCGAGAATGAAAACCAAAAGAAACATGAAAATCAATCAAAATAAAAAAATAAAAAAGGAAACCAATGAAAAAAGGAAAATAAAAAAGAAACCGAAGAAACCAGGGCAAATGAATGCAAATCAATGAACATAGATAAAGAAACAAAGAAAACCATTGAGAACCAAGAAAGAAACAAAAAAAACTAAATAAAAAAAGAAAATTAGAAGAAAAAACACTTTAACGACGAACCTAAAAAACCCGTAGAAGAAATTAAAAAACTAAACAACAACCTAATCAGAAAAAACCGAACGAAGACATCAGCGAACAGACCCACGAACGATCGATTAACAAGCTATTGTGAAGGCACATACCTGCGCGTGTTGGAAGAAAGCTTCTGCGAGACTGATGCTAGTCTCGCTACAAGCGAGACATAGCCTTCACGCTATGAGCCAGCCTAGTAGGACGTGGCTCGTCCTCCTACGCCATACCAATTTTTTATTTATAATTTATATTAAATGCATATATTCAAAAACTTATATTTAGTAAATTATATTCAAACAAGAATTTGGAAAAAATACAGTATGAAATTGTGTTAGCACAGATTTAAAAAGTGCTGGGAAATTTTATAAAATGTTGTTAATTTTGAAAAAAAATGTTGTATACAAAGGTAAAAAAATGTCTGTGTAGGTTAAAAAGGTGTCATGAAATTTTAAAGAAATATCTGCATGTTCACAAAAATCAGTGTAATTTTCAAAAATGTTTATACAATGTAGAAACAAATCTTGCATAGTTTAAATTTTTGTCATTTAAAAATTGTACAACATGTATTTGAAAAAAATTAACACATGTTCAAAAAATAGTTAAAACTTTTCATTTCAGAAAATGTAGTTCATGTACTTGTAAAATGCCCATCGTGTTTCTGAAAATGTTTCACGTGTGGTGTAAAAATAGACATTGTGTATTCATAGAAAAGTAGATATGTGTGGGGGGAAGGAGGACTGATAAAAACCAACAAAGCAACAGAAGGGAAAGAAACCAAAGAAGAAGAAAAAGAACAAAGAAAATCGAAGTATAACGAAGAAAGAAAGAAAACCAAGTAAGAGTGAAGAAAGGAAGAGAAGACCCCGAGGAAAATCAGTGGACGAACAACAGTAAAAATAAAAATAAAACAGAGAAAGAAGAAAACTGGAGCAGAGAGCGACAACGATGCAACCACGCTAACGAGCTAGCCCGCTAGACTTCGCACGTAGGTGATCCCGATAAGGGCGACATATAGGCCTAGCGTAGAAAAAAAACAAGTAGCATAGTGGCACTATAGTATTAAATTCCAAAAAAAGGCGTGTGACGCCTGACTATCGAGTGTGCCCTACTAGCCAATAGACATTATGAGCAACTATAAGTACATAGCGGCGCAAATGTTCAAGGGCATCTCCAACACACATATTAAAACCCTCCACATCAGTTCGGGGCCGTGCGGTTTGAATGTATTTTTCAATCCAACGGAGTTCCACATCCATCCGTGGATCGGTCCGGACGTCCTTTTTCCCACAAACCAGGGGAGGGAGGGAGGGCTTTGCGCTATTCCGGCCCGCTTCCACAAACGCGTCTCACATTCCATGCCCACACGGATTCCTCTTCTTCCGTGCTTTCCCCCTTTCTCACCCGAAGCGGTCAGCGCCGCTCTAGAGCATCAGAGTCACATTCTTGTCGTCCCAGAGCGGACGCGGCCTCTCACTGGAAGCCGACATTGAAGCGATACACCAGCCGAGAGCGCCGCCGGCGCCGCTTCCTGGTGCACGTGTTCATCCATTCAAACGACATTAGTATGTCTGCCTCCCTCAATTAAACATGTGCGGCTGTCAAGGAACCTATTTCACCACCCACATGTGAACATCACCCGTCCGCCCGTCTGCCGGCCACCATTAAAAACCTCGCCGCTTAGCCTGGCACCCACCGGCTATTTAATTTCTAGCCCAAAAATAGCCACATCACACCTCCTCTACTCCTTATCTCCTCTATGCACTACACCCACCATGGTCTCGAGCTTGGAAGCCCTATAGGAGAGCTTCTCGGACAAATAGAAGAAGGAGATCACCGGCATTGTGGTCGGCTGGCAGACCCATAGACCGACAAGCTCTTCAGAGGTCAGTGTTGCGGACGAGCCAATGGAAGAGGCAACCGAAGATGAGCTGGCGCTACCATCGTAATTGTTCCATGTCAGCATCACCATGGGTGAGGTGCGGGCAGACTGCACTGAGATGGTGTTGGAAGAGCGGGAAGGCTCGTTCTGGCAGGCGTAGGCTGACCAAAGGTATAACCACTGCCTCCTTATTAAGCGTCGGCTCACGAAGGAGCAAATTGCCGGTACGTGGCACGTGGAGGAGCAAATTGCCGACACAAGCATCCTGGTGGACTTGGACAAGCAGAAGGCGCTCTCCTGTCTTACGGCACCGCCCACGAAATCCGTCGTGCGTGATGGCGGCTCTGCGCCCCGCGGGAGGAGAAAGAAGCAGTGTTTGTGAAGATCGACGCGGTGGCGGAGGAATTTGATGATGACACCAAGGACGTCGCCCGCTCCACGTCGGCCGTGCCCCGTCGTCACGACGATGAGGCCGACACATCCATGGTCGTCGCCAGTGGCGACAAAGATTATAACATGGGTGGTGTGGGGACCCCGACTCATAAGTCGAGATCACCGAATGCACGTGTACAGTGATCCCAGAGATCAATGCTCACTGAACACACTGAAGCTGAATAACAAGAGTCTTACATCCATACATACCGTATTACACAAGTAGGACCATTATGGTCAAGTCTTGAGTATAAATCATCGCAGCGGAAATCTTCGTCGACAACTTGGAACCATTGTTGGAAATATGCCCTAGAGGCAATAATAAAATGGTCATTATTATATTTCCTTGTTCATGATAATTGTCTGTTATTCATGCTTGAATTGTATTGTGTGGAAACAGCGATACATGTGTGAATACATAGACCACAACGTGTCCTTGGTAAGCCTCTAGTTACTGGCTCATTGATCAACAGATGGTCACGGTTTCCTGGCCATAGACATTGGATGTCATTGATAACGGGATCACATCATTAGGAGAATGATGTGATGGACAAGACCCAATTCTAAGCCTTGCACAAGATCGTCTAGTTCGTAATGCTAAAGCTTTTCCAATGTCAAGTATCTTTTCCTTAGACCATGAGGCTGTGCAACTCCCGGATACCGTAGAAATACTTTGGGTGTGCCAGACGTCACAACGTAACTGGGTGGCTATAAAGGTACGCAACGGGTATCTCTGAAAGTGTCTGTTAAGTTGGCACGAGCCGAGACTGGGATTTGTCACTCCGTATGACGGAGAGGTATCTCTGGGCCCACTCGGTAAGACATCATCATAATGAGCTCAATGTGACTAAGGAGTTAGTCACGTGATGATGTATTACGGAACGAGTAAAGAGACTTGCCATGACGAGATTGAACAAGGTATCGGTATACTGACGATCGAATCTCGGGCAAGTGTTGTACCGATAGACAAAGGGAATAGCATACGGGATTAAGTGAATCCTTGACATCGTGGTTCATCCGATGAGATCATCGAGGAACACGTGGGAACCAACATGGGTATCTAGATCCCGCTGTTGGTTATTGACCGGAGAGTCGTCTCGGTCATGTCTACGTGTCTCCCGAACCCGTAGGGTCTACACACTTAAGGTTCGGTGACACTAGGGTTGTAGAGATATATGCACACGGTAACCTGAATGTTGTTCGGAGTTCCGGATGAGATCTCGGACGTCACTAGGAGTTTCCAAATGGTCCAGAGGTAAAGAATGATATATAGGAAGTCCAGTTTCGGCCATCGGGAGAGTTTCGGGGGTCACCGGTAGTGTACCGGGACCACCGGAAGGGTCCCGGGGGTCCACCGGGTGGGGCCACCCATCCCGGAGGACCCCATGGGCCGTAGGGGGAGGGGCACCAGCCCTTAGTGGGCTGGTGCACCCCCTTGGGCCTCCCCCTGCGCCTAGGGTTGAAACCCTAGGGGTGGGGGCGCCCCCTAGGCTTGGGGGGCAAGCCACCCCCTTGGCCGGCGCCCCCCTAGGAGATCCAATCTCCTAGGGCCGGCTCCCCCCTGGCCCCTATATATAGTGGGGGGAGAGGGCAGCCGCACATCATCCCCTTGGCGCCCCCCCCCCCCCCCCCCCCCCCCCCCCCCCCCCCCCCCCCCCCCCCCCCCCCCCCCCGTTACACCTCTCCCTCCTCCCGCACGGTCTTGGCGAAGCCCTGCAGCTTTTTCCGTTGCATCCACCACCACGCCGTCGTGCTGCTGGATCTCCATCTACCTCTCCTCCCCCCTTGCTGGATCAAGAAGGAGGAGACGTCGCTGTACCGTACGTGTGTTGAAAGCAGAGGTGCCATCCGTTCGGCACTGGGATCATCGGTGATGAGGATCACGACGAGTACGACTCCATCATCCACGTTCCTTCGAACGCTTCCGCTCGCGATCTACAAAGGGTATGTAGATGCACTCCTTTATGCTCGTTGCTAGATGACTCCTTAGATTGATCTTGGTGAAGCGTAGGAATTTTTTTGAATTCTGCTACTTCCCCAATAGTGGCATCAGAGATAGGTCTTTGCGTAGCATCTTGCGCGAGTAGAACACAAACAAGTTGTGGGCGTTGATTTTGTTCAATTCTGTTGCCGCTACTAGTCCAATCTTGATTCGGAGGCATCATGGGATGAAGTGGCCCGGACCGACCTTACACGTACGCTTACGTGAGACAGGTTCCACCGACTGACATGCACTAGTTGCATAAGGTGGCTAGCGGGTGTCTGTCTCTCCCACTTTAGTCAGATCGGATTCGATGAAAAGGGTCCTTATGAAGGGTAAATAGAAATTGACATATCACGTTGTGGTTTTGGCGTAGGTAAGAAACGTTCTTGCTAGAAACCTATAGAAACCACGTAAAAACTTACAACAACAATTAGAGGACGTCTAACTTGTTCTTGCAGCATGTGCTATGTGATGTGATATGGCCAAGAAGATGTGATGAATGATATATGTGATGTATGAGATTGATCATGTTCTTGTAATAGGGAATGACGACTTGCATGTCGATGAGAATGACAACCGGCAGGAGCCATAGGAGTTGTCTTATTTATTGTATGACCTGCGTGTCACTGAATAACGCCATGTAATTACTTCACTTTATTGCTAAACGTTAGCCATAGTAGTAGAAGTAATGTTTGGCGAGACGACTTCATGAAGACACAATGATGGAGATCATGGTGTCATGCCGGTGACAAAGATGATCATGGTGCCCCGAAGATGAAGATCAAAGGAGCAAAATGATATTGGCCATATCATGTCACTTCATTTGATTGCATGTGATGTTTATCATGTTTATGCATCTTATTTGCTTAGAACGACGGTAGTAAATAAGATGATCTCTCACTAAAATTTCAAGAATTGTGTTCCCCCTAACCGTGCACCGTTGCTAAGGATCGTTGTTCCGAAGCACCACGTGATGATCGGGTGTGATAGGCTCTAACGTTCGCATACAACGGGTGTAAGCTAGATTTACACACGCAATACACTTAAGGTTCACTTGACGAGCCTAGCATGTATAGACATGGCCTCGGAACACGGAAGACTGAAAGGTCGAACATGAGTCGTATAGAAGATACGATCAACATGAAGATGTTCACCGTTGATGACTAGTCCGTCTCACGTGATGATCGGACACGGGCTAGTCGATTCGGATCATGTATCACTTAGATGACTAGAGAGATGTCAATCTGAGTGGGAGTTCATTAAACTTGATTAGATGAACTTAATTGTCATGAACTTAGTCTAAATTCTTTACAACATGTCTTGTAGATCAAATGGCCCACGCTCATGTTGCCCTCAACTTCAACGCGTTCCTAGAGAAAACCAAGCTGAAAGACGATGGTAGCAACTATACGGATTGGGTCCGTAACCTCAGGATTATCCTCATAGCTGCCAAGAGATCATATGTCCTCGAAGCACCGCTAGGTGATGTAACATCCCAAATTTTCAATTTGGAATGTTATACATTAGATCATTATGCATATCAAATTTTCTTGCTTTTGGTGATCCAAGAAAATCCTAAGCAACTCAAGGACCCTCGGAGAGAGTTGGGGATTTCAATATTTTCATATTTGAGGTTCCTCAAATTTTGAAAATAGGATCATTTGATTTTATCTATTTATCCTCAAGTATTTCTATCATAAATATACGAGAGAGGGAGTAAAATGACTCTCCCAAAAATAAAGAAATACGAAGGATTTTAATAGAAAAATCAAACAAGTTTTATTTGGAGTTTATTTGGATTTTATTTGAATTAGGAAAAATTGCATGTTTTCAAAAATGCATTTTAGTGCCAAGAAAATGTTCATCTTGTTCTAAATATTCCATTTAGACGGTGAAAATTAGTTTTGGCAATTTTTAGATTTTATTTTATTTTCTAGATTTCTTTTTCTTAGCGCCGGTGTTAATTAGAAAAAAAATAGGGGACCCAACCCGACTGGGCCGAAGCCCAGCCGAGCCAGGCCCAACCGCCCCGTCCCGCACCACCTTACCCAGCGATGGCCGAAGCCGAGCCGGACTCCGCCGTCGTCGTGGTTGCCCCCTCCCCCAAGCCTTCCACCCCTCCCCCCTATATAAATGCAGCCCCCCTCTTCCTCCACCGCACCCCGCCGCCGCACCATGCCATCGCATCCCATCGCCGCAGCCGCCGCAAGCCGCCGCTGCCGCGAGCCCGCGACGCCGCCGCCACCGCGAGCCCGCGACACCGCCGCCGCCACCGCTGCCCACCGCCACCACCGCAGCAGCCCCGCCGCCCGCCGTCGCCGCAAGCCACCGCCGCCGGCTGTTTCCGACGAGGTACCGCTGCCCGGTTTTCCTTTAGAAGACCGTTGGTTTTTTTTCTCTTTAAGAACCCTAGTCGTTTTTTTAGATCAGTTTTATTAGATCGGTTTTCTGTTTTTATTCTTTGGATTAGTTAAGTAGTAAACGTTCACCCGTTCGTTCGTTCTAACGAACAAATTCGTCGTTTAGTCTCAGCTGACGAACGCCCGTTCGTTAAGCTGTTTTAGTTTTCTTTTTCGCAGTTATTTTCTGATCGCGATCGCTGATCCGATCTCTGTTTTAGTTTATCTTTTCGCTCGTTTATCGGAATCAGGCGATTCAAGCGCCTGGAGTTTCATCTCCAAATTCTCTTTCCGTTTAACCTAGTCACTCAAGCGTTTGCCTTTGCTAAATTTGGACTTAGGTCCAGATTGGTTCGGTAGTTGTTTTTCTTTCGCCGTTTGTCTTTCGTTGCTTTTCTTTTGTCGTTTCTTTTGCAAACCGGAGTTCTTAAGTTGAACCTTCTGGTTAGATCTTTTATTTGAGTTTTACCCGTGCATTAGTTAAATACTTATTGTGTGCTTGTTGGTTTACGATAGAGTATCCGGAGTGCGCCGCTTGCTACTTTGAATCTCTAGGTTTTGCGGATCATCAGCAAGGCAAGTAACACTTTGATCGTACTTTCCAATTACCCAATTTTCATTGCATTTGTCAAACCCTCACACATTGCATGAGTAGGATCAATTAATTTGTGGGACTGGGAAGTAGATTGAGGTAGTACCTATTATCTGCATTACATTCAAACCTTTGGGAGTTAATTCTACGTTTGCTGTTAGGACATGCTATGCTCGTAGACGTGGATTGGGTGAGTGTATCCATGACAGATGTGAGTTTGTTAATTAATGGTTCAACTTAAGGTGGCAACATTAACACACATCTGGGTGGATTGAGGCACCTGGGTATTCCAGTGATTGCCTGTTTTTTTATGGACCGCCACCCAGGCTCAAAGGGATCATGAGATTATTCATACTAGAAACTTCCATGTGCAGCCACAATGCTATTATGGGCTCTAGCATAGTTGACTAAGTTGTGTGAACTCTTACAGTGGTGGACTAGCAGATGTAGGGGATGTAGGTTGGTACGGTCCACCCGTTTGTAAGGTGCGAGTACTTCCGAAAGACTGTGTCTCGGTCATCCGTTTCTCAAACACCATGCAGTGCGAGAAACCAAATGGAGGCGATCGAGTCTTGTGGGGAAAAGTGCACAAACCTCTGCAGAGTGTACAAACTGATCATGATTAGCCGTGTCCCCGGTTATGGACGTCTTGAGTATCTAGTACTTGGATATCATGTGAATCTCATCATGTTACTCTAATTTAATATTGTTGGGTTTAATGATGAACTTTAATTGGGGTTGAGAGGATGTCTATCTTCTCAATGATGTTTCAACTACCATGATAGTTAAATAAAATCTATTCCTTTGAAGTAGGGAAAAATTGGCTTTACGCAAAAACTATAACCATAGAGCTTTCCACCAGCCATATTGCATATAGTATAGCTTTACTTTCATTGCTCTCTTGTGTTACTTTGCCAGCATATTCCATGTGCTGACCCGTTTTCGGGCTGCAACGTTCATGTTGTAGACTTTTCAGACGACGAGTAAGGTGCCTTATAGGTCGTGGTTATATACTCAGTGATGCTGTTGGAGTTGATGGACTCACTTATCTTCCAAGCCTTCTGCTGTTATCGTGTTAGATGGCCTTAAGCCCTTTTTATTGTAATAAGTTCATCTTTGGAACTATCGATGTAATAAGTGTGTGATTGCTACTCTGTTATAAATCCTTCAAGTACTGTGTGTGTCAGCATTACTGATCCAGGGATGACACTGATGCACAGAGATCAGACTGTTTGAGGTCTGGTCGCTACAAGATGGTATCAGAGCACATGCTGACTGTAGGACACGACCACTAAGCTAAAGCCCTAGAGCACTATTCACTCTTCTCTTTTCTGACTCCTCATCTTTTCTACTCTTTTAAGATGGTGGATGCAAAGAAAAAGTTCACTCAACCGGATGACGATACACCATTTGGACGACACCTGAAGGAAGTCATCAGATATCTAAACATTAGACTACCAAGTTTCACCGGAACCTACAATGCCACTCTACCTGAGGAGGAGCATTGGTTGATTCAAGCTCAAGTTCCAGGAAGGACGTTCAAGCCCGTCACCGCACTCATAGCATTTTCCTTTAATGCGCCTACATGGAGCCTAGGCAAGAGCATGGCAGGCCACATCACTATGGGAAGGATTGGAGAAGTTTACAAGCAGGAGCTAAAGGACACCAGCTACCAGATTTGTGAACGCGGAGATGAGAATTGGGATATGATCAGCACCCGGAAGGATAGATCCATTGCAGCCTTCATCCAGGAGTTGAACCATCACATTCGTCGCCAGGAGCACCAGATGTGTGCAGGGATGATAGATTTGAAGAAAGCCCTAAATAGGAATTTGGAGCTAGAGGAAGAACTCAAGTCTACACGCGACGGATACGAGGAGGAGATGCTAATACTTGTGGAGAAGAAGGATGACTTGACACGGAAGTTAGGGATACTCATGGGAGAAGAAGACGAGGAAGAAGAACCCAAGGAGATTCCACCGGAAGACTACATCATCACTGACGACACGGATTCGGAACCTGATGATAGCAAAGACGAAGACTATGAAGATGAAGCTGGAGCAGATATCATGGAATCCTCTGTCGATCAAATTTTCTAGAAGACCTTCCTATGACTAGTAGTTTTTCCCATTTAGTAGACTTAGAACACTTTTGTAACGATTAGATCCGTGTAAGCCCTTGTTTGAAATTGATTTTGGTGTGATGAATTGTGTGTTTGCCTCATGTGCATATGGGTAGTGATTTTTCCCTTAGACCTCCATTCTGTTCTAATCTCTTCCCTCTACACCCATCAGATGCCTCCAAGACGTGAGCTCGGATTTGAGTTTCCGCTTGAGCTCACCTAGTTGATCCAGCAGCAGAACACCTTGATGCAACTTCTTGTCCAGAACACTCAGAACAACCAGAACAACAACAACAACCCTCCACCACCACCACCCGTGGAGAACCTGACACGTTTCTTAAGGTTGCAACCACCAGTGTTTGCTAGCAGCATTGAACCAATAGTCGCTGACGACTGGCTGCGCAAGATTGGAAGGGATTTGACCACTGCCAACTGCTCAGATGCTGAGAAGGTGCGTTTTGCCGCACACCAGTTGTCTGGACCAGCCGCAGCATGGTGGGAGAATTACACAGCCACTTATCCCATAGCCAATGTGACTTGGGATCAGTTTTAGCAAGCTTTTCGTACCGCCCATGTCTCAACTGGAGCTATGAGTATGAAGAAGCAGGAGTTTCGCAATTTGCGCCAAGGCAACCGTACTGTGGCCCAGTACGTGGATGAGTTTAGTACCCTATCTCGTTATGCCCCAGATGATGTGGCCACAGATGCCGCTAAGCAGGAGAGATTCATGGAAGGGCTGAATGATGAGATGAGTGTACAATTGATGGGGCAACTTTTAATAACTACCAAGAGCTGGTTGATCGCGCCCTAATGATTGAAAGGAAGCATCAACAAATTGAAAGTCGCAAGAGGAAGTATGGGCAAGGAAAGTATAATTCTGGAGCACATCAGAAGCCTCGTTTTACCCCTAAAACGGTAGGACAGTTTCAACATACCCATGGAGGAGGTAGCTCGCACAATCATAATGGCCCTAAGAATGGAAATGGGAATGGAGCAAATGGTAACCAGAGCCGCCCTACCCCGTCCACACCCACCAAGAAGAATTTCAGCCATGTCACATGTTACAAGTGCAAGAAGAATGGACATTATGCCAATGACTGCCCAGAAGCTAAGAATGGGAACGGCAATGGAAGCGCCGCGAAGAAGCCCAACCCCTTCAATAAAGGACAAGTGAATCACGTTAGCGTGGAGGAGGTTGAAGCTCAGCCAGATGCAGTAATAGGTAAGTTTTTAGTTAAGTCCTTTACTGCACTCGTTCTTTTCGATACTGGTGCATCGCATTCATACATTTCAAGGGGATTTGTGGATAAGTATAAACTGCCAACCCAAGCCCTTAGGTCGCCCATGTTAGTAACCTCACCAGGAGCTGAGTATATGGCTAAGTTATGGTGTGATCAGTTGCCATTAAGGATTGGTAACTACATTTTCCCTTCGGACCTAATAGTATTGGAATCTCAAGGATTGGATGTGATATTAGGCATGGATTGGTTATCTAAGTATGAAGGGAATATTGAATGCGCCAGTAAGTCCATTTTGCTTACTACGCCAGAAGGAAGAAGGATCAAGTATGTATCCCGGCATGAGCCAAAGAGGAACATATTAAATTCCTTATCAGGAGTTGTTCAGGAGGAAGTACCAGTGGTGAAAGATTTCCCTGACGTGTTTCCAGAAGAACTGCCAGGAATACCACCTGACAGGGATATAAAGTTTTTGATTGAGCTTTTGCCAGGCACAGGGCCAATATCTAAGAGACCATATAGGATGCCCGCAAAGGATTTGGAGGAAATTAAGAAACAAATTAAGGAGTTACTAGATAAAGGATTCATACGCCCAAGTTCTTCGCCTTGGGGTTCGCCAGTACTTCTAGTGGAGAAGAAGGATGGATCGTTAAGAATGGTTGTTGATTACCGAGGACTAAATGAAGTAACAATCAAGAACAAGTACCCACTGCCGATGATCAATGATCTGTTCGATAGATTGCAAGGAGCTAAGGTATTCTCTAAGATCGATCTGCGATCAGGGTACCACCAATTGAAGATCCGAGAGCAGGATATACCTAAGACGACCTTTACCACCAGGTATGGGTTGTATGAGTATACCGTTATGTCTTTTGGTCTGACTAACGCACCAGCATACTTTATGAACCTGTTGAACAAAGTGTTTATGGAGTATTTGGATAAGTTCGTCGTGGTGTTCATAGATGATATATTGATATTCTCAAGGGATGAAGAGGAGCATGCAGAGCATTTGCGTTTGGTATTGGAGAAGCTCAGAGAACATCAGTTATATGCCAAGTTTAGCAAGTGTGAGTTTTGGTTGAAGGAAGTCGGATTTCTTGGACACGTTATATCCGGAGAAGGAATAGCAATAGATTCCGCCAAGGTGGACACTATGACAAATTGGGAAGCACCGACAACAGTTGGAGAGATCCGGAGTTTTCTTGGACTTGCTGGATGCTACCGGAGATTTATTGAGAATTTCTCGAGGATTGCAAAGCCAATGACGGAGTTATTAAAGAAGGACACCAAGTTCAGTTGGACCGAAAAATGTGAGGCCAGTTTCCAGGAATTAAAGAAACGTTTGGTCTCATCACCTGTGTTGATTCTGCCATATCAACATAAGGATTATGAGGTGTACTGCGACGCTTCACGTCGAGGACTTGGAGCAGTTCTTATGCAGGAAGGAAGAGTGGTTTCGTATGCTTCACGACAACTGAAACCTCATGAGCTGAACTATGCCACTCATGATTTGGAGTTAGCAGTCGTAGTGCATGCATTGAAGATGTGGAGACATTTTCTCATTGGAAACCATTGTGAAGTATATACGGATCACAAGAGTTTGAAGTATATATTCACTCAGAAGGAGTTGAATCTCATGCAAAGGAGATGGCTAGAACTCATTAAGGACTATGACATGAGATTGCATTATCATCCCGGAAAGGCTAACGTAGTAGCGGATGCACTAAGCCGCAAGAGCCATATCAATACCCTAATGACGGAAGAGTTTCCAAAGGAGTTAGCCGAGGACTTACGAGAACTGCGTTTGGAGATAGTTCCGAGAGGCTACGTAGCAACGCTAGAGATCCAGTCTACCCTGATGGATAAAATCAGAGAAGCTTAGAAAACTGACAAAGAGGTTGCCTCTATAAAGGAGAGGATGAGCGAAGGAAAAGCTAAAGGATTTCGTGAGGATGAACACGACACCTTATGGTTTGAGGACCGCATTTATGTGCCTAATGACCCGGAGATCAGGAAGTTGATTCTACAGGAGGCCCATGATTCACCATACTCGATTGACCCAGGAAATACTAAGATGTATTTGGATTTGAAGGATATTTTCTGGTGGACCGGTATGAAGAAAGATATTGCGGAGTATGTAGCAGTTTGTGATGTATGTCAGAGAGTGAAGGCAGAACATCAGAAGCCGACATCATTGTTACAACCATTGCCAATACCCGAATGGAAGTGGGATAAACTAGGTATGGATTTTATTACGGGATTACCCAGAACTCGTTCTGGCTATGACTCAATTTGGGTCGTAGTCGATCGTTTAACAAAGGTAGCTCATTTCATCCCCGTAAAGACTACTTATACCAGTGCAAAGTTGGCAAAGATATACATGACCAGAATTGTATGTCTGCATGGAGTTCCGAGGAGCATCGTATCAGATAGAGGAACCCATTTTACTTCAAAGTTCTGGAATCAGTTACATGAAACTTTGGGTACCAGACTAGAGTTTAGCACAGCTTTTCACCCGCAGACAGATGGACAGACTGAAAGAGTCAATAAGATATTGGAGGATATGCTTAGAGCCTGTGCACTAGATTATGGATCTAGTTGGGACGACAATTTGCCGTACGTCGAATTTTCTTATAACAACAGTTATCAATCCAGTTTGAAGATGGCCCCTTTCGAAGCGTTATACGAAAGGAGATGTAGGACTCCGTTGTCGTGGGACGAAGTTGGAGACCGCAAGCTGTTCGGGCCAGATTTGATCAAGGAATCGGAACAGAAGGTGAAGTTGATTTGTGATAGGCTTAAGATAGCCCAGTCCAGGAAGAAGAGCTATGCAGATTCAAAACGCAAGGAGATCATTTACGAGGTTGGAGACAGAGTTTATCTTCGAGTATCTCCGCTTCGAGGAGTTAAGCGCTTTGGAGTTAAGGGAAAACTAGCGCCCCGTTTTGTAGGACCATATAAGATTATGGTACGCATGGGAGAAGTAGCCTACAAGTTGGAATTGCCCGAAGGATTGTCAGGAGTGCACGACGTGTTTCACATTTCGCAGCTTAAGAAATGCCATGCGGAGATGGCCGAAATTCCCCTTAGAGACACGGTACCCCTGGAAGCAATTCAGTTGGACAGTGATCTGACCTACGAGGAGAAGCCTGTTAAGATCCTCGAATTTTCGAGCCGAGTCACCCGCAGCAAGGTTATCAAATTTTGCAAGGTTCAGTGGAGTCACCACACCGAGGAAGAAGCCACGTGGGAAAGAGAGGAAGATCTACGCAAGGACCACCCTCACCTATTTTCAAGCCAACCCGAATCTCGAGGGCGAGATTCACCTTAAGGGGGGTAGGTTTGTAACATCCCAAATTTTCAATTTGGAATGTTATACATTAGATCATTGTGCATATCATATTTTCTTGCTTTTGGTGATCCAAGAAAATCCTAAGCAACTCAAGGACCCTCGGAGAGAGTTGGGGATTTCAATATTTTCATATTTGAGGTTCCTCAAATTTTGAAAATAGGATCATTTGATTTTATCTATTTATCTTCAAGTATTTCTATCATAAATATATGAGAGAGGGAGTAAAATGACTCTCCCAAAAATAAAGAAATACGGAGGATTTTAATAGAAAAATCAAACAAGTTTTATTTGGAGGTTATTTGGATTTTATTTGAATTAGGAAAAATTGCATGTTTTAAAAAATGCCTTTTAGTGCCAAGAAAATGTTCATCTTGTTCTAAATATTCCATTTAGACGGTGAAAATTTGTTTTGGCAATTTTTAGATTTTATTTTATTTTCTAGATTTCTTTTTCTTAGCGCTGGTGTTAATTAGAAAAAAAAAATAGGGGACCCGACCCGACTGGGCCGAAGCCCAGCCGAGCCAGGCCCAACCGCCCCGCCCCGCACCGCCTTCCCCAGCGACGGCCGAAGCCGAGCCGGACTCCGCCGCCGCCGTGGTTGCCCCCAACCCCAAGCCTTCCACCCCCTCCCCCCTATATAAATGCAGCCCCCCTCTTCCTCCACCGCACCCCGCCACCGCACCCCACCGCCGCAGCCGCCGCAAGCCGCCGCCGCCGCGAGCCCGCGACACCGCCGCCGCCGCCGCGAGCCCGCGACACCGCCGCCGCCGCTGTACGCCGTCGCCGCCGCCGCGCACGCCGCCGCAGCTGCCCACCGCCACCACCGCAGCAGCCCCGCCGCCCGCCGCCGCCGCTGACTGTTTCCGACGAGGTAGCCGCCGCCCGGTTTTCCTTTCGAAGACCGTTGGTTTTTTTCTCTTTAAGAACCCTAGTCGTTTTTTTGATCGGTTTTATTAGATCGGTTTTCTGTTTTTATTCTCTGGTTTAGTTAAGTAGTTAACGTTCACCCGTTCGTTCGTTCTAACGAACGAATTCGTCGTTTAGTCTCAGCCGACGAACGCCCGTTCGTTAAGTTGTTTTAGTTTTCTTTTTCGTAGTTATTTTCTGATCGCGATCGTTGATCCGATCTCTGTTTTAGTTTATCTTTTCGCTCGTTTATCAGAATCAGGCGATTCAAGCGCCTGGAGTTTCATCTCGAAATTCTCTTTCTGTTTAACCTAGTCACTCAAGCGTTTGCCTCTGCTAAATTTGGACTTAGGTCCAGATTGGTTCGGTAGTTGTTTTTCTTTCGCCGTTTGTCTTTCGTTGCTTTTCTTTTGCCGTTTCTTTTGCAAACCGGAGTTCTTAAGTTGAACCTTCTGGTTAGATCTTTTATTTGAGTTTTACCCGTGCATTAGTTAAGTACTTATTGTGTGCTTGTTTGTTTACGATAGAGTACCCAGAGTGCGCCGCTTGCTACTTTGAATCTCTAGGTTTTGCGGATCATCAGCAAGGCAAGTAACACTTTGATCATACTTTCCAATTAGCCAGTTTTCATTGCATTAGTCAAACCCTCATACATTGCATGAGTAGGATCAATTAATTTGTGGGACTGGGAAGTAGATTGAGGTAGTACCTATTACCTGCATTACATTCAAACCTTTGGGAGTTACTTCTACGTTTGCTGTTAGGACATGCTATGCTCGTAGACGTGGAATGGGTGAGTGTATCCATGACATATGTGAGTTTGTTAATTAATGGTTTAACTTAAGGTGGCAACATTAACACACATCTGGGTGGATTGAGGCACCTGGGTATTCCAGTGATTGCCTATTTTTTTTATGGACCGCCACCCAGGCTCAAAGGGATCATGAGATTATTTATACTAGAAACTTCCGTGTGCAGCCACAATGCTATTATGGGCTCTAGCATAGTTGACTAAGTTGTGTGAACTCTTACAGTGGTGGACTAGCAGATGTATGGGATGTAGGTTGGTACGGTCCACCCGTTTGTAAGGTGCGAGTACTTCCGAAAGACTGTGTCTCGGTTATCCGTTTCTCAAACACCATGCAGTGCGAGAAACCAAACGGAGGCGATCGAGTCTTGTGGGGAAAAGTGCACAAACCTCTGCAGAGTGTACAAACTGATCATGATTAGCCATGTCCCCGGTTATGGACGTCTTGAGTATCTAGTACTTGGATATCATGTGAATCTCATCATGTTACTCTAATTTAATATTGTTGGGTTTAATGATGAACTTTAATTGGGGTTGAGAGGATGTCTATGTTCTCAACGATGTTTCAACTACCATGATAGTTAAATAAAATCTATTCCTTTAAAGTAGGGAAAAATTGGCTTTACGCAAAAACTATAACCATAGAGCTTTTCACCAGCCATATTGCATATAGTATATCTTTACTTTCATTGCTCTCTTGTGTTACTTTGCCAGCATATTCCATGTGCTGACCCGTTTTCGGGCTGCAACGTTTATGTTGCAGACTTTTCAGACGACGAGTAAGGTGCCTTATAGGTCTTGGTTCTATACTCTGTGATGCCGTTGGAGTTGATGGACTCACTTATCTTCCAAGCCTTCCGTTGTTATTATGTTAGATGGCCTTAAGCCATTTTTATTGTAATAAGTTCATCTTTGGAACTATCGATGTAATAAGTGTGTGATTGCTACTCTGTTATAAATCCTTCAAGTATTGTGTGTGTCAGCATTACTGATCCAGGGATGACACCGATGCACAGAGATCAGACTGTTTGAGGTCTGGTCGCTACAGGTGATGCACCCGTTTTCCCGGCAGCCCAAGACGTTATGAACACCTGGCAGTCACGTTGTGATGATTACTCCCTGGTTCAGTGCGGCATGCTTTACAGCTTAGAATCGGGGCTCCAAAAGCATTTTGAGCACCACGGAGCATATGAGATGTTCCAAGAGCTGAAAATGGTTTTCCAAGCTCATTCCCGAGTCGAGAGATATGACGTCAAAGGTATATATGATATACATGTTATTGATGTGTACCTTACCAGCGCTCGTAGTAGCTCCTGGGTATTTCATACCGGTGCAGTTGCTCACATTTGTAACTCAAAGCAGGAGCTGCGGAATAAGCGGAGACTGGCGAAGGACGATGTGACGATGCGCGTCGGGAATGGTTCGAAGGTCGATGTGATCTCCGTCGGCACGCTGCCTCTACATCTACCCTCGGGATTAGTTTTAAACCTTAATAATTGTTATTTAGTACCAGCTTTGAGCATGAACATTGTATCTGGATCTCGTTTAATGCGAGATGACTACTCATTTAAATCCGAGAATAATGGTTGTTCTATTTATACGAGAGATATGTTTTATGATCATGCCCCGCTGGTCAATGGTTTATTCTTGATGAATCTCGAACGTGATGTTACACATATTCATAGTGTGAATGCCAAAAGATGTAAAGTTGATAATGATAGTCCCACATACTTGTGGCATTGCCGCCTTGGTCATATTGGCGTCAAACGTATGAGGAAGCTCCATGCAGATGGACTTCTAGAGTCTCTTGACTATGAATCATTTGACACGTGCGAACCATGCCTCTTGGGCATGATGACCAAGACTCCGTTCTTCGGAACAATGGAGCGAGCCACCAACATATTGGAGATCATACATACCGATGTGTGCGGTCCAATGAGTGTTGAAGCTCGCGGAGGCTATCGTTATGTTCTCACCCTCACAGATGACTTGAGTAGATATGGGTATGTATACTTAATGAAACACAAGTTTGAGACCTTTGAAAAGTTCAAGGAACTTCAGAATGAGGTTGAGAATCATTGTGACAGAAAAATAAAGTTCTTACGATCGGATCGTGGGGGTGAATATTTAAGTCATGAGTTTGGCACGCACCTAAGAAACTGTGGGATTATTTCACAATTGACACCGCCCGGAACACCTCAACGTAATGGTGTGTCGGAACGTCAAAATCATACTCTGTTGGACATGGTGCGATCTATGATGTCTCTCACCGACTTACCGCTATCTTTTTGGGGATTTGCTTTAGAGACTGCCGCATTCACTTTAAATACGGCTCCGTCAAAATCCGTTGAGACGACACCGTATGAACTTTGGTTTGGCAAGAAACCTAAGCTGTCGTTTCTGAAAGTTTGGGGTTGCGATGCTTATGTCAAGAAATTTCAACCTGAAAAGCTCGAACCCAAATCGGAAAAATGCGTCTTCATAGGATACCCAAAGGAAACAATTGGGTACACCTTCTACCTCAGATCTGAAGGCAAGATCTTTGTTGCCAAGAATGGATCCTTTCTGGAGAAAGAGTTTCTCTCGAAAGAAGTGAGTGGGAGGAAAGTAGAACTTGATGAGGTGACAGTCACCCCTTCCGAACCGGAAAGTAGCGCGGCGCAGGAAATTGTTCCTGAGGTGCCTGCACCGACTAGGGAGGAAGATAATGATGATGATCATGAAGATTCAGACCAAGTTACTACTGAACTTCGAAGGTCCACAAGGACACGTTCCGCACCAGAGTGGTACGGCAACCCTGTCATGGAAATCATGTTGTTAGACAACGGTGAACCTTCGAACTATGAAGAAGCGATGGCGGGCCTGGATTCCAACAAATGGCTTGAAGCCGTGAAATCCGAGATAGGATCCATGTATGAAAACAAAGTATGGACTTTGGTGGACTTGCCCGATGATCGGCATGCCATAGAAAATTAATGGATATTTAAGAAGAAGACAGACGCGGATGGTAATGTGACCATCTATAAGGCTCGGCTTGTCGCTAAAGGTTATCGACAAGTTCAAGGGATTGACTACGACGAGACTTTCTCTCCCTTAGCGATGCTGAAGTCCGTCCGAATCATGTTAGCAATTGCCGCATTCTATGATTATGAGATATGGCAAATGGATGTCAAAAAAGCATTCCTTAATGGCTTCCTCAAGGAAGAACTGTATATGATGCAGCCGGAAGGTTTTGTCGATCCTGAAAAATCTAACCAGGTATGCAAGCTCCAGCACTCGATCTACGGGCTGGTGCAAGCATCTCGGAGTTGGAATATTCGCTTTAATGATGTGATCAAAGCGTTTGGTTTTATACAGACTTGGGGAGAAGCCTGTATTTATAAGAAAGTGAGTGGGAGCTCTGTAGCATTTCTCATATTATATGTGGATGATATACTGCTGATGGGAAATGATATAGAATTTTTGGAGAGCATAAAGGCCTACTTGAATAAGAATTTTTCAATGAAGGACCTTGGAGAAGCTGCTTATATATTAGGCATCAAGATCTATAGAGATAGATCGGGACGCCTCATTGGTCTTTCAGAAAGCACATATCTTGACAAGATATTGAAGAAGTTCAATATGGATCAGTCCAAGAAAGGGTTCTTGCCTGTTTTGCAAGGTATGAGATTGAGCACAGCTCAGTCCCCGACCACGACAGAAGATAGAGAAAAGATGAGTGTCATCCCCTATGCCTCAGCCATAGGTTCTATTATGTATGCCATGCTGTGTACCAGACCTGATGTGAACCTTGCCATAAGTTTGGGAGGGAGGTACCAAAGTGATCCCAGTATGGAACACTGGACAGCAATCAAGAACATCCTGAAGTACCTGAAAAGGACTAAGGATATGTTTCTCGTTTATGGAGGTGACGAAGAGCTCGTAGTAAAGGGTTACGTCGATGCTAGCTTCGACGCAGATCTGGATGACTCCAAGTCACAAACCGGATACGTGTATATTTTGAATGGTGGAGCAGTCAGCTGGTGCAGTTGCAGGCAGAGCGTCGTGGCGCATTCTACATGTGAAGTGGAGTACATAGCTGATTGCGAAGCAGCGCAGGAAGGAGTCTGGATGAAGGAGTTCATCACTGACCTAGGAGTCATTCCAAGCGCGTCAAGCCCGATGACTCTCTTCTGTGACAACACTGGAGCTGTTGCCATTGCTAAGGAGCCCAGGCGTCACAAGAAGGCCAAGCACATCAAGCGACGTTTCAACTCCATCCGGAATTATGTTCAAGATGGAGACATAGATATTTGTAAAGTACATACGGACCTGAATGTCGCAGATCCGTTGACTAAACCTCTTCCAGAGCAAAACATGATCAACACTAGAACTCTATGGGTGTTCGATTCATCACAATGTAACTAGATTATTGACTCTAGTGAAAGTGGGAGACTGTTGGAAATATGCCCTAGAGGCAATAATAAAATGGTTATTATTATATTTCCTTGTTCATGATAATTGTCTGTTATTCATGCTTGAATTGTATTGTGCGGAAACAGCGATACATGTGTGAATACATAGACCACAACGTGTCCCTGGTAAGCCTCTAGTTACTGGCTCGTTGATCAACAGATGGTCACGGTTTCCTGGCCATAGACATTGGATGTCATTGATAACGGGATCACATCATTAGGAGAATGATGTGATGGACAAGACCCAATCCTAAGCCTTGCATAAGATCGTGTAGTTCGTAATGCTAAAGCTTTTCCAATGTCAAGTATCTTTTCCTTAGGCCATGAGGCTGTGCAACTCCCGGATACCGTAGGAATACTTTGGGTGTGCCAAACATCACAACGTAACTGGGTGGCTATAAAGGTACGCAACAGGTATCTCGGAAAGTGTCTGTTGAGTTGGCATGAGCCGAGACTGTGATTTGTCACTCCGTGTGATGGAGAGGTATCTCTGGGGCCACTCGGTAAGACATCATCATAATGAGCTCAATGTGACTAAGGAGTTAGTCATGGGATGATGTATTACGGAACGAGTAAAGAGACTTTCCATGACGAGATTGAACAAGGTATCGGTATACCTACGATCGAATCTCGGGCAAGTGTTGTACCGATAGACAAAGGGAATAGCATACGGGATTAAGTGAATCCTTGACATCGTGGTTCATCCAATGAGATCATCGAGGAACACGTGGGAACCAACATGGGTATCCAGATCCCGCTGTTGGTTATTGACCGGAGAGTCGTCTCGGTCATGTCTACGTGTCTCTCGAACCCGTAGGGTCTACACACTTAAGGTTCGGTGACACTAGGGTTGTAGAGATATATGCACATGGTAACCCGAATGTTGTTTGGAGTCCCAGATGATATCCCGGACGTCACGAGGAGTTCCGGAATGGTCCGGAGGTAAAGAATGATATATAGGAAGTCCAGTTTCGGCCATCGGGAGAGTTCCGGGGGTCACCGGTAGTGTACCGGGACCACCGGAAGGGTCCCGGGGGTCCACCGGGTGGGGCCACCCATCCCGGAGGACCCCATGGGCCGTAGGGGGAGGGGGACCAGCCCTTAGTGGGCTGGCGCACCCCCCTTGGGCCTCCCCTGCACCTAGG